>CM024517.1:24442773-25642773 GCA_014182375.1 Eucalyptus virginea | reverse complement strand
TACCATTGGATGGCTGAGTCGATGATGCCTTGGGAGTGTCGGGATGCCCATAGGGTCGAGTGAGTCAACACCGATTGGATGCCCGGAGGCGTGTGCCAGATGTCCTCGGGAGTTTCGAGATGCCCGGAGATGTGTGCCGAATGCCCGAAGGTGTGTGCCGGAGGCCTTGTGATGCCAGTTGGGGTATGAGATGCTCCGAAGTGTGTGCTAGATGCCCGGAGGTGTGTGTCGGAAGTCTCATGATGCCAGGATTGGATGCGGAAGCTCGGAGGGATGCAAACACTGGTCCCCGGGAAAAATGAGATCTTTTTTAATATTAAAATGAGAAATGAATCATGTACATGTGTGTGCATATGGCATGGTACATGAGTTGTCTATGAATTTTGAGTTGGTATTATTTGGCATTGAAAATTTGTTTATTAAGGTACGGGATGAACCTTATGGATTTATATGCATGGTTGCATAGATGTTATGTGCATGAAATCTTGGTTGTCTTGCTTGTTGCATTGTGTAGTTTGGTGGATCTTTTACTGCTAAGTGGTTGTACTCACCCCTTTTGGGGGCTAACATGTCAAACTAGGAGATATGTCTCCGTCGCCAGTCACCCCCGGTACTTTCTATGGCATACCGACCAATGTCGAGTGCGGATGTACGGAGCATCATCACCCCGAGATACGGGGGCTAGTTTTTGTACGTGTGCGGGTTTTGGTTTTGTATGATGTTGGATCACCCGCCGGCCCTGTTATTCAGGAGTTTTTGTCTGTACATGTACGTCGCGGTGGGCTTATGCTAGGGATGCTGCCGTTGCCACCTGCTGACGGACTGGGTTGGGTGTGACTAACTGCGATGGACAGAAAATGAAGCTTCTTTTGGACCGCCGACACTAAATGATAGACCGATGTACATGACTACTATAGAGTCAGGTACTTTTGGTTATAGCTGAGCTTAGAAAAGCCTTGGCCTTTTGATGTACCGACTCATGATGTCCATCAAAGTTATGTAAATAAAAGTGTTCAGCTTTAACTTATATAAGATGTGTAGTTGGTGTGCATTGCATTATTTTGTTGGAGTATGGGATAGGGGGATTTGAATATGCTTCCGCTATATGAACTGCGCTGGGACTGATCTAAATGATATAAACCCCCAGGACTTATGGACCCATTACAATTCTATGGTATCAAAGTGAAATATTATAAGGTCAAACGAAAGATAAGCTAACTGTGGCGACTCTAACGGATCGGGGGCCGTTACCGGGGTGCCACAAGGTGTCAACGTTCTTATAGGTTCAATTTCTTCAATTATTTCTTCTTCTAGTTGAGTCAGTGGAGGAGACTGATGCTGTTGAGGAGGTTGTTGCTGACTTGGTCGCTACGGTTGAGAATGTTGGAGAAATCTTCGTGAAGTGTTTTGAAGCTGACAAAACGTTTCCATCAGTCTAGTCTGAAGATTTGCAGACTCTACTATTTAAAGTCTGAAGACCTCCGGACTGCCAGACTCAAGACTCAAAGTCTATCCTCATTGACAGTTTCTAATCCGTTGAAGAAAGGCTATCCAGAACTGGATGTTTCGTTAAGGATTTGACCTTATCAACCGGAGAAGATCTCTTGGCTGGATATGACATAACGGAATCCTTTATTCGAATCAAGATTGATGTGGCACCCCGAACCCTCGCAAGTCGCCACAGGCACCAAATGTTCACCTTAGATTCATCTCTCAGAAGAAGCGTCGTAAATCATAGACACATTTTTTTTTCTTTTTGAAAACGGTCCCAGCGCGACTCATTAGCGCAAGCAAAATAAAACATCACCATCTCACCCTCCATCAACCATGATACAAATACACACCACTAATCATCAAGATTAATAGACAAGCCACGACACTTTATTTACATATTTGCAAGATGGGCTTTCTTGGGTCGGTACATCAAAAAGTAATACTAGGGCTTATAGCCACACTCGGCCATAGCCTAAAAACACTCGACCCACTATGATAATCATGAAAGATCCCCCACCACCACTAGTGTCGGCTAAACATCCCCAAAAAGTTCCCAACTCCTACTCGTCACGTACGGCCCTCACACCCATCCCGGTGCATCAGGCGGTGGCGGCGGTAACATCCCACGCATCACCCCGTCTCGGCGAACGTGGACGAATATGAACTCTTGCACAACAAGGCCCCCAGCCAGGCCTACGTCGTACATGACCAAGCAACACACTCTAATATACGTCAGTCCGGGAACGGAAGGACAGTGAAACTCCTCGCACTCAACTTCAACATCGGAGGGCAGGCCATAAAACACGCCCCTCGTGACAGCAGGGAGCGGCATTCTACTAATCTGAAATGTTGGTCCCCAAAAGGGGTGAGTACAACCACTCGGCAGGTAAAAGAATCCAATAGCCACTCAAAGCATCATACAAGTCATACATGCATTTCAGGCATCACTTATCTTGAAGCCACGCATATACCATCATGCATCTCCATCACAATCATAACACATACATGCCCTCACCATATCATACACATGTCATCACCATGATCATGACATCGTCATATCATATACATCATCATGACATCATCATATCATACACATCATCATGGCATCATCATCATGACATCATCATCATACACATCATCATGGCATCATCATCATCATGACATCATCATCATACACATCATCATGGCATCATCATCATGACATCATCATCATGTCATGTACATGTATCATCACATCATATCATATATCATCATGCCATAAGGTGATCATCATCACATCATATCATATATCATCATGCCATAGGTGATCATCATCACATCATATCATATATGCATGATTCAATTTTCACTTTTAACTTTCAATTCGATCACCACATCACTTTTACTCGGGATCATCAATTTCATCCCATACTTTTCACTCGCACCCCAATCTGGCATCGCGAGATAAACCCTCCGGCATTCAGCCATTCAAGGCCACCGGGCATCCGGCAACCCCACTCTCCGGGCATCTCGCATCCCAACCGGCATCACGAGGCATCCCCTCGGGCAAAGACCTACGAGGCTTCCGGCACCCAACCATTCCGGGCATCTCGATACTCCCGAGGACATCCGGCCATGTTTCTCTATACATTCCGGCCATCCGGCACCCCCCATCCCGGGCATCCTGATACTCCCGTGGCATTATCATCTCGCCACAAACGGTTTCCTCATTCATCATTATCCATGGTCACCAATTTAGGTCTCAACTCATCATGGCACACAATATAATGACCAACAAGATCATATGCAGCATTCAATTCATTCATGCATCTCAATTCATAGTCATGCATGCATCAAGACATCATCATCCAATCCATACAAAATTCCTGCAAATACCACTTTCAGAGAATATTTAAATTAAATATCCATATGCTTCTCAAAAATAATGAAATTAAGACATGTGATAGATAAGACAATAAGATAGCAATTTCATGAAAAGCACATGCCCAATAGAGTTCCACACAAGAAGGTACAATTCACACAAAACAGCATGTAAATTCGGATAGAAACAGAATGCACAGTTTCCCAAATAATTTGATTAAAATATCCATACGACCTCCGCAAAATTATGAAGTTTTACCAGGTTATAGCCAAGACACTAAATCAGATTTCTCATGAATACTTCCAAGACAAATTCGTTTTAGATTATTTTCTACAATCACACGAAGCTTCTGGATCTAACACCGAAACGTCCAATGTATGTCTCTCCGAAATACTGAGTTTTCAGCCACTTATTCTTCTTCGTTTCCTCTGAAATTTGGATATGTTTTACGTCAAGATGTTCTCTACAAGTTTCATGAAGGGATCTAAGTCAAATATCCAGATTATAGTCATCATATGGGTCCATGAAGTCTCGGGTGTCCTGTACCACGTCTCCAGATTTACCATCTTCAAGAGTAAGTCGATTCACTAGGCTACTCTTGTTCATTTTACTCCAAATTTGAGTATGTTATATTTTAAGATGTTAGCTACAACTTTCATGAAGATATCAAAGCCAAAATCGAACTCAAAACATGCATACAAGCTCTCACAAAGTTCTGACTCAGGCGGTTCATGCGAAAACATTCCAGATCTAGCATCTCCGTAGGATGAGAGTTTGACCCCTCAAATCTCCATCATTTTACACCAAATTTTAGTATGTTGTAGTTTAAGATGTTAGCTACAACTTTCATGAAGAGATAAAAGCAAAAATCGAACTCAAAACATGCATGCAATCTCTCACAAAGTTCTGACTCAGGCGGTTCATGCGAAAACAGCATGCACCCAAGAACAAAACACATTAGCTTCACTCCCATGCCTCCAAACGTCCTAAAATTCGACCATACATGCAAAACATTGGTGCAAGAGTAGAAAGTGGATTCCCAACTTGCCTCTAGACCGAACGGACAGCAACAAACGGACGGCACACGGCAGCGAACGGGCGGCACACGGCGGACGAGTGGCGGCGTGCGGCGGCGACTCCTTTTCCCTCTCGGCTTCTCCTCTCTCGGCCTCACTCTCCCTCTCTCTCGCACGGTTCTCTCTCTCTCTTGGCTGAATGGCTAACCGGCCATTCTCTCTCCTCATCTTCCCTTTTATTCCCCCATTTTCTCATCATTTGCAATCATTAGATTGCCTCTTCCAATGGCCAATGCATGAAGACCTCCTTGCCACTTGGCAAAGCCCATGCATGGGCCGGCCATCCTCCTTCTTGGGCCTCCTTTTGGGCCGGCGACAGCCCTTCCGTGGGCCTCCATTTGGGCCGACCAACTTGGCCTATCTTAGGCCCATCCCTCTTGGGCCTAAGACCCTAGCTTAATTACCCTAAAATCAACCTTTTTAAATTTCTATTAAAGTATTAGATTACAATATAAAATAATTATACACTTGAAATTATAATTCCGTAAGTTCCAATTTGCCACACATACTTGGCCAAAGTCTTATAACATTTTATTTATGGGAGTTTAATTTATGAGATGCATAGCCAAGCATAGATTATTCTTATTAATCTATCTAATTTAAAATCCCATAAACACAAACACATATCACTTAACCTTAAAAGAAAACTAATGGCTAAAGCATAAACCATAGGTAATTTCATTACCTAATTACGAGCTTTAATACACCTTAGAGCTTGTCTTGAATTTTGGGATGCCACAATTGATTAAGGATCCGATGATTGGCGAAGTATACTTGGAAGGTTCTACTTATGGAAACCGAGATCCTGATTGTATGGGCGAACAGGATTGATGGGCTATCGACATGTTTCTTAAATAGCTCGAATGATCTTTCTAATTGATTCCGTCCAACGGGTAGATTGGAGGAATTCCTTTGGTAAGTGCCAACGGGTATGATGGCATAAAGGAGTATAAAAGGAAGACGTTCCAGTTGTTCAAGTGTGTGCACGATAGAAGAATTCCAAAGTCTGAAGCTCCTTATTCTTAGTCAATTCATTTGTTGAGCAAAATCTTGTACGCGAAAGAGAGTCTATATTCGTGAGAAACCTTGAGGAAGTGTGGTAGAATATCTACACTGTGGAATCAAGGGAGAACATTGTTGTAAAATCTCTTTTGTTCATAGTGAAATCCAGCCGGTGGGCTGTTAGTGCGGAAGAGTTGACGTAGGCTTGGAAGAAGCCGAACCACTATAAACCTTGTGTTCATTTCTCTTCCCTACTCTCTGTTTTACTTTGATCATAATTACTTGTGATAACAAAAAGGCGAGCTTCATTGTTATTATCTAATATTGCTCACATATCACGAGAAATTATTTTTGCACCTATTCACCCCCTCTAGGTGCTTATACTAGCTATCTCAATTGGTATCAGAGCTTGTGTACTCACTTTGTTTGAAGTGTTTTACTTCAGAGTTAAAGATCCATGGCTAGTATGTTAGCTCCAGGGCTGGTAGAAGGGCAAAGCAATACCAGACCGCCTTACTTTGATGGAAAGGAATACAACATATGAAAAAACAAAATGAAGGCGTTCCTAAAATCAAAGGATCCTCTGGAATGGGACGTTGTAGAAAAGGGAATCATTCCTAAAGCTGCATCTGTCTCAGAGAGAGGAAAAGAAGCTATTGAGTCTAGTGAAATGACTCAGGAAGAGATAATCAAGAGACAAGCTCTTGATGCAAAAGCAATTTATTCTTTATATTGTGCTTTGTCACCTACTGAATATAACATAATATCTTCTTGTGTTACAGCAAAAGAAGTCTGGGATAGATTACATATTACCTATGAAGGAACAGATCGAGTGAAAGAGACCAGAATCAACATTCTCCTCGGTCAATACGAAGCCTTCAAAATGAAATTGGGAGAATCTATAATTGACATGTTTAGTCGTTTTACGAAATCGTGAATGGTCGTGAAAATCAAGGTCAACCAATTTCTCGATCCCATGAAGGTGAACAAGCTACTTGCGTGGACTCTCCAAGGATTGGAATCACATAAAGACCTCAATAAGAGAGACACAAAGAATCATGCTACTATCTGTTGATGAGTTGGTTGGGACTCTTCAGTCTTATGAAGTGGAGCGAATCAATGAAGACGAAGATCCTAGAGGTAAGAAATCCATTGCATTAAAATCCAATTATGATTATGATGTTACAGATTCTGAAGACGATATGGATGATGAGGAGCTTGCTCTCATGATAAAAAGATTCAGAAAGCTAAACAGAAAAGGAAAAAGATTCAATCCAAAGAAATAGAGTTTTCAAAAGCAACAGAGTAAGTCTGTTGAGAATGATGAATCAAACAAAGATGTAGTCTGCTTTGAATGTAAGAAAAAGGGACACATCAGACCCAACTGTCCTCTTTTAAGGAAGAAGAAAGGAAAAGCTGAAAAGTATCGAAAGGCTCTTAAAGCGAAACCCGGGAGTGATACGAGTGTGAAGAAAGTGATGATGATTATGCCAATATATGTTTAATGGCACAATCGATTGATTCAAACTCCGAGACAGACTCGTTATTCGACGGTGAATTTGAGGTGAGTAACTTCAAAATCCCTATTAAAGTTTCTAAATACATTGATGAATTGTGTTTTAGTCTTAAGACTTCTCTTAAAAGGATTTCCGAACTCAAAAAGGAAAATTCTACCCTGAAACAATAGGAAAATGTTTTGAAAGAAAAGGTTAAATGTTTAGACATAAATGTTTCTTCTCTTACAGAAAGTGAAGATAATCTTTTAAAAGAAGATGTATTTTTAAAAAAGGACATATCAGATATTTCAAAAAGATTTTCAATAGGATCTGAGAAACTTGAGAAAATTCTTTCAGTACAAAGACCTTATTTCAATAAATCTGGTTTGGGAATGACAGCAGAAACTATTCCTTTAATTAATTTTCCTAAAGTGAAGGAAAGAATTAAGCAAAGACCCTCAAGAGATGCTTACAAAAATCATTTCAAAAAGGTTTTTGTAAAACCAGTAGGTCGTAATGCTCTCAGATGTTCTAAGTGCAATAGTTTAGATCATTTTGAGAAAGAATGTCCTATGATTAGGAAACCTGTTAAGAAAGTATGGGCAAAAACCGCATATCATACTAACACCAATGGACCCAAGAAAATATGGGTACCAAAGAAAGCTTGAGTCTCTTTTTTAAATGCAGGTCACTATCAAGAAAAATGTAAAATGGTATCTGGATAGTGGATGCTCAAGACATATGACAGGAGATTCAAATTGCTTCATAAAGCTCGTTCAAGTAAATGGTGGAAAACTCTCATTTGGAGGAAACAGCAAATGAAGAATTGTGGGATTTGGAACTGTAAAGATTGGAAACCTCACAATAAGCAATGTTTCTTTAGTGGAAGGACTCAACTACAATCTGCTCAGTATCAGTCAGCTATGCGATACTAGTTTCAAAATCAGCTTTCAAGAGGGAATATGTTCAGAAACTAGTAAAGATTCTACTCAATCATTCATGCGTCGAAGACATGGAAATATCTACCTCTTGGATGTGAAACCAGATGAATCGCAATGTCTGATCTCAATTCAAGATGAAGCGAACTTATGGCACAGAAAACTTGGGCACATCATTATGGAGCAGATAGCCAAAATTTCAGCAAAGAAGCTTGTTCGTGGTCTACCCAATCTGTCATACCAAAAGTCTGATCTATGTACACCATGCATATTGGGAAAACAGGTAAGAAATTCCTTTAAACCAATAAATCAATTTTCCACTAACCGTGTACTGCAGCTTCGCATATGGATCTCTTTGGACCAACGGAACTCGAGTATTGGAGGTAAGAAATATTGCCTAGTAATTGTGGATGATTACTCACGATTTACTTGGGTATATTTCCTGGCAAGTAAGTCTAAAACCTTTTCTTACTTTGAAAAGTTTGCTAAAAATGTTCAAAATGAAAAAGGGTATGTTATTTCAAGTATAAGAACAGATCATGGAGGCGAATTTAAAAATCAAGACTTTACAAAATTCTGTGATGAATCTGGTCTTCAGCATGTGTTCTCCTCTCCATATACTCCAGAGCAAAACGGAGTTGTGGAAAGAAAGAATAGGTCGCTTCAGGAAATGGCTAGAACTCTCTTAATTGAAAGTAACATCTCTTCACGTTTTTGGGCTGAAGCAATTTCTATAGCATGTTACATTTTTAATAGAGTTTTTCTAAGGCCTATTCTAGAAAAAACCCCCAATGAATTATTCAAAGAAAAGAAGCCTATTGTTTCATATTTTCATGTGTTTGGATGTAAATGTTTTATATTGAAAAATGCAAATGATCGAGTTGGCAAGTTTGAAGAAAAGTCAAATGAAGGCATCTTCCTTGGATATTCAACCTCAAGCAAAGCCTATAAAGTTTACAACAAGAAGACTCAATCTGTGGAGGAATCAATGAATGTCAAATTCCAAGATTCTATGCAAAATGAATCTATTCAGACTCATCTTGAAGAATCTGAACCTGCTCCAGACTCTACAAAGTCTAAATCTCAAGAAGCAGCTCATACTTCTAAAGACCAGCAACAAATGATTGTTGAAGATTCAAATGAAGAAAGTGATCATCAACCTGACAAATCAACCAGCAACTGGAAGCATAAGTCCAGTCATCCCAAAGATCTCATTATTGGCGACATTAATGAAGAAATTCGTACAAGATCCAAAAGGCGCGAAGAGTCTAGTGCTGTGGCCCTTGTCTCTGAAATAGAACCCAAAAGCATAGAAGAAGCTTTATCTGATGAAAGCTAGATTGAAGCTATGCAAGAAGAACTCAGGCAATTCAGCATTAATGATGTCTGGGAGTTGACTCCTAAACCTAAAGGTAAATCTATTATTGGAGCTAAATGGGTTTTCAGGAACAAGATGGACGAGAAAGGAAAGGTCGTAAGAAACAAAGCAAGACTCGTGGCCAAGGGATATACGTAAGAAGAAGGGATAGACTATGACGAGACTTACGCACCAGTAGCAAGGTTAGAAGCAATTCGATTATTACTTGCTTTTGCTTGTTATAAGAATTTCAGGTTATTCCAAATGGACGTCAAAAACGCTTTCCTGAATGGATTCATTCATGAGGAAGTCTATGTGGAACAACCACCTAGGTTTGAAGACCCAAAGAAACCAGACTCAGTATTTAGACTGAAAAATGCCTTATATGGTTTAAAACAAGCACCTCGAGCTTGGTACGACGACAGCTAAGTAAGTTTTTAATTCAAAACGGATTTGTAAAAGGTAAAGTAGACACTACTCTGTTTATCAAAAGAGAAAACAAAAGTTTTATGCTTGTTCAAATATATGTTGATGATATTATTTTTGGATTCTCTAATGAAAGTTTGTGCAAGAAATTCTCTAAGTCTATGCAGGATGAATTTGAAATGAGCATGATGGGTGAGCTAACCTTCTTTCTTGGACTTCAAGTGAAACAATTGAAGGAAGGGACTTTTATTCATCAAGAAAAATATGCTAATGATCTTGTTAAAAAGTTTGGATTGGAAAATTGCAAAAAGACTGACATACCAATGTCAAGTTCCTTGAAGATAGACAAAGATGAAGAAGAAAAGAAAGTTGACCAGAAGATATACAGGAGTATCATTGGTTCACTTCTTTATCTTACTGCTTTTAGACCTGACATTTTGTTTAGTGTTTGCATTTGTGCTAGATTTCAAGCAGACCCTAAAGAATCTCATCTAAGTGCTGCAAAGCGTATTATCAAATACATTGCTTCAACTTCAAGTCTTGGTCTTTGGTATCCTAAAAAGGGAGACTTTACTCTTCATGGATATTCAGACGCAGACCTAGCCGGTTGCAGAGTTGATAGAAAGAGCACCTTGGGTACCTGTCAACTACTTGGAAGTAGGACAGTGTCTTGGTTTTCAAGGAAGCAAAATACAGTAGCTCTTTCTACAGCAGAAGTAGAATATGTAGCTCTTGGAAGTTGTTGTTCACAAATTTTGTGGATAAAACAACAGCTAAGAGACTTTGGAATTGAAGATTCATGCACGGAGATTAACTGTGACAACACCAGCGCAATCAATCTGACCAAGAATCCAATTCTTCACTCAAGAGCAAAGCATATAGAAATTCGTCATCACTTCATTAGAGATCATGTTCAAAATGGAGAAGTTTCGATTCAGTTTGTTGACTCAAAGAACCAACTGGCGGATATATTTACAAAGCCTTTGGAGAAAAATCAATTTGAAGTTATTCGTTCCAGACTCAACATCTTGAAGTTTGAAAAAGTTAAAGTCTAGAGACTCTCAGACTCAGACAAACAAAATTTTTGACTGTAAGTTATTTTATTCTTTCTCAGAATAAATCTCGAAAAGGTACGATCATCTGTCCTTAATTGATTTTTGCTATTATTCCGTGATTATCGCAATCTTTCTTTTTCGAAAATGAAGTTAATCTTAAATGGCAGTTATCTAATTTTTGAAAAAGGCAGTTCTTTTTAAAAAGGCATCTTTTTACTTTCTTTTATGACGCCTGGTATGCCTCTCTTCGACTGTCCTATATACAAACGGTTCCTCTTCGTTTTACTCCAAAAAACCCTAAAAAGCATCAATCTCCCACTTGCGTCTTCTTCTCTTGTTTAATCTTCAAAAAGTTGTCATCTTTCTTGGGAAAAACAAGTTTGGAATCTTCCGAAGACTGTGAAAGATGTCGTCTCAAAGGAAGTCTTCGAGAATCGCAAGTAGGGGACCGCAGAAAATGCATGAGGGGCCTACTCACTTTGATCTCACCGAGGAAGAAGAGTCTCCCAGTCAGCAGCAGAGCCCACAACATTCTCAGCCGCGTCATTCTCCACCGTCTAGCCCACAGGATGTTGGTCATCGAGAAGAGGAAGAGATCGTTGAAGGCGCAGATCCTATAAGAATCCAAAAGCCCTCTTTTATTTATAAGCTTTACCGTGCTTTAAAGAGGACTGGTACTCCATTGAACTACATCGATGAGTTTCTCAAGGACAAAGGGTATGGTAATGAGTACATCTTTTTAAAAAATATAAAGCGTTTGGAAATTGCCCCTAAGGGTTGGCAGAAGAAACCCTTGCAAACATCCCAAGTGATCCGCGTGTTGGAAGGGTGAATCAGCCAAACGGAAATGATGATGACAAGTTGTACAGTCAATTTCAACCGAGAATGGGTGTTGCAGCAAGTATTCGGAGCAAAAGGACAGAGTTGTTTCGTTCGGAGGAACACAAGCATCTTTACACTAAGTTGTTGAAGCGTGGGGTGATAAACCCTATAAGTGTAGATTTTGATTTCCTTGACTCTGTGAACGTCAATTTGAGGGAAAAATTCAGTCTTCTTCAACTTGAGCAGTTTTGTTCTGATCCAACAGAAACCTATGCTGAACTCACTGCATACTTCTATTCGAATCTCAGTTTCCTGGATGCGAACAGATTTTCTTTTAGTGTCCGAGATCAGGATTATGTGGTGGATGTAGATATGTTGGCTGATGTGATTGGGGTTGAGAGAGGAAGATATCAACCTATCAATGTGTCTATTGCTCGTGCCACATTGGAACTTGTTAAAGATAGAAGGACAGAAGGAAGGATTTCCTAATCAACGATGCGTGCGTTCAACATTCTACTTCACAAGATTGTGATTAATTGCCTCAAACAGAAATCTACTTCAAAAACTGATGTTTCAAATTCAGAGGCAAAGTTGATGTATGCCATCAATGCTAGAAAAAAGTTTTCTCTCCCTCACACTATTTTGTTCCACATGTATAGAGCAGTGGTGAAGGACAGGGGTCAACTTCCTTATCCAGCTCTTGTGACGAAGTTATTCAGACATTTGAATGTTCAGCCTCCACGAATTCTCTGTGTTCGATCTTGTGATCACATGGTGGTAGGATTGAAAATGGTGTCTAAAATGCGTCTGAAGGAACTTAACAAGGCATTGGAGAAATTCAATGAGACAACCCCTGCCAAGCCTCATCAAATCTCTTCTGCAGCAAAAAGAAAAGGGAAGGAGCCCATGGTTGCTTCATCCAAGAAAAGAAGAGCTCTCATCATTGAGGATGAAGATGATGAGGATGACATCGCCATTTCTGCTATGGCATTGAAGAACCTGAGTCGTTCTGTTCCAGAATCAACGGAACATCAAGAGAAAGACTCAGAACAGAGGACTGGAGAACGAGAAGAAGCAGAGGAAAAAGAAACAGAGGAGAGAGAAGCAGAAGAAAGAGATGCTGAGGAGGAAAGAATTGAAGCAGAAGAAGAAGAAGAAGAAGAAGAAGAAGAAGAAGAAGAAGAAGAAGAAGAAGAAGGAGAGAAAGGAGAGAAAGGAGATCAAGAGCAAGGAGAGCACGAGGAACACTCTTCTCCACCTGAAGGCATGGAAACAGGGGGAGACCGAGAGAAAAGAGATATGTCCTCATATCCTGCTACCAGTGAAGGAGTCAGTCGCTCTCCAGCAGATCCAGAGGACATTTATGCCTCTCAATTTCCTGAGGAGGGACATGGTGTTTCATCGCCCAATCTGCGTAACTATGCTGATTTGCCATCGTCTGCCTTTACTCCATCTGATCGAGCAGAAGCCAGTACGTAGACTGATAATTCAGCAGACTTTCACAGAATTCTCGATGTTCTCTTGGAAATGCGGGATCAGATATATGCTCTGGGATGCGAAGTTCAGAATTTGCAGAATGCGGGTCAAGCTTCTTCAGCTTCTTTGAATGATCAGATCCAAGCCCTTGCTCTTCAGATTCAAGCAAATGCTGAGGATGAAGATGTAGCTCAACTAAAAGATGACTTGAGAAAGCTGGAAGGCATCGTCCAGTCAATAGGAGATTTCCAGCTTGTTCGTGTTCCCAAGCAATCTTGACTCTGTTCTATTTCCATCTCAACCTTTTTTATGATGACAAAAAGGGGGAGAGATGCGAGATTTGAAAACTTTGAACTTAAACTTGTTGAACTTTTAGTTTGTTTTGATGTTTGACTTGACTTGACTTGTGTCTGGATGTGGACTGAATTTGGGATTTGGATTTGACTGCTTATATTAAATACTATTGATATCTTATGAATGGCTTTACTCTCATGCAAGACTAACCTATTTTCTGTGGTTGCAGATTCTAGTGTTATCATTAAGCCATTAATCTTTATAAGATATCCATATTTGCTTGAGTAATGTTTTGCAGGTCAAAGTTATTCAAATCTGCAGGAAAGTTTTGTCACCATCAAAAATGGGGAGATTGTTGGAGAAATCTTCGTGAAGTGTTTTAAAGCTGACAAAACGTTTCCATCAGTCTAGTCTGAAAATTTGTAGACTCTACTATTTAAAGTCTGAAAACCTCCGGACTGCCAGACTCAAGACTCAAAGTCTATCCTCATTGACAGTTTCTAATCCGTTGAAGAAAGGCTATCCAGAACTGGATGTTTCGTTAAGGATTTGACCTTATCAACTGGAGAAGATCTCTTGGTTGGATATGACATAACGGAATCCTTTATTCGAATCAAAATTGATTAAGGATCCGATGATTGGCGAAGTATACTTGGAAGGTTCTACTTATGGAAACCGAGATCCTGATTGTATGGGCGAACAGGATTGATGGGCTATCGACATGTTCCTTAAATAGCTCGAATGATCTTTCTAATTGATTCCGTCCAACGAGTAGATTGGAGGAATTCCTTTGGTAAGTGCCAATGGGTATGATGGCATAAAGGAGTATAAAAGGAAGACGTTCCAGTTGTTCGAGTGTGTGCACGATAGAAGAATTCCAAAGTCTGAAGCTCCTTGTTCTTAGTCAATTCATTTGCTGAGCGAAATCTTGTACGCGAAAGAGAGTCTATATTCGTGAGAAACCTTGAGGAAGTGTGGTAGAATATCTACACTGTGGAATCAAGGGAGAACATTGTTGTAAAATTTCTTTTGTTCATAGTGAAATCCAGCCGGTGGGGCATCGGTGCGGAAGAGTGGACGTAGGCTTGGAAGAAGCCAAACCACTATAAACCTTGTGTTCATTTCTCTTCCATACTCTCTGTTTTACTTTGATCATAATTACTTGTGATAACAAAAAGGCGAGCTTCATTGTTATTATCTAATATTGCTCACATATCACGAGAAATTGTTTTTGCACCTATTCACCCCCCTCTAGGTGCTTATACTAGCTATCTCAGAGAAGAGTCTTCTTCCTCAGTCAGATCAAAATGTGTAGGACTCTCAGGCATGTGTCATGGTCTCCTACTTGTGATTCTCAAAGACTTTTTTGAAGACATTGTTGTTTTAAGGGAGAAATTCTTGAAGCTTGCTTGAAAAGGTGAAAACTTTTTGGAATAAACTACAGAGAAAGTGAGAGCAGGCGATTTTTGTATTCTAGGGTTTGAGAGTGAAAACGGAGAAGACGAATCTCAGTAGTATATAAAGCGAATGAAGCGAGGTAAACGAATTGTCATAAAGGAAAAATAAAACTGTCTTTTTGAAAATGAATAACTGCCTTTTTGAAAATGAAAAACTGCTATAATTAAAAAAAAAACAAAAAGATAATTGCTAAAAAAGAAAATAGCGATTCAAAAAGTAATCGTACCTTTTTAAACTTTTATCCAAAAATTAAATTGCTAGTACCGAAATAACTTACGGTCGTAACTCTTAGTCCTGAGTCTAAATATCTTCAAACTTTGCTTTTGAGTCTTGAACACTTCCAGACTTTACTCGATAAAAGATGTGATGTTTAGTCTGGTGCGAATAGACTCAAATAGGCTTTTCTCCAATGGCTTTGTAAATATATCTGCCAGTTGATTCTTTGAGTCAATGAACTGAATCATAACTTCTCTATTTTGAACTTGATCTCTAATAAAGTGATGTCGAATCTCTATATGCTTTGTCCTTGAAAGCATAATTGGATTATTTGTAAGATTTATGGCGTTGGTGTTGTCACAATTGATCTCAGTGCATGATTCTTCAATTCCAAAGTCTCTTAGCCGTTGCCATATCCACAAGATTTGAGAGCAGCAACTTCCAAAAGCCACATATTCTGCTTCGGCTATTGAAATAGCTACGGTACTCTGTTTTCTTGAAAACCACGATACCAGCTTGTTACCAAGCAATTGACATGTACCATAAGTACTCTTTCTGTCCACTTTGTAACCTGCTAAGTCTGTGTCTAAATATCCAAGGAGAGTAAGGTCTCATTCTTTTGGATACCACATCCTAGCTTTGGAGTTGTTGCAATGTATTTGATGATGCGCTTTACAGCAGTTAAGTGACATTCTTTGGGATTTGATTGGAACCTAGCACAAATACAAACATTAAACAAAATATCAGGTATAGATGCAGTAAGGTAAAGAAGTGAACCAATTATGCTCCTATATAGCTTCTGGTCTACACTCTTTCCTTCTTCATCTTTATCCAGCTTTGAAGAACTTAACATAAGTATCTCAGTTTTTTTGCAATTCTCCAAACCAAACTTTTTTATGAGATCTTTCGCATATTTCTCTTGGTAAATGAAAATTCCATTCTTCAATTGTTTGACTTGTAATCGAAGAAAGAAGGTTAATTCACCCATCATTCTCATCTCGAATTCATCATGCATAGACTTAAAAACTTCTTGCACAGATTTTCATTAGGTGATCAGAAAATAATATCATCAACATAGATTTGAACAAATAGAAAATCTTTGCCTTCTCTCTTAATGAACAAAGTGGTATCTACTTTACCTTTATCAAACCATTTTGAATTAGAAATTTACTCAACTTGTCATACCAAGCCCGAGATGCCTACTTTAGTCCATAAAGAGCCTTTTTTAGTATGAAGACTGAGTCTGGCTTTCTTGGATCTTCAAAACCAGGTGGTTGTTCCATATAGACTTCTTCTTGGATAAATTCATTTAGGAATACACTTTTTCAGTATGAAGACTGAGTCTAGCTTTCTTGGATCTTCAAAACCAGGTGGTTGTTCCATATAGACTTCTTTTTGGATAAATCCATTTAGGAATGCACTTTTTACGTCCATTTGGAATAACCTGAATTTTTTATAGTGAGTAAAAGCAAGTAATAATTTAATTGCTTCTAACCTTGCTATTGGTGCATATGTCTCATCATAATCTATCCCTTCTTCTTGCGTATATTATTTGGCTACGAGTCTTGCTTTGTTCCTAACCACTTTTCCTTTCTCATCCATCTTGTTCCTAAAAACCCATTTAGTTCCTAAAAACCCATTTAGTTCCAATAATAGACTTACCTTTAGATTTAGGAATAAGTTCCCAAACATCATTAACGCTGAACTGTATGAGCTCTTCTTGCATAGCTTCAATCCAACTTTCTTCAACCAAGGCTTCTTCTATAGTTTTGGGTTCAATTTCAGAAACAAGTGCTAAAACACTAGACTCTTCACACCTTTTGTATCTGGTGCGAATTCCTTCATCGATGTTGCCAATAATGAGTTATTTGGGATGACTTGACTTATGCTTCAAATTGCTGGTTGATTTGTGAGGCTGCTGATCCTCTGTTTCAGTTGAATCTTCTGGTTCATCTTATTGTTTAACTTTAGAAGTTTGAGCCACTTCGGGTGAAGTAGACTTTGTAGGATTTGGAGTAGGTTCAAATTCTTCAAGTTAAGCCTGATTCATTTGATTTCACATTGAGTCTTGAAACTTGATGTTCATATATTCTTCCATAAACTGACTTTTCTTATTGAATACTCTGTAAGCTTTGCTTGAGATTGAGTAGCCAAAAAAAATTCATTCGTCTGATCTTTCTTCAAACTTACCAGTTCGATCATTTGCATTCTTTAAAATAAAACACTTGCAACCAAACACATGGAAATAAGAGACAATTAGCTTCTTTCCTTTGAATAACTCATGAGGAGTTTTCTCCAAAATAGGCCTTAAGAATACTTTGTTAATAATATAACAAGCTGTAGAAACTGCTTCAGCCTAAAAACGAGAAGAAATATCACTTTCAATTAAGAGTATTCTAGCCATTTTCTGTAAAGATCTATTCTTTCTTTCCACAATTCCATTTTGTTCTGGAGTATATGGAGAAGAGAAAACATGTTGAAAACTAGAGTCATCACAGAATTTTGTAAAATCTTGATTTTCAAACTCACCTCCATGGTTTGTTCTAATACTCGAAATAGCATATCCTTTTTCATTGTGAACTTTCTTTGCAAATTTTGAAAAGTAAGAAAATGTTTCAGACTTATTTGCCAAGAAGTATACTCAAGTAAAACGAGAATAATCATCCACGATTACTAGGCAGTATCTCTTTCTACCAATACTTTGAATTCCGATTGATCCAAAGAGATCCAAATGCAAAAACTACAAAACTCGATTAGTAGAAACTTTGTTTATAGATTTGAAAGAAGTTCTAACCCGTTTTCCCAAAACACATGGTGTGCATAAGTCACATTTTTGATACGTCAAGTTGGGGCAGTCCACGAACAAGCTTCTTGGATGAGATATTGGCAATTTGCTTCATGTTGACATGGCCAAATTTTCTATGCAAGAGGTTTGCTTCATCTTGAATGGATATTAGACACTAAGAGCTTTCTGGTTTTATATCCAAAAGATAGATGTTTCCTTGTTTTCGTCCAATGAAAGATTGAGATAAATCCTTACTAGTTCCCGAACAAATGCCTTCTTGGAAGTTAATCTTGAATCCAGTGTCATACAATTGACTGATGCTAAGTAGATTGTAATTCAGACCTTCCACCAAGGAGACATTGTTGATTGTGAGACTTCCAATTTTTACAATTCCACATCCAACAATTCTTCCTTTGCTATTTCCTCCAAAAGAAACTTTTCCTTATTTTATTTGCATAAGCTTTACAAAATAGTTAGGATCTCCTGTCATGTGTCTCAAGCAGCCAGTATCCAAATACCACTTTATCTTTTTCTTGATAGTAACCTACAATTATAAAAAAGAACTCAAAATTTCTTTGGTACCCACGTTTTCCTGAGTCTAAGGGAGTTAGTGCAATATACAGTTTTTACCCACTCCTTCTTAATAGATCTCCAAACCATAAGACATTCTTTCTCAAAATGTTCTGAGTATTACACTTTGAACATTTGAGAGCACTTCAAACTAACAAGCTTTACAAAAACCTTTTGAAAATGATTTCTGTAAAATATTTTTATAAGTCTTTATTTGATTATTTCCTTTACTTTTGGAAAATCAATTAAATGAATAGTTTCTAGTGTCATACCCAAACCAGATTTGTTGAAATATGGTTTTTAAATTGAAAGAATATTTTCCAACTTCTCAAATCCTATTGAAAACCTTTTTGTAATATTTGAAATATCATTTTTCAAGAATGTGTTTTCTTTTGAAATAGAGTCTGCATTTTCTTTTAAAACAACAAAACTTTTGTCTAGATTTTCAAACTTTTCTTTTCAAGAGATTTCTTGTTGCTTTAGTTTGGAATTTTCCCTTTTTAGTTCAAAGATCCTTTTAAGGGAGGTTTTGAGACTAAGATAAAGTTCATTTATGTACTTCGAGACTTTAGCAGGAATATTTAAATTACTAACCTCGATTTCACTTTCTAAGTTTGAGTCTGAATCTATTCCAAAATCTGAGTCTGATTCTGAGTTTGCCATTAAACATATGTTGGCATACTCTTTATCACTTTCCTCACATTCTGTATCACTCCATGTCTCTGCTTTGAGAGCCTTCTTGAACTTTTCAGTTCTTGCTTTCTTTTCTTCAACAGAGGGCAGTTGGGTCTGATGTGTCATTTTTTCTTACATTCAAAATAGACCACATCTTTGTCAATCTCGTCATCCTCAGTTGATTTGTTCTTGAATTTTTTAGAGTCTTGTTTCTTCCAGTTAAATCTTCTTCACTTTCTGTTCAGTTTCCTGAATCTCCTTATCATGAGTGCTAGCTCTTCATCATCCATGTCATCTTCAAAATCTATATCATCAGAATCATCGTTAGATTTTAAAGCAATTGACTTCTTACCTTTGGGGTCTTCTTCTTCATTGAGTTGCTCCACTTCGTATGACTGAAGTGTGCCTACAAGTTCATCAACTGTAAGAGGCATGATCCTTTGGGTTTCTCTTATTGAAGACTTCACGTGATTCCAATCTTTAGATAGTCCACGCAGCAATTTATTAACATTCATTGGTCCTAAGATTGGTTATCCCTGATATGATAGACCGTTTACAATCTCTATGAAACGACTAAACATATTAGTAATGGATTCTCCTGGTTTCATCTTGAAGGCTTCATATTATCCGAGTAAGATATTGATTTTTTGTTTTTTTAACTCAATCAGTTCCTTCTAAGTAACATGCAACCTATCCCAAACTTTTTTAGCTATTTCACAGGATGAAATTCTGTTATATTTGGTAGGAGATAAAATACATTATAAAGAGTAGATTGCTTTAGTAGCAAGAGCTTATCTCTTGGTTATTTCTTCTTGTGCCATTTCGCCAGCATCTACAGCTTCTTTTCCTCTTTCTAAGACTGATGCGGTTTTATGAATGATTCCTTTTTCTACCACATTCCATTCCAGAGGATCTTTCGATCTTAGAAATGCCTTCATCTTATTTTTCCAAATATTGTATTCATTTCCATCAAAGTAAAAGGGTCTGGTGTTACTTTGGTCTTCAACCAATCCTGGAGCCAAAATACTAGCCTTAGATATTTAGCTCAAAAGTAAAAACACTTCAATAAAATGAGCACACAAGCTCTGATACCAATTGAAATGGCTAGTAAGATCACTTAGAGGGGGGTGAATAGGTGATAAAGAAATTTTTACGAGATTTCAATCTAATTTGCTAGTGATGTAAACAGTAGTAAACAGTTATATGAAGCAGTAAATTCAAATAAAGAGTTTAAGAGAAAGATAATAGAAACACAATATTTATAATGGTTCAGCTTAGATCAAACCTACGTCTACTCTCCCGTGTTGATAGCCCACTGGCTAGATTTCACTAAGGATCAAAAGAGATGTTACAGCCTTATGTCCTTGACTTTACAGTGTAGAGATTTTACTACACTTCTTCAAAGTCTCACAAGTGTTTGATCTCTCTTTTGAGTACAAATAAAGATCTACGATTGAAATAACAAAGAACTAAGAGTTTTAGACTTTGGAATTCTTTTTTCAGGCACACACTTGAATAACTTAAGCATCTTCCTTATATACTCCTTCATGTCTTCACGACCGTTAACACTTTCCAAAAGAGTTCTTCCAATCTACCCGTTGGACAAAATTAATCAAGGAGATCTCGAGTCATTTAAGAAATGTGATGATAGCCCACCAATCATACTCGCCAATATAATTAGGATCTAGGTTTTTCCATAAGTAGAACATTTCAAGTATACTTCGTCTTTCAACAGATCTGATTATCCGAATTGATTCCAATAAGAATAATGGATCACGAGATGCTATCTCCAGACCTAAGATCTTCTACAAACCGTACAAACCGAATCCTTGAAGATAAACTCACATCTAAATAAGTCTTCTCTTTGTCGGTCTAGAAACTGTTAGTGAGAGTAAACTTTGAGTCTTGAGTCTTGCGGTCTTCAGATTTTGATGACAGAGTCTGGAATTCTTCAGACTTTAACACTTGAGTCTGGAAGTCTTCAAATTAGACTGATTGAAATGTTTTGTCAACTTCAAAACAATAAGGGAGTTTTCTCCAACAACTACTTGTTGTAGCAATTGCAACTCTTAGCTTTCCTCAAGTACCTCCTATTCCTTGGGATCAATCTTCACTGGAAGTTCACCAAATTGGCCGAGACCTATGGCCCCGTCTCCAAACTCTGGCTTGGAAGCAAGCTATATGTCGTGGTTAGCTCCCCATCGCTAGCCAAAGAAACCGTGCAAGACCAGGACATGATGTTTGCCAATCAAGACCCGAATATTGCCAATAGGTTTTTAGATTTATTTACCTTAACAAAAAACAATTACAAGATCCCCTTACTTATAAACTTATTACATGACTTTTATTCTTCTCAATAGATAAAGCTAACGTTCTGCATAAAATCTAGAAACTAACAAGGCAATTACCATATCTCACATTATCTCATCATATTTAATCATATCTCTAGAAACAATCATTATGCTTAGAAATACGAACGGACTCATTATAGATAATGCATCAATTATGACTCTTCTTCAATGCGGGTACTAAATAGTTATTGGCATCGACGAATTTGATTTAATTTCAAACACTCCCCCTTAAACCAAATTCTCTTCCATCGATCATTCCAATTAGGTCCTTGAACTTTCGGATAGCATAAATCTTGAGAGGTTTAGTATAAATGTTTGCTATTTGATCTCCTCTCTTCACATGCAGCACTTCAATCTCATTCCTTTTAACCTATTCTCAAATGAAGTGACATCAAATATCAATATGTTTGCTTCGTTCATGAGAAATTGGATTTTTCACCAATGCAATAACAGAAATATCATCAACAAAAATCTTAGTTACTTTCTTCTGCTCCATAAGAATATCTTTGAATAGTCATCTCATCCAAATTGCATGGCAAATACTTGAGGATCTATCTACATATTCAGCTTCATATATCGATAAAATGACACTAGGTTGTTTCTTTGATAACCACATGAAAGTAGTGTCACGCAAGAAAAATACTAAGCATGTAGTGCTCTTTCGATCAACGATATTTCCACCATAATCCTATCTAAATAAGCTCTAAGTTGGAAGGATTTAGAACGATAATAGTGTAGGCCATGAGAAGTAGTACCTTTGATGTACCGAAGTATCCTCTTTGTAGCTTTAAGATGAGATAACTTCTGCTTCTCCATATATCGACTCACAATTCCAACACTATTTATAATATCTAGTCTCATGCATGTTAGGTATCTTAAACTCCCAATCAAACTTCTATAATATGTTGAATCAACATCGACACCACCATCAAACTTTAAAAGCTTGGTTCCGCACTCCATTGGTGTATTGACCGGAGTACAACTCTTTATGTTGAATTTTTCATGGATATTTTCTATATATCCCCTCGGCATTTTGCTTCACTTCGATCCCAATGAAATAATTCATGAGATCATTATCAGTCATCTTGAATTCTTTCACTATCTATGTCTTAGAAACATCAATCATCACCCGATTATTTCCCGTAATAACAAGGTCATTGACATCTAAATAGACGAGTAAAACATTACATTTTTCTTGCCTCAAATAGAGTGCATGCTCATATGGACATTAAGAGAATCTATTCGCCTTGAAATATGCATCGATTCAGGAATTCCATGCTATTGATGCTTGTTTAAACCGAGCTTTTTTTTAACTTCAACGCTTTGTTTTCATGACATTTCACAATAAACCTCTTGGATTGTTCAACATAAATCTCTTCTTCAAGAATGATATTCAAAAATGCAGATTTGACATCCATTTAATAAATTCACTAATCACTTTGAGCAGCAATAGAAATAATCAAACTAATCATTTCCATGCGGATGACAGAAGCAAAAATTTCAACATGGCCTATTCCGACTTTTTGCTTATATCCCTTCACAATTAATCTAGCATTGCATTGTACCTTGTCACTTCTCCTTTCTCGTTCTTCTTGGCCTTGTACACCCATTTGACTCCAATCGCTTTCTTGTCCTTTGAAAGATCAGCAAGCTCCCATATTTGATTCTTCTCAATGACTTCAATTTCTTCATCCATGGTTTTTCTCTAATTTTCTTCTTTGGACACATCATCATAGATAAATGGTTCACAATCTGCAAGAAGACATACAAGGTGCACCTCATTGGTACCTTCATAAATGTCAGACAATCTCCCCAATCTTGGCACTAGCAGTTCATCGACATCATTTGAAGAGGTCGGTGATGATGAACTTGAAGAAAATACTGGATAAGAAGGTGTAGAATACTCCTTCAATTCTGTTTGATTTGGTATCACCACGAGCATTCGCTTCTTCTTTTTTATTGTCTTCCTACGTGCCATTTTCATCGAACATAACATCTCTGCTTATATACACTTTCAAAATGTTAGGATTAAATAATTGATCGGCTTTGGATGATGAGTCATACCCGATAATGATGAGTATGTTACTCTTGTCTTCAAACTTTGATCTTTTCTTATCCAACACATAAGCATAGGCAATACTCCCAAAAATTCTCAAGTGTGAAACACTTGGTGTTCTCCTAATCCATGCTTCTTGTGAAGTTATGCATTCGAGTCCACATGTGAGATATCTATTTTGAAGGTAGACCGCACATGAAATAACTTCAGCCCAAAGCTCTTTGGCCAATGTTTGCTCTTCAACATGCTTTGAACCATGTCAAGAATGGTTCTATTTTTTCGTTCAACTACACCATTTTGTTGAGGAGAATACGGAGCCATCAAGAAACACCAAATACCATGATTCTCACAGAATTTGTTGAATATGGCTGAGGTGAATTCGCCGCCACGATCAGTCTTCATAGCTTTGATAAAATAGCCACTCTCTTTTTTAGTCAGGTTTTTGAATGGTTTGAAAGTATCAAACACTTCTGTTTTTTCTTTCCAAAAATACATCCAAGTTTTCCGAGTAAAATCATCAATAAAAGTAAAAAAATACTGATGATTACCATATGAGTGAGGAGTAATTGGGCCACACATATCAGAATGAATTAACTCAAGCAGCTTCTTTGCTCGATAAGTTGCTTCGTTTGGAAAGCTAGTTCTGGAATGTTTACCGATAACACACTCTTCAAATAATTGATCAGGATGATCAATATGTGGTAAGCCATAACTAATTTCTTGTGAGAAGGCAAATTGAGTACGCAAAAATTGAGATGGCCGAATCTCAAATGCCACAACCATGAAGGATCATCCATGCATGCCTTCAGACATTGAGACATATCATTCTTTATATTGAAAGTAAACATCCTGTTCTTTGACATCTTTACATTCACAATTAGTTTATTAATCTTGTCTCTCAGCACAAAGATTGAGATCTTTCATATGAACAGTATAGTCTTTTTTGAAAAGCTGTCCCAAACTCAAAATATTACTTGATATTTTCGGGACATAATAAACATTAGTAATAAACTGACATACACTATTCTTTAAGCGAATTAGAATTGTTCATTTGCCTTCAGTAAGAATTTTGGATTTATCACCGAAAGAAACTTTTCCTTTAATTGTCTCATCTAACTCGATAAACATCTCTTTTCTCCCACATATGTGATTGCTTGCACTGGTATCCAAATACCACTTATCAGTTTGACCTCCTTCATCTTCTTTGAACACTAATAATAGAACTTGATTCGCATCATTCACTAAATTTGCATTTTCATCTGCTCTGCTACACCCTTTGTTCCAACAGTTAGAAGCATAATGGCCAAGTTTATTACAATGATACCGAATTCTAGATTTATCATATCATTGGCCTGTCGAGTTCTTTCCTCTTCCACGAACACATCTTTGATACTGGTATTTACTGTCACTTCAAGCAACATCTCCTCCACTTCGTCCACAACCTCTTCCTTAAAAGTGATCTCGGCCTCGACCACGACCATGATCTTGGTTTGTCCCAGAAGTTTGTGTGGGTTCTTTGTTCCTTCGCAACTCAAATGGTCAACCGTGTTTATAGAACTTCCTCCATTGGTTCAATCTTTTTTTCTTCTGAACCTTCCTTCATAGGCTTGTAATAAAGCCCATAAGCTGATCAATCGTCATGGCATCCAAGTTGTTGGATTCTTCAATTGCAACGGCAATGTAGTCATACTTCTTGTCTAAGGACCAAAGTATTTTCTCAATAACACAAATATCTGAAATGTCTTTTCCATTTCTTTTCATCTTATTGACAATCGCCAAAACTCTTATGAAATAATCAGCAATTGATTCAGATACTTTCACATGAATTACCTCGAATTCACCTTTCAAGGTTTGAAAGCGAATCTTCTGAACTTTCTATACTCTTAGATGTGTGTTGTAAAGAATCTCCTCTGCCTCTTTAGCAATAGTAGTGTTCAACGCTTTTTTGAACATAAAATCATCTAAAGCTTGATAGATGATTGACAAGGCATGTTGATCTTTCGAACAAATCTTCTCCAAGGCATTCCTCAAGTTTTGGTTCAAGGTAGCTTCATCCTCTGGCTCATCACAACCAATGTTAACGAGTTCCTATACATCATAAGCGTCAAGTATAGCTTTCATTTTAATGGCCCAGTTACTAGAATTTTCTTTGGTAAGACAAGAGTATTAAAGAAGAAGCTGATTATTTGTTTAGGCCATGATCACAAACCGTAAGCTCCAATACCACTTTAATGAAAGTAATTTGAAGATGAAACACTTACAACTCACACAGGAAAGAGGAAAAGATAGATAGGCTTGTAAATTTATTTCACCTTAACAAAAAACAATTGCAAGACTTCCCTATTTATATACTTATTACATGACATTCGCTCTTCCCAATATATAAAGCTAATGTTTTGGATAAGGCCCAGATTATAACAAAACAATCACCATATCTCACCTTATCTCATCATATGTCACAATATCTCTAAAAACAATCACTATCTCTAAAAACAATCACTATACCTAGAAATACGAACAAACTCATTATAGACAACGTAGCAATTATAACTCTTCTTCAATGCGGATATCGGACAGCTATCGACACCAATGAATTTGATTTAATTCCTAACATGTATGTGCATTTGACAGCCTGATGCACCATAAAACATAGTGAATCCTCGATCTACAACTCCGTTCCTAATTTTTAGATCTCATTCCATATAATGGCTGCCAAGTGTCACATATAATCCTAAGTTAGTTGTTTAACGATTATTTATAGGGTATTGTGCTTCCTTTAGAATCTCTATTAGCATTACGTTATCATAATTTCAACCCACATCATATACACAATAGGAAAAGTTGATAATACCCGAAAAATATGTCAATCATCTTGTGCCAAATCTCCTAGGACGTTTGTCATATCTTGTCCGAATTGATCTCTTTCCATCCTCTTCTTGTTTCACGTCTTATCATCTTACCGGGCCGTGTCCAACTCCGTAGAACAGTCCCATATCTTGACTTTCAGGTTGGTTCTTCTCTGATACAGTGCATCATTAACTATGCAACTTAATGGACCGTCACAGAATTCTGCTCTTACTGATGAAACTTTGAATGATCGAATAGGGCATCGTGATTGGCGGGACCGATACATCGTCGACAATGACCGAATGGGTGATGGCAGAGTTGCTGCAGAACCGGAATGTGATGGACAAAGTAGTGGAGGAATTGACAGAAGTTTTGGGAGTAGATGAGATGGTCAAAGAGAAGCGCTTGCCCAAATTAAAGTACCTCGATGCTGTCATCAAAGAGGTGTTGCGCTTGCACCCGGCACTGCCCTTATTGGTGCCTCGGACCACGCATTCTTCCTGTGTCGTCAGGGGTTACATGATACCAAAGGGCGGTAACATATTCCTGAACGTATCATATATCCACAGGGACCCTAAGATTTGGGACAAACCATTAGAGTTTAGACCGGAAAGATTCTTGGAAGATCCTAGCATGTATGATCTATCGGGCAACAACTTCGGATACATGCCATTTGGTTCTGGTCGAAGGATGTGTACAGGGCTTCCGCTAGCAGAGAGAATGCTCACCTGTGTTTCGGCTTCCCTTTTGCATTCGTTCGAGTGGGAATTACCACAAGGGACGGAGTTGAAATTGTCAAACAAGTTCGGGATTGTGGTCAAGAAAATGAATCCACTTGTCGCCATTCCCAAACCAAAATTGTCCAGACCAGAGCTCTACATGCAAATATAGGTCATTCGGATTGAAGCTTCCAAACTCCTTTTCTTTGTATGTTTCTAGCCTCGGTTTTCAGTAAAGATATATGCATATCTATCGACTATGTTATGGTACGAGTCCTATTCATGGCAACATGAATTGAGAGAATCTATTGATATTCTTGCATTTTTGTCTAAAGTAAGGAATGGCCTGGAGTTAGTCACGTATTTCATGTACGTTTGCAATAAGCAAAGGTTAATGCCGAACTGATGGTAGTCCTCCGCTTTGATTAAGACCATGTTCTCCTCCTTCTTTGTTCGGAGGAAATTGGAGACATAGATGAAGGGTAGAGGAGAATTTAGCCGTAACAAGAGTGCAGCAGAAACTCATACCTTCACTTGGGAAAATTACTAAGAGGGAGTCCAAATCTAAACCAATAAATATATCCAATTGGATCCACATTGATTCAAAAATTTAAACCAGTGAGTTATAGGTCAACTTGAATATATATACTTTTTTAGGTTTACCAACGCTCAGCTAAATCTATGACACTTAGTAAAATTACATTCTTCTTCAATTTTGGAAGATGCCTCACTTCAGTCAATATTCTCACATCACCATCATGCATTCTAATTCTAACAATGCCAACATTGCACTCAGCATTGCTCCCTAACTACATTTTACCATTCTCCATGCATTGATAAATAGCAAACTAGTTCCATGTTTGGTGTAGTGGGAAATAAGCAACAGAATCATAATCTATTCGTCAAACAAAGAATTCTTAGTGACAAAAAATACATAATGAGCACTATCTAAGGCATGGTTAGCAACTACAACAATATCATCATTAGACTCAACTCCATTTCTCTTATTCTTCTTGTTGTTTAGCTTAAGGCAATCCATTTTAAGATAATCCCTCTTGCCCTAACTCCAATAGACAACACCACAAATCCTAAATTAACTACACCTATTCAAATTTGCACTACTCCTACTAACACTATTATTATTTCCTCCTCTTCCTTCACCTTCTAAAACAGCATGTATAATTTCATAAAATGCCAAACTTACTAACCCAATGGAATTACTAATAACAATAATATAGTAATCCAACTATCAAGCAATGAACATGATAAAATCAAAGATTAAACTCAATTAACTGACAATTGCATTGAAATCATTGATTTTCTAAGCAACCGATGCACCTTCACTCATCTTTAAGTGAAATGGACAATACATAAAGTAGACCTTATTGTTCGCAAAGAGTTTCTCATAAATTTGATTGGACTTTCGTCAATCCTGCAATAATCTTCTTTTTTACGATGCTAATGCAATATTACGAGCCAATGTCAGCTAAATTATACCCAGCAATTGTCTATCCAGCAACTTTTAATCAACTTGTTTCACCAACTTTGGTTTCTTTACGAATAAGGGTAAATGCAGATTTCTCTAGTAAAGATAATCTTCAATTTGCATCTTCTAAAAACCAAAAATCTTTCCTATTAACTTTGTTTACTTTTCCTTCTTCTATCACCATCGATTCGATTTAACTCATACAAAGCTGATTCTAATAACAATTGTTGTGAAAAATAATGAATCGAATTATAAAATAAGCATAAAAAATAAATTAAATTAAATATTTATATTGTTCGATCAATATGACTTACATCTGTAGAGATAGCAACATAAGAATTTGCAATAGATCAAGCAATCAAATAAAGATTATAACTGCACTCAGACACTCATAAGTATTTCCTAACTCTCAAATATACTTGATAACTCACATGATATTTAGCTATCACAATTCTTGACGAAATAATCTTTCAATCTCAAAAAAATAATTACATAAAATCTTTTTCACGGCTTTAAATAGTCTTTGATTGCTTTCGTGTGCAATTGCACAAAATGATGAATACCTTTCACAACGAAGATACTTTTTTTTATATATAGATAATAATTAAATCCAAAATAGGAAATTTATCCAAACTTAATAACTACTCAAATAGAAAATGTTGTACTTAATTAGTACGTCCATGATGGGGTGCGATGAAAACGCACCGTTTCGTCTTGATACGCTACGATGGAAAAATACATTTGAAAATGTGTGAAGGAGTCATAAAAAAGACTCCTAAAGACAACCGTTGGCACAGTTGGCAGAACATACACTTAGAAAATCCTCTCTTCTATTTGTTCCTTTTCCATCAAAGAAAAAGAAGGCGCTCCATTTCTTCATTACAAGAACAACCGGCATGTACGCTGTGGAAATCAGATGCTTTCCTCGTGATTACATTCAAACCAACGTGAGGTAATATTGTTCGTAATTCATCCGCAAATCAACGTTCGTTCCCGGGGTTAATTGGTGACTGCGCATCGAAAACAAGTAAGTCGTCTTCCGCCGACTTGAACTCTAACATTGGTATCAAAGCCCAATCGTGATTTCTGTCTTGTTTTTCATTGAATTTTCTCGTTTACCGTTTGATATCAAGATCAAGAGTATGAAATCTACACTATTTAGATGTCTATTGGTCAGAATTGCTATCTGAATCGTCGAAAACAAATCAAAGCGACGAACAAGTTCAAGGTTAGGTACACCCGTACGGTTTTGGCCATTTTTCGAAATATTTTTTCGACCAAAATCATTTTTTAAATATACAGGATGAAAGTGCTCGTCAAGACGAGTTCGACAATGGGTCAAGCGCCGCTGGAGGACATCGGACGCGCCCACACGCGTGGCCAGAAGCTGTTGCGCGTGGGATCCACACGCCTGACGCACTGGGCACGCTAGCACGTGAGCATCATGCACGCGTCGGCAAACCAACGCGTGCGACATCACCATGACGTCATCCGTGACGTCATCCATGATGTTACCGCTGGTGCAGTTGGCCGGTTGGTCACCGACCGGTGACCCGACCCGAGACCCAACCCGTGATCCGACCCGACCGAACCCGAATGTGGACCGATCAACAGTCGGACCGATCAAACTGGTCAAACCGTTCAACGGTTGAACCGGTCGGACCGGCTAGGAGCCTTTTAGGCTTGCTGGCATGTGCGCCACACACACCGAACACTCAGGCGGCGCATGTGGGCGCGTGAGAACTCCGATTGGAACGTGGTCAGCGGCGTTTGGTTCGTATGAGTGTCCTCTACACTGTGATATATTTATTTTTGATGTTTGAATTTTATAAATGTATGAAATTGTGTACAGAAATCTAAGTACGTGTATTTTTAAAGTATAAATGCATAGTTTATTCGTTTGTAACTTGTATTTATTTATATTTAAGGAAATACAGTAGCTAGCCTATATGAAAATGATGTCATATATGCTTTGTAAAGCTTAGTTCGATGGTAGCATGTATATAGTTTAATATACTTACAATTTTTTAGTTCCAAGAAAATTTGAACAATGGTAGAAAATCCTTATTTTTCCGTTACTTGTTGAATTGCGATTTTGATTATAGTTGTAACATGATTTTTTTTGTACGTTGGTTCAAATCATGCTATGCTTTTATCTTAGTGGAAAAATGTAGAAATTACATGAGGTTATGTAATTATTTTTCCTAGTGAGAGTTCGTAGGTAAGTGAAATTTGAAAGAATTCTCACCTAGAACTTAAAATTTGCGCAAATTAAACTAATTAATGATAATAGAACAATCGTACATAATAGTTGATTTAAAATAGTGAACTTTTGTTTATGTGTCTTTTGTTGAATTATCATTCATTTAGTTTGTTTTTGCTGCAAATTAAATATGTGTATTACTCTAAAAAGTGTGCTAGTATTGATTCTACGTCTATTATGTCAATGTGCTATAGTAAATTGATTATGGCTTTAGTATCCAAAACCATTATGGCTGACCTCAATAAGAGTGAGAAGCTAAACGGTAACAATTATGATATTTGGCACCAAAATGTTCAGTACATCCTTGAGGAGCAAGAGGTTTTGGAAACCCTCAATCACACCATAGATGAACCTGAGTATAGAACTTCACCTCAACACAAGAGAGATCTAAAAGTTTATCAAGCTTAGAAAAAGAAAAATAGCATTGCTCGCATCACGTTGCTGAGTTGTATGCAAAATGATCTCATGTGTGAGTTTGAAAGTTATGTTAAAGCTCAAGTTATGTGGGTTGCCTTGAAAGATAAGTTTGGGGATACATCTACCACTAAGTTGAAGAGACTCACTATCAAGTTTGACACATATTAAAAGCGTCCAAATGTAAGGATGAGGCAGTATTTTCAAAAGATGTCAAACATGATTCGTAAGCTGAAGTTGGCAGATCGTTCCCTTACTGATGAATAGCAAGTTCGGGCTGTTATATGTGGCACCCCTCGACGGCCCCCGATCCGATTAGGGTCGCCACAGTTCGCTTACCATTCACTTTTCCTAATACATGTCACTCTGATACCATTTCAATTTCAGCGGGTCCATACAACCTGGGGGTTTACATCTTTTAGATCGGTCCCTTGCGCAATTTATATACGAAAGCACATCCAACGCTCCCTTCCCTATATTCAGAAAACGATGCACACCAACTAAACATCTTATAAAAGTTAAAGCCGAACACTTTTATTTACTTAAACCTGATGGACATCATTCATCGGTACATCAAAATGCCGTAGTCTTCTATACTTGGCTATACTTCAAAAGATGACCGACATCTCCTCCCACAATCGTATGCTTAAGGTCCATCGACCAGTGTCGGCGTCCAAAAGTTCCCTCCTTTGCTATCCTCCTCCTCGCGGTCATATCCAACCGCTCGATCCATCTACCGGTGGCAGTGGCAGCAGATGTATCTTATCTAGTCTGAAATGTTGGTCCCCCAAGGGGTGAGTACAACCACTCAGCAGGTAAAGGATCAATAAACCACTCAATACATCATGCCACGCAATCAACACAATCATAGCATCACATGTCACACAAGCATTCATGCACAACTTACCTTGGTATCAAGCACATGTCATCATACCTCATGTACCATCATCATCATACAGACATCACCATCATATCATACACTTACCATCATCATGTCACATATGGCATCATCCTTACCATGCATCCATGCATGTAACATCATCATCATATCACACGTACCATCATCATTGTCATGCATCCATGCATGTAACATCATCATCATGTCACACGTATCGTCATCATTGTCATGCATCCATGCATGTAACATCATCATCATATCACACGTACCATCATCATTGCCATGCATCCATGCATATAGCATCATCATCACATCATGCATACATCATCATGCATAGTTTGATTTCAATTTCACTTTGGACCGACACATTTCTCTTTTCCCGGGACCAATGTTTGCATCCCACATTCATCACTTGCGCCCAATCCTGACATCGCGAGAACCCTCCGGGCATGTATCCAAGATACAACCGGGCATCTGGCACCCCCACATTTCCGGGCATCTCGCACCCCAACTAGCATCACGAGGACCCTCCGAGCATGTATCCAAGATATAACCGGCCATCCGGCCTTTACCCTTCTAGCCAGGCATCTCGCACCCCAACTGGCATCGCGAGGTATCCCCCGGCACAATACCTGCCAGGCTTCCGGCTACCCACGCTCCGGGCATCTCGAAACTCCCGAGGACCCTCCGGGCATGTATCCATGATACAACCGGGCATCCGGCCTTTACCCTTCTAGCTAGGCATCCCGACACTCCCGGGGCATCGTCGGCTCATCTCCAACGGCTTCCTCATTTATCTCAATTCTCATAATTATAATTCAATTTAACATGGCATGTGATATGATGGCAATCAATATCATATTCATCCTTGAGTTCATACATGCACCTCAAATCATCATCATACATGCAGCAAGACACCATCATCCGTAACAATACAATTCATGGAGTCCATGCAATTTAAAATGGTCCATATTTCATGCCTTTTCAAAGTTTACAAAATTCCAGCATGTACCATTTTAGAAAACGTTTAAATTAAATATCCATATGCTTCTCAAAAATCATGGAATCAAGGCATGTGATAGACAAGTCAATAAGATAACAATTTCATGAAAATACATGCCCAATAGAGTTCCACACAAAGAGATATGATTCACACCAATACAGCATGCAATTTCGGATAGAAACAGAATGAGCAGTTTTTGAAATAATTCAATTAAAATACCCGAACGACCTCCGAAAATTATGAAATTTTACCAGGTTATAGTTAAGACACTAAAGTATATTTTTCATGGAGACATCTAGGCCAGATTCATTCTAGATAATTTTATATAGGCGTCCGAAGCTCCTGGTTCTAGCACTGAAACGTCCAGTGTAGCTATCTCCGAAATACCGAGTTTTCACCTACTTATTCTTCTTCTTTTCCTCTGAAATTTGGATATGTTTTACATCAAGAGGTCACCTACAACTTTCATTAAGGGATCTAAGTCAAATTTCCAGATAATAGTCACCATATGTGTCCAAGAAGTCTCGGGTGTCCAGTACCGTGTCTCCAGATTTACCGTCTTCAAGAGTAAGTCGATTCACTAGGCTACACTTGCTCATTTTACTTAAAATTTGAGTATGTTAATCCTTAGGATGTTCTCCACAAGTTTTATGAAGAAGTCGAAGAGAGATTCTTAGTAAAAATCAACATGCAACCACAAATCTACCAAAAGGTCAGCAAAACAGTTCCAGATCTAGTGTCTTCGTAGGATGAGGGTTTGACCCCTTAAATCTCCACCGTTTTGTCCCAAATTTTAGTATGTTGTAGTTTAAGATGTTAGCTACAACTTTCATGAGGAATCAAGGTCAAAATCCAACTCGAAACATGCATGCAAGCCTCCACAAGATTCTGGGTCGAGCGGTTTACACGAAATCAGCAAGCATTTTCAAGAACAAGTCACATTCTAGCTTCGGTTTTGCCTATCCTAACATCCGAAATCTACCACCAACAAATCACACATGCAAGACATACATGCAAGAGTGGAAATCGATCCCAACTTGCCTCTAAGACCAAGCGGACGACAGCAAACGGACGGCACACCAGCAACGGATGGACGGCATGCGGGCGGACGAACGGCGAGCTCCTTCCTCTCCTCCCTCTCGGTTCCTCTCTCTCGCAACTCTCTCTCTCTCTCACTCTCTCAAAACCAGCCACTCTCTCTCTCTCTCTCTTTTTGGTTGCTTATATACTTGCATGCACCCTCATTTTGCATGGGGGACACTTGTCCCTAAGAAGGAGACAAGTGTCTCCTTTGTTGAAGACACTTGGAGGCCATGCGGCTCCTCACTCCTCCCCTCCATGCGTCGACAATGGGCCGGGCTTATGGCCCACTTTAGGCCCATCTCACTTGGGCCTAAAGTCCAAACTTAAATGACCCAAGTTTATTTTTTTCTATAATACATCTTAATCCTCATTTAAATAAATATCTAATTGCATAATAAAATGGCCAAAAGACTTTGTGACATTAATCCATAAAATCAAATCTATAAAGTGCATAGTCAAGAACAAAGTATTCTTTATCAAATTGTCCTATAGTACCAACCTTAATCATCCATTAACATTTTCTACTTAAATAAATACCTAACTTGCAAAAATAATAAGGCCATTAAACTTATAGTCACAAATCCATAAATTCGAATTTATGATGCACATGGCCAATGATAGAATTTTCTTTCCTCTCACATAATTATCCATTAAAAGCTTGGCCATAAATCTTATTGCAAATTATGGATTAAATGGCCATAACTTGATGGTACTTCCATCTCCTATTCATAGACTTTAATGTAACTAGAGGTCATTATGAATTTTGGGATGCCACATTATAAGGTTTCTTTCTAATAATTGAAAGCATATGAAAATCAATATGACGCATAATGAGAATATTGTCACTTTTGATGATATTACGCGTCATTTGGAATTAGAGAATGAGCGCCTAGAGGCTGCAAGATCCTCTACCCATGTTTATTTTGCTGAATCAAATTCACGCAAAGCTTCGGGCTTCAAGCGCTAAAGGAATCATCAATTCAACAACAAAAAAAAAAAAAAAAACTGATCAGACACCTAAGAGGGCTAAGACCTTCCAATGCAAGAAGCGTGGTGGGAAGAAGGACAAGGCCAAGATGAAGTGCTACAATTGTGGCAAGATGGGTCACTTTGCTCGTGAATGCACTGAGCTGAAAGAGGTACCCTATTACTCCATTACTTTAAGTAATGCTTTTGTTTCTAGCACTGTAATACTTGCTGAATCTCATCCAATGTAAATTGTAGACTCAGGAGCAACGGACCACATAACTAAAGATTGAGAAGCATTTGTGGAGTATTGTCGGATACAGCCTAAAAGAAGATGGATATATGTTGGGAATAACTCAAGAATTGAAGTGAAGGATATCAGCACATGTAAATTAATTTTACGTCGTGGTCGAAGCCTATTCCTACATGATGTCCTCTATGCTCCGGATATTCGACGAAACTTGGTCTCCGTAGTTGTTCTTCTTCACCTAGGTTATGTATTGAATTTCCATGGTGATTGTGTTGACATTTTGTATGGAATGGTTTATTATGGCTCAGGTCATGTATCGAATGGTTTTATGATATTAGACATTGACTATAATCAGTACAATATTAATGTCGATGGTTGTTTTTCTTTAATTACATCTTCTAATAATATTAAGGTTGATGCAAGTACTTGGCATGCTAGATTAGGTCACATTGGGTTGCAAAGAATGCAAAGATTAGCTAGAGAATGCCTTTTTGGATCACTCACTAACGTTAATCTACTCATATGTGAACATTGTCTAGCGGGAAAAGCAACTAGAAAACCATTCGGTAAAGGGACTAGAATTGAATTTCCATTACAACTCATACATTCTAACATTTGTAGCCCTTTGAATGTAAGGGCAAGGCATGAAGTGTCATATTTCATCGCTTTCATAGATGACTTCACGCGTTTCGGTTATGTCTTTTAGATCTCCCATAAGTCACAAGCATTAAACTGTTTTAGACAATATATAGTGATAGTAGAGAATCAGTTGAATAAAACAATAAAAGGCAATAAGAACCGATCGCAAACGTGAGTATCTATCAGAGCAATTCAAGGCTCTTTGTAATGTAAAGGGAATTGTACGATAATTGACTATTCCTGATACTTCACAACAAAATAGGGTAGCTAAGAGAAAGAGTAGAGCCCTATTGGAAATACTTAGGTTTATGATGGCATAAGCAAATTTACCTATCTCCTATTGGGGAAATGCGTCATTGACTGCTGCCTATGTACTTAATCGAGTGCCCTCAAAATTGGTCACTTCCACCCCTTTATGAATTGTGGATTAATAGGAAACCAGATCTAAGTAGTCTACATCTATGGGGATGTACAGCTTATGTTCATGATTCTTCCCATAAGTATGACAAATTAGGTCCTAGAAGGAAGAAATATATCTTTATAAGATATTCTGAACACTCCAAATGGTACGTGTTCATAGGTGAACAAGCTTATGGAAGTGTGACCGAAATAGAGTCATGAGATGTCACGTTATTGGAGAACGATTTTCCTAGTAAATGTGAGATTGATAAGGACTTTCAATTATATGAAATGGAAGATCCTAATAACACACCCACTAATGTTATAGAGGAAAATGAAGATTTACCTCAACACACAAGACTTAGTGGGAGTGTTGCATCGCCTAACGAATTGAATTTAAGAGAAATTTAATTACACAAAAGTAATCGTAAAAGTATTCCCCGTCATCGTTTTGAGATTGAAGGGGAAGCATTTATGATTGCTCAGAAAGACGATGCCAAGCCTAAGACTATTCAAGAGGCTCTCTCATCCTCTAATAAGGAAGAATGCAGAAAAGTTTTGGAAGATGAAATGAAGTCAATGAGGGCAAATCATGTCGGGGACTTGGTTGATTTACTACCCAATCGTAAGGCCATTGGAAACAAATGGGTCTTCAAGATTAAGCGAAGGGCGGATGGATCCATCGAAAAGTATAAGACTCGTCTTGTGACAAAAGGTTATATTCAACAAGAGGGTATAGACTATGAGGAAACATTTTCACCAATTGTAAAGTTTGCCTCAATATGCCTTATCATAACCATCGTTGCACATTTGGACCTTGAATTAAATCAAATGGATGTAAAGACGGCATTTTTCAATGGATAACTGAATGAGGAAATCTATATGAAGCAGCCAATAGGTTTCATAGCTAAAGGTCAAAAGCATAAAGTTTGCAAGTTTCATTGCTCAATATATAACCTTAAGCAGTCATCTAGACAGTAGTATCTTCGTTTTCATCGAGCCATAACCACTTTTGATTTCACAATGATCAAAGAAGATCACTTTGTATATGTCAAGCGATTCAAAGATAAATTTGTAATTTTATCACTTTATGTTGACGATATTCTATTGGTCGGAAATGACAAGATTTTGGTTATCACCATAAAAGAATTGTTGTCCTCCAATTTTGAAATGAAGGACATGGGAGAAGCTGCTTATATATATTAGGAGTTAAGATCAAAAGAGATCGATCAAGGAAACTTCTTGCTTTATCGCAAGAGTCTTATATAATGAAGATTCTTGAACATTTCGATATGCAGCATTATAATCCCATTGATACCCCTGTCATGCAAAATGAAAGCCTAAGTACTAAGATGTGTCCTAAGACTCCAGAAGAAATTAAAGTAATGGAAACTGTTCCTTACGCTAGTACGGTCGGAAGTTTGATGTATGCTATGATGTGTACTCAACCCAACATATGTTATGCCATGGGATTGGTGAGCCAATATCAATCAAATCCCGGTCAAGCACACTGAAAAGCAGTGAAGAGGATCCTGAGATACTTGAAAAGCACTATAGACTATTGACTTTGTTACCAAAGGAATGATTTACGCCTATTGTGCTATTCAGATGCCGATTGGGGTGGAGACCTGGATGAGCGTAAATCGACTTCTGGATATGCATTCTTACTCAATAGAGGTTCAATTTCTTGGAATAGTAAGAAACAAACATGCACGGCCTTGTCTATGATGGAGGCAGAATTTATTGCATGTTCTACTGCAGTACAAGAAGCAGCATGGCTAAAACATTTTTTGGAAAATTTAGCCACTATCACTAAGGTTCCAAGACCGGCAATAGTTTATTGCGATAGTCAAGCAGCCATTACCTATGTGAAAGATCCCAAGTATCATGGAAGAACAAAACACATTGACATAAAGAACAATTTCATAAGAGATATAATAGCATAGAAAAAAATGATCGTACAATACATTTCAACCAATAGAATGGTTGCTGATCCATTTACGAAGGCTGTTCCTAGAGGCATATTCTTGAGCCATAGGATGTCACTAGGATTGTGTAGAATGTGATATATGTTATTGTAGAGGATTGTTGGCTTATGTATAAGTGGACATATGCACTGTACTTATTTGTTTATTAATGACTTGATGTTTTATCAATAAGTACAAATCCATTATGAGACTAGCACAAGCACACATATATTATTGAAAAGTATGTCAGCAAGCAATGATTGGCTCACTCACATGACAATCGCCTCAAGTGCTATAATTAGCACGTTGAGATGAGACATTATGTACAAATAAATGCTGAAAAGCAAGTCTAGTACATAAAATATATCGCATTGATTAGAGTCAAGATGAGGTATGTGATTTGTTTATAATAACACCGAACATGATAGTCTCACAATCATGTATGCATGTAAGATGCCGGATGCGAGTACTTAAGTGGGCGCTATAGAAAGCGAGTTGATATAGCACTCAAGCTAAACATAAATACGTGAGAGGCACGTGATATGTTTAGGCTAAGATCCGTATAGTAGATATATTTAATAAATGACATACGCTCTTATAGAAAGAGAAATCCACTATAACATGTAATTCATATTACATGTGCATTGTTCGACCGAAAAAGGGAGGTGAGTAAAATTATCCCTATTTACTCATCGCGTGAGCCCTTAAGGTAATTTATAATTTACCTCATTTTGTGCCCTATGTTACTTATGACTATGTTCTTGAAGTGAAAGATCAATGTTGCTACTTTAACATGTTATCGGTGGTCATGAATAGATATGGCCTTATGGGACGTGTCTAGGAAAGCAGTTGTTCTGAAATGGAGAGACATGAGTGCAATGAAAAACTATTGTTGTTTTACATCTATCACATGTATTTACTGGTCGACCAATTATATCGCCTTATGTGGTTGCGGATATAATTGTAAATATATGGTGTTTTGAGAATAATCAAGTATAGCCTTTAAGGGATAGGTATACTTGGACTGATGTAATAAAATATGGCTAGAGTACTGTGAGACATTGATTGTTTATTTTTTTCAAGGTTATAGCCATTATGTCATCCCTAATAGGTGCATAATTTGAGCTCCCAAGTGCAGGTGTACTCATTGTTCGCACAGCTTACTTGTCAGTATTAATTGTTTTGTAAAGTTGATGAATATTGAGTGCCTTATATTCTTGATAGAGTGCTATCAAGCCCATCATATCCGAGTGGGAGATGTTGTACTTAATTAATACGTCCATGATGGGGTGCGATGAGAATGCATCGTTTCATCTTGATACACTACGATGGAAAGACACCTTTGAAAATGTGTGAATGACTCATATAAAAGACTCCTGAAGACAACCGTTGGCATAGTTGGTAGAACATATACTTAGAAAATCCTCTCCTTTGTTTGTTCCCTTTCCATTAAAGAAAAAGAAGGCGCTCCATTTCTTCATTACAAGAACAATCGGCATTTACGCTTTAGAAATTGGATGCTTTCCTCGTGATTGCATTCAGACCAATGTGAGGTAATATTGTTCGTGATTCATCCACAAATCAACGTTCGTTCCCAGGGTTAATTGTTGACTGCGCATTAAAAACAAGTAAGTCGTCTTCCGCCGACTTGAATTCCAACAGAAAATCTACTCAAATTAGACTACTTACTAGGATCAAAAAAGTTTGCTTTTCGAGCTAAAATCCAAAATACATTTTCAATTCGAAAGGTTAAACTTATGAAAGAAAAATAATTGCATCAAATAGTAAGATTTGGTCAAATATTAGTAATTAGTACTTGCGTCCCATCGAGTCGAGATGATTTGATATTTGCTGGCCTAAATCATCAAAGGTACTGCTTCTATCAACGATGCAGAGTGCTCGACCCGGTCCATACCACTTACAAAAAGTATCATACAATTTATGTAAGACTAATGACTCCTCATGACAATGACAACTCTTCCGTGCAAGTCAAAAACTGGACGACGTGGGGCTGCTGAGTGTAACCAGTGCTCTTCAGTTGTCAATTTTTGTCCTTGTGTTGATGAGGGCAAACCAGAACCACTCCATTCCCTCATCAGCTTTTCCTTTATCATCCATGAGAGACCCACACATCCAGAGGAAGACCATGTATGCCTAGTGTAATAAAAGAGTTTCTTATTCTTGCTTCGCTGCTTCTCTTCCTATGGTGGAGAGCTATAATGTCAGACGGATACTCTAGATGTTCCTGGTTGCGGTTGTGGCATGCTAAAGAAGAGAACGATGCAATTCCTAGAGCTATCAGAAAACTTGTCGTCATAGCAATTGCAACTCTTAGTTTTTTGGTTTTTTCCATGCTCAAGAGGGGAAAAAAACTCGAAGAATCCATTGCCCTCAGGGCCCCGAGGCGTGCCGTTCCTTAGGTACCTCCCATTCCTAGGGAGCGATCTCCATCGGAAGTTCTCCAAATTGGCCGAGACCTACCGAATTCTCCACCTAAAAACTCCAGTTCTCCAAATTTGGTGCCTCAGCACTAAAGGGCAGTAACATATTCCTAAACGTGGGTTATATCCACAGGGACCCCATGATTTGGGACAGATCGACGGATTTTAGACCCAAGAGGTTCTTGGAAGATCCCAGCAAGTATGAACTCTTGTATGAACTCTTGTGCATCGACTTCACGCACATGCCTTTCAGTTCCAGTCGGAGGATATGCGCATAGCTCGCACTGACAGAGAGGATGCTAACATTTTCTTTGGCCTCTCTTTTGCATTCATTCGAGTGGGAATTACCGCAAGGGGTGGAGCTAGAACTATCGAACTAGTTCGGGATCGTGGTCAAGAAATTGAATCCCTCGGTGGCCATTCCCAAGCCGAGATTGTCCATTCCAGAGCTCTACATGTCGAGATAGATCTTTCGTTAGAGTCTCAAAACTCTTCATTTTAATTCTAGGAAATGAAAGTATCCTGCCGGTGTGTTAGATGCAAGAGAAGTTCTCTATTGGTTCTTCATATTAGTTCAACTAGCAAATGAAGTCATGTGATTTATGGGTGAAACATTTAGGCTACGTTTGGTCGTCTAGATTTCTAATCGAAATAAGTATGAAATCTTGAGATTTTTTTATATCTCGTCCCTTATTTGGTGAATCGCAATATTAAAGTCGGATATATTCACATCATATCATGTACATTTTTCTGATATAAATGGCATGTCATTATAGATGAACCTAAATGTTCATAAACGGAGATGGTGAAAATATCTCGTAACATTATTCCTTAATTTATTTTTATTTTATTTTTCCTTTTTTTATATTATTTATTTTTTCCCCTTTCATCATTCTTTAATAAAATTTTATCAAATAGTCAACTGTACTAACATACCTAAAATATATAATAAATATAAATATTTAATTTATAGATTGAATGTTTATTATAAGATAGAATTAAAGTTGAATATATAAATTAAAATAAGATTAATTAAAAAATAATTTATTTTTAATTTCTTTAATTAGAATTCAAATATTATTTATATTAAAATATAATTTCATTTTTGTTAACTTAATAAGTTTGTTATTCGAGAAAAATAACTTTCCTATTATGGACTTAGAAATCATATCCACCTTTATCCCACCTCCCCCATGAAATAATTTTATCCTACCTATATCGCCTTTATATCCAACTTTATCCTGTCCTGAGCGAGCACCAAACATGGGATAGGATAAATTATATCTTATCCCGAATTTTATCCCGACTGCCAAACGCAACCTTAGGGTCTTTCACATATATTTGATTATGGTGTTATCAAGGAGGCTGTTCGCTTACAGCATAGTGCAAAGAATAAAACATAATAAAGAAACACCAAATTTACATGATTCAGTTGGTGTGACCTACTTGATGAGGTAAACAATACGAGATTACACTATAGATTGATCGATGCAACAGAGATTACAATTATAGTTGAGGCTTTTGCCATTATCCCAATCCACAATTACATCCACTAAATGATACAACATTTTCACTCTTATAATTTCTTGCAAAACAATTTCTCAATCTCATAAACGAATTCACAAATATTATAACAAAAATTATTGGCTTCCAAGCACTTGATCTAATTCACAAGTGCACCGCATAATAGATTGTTGTGACTGTAAACTCCTCTATGTATTTATGAAAAAAAAAAAAGGAAAATTATTCAAAAGTCCTAAACCTATTGCCAATTTAGTTATAAACATCTTAATTTCACCAATTAAATCCTAAAATTTTTCGCATTTTGCTAATCGAGTTCATCCAATTAATTTTGACTAAAAATCACTAATGTAGAACCAATTGCCCTACGTGGCACGATTAGCATTGACGTTGATATTTTTTAATAATAATTTAATCTTCTTTAATTTTAATTTTCAATATTTAATTTTTTTCCTAACCCAAAACTAGCAAGGGCCAGAGACCCTCGCCTGGTCTAGAGAAGGGTGTCACTGCCTTCGTCAATTACAAGCAAAGGCATTTGCCCTCGTTCAAATCCAGGTGAGGGCTGCAATGCCCTCACCTAGCCTAGGCAAGGCAAGGGTTGAGACCCTCTTACTAAATCTAGTGAGGACGTCGCGACCCTCACATAGTCGACACCCTCACCAGCTTTAGGCAAGAGCCCAATGGGCCTCGCCAGGATTTGGGTGAAGGCAGATAAAGGTGCAAAGGGAAAATGTTTAGGTTTAAATTGATAAAATTGAAAGATTAGAACTAAATTTGCGAAAATATAATAAATTTAGGATCTTTTGAACAATTTTTCCATACAAAGACCGACAATATGCTAAAATGAGAGGGGCCATTTGGTCTTTTCAAGGTCGAAGTTTTCTTAGAGGTCATAAATGATATTTTTAAAGATAAAGTTGTAAGTGGTCATTGAAAACTAAACAATTCTTTTGAAAAAAAAATTAAGAGTTAAAAAGGGGGCAACCCAACCCCTCTCTCTCTTCCGACCCAAAAAAAAAAAAACCTCTCTCAACAAAAGATCGCTTCAAGTGCCAAAAGTTGGCATAAAATGACACTTAAGTGTCAAAAGTTACGAAAGTGACACTTAAGTGTCACTTTTTATGAAAAATGGAACACTTGAGTGCCATATCCGGCAAAGCTCACCGGAAATCCTACGTGGCATTTTTTTATTAATTTTTTCGTTTAAGTGGCTTGCCGAAGGTTGACTCAAGAAACCAAACACAAAAACGACGTCGTTTTGGTATAATTCGAATTTTAATATAATAATTAATTAAAGTAAATTTTAAATAATTAGTTCATTGATTAATTTTTAAAAAATTAAAAAATTTTAATTTTTTAATATTTTTATTTTATTTTTAAATGTTTTAAATAAATTTAATTTTAAATTTAATTTAATTAATTTTTATATTGATTTTTTTACCATGTTAGCACCAAAACGACGTCGTTTTGCACTTCCTTCGCCGGAAAATTGCGACGTCGGCATTTTGGCAAGATTTTGGCCAGAGTGGCACTTAAGTGATCTATTTTGCTTCGATTTTGGCACTTAAGTGTCACTTTCTAAACTTTTGATACTTAAGTGTTCCTCCGTGCCAAGTTTTGGCACTTGGGGTGTATTTCGCAAGTACAAAGATGTAATATGTTTAGGACTTTTTAAACAATTTTTCACAACAAAGACCAACAACATACTAAAATGAGAGGGGTCATTTGGTCTTTTCAAGGTTGGAGTTTGCTTAGAAGTCGTAAATGATACTTGTCAAAATAAAATTATGTGAGCGGTCATTCAAAACTAAACAAAAAAAAAAATTTCGGAAGGGGTTTAAAAGGGAGCAACCCAACCCTCCCGCTCCTTTCGACCCAAAAAAAAAAAAAAAGTGCTCGCTCCACCCCCCCCCTTGCCCCTCTCTCTCTCATAAGAGTAGAAAGGCCCATGCGCGCACAGTGGGCTTAGGGCTTTTGTATGAAACGCGGAGCTCTTTGTTTTGTGAATTTAGAACCGGATATAACTTTTCCGTGTGGTCTAATGTGCTAATTATAATTTTTTAAATCAAATTATTGTCCTAGATTACTTTTATAGCTTTGAAAGCTTGCACACAAAAGAAAATGCAAATTTTCCTAATTCAAGTGCATAATGCGTTTAGGATCTCAAGATATAAACGATTTAGCTAAACATATTTATTAAAATTACGGGTTGTTATATACTATTAAAGTCTAGCTTTCACCCTCATCGAATGGCAGCACATATTACCTCTGGCAATATATACGTCGTAGCATTTCAGGGTCGGCATGGTAACGTTTCTATTTCTCCCGATTTTTGTTTTTTTATTCCCTGGAACAAAAAAAGAACAGAAATCTATTTGATAGCGCTAACTTATTTTTCTATTCCCCGAAATAGAAAAGTGGCTGAGGAATAGATTTGGAACAAAAATAAGAAACAAAAAAAAAAAAAGTAGCTTCTTATTTCCGGGAACAATTTTAAGAAATAAGTTTTCTTTTTGTTCTTCTTCCTTGTTGTGGCCACCGCCGGCCGCTTGCCAATCGTCGGCCACCTCCTGTCGCCCGCGGCCACCATCGACAGTCGATCGCCAATGACAGTTGCTGCCGCCCGTAGCCCACCAGTGGACGACCGCCACCGTCCGTCGGTAGCCTGCCGTCTCCTACCGCCACACGACCGCCGCCTGTCTCCGCATGAATATCGACCGTCGCCACTGATCGCCGCCGTAGAACCACCGCCCACAACTCACCGGCCACCAACCCCTCCCGCGGCTGGTGGGCCATGGGCGGCAACCCTGCGGAGGCGTTCGGCGGCAACGGTCGGCGGTCGTGCGGCAATTGTGCGATGGTCGTGCGGCCGTCGTGTGGCCGTCATGCGGTGGCGGGCAGTGATCGGTGGTCCATAAGTAAGAAAAAGAAATAAATAAATACAAAAATTTATAAATTTTTACCAAACGCGTTTCTATTATTTTTCTATTCCAAGAATATAAATTTTGTATAATTACTAAACACCTTATTTTACTCAGAAATTGTTCCCGGAGTAGAAATAAAAAAACTATTTCTGAAAATAAATAGTTTCCCGGAATAGAAACGTTCCCATGCGCACCCTCACTTGCTCAATCAGCCAGCCAGGCCTCAACGCTAGGCCTGAAATATCGGCCTCTATCGATCATGTTCAGAGCATGTTCTCAGCTAGACATAACGTTACTTTGCACGGTTTTGTGCTGCTTTGGTTGGGATATTCTTTAGATCAGTTCCACCAGAAGATGAAGTCTTTCCTTTCTTGCGCTGGAAGGATATAGATTCAATCGACTGCCGAGTGCGTACGACCATTTCATCAGTTATCCAGAATTAAGGAATCGACCATGGCTGCTTGACCGAAGGAGGAGGTCCCGAAGTCGAGCTTCCACAGCGCGCAATTCTCATAGCTTCAGCAACAATGTTTACATAGAGGGTGGACTATTAGCTCCATAGATATGTACAGCTGAGTACTGAAGAACAAGGTCCTCAGGCGAGCAATGACTAGCTTTAATACAAAATAGGCTCACGAGTCAAGCGGAAGCAGCGGGCTTGCACACCGGGAGGTCGTTCTCGGCATTGGGCGGGATCCGGAGAATGGGATTGCTCTCGAAGAAGTTGACCGGTTTCAGATCGAAGCTGGACGACACCGTGGGCATGATCGGGAAGTCCTCCTGGCACGGAATGTGATGGAAGCCCAGCGTGTGCCACACCACAATGTCCTTGTTCTCGATCGGCCGATCCCTGCCATTGAACAAACATTTCCAGTTAAGTACCAGTCCCAGAATCTAAAGCCAGTTCGCCCGGGCTCATCCCAAGGCCACCGGTCGAATCCCACATTGTCTAGAGGCAAAGTGAGGATTTCACTTGAATGTGTGCATAGCAAATGCTAGCGCGCACCTGTCCGACCACACGGTGAGTGTGTCCTCGCCCTGGCTCTGGTAAGTGAACAAGCCGCCTGCCCATTGCTCGGTCCGGTTATAGGGGGTGACCCATATTTGGTTGTTCGTGAACACCGCCCGCTTCTGGGGTGGGTCGTCGTGAGAGAGCAGGCTGGCCGCGGTCCCCGCAGGGACAACCTTGTACCTCACGGGGTTCCCGACCCGCGTCTTCTTGTTCGTGTTGACGACGTGGAACTCAGACGGATCATAGAGCTTGAGCTTCACCCACGCATCATTCTCAGTCTTGGCCACGTTCCGGACTGCCTTCAGGTAGCTCCGCCGGGGCGACTCCCCAGGGGAGGTCTCCTGCTTCCGGATGTTGACATTCACGAAGGAGTTGTCGGCACCGTCGACGTCCATGTCGAGATGGAATGTGACGTAGTGGTCGTGGTTGACGCCGATGACGTTCTCCGAGAGTTCGGAGCGTGCCATAGAGGTCTTCTCGCCCCGGCACGTCGTTGACATTGGCATAGGGCCGCCCTTCACCATCAGAATTCCGCTGAGACCGACCTGCATTTAGGTCATTTGAGAAAAAGACATACGAGTTTTTTTTTTAGGTAGGGAAAAAAAAGACAAACAATTTTTTTTTTTGGTAACCGAGAAACCGCCAGAGCCCTCTTTTGCTTACGCTAATCGGGATCACACGACCCTCCAGTACTCGGTATCACTGCAAGCCGCTATTTAAACGTAAAACCTCAGGGAAGACTAGCCCAACATCCCACCGCCAAGGCTCCCCACTTAAATCGTGATAGAAACACGGGGATTCAAACTCTTGACCACAGCGTTGCAAGAGAGAACGAACACCAATGCGGTTGCTCAGGGGTGGGTTAATAATTGTCAAAGGATATCTGAGATTTGGGGGGTGCTAAGATACCAAAGCGTCACTTCGGTTGTGCAATATCTCTTGCAGGAATTGAATAGTCATTGTCACACGTGGTTTCGTATCATTTTCATTACGCCAACTTTGGTTGAAATATATACGGCATTTGAATAGCCGGGGCATCTCTCGCTCCTTGGTACTTTTCAGCGGAGGAATCTTATTTTCCATGTTGAATCGGACCCACATTAAGATCTTTTCTAAACCTATCATTAGACTCAATCATAAGTTTGGTAACTTAATAAGCCTGATGAGCCTACCCATCGAATATGTCAGTGAATAGGAGAATTATCTTGGACCTACTAAGGTTGTGATCCCTTAAAATATTGTCACTTTACTTACTTTAGGCCCTTAGCAAAGCTTATTCTAACTTCTAACACGGCTCAAAACAAGTGGTTCATCCAAAAAAAAAAAAAAAAAAAATATTTAAGAAAAGAAAAAGGAAAAGGAGTAGTGGAAAATTTGGAATATTCAAAGTGGGCCCATGGCAGGAATGCAATTTGGAACAATCACTAACCTTGTCCCTGATTAGCCCATCCGTTTGGAATTCCCAGTCCACGATGTAATCGGAGTTCACCACTGACGCTGCCATTCTAACCACTAATGTCACTTTTGGCCTCACTTCCCTTATATGCACGTAAACCACCCAAAAAAATATGATAAATTTAGAATTTTTAAACAAATTTTTTCATACAAAGACCGACTATATGCTAAAATGAGAGGGGCCATTTGGTCTTTTGAAGGTCGGAATTTTCTTAGAAGTCATAAATGATATTTTTAAAGATAAAGTTGTGAGTGGTCATTGAAAAATAAACAATTCTTTTGAAAAAAAAATAGAAGGAGTTAAAAAGGGGGCAACCCAAGCCCTCTCTCTCTTCCGAGCAAAAAAAAAAAAAAAAAAAATCTCTCTCTTAGGACTAGAAAGGCCCATGCACACTTAGGGTGTACATGGCAACGTTTCTATTTCACGGAACTATTTCTTTTCGGAAAGAGTTTTTTTCTATTTCTATTTTGGAAACAATTTATGAGTAAAATAAAGTGTTTGGTAATTTTACAAAATTTCTATTCTTGAAATAAAAAAACAATAGAAATGTGTTTGGTAAAAATTTATAAATTTTTGTATTAATTTGTTTTTTCTTCTTACCCATGGAGCGTCGATTGTCGATTGCCGCCTGCCGCCGCACGACCGCCGCACGACCGCCGTACGACCGCCGCACGATTGCCACACGACCGCCGACCATTGCCGCCGACCGCCGCCGTAAGATTGCCGCCCACAACCCACTAGCCACGGGAGGAGGCGGTGGCCAATGAGCTGTGGACAGCAATCCGCAACGGCGATTGGTGGCAACGGTCGCTAGTCGTGCAAAGAAGAGGCGGCGGTCGTGCGACGGTTGGCGACGGCAAGCTACCAAAGCAAACAATGGCAATTGTCAGCCGGTGGGCTACAAGCGACGGCAACTATCGCCAGCAACCGGCTACCAACAATGGCCGCGGGCAACAGGAGGTGGCCGACAGTTAGCAGGCGGCCGACGGTGGCTACAACAAGAAAGAAAAACAAAAGAAAAGTAGAAAAGAAAAAAAAAACTTATTTTTAGAAATTGTTCTGGGAACATAAAACTACTTTTTTTTTTTTTTTTTGTTTCTTGTTTATGTTCCAAATCTATTCCCCAGCCACTTTTCTATTCCGGGAAATAAAAAAATAAGTTGACGTTACCAAACAAATTTCTGTTCTTTTTTTTATTTAAGGGAACAAAAGAATAAAAATCGGAAGAAATAGAAACGTTACCATACAGACTCTTTCTTTTTTGCTTTTTGCTTGGGGCTTTTCTATGAAGCGCAAGACTCTTTCTGTTTTGTGGAATTAGAACCAGATATGACTTTTTCATATGGTCTAATGTTCTAATTATAATTTTTAAATCTAGTTTTTTTTTTCCTTAGATTCCTTTTGTAGCTCTGAAAGCTCACGCACAAAAGAAAATGCAAATTTTCCTAATCCAAGTATATAACGCGTTTATTATCTCATGATCTTAACAATTTAGCTAAATTAATGTGTCAAAATTACTATTAGTTATATACCGCTAAAGTCGACCTTTGACCCTCATCGCACAGCTTCCCGATAATATATATTACTTCCGACAATATATGCACCGTAGCATTACGCTTGTTCAATCATTGTACTCATTTTGGCAGATTTCTCCAGTTGTCATTTTTTGTTCTTGCGTCGATGGGGACAAACCAGAACCACTGGATTCCCTTATCAGCTTCTCGTTTATCATCTATAAGAGACCCACTCATCCGTAGGAAGACCATATATACTTAGCGTAATAAAAGAATTTCTTATTCTTGCTTGGCTACTTCTTTTCCCGTGGTCGCGAGCCAAAATGTCAAACCGATACGCTGGACGTGCCTGGCTGTGTTTGTGGCATGCTAAAGAAGAGGATGATGCAATTCCTACAGCTATCACAACATTTCTTGTCATAGCAATTGCAACACTTACTTTTTTGGTTTTTTCCGTGTTCAGGAAGCGAAATAACTCGAAGGCTCCATTGCCCCCAAGGCCCCGAGGCGTGCCATTCCTCGGGTACCTCCCATTCCTAGGGAGCAATCTCCACCGGAAGTTCACCGAATTGGCCGAGACGTACGGCCCCATCTACAAACTCCAACTCGGAAGCAAATTATACGTCGTGGTTAACTCGCCGTCACTGGCCAAAGAAATTGTTCGGGACCAGGACATGACTTTTGCCAATCGCGACCCGAACATCGCCGCCACCGTCTCATCATACGGCGGAAGGAAGTATTGCCTTCTCAAGCCAGGGGCCTTATCAGAGGAATCTCCGCAAACTGTTTGTACGGCATTTAATGAGCAATGCAAGCCTCGATGCCTGTTACGACTTGAGAAGACAGGAGGTCAGGAACGTTCTGAGCGATCTGTATAGAATATCGGGGAGTTGACCATTCTGATCTCGATTAACGCGAAGATGGCGATGCTGTGGGGAGGGACGCTTAAGGGAGAGAAGCGCGAAGACGTGGGTGCCGAGTTTCGAAAGGTGGTGGAAGAACTCATGGTGCTCTTAGGTAGTCCGAATGTTTCGGACTTCTTCCCAGCACTCGCTTGGCTTGACCTGCAAGGAGTGGAAAGGGACATGAAAAGGATGAATCAGTGGTTTGATGATTTTCTTCAGTCTGTTATCGATTGCGCAACCGGAGGAAGAACAAATGAACTGTTCAAGAAGAAGGAAGGAGAATCTGCAAGAAATGAACAAAAAAGGGACTTTTTGCAGATTTTCCTGGACGTGGAGATGGATCTTGAAGATAACCATTCACCAATGGACAAGAATAGATCTCTCAAAGCCATTCTTAAAGTAAGTCTATACAGCTAGGTGACTAGTTCTTATATGAATATACGTGATTATTTTTCGCCCTGATGCACCAGAAAATATGGTTAATCATCTTCGGCAATTCTGCTCTTGGTAGATTTCATTTCGTATCCTCCATAATCATGAGTTAATGTTGAGCGATTATTAGAAGAGTATCGTTCTCATTTTCCGATTTATGTCAACCCTAGAGTACCATAATTTTCAACCAGCGTCCTATACAATAGTGAAACAAATATAGTAATTTAATCTCTTTACACGTATCTTGTTTCGCATCCTGCTGTCTTACTTTGGTTGTATCCAATCTTGCCCTCTGCATCACAAAAAGCTCCATATTCTTGACTCGAACATCGATTCTTCTCTATTACAGTGCTTCATCAAGTATTCAGCTTTATCAAACATAATAGCATTTTACTCTTCCTAATGAAATTTCGACTGTGTGGAGTAGGACATCGTGATTGGCGGGACCGATACGACTTCAACAATGGTCGAGTGGGTGATGGCAGAGTTGCTGCGGAACCGAAATATGATGGACAAAGTAGTCCACAAGCTGACAGAAGTCGTGGGGGACAACAAGATGGTCGAAGAGCACCACTTGCCCAAATTAAAGTACCTCGATGCTGTCATCAAGGAAGCATTTCGCTTGCACCCAGCGCTGCCCTTATTGGTGCCTCGGTCCCCTCATGGTTCTTGTGTCGTGGGGGGTTACACGATACCAAACGGCAATAACGTATTCCTGAATGTGGGTTACATCCACAGGGACCCCACAATTTGGGACAGACCATCGGAGTTTAGACCCGAGAGATTCTTGGAAGATCCCAGCAAGTATGACCTCTCGGGCAACGACTTCACGTATATGCCTTTCAGTTCTGGTCGAAGGATATGCGCAGGGCTTGCACTGGCAGAGAGGATGCTAACGTTTTCTTTGGCCTCTCTTTTGCATTCATTCGAGTGGGAATTACCGCAAGGGGTGGAGCTGGAACTATCGGACAAGTTCGGGATTGTGGTCAAGAAATTGAATCCCCTGGTGGCCATTCCCAGGCCGAGATTGTCCACTCCAAAGCTCTACATGTCGAGATAGATCTTTCACTAGAGTCTCAAAACTCCTCATTTCAATTCTACGAAATAAAAGCATCCTGCCAGTACGTTAGATATAGGAGAAAGGATTCCTATTGTCTATTGGTTCTTCAGATTAGTTCAACTAGAAGATGAAGTCATGTGATTAAGCGCAAAAATTTGCGGTCTTGCATATATATATTTGATTACGGGTTATCAAGAGGTGGTTCGCTTGCAGCATAACACGAAGAATAAAATATAATAAGGAAACAATTAATTTATATGATTGGTGTGACCTATTTGATAAGAAGTACAACACGAGATTACACTATCGATCAAGTGATGCAATAGAGATTACAATCACAGTCGAGTCATTAAAATAACTTTGTTGTTATCCCAATCCACAATTACATCCACAAACTCATACAATGTTTTTAACTCTTACAATGTCTCACAAATTAATCTCTCAATCTCATAAAAAAATTCACAAATATTATTAGAAAAATTATTGGCCCCCAAGCACTTGATGTAATTCACGAGTGCACTGTATAATAAATTGTTGTGACCAAAAACTCCTCTATGTACTTATAAAAAAAGACGGGAAAATTCTCCAAAAAGTTCTAAACAAACTACATTTTTGCCAATTTAGTCCTAAACATTTCAATTTTACTAATTAAGTCCTAAACTTTTTTAAGTTTTGCTAATTGAGTCCATTCGGCCAATTTTAACTAAAAATCATTAACGTAGATGCTGACCGTCCCACGTGGCATAACTAGCACTAATGTTGGCATTTTCTAATAGTATTTCTAATATTTTTTATTTTTTTCTTACTTTTCCTAACCCTAAACCAATGAGGGCCAACAACCCTCTCTTGGTTTGGGCAAGGGTGTGATTACCCTTGTCAGGCAAAGCAAAGGTGTTCACATGCACCCAAATCCAACAGCCCTCACTTGGCCTAAGCAAGGCAAGGGTCAAGACACTCTTGTCTAAATCTGAATGGGGGCATCACGGCCCTCACCTAGATTTGGGCAAGGGTCAACGGCCCTTGCCTAGATCTAGGTGGGGCCCAACAAGGGTGCAAAGGCCCTCACCCATGGTTAGTGAGAGGAGCACACCAACCCTCACCTACCAATGGTTAGAATAAAAAAAACTAAATATAAAAATAAAAATTGAAATATAATAAAATATTATTACAAATTATTTATGTTCACACTAATCATACCTTGTAAGATGGTTAATATTTACGTCGGCAATTTCCGATCAATTTTAGCTGGATAAACTCATCTGGCAAAATATGAAAAATGCCTAGGCTTTCATTGGCAAAATTGAAACGTTATGACTGAATTAATAAAGATGTAATATGTTTAGGACTTTTTAGGACGTGCATGGCAAAATTTTTGTTTCTCTATTTCTTTATTTTTTTGTTCCCGAAACAGATTTTGAATAGATTTTCATTTGGCAACGTAATTTCATTTTTCTATTTCTGGAACATATTTCTATTCCGAAATAGATTTTAAGCAGAAATCAAAAGTCAAAATTTTTAGCTTTTCTATTTTTGGAACAGAAATGAGAAATCAAAATTTTTTTAATCGTTCGCTCTTATCACCACCCATGAGATGCTAGATGCTCACCGCTGGTTGCCAGCCGCCTGCCACCAGCCCCGGCCACCAGCTACCAACTGCCAACCACTGCACTCCGACCGCCCATCGCCAATCGTCGGTCGCCGGATGTCGGACGACCACCAGTCATTGGCTACTCATCGCTAATCATTGGATGCCGGAGGCTCATCACCAACCATCGAATGTTCGTCAGCGACCGTCCGCCACCCGTCATCAGCCTCCTGTCGCTGGACTCCGAATGTCGGACGTCAGATGTCGAACTCCAAACGTTAGACGCTGGTTGCCGGTTGTTGGACTCCAATGTTGGACTCCAACCTTTGGCCGCCCGCCGCTGGTTACCGAACTTGGTGCTAGACGCCGAACGTCGGACTTCGGACTTCGGCTGCCCATTGCCAGTCACCGAACGCTGAACGCTAGTTGCTGAATGTCGAACTCCAGCCATCAGGAATTGCCTGGATTACCACCAGAGCGGGAAGTTGAGTTTGAAATTGAATTAATGCCTGGAACAGGACCAATATCAAAAGCCCCATATAGGATGGCCTTAGTCGAATTGAAGGAATTGAAAGTGCAACTGCAGGAGTTGCTTGACAAAGGATTCATTAGACCAAGTGCTTCACCTTGGGGTGCACCAGTCTTGTTTGTGAAAAAGAAGGATGGATCGATGCGTTTGTGCATTGACTATAGGCAGCTAAACCAAGTGACCATTAAGAATAAGTATCCATTGCCTAGAATTGATGACTTGTTTGACCAACTCCAAGGAAGTTCGGTCTTCTCTAAGATTGACTTAAGATCGGGATACCATCAGCTAAGAATTAAGAAAGAGGACATTCCTAAGACTGCGTTTAGGACTCGTTATGGACACTACGAGTTCCTTGTTATGCCATTTGGATTGACTAACGCGACGGCTACATTTATGGATTTAATGAATAGGATATTTAAGCCTTATTTAGACCAGTTTGTGATTGTTTTTATTGATGATATTCTGGTATATTCGAAAGGGCCTAAAGAGCATGAACGGCATTTGAGGATAGTTTTGCAAACCCTGAGAGATCATAAGTTGTATGCTAAATTTAGCAAGTGTGAGTTTTGGCTGGACCAGATAATATTTTTAGGACATGTGGAGTCAGGAGAAGGAATTACAGTAGACCCTGCGAAAGTTGAGATGGTAGTAAATTGGCCGAGACCAACTACACCTACTGAAATACGAAGTTTCTTAGGATTGGCTGGTTATTATAGGAGATTTATTGAAGGATTTTCACGATTGGCAGGACCTTTAACTAAATTGACCCGAAAGAATGTGAAGTTTGAGTGGAATGGGGAATGTGAAAGGAGTTTCCAAGAGCTTAAAAGGAAGTTGACCTCAGCTCCAATCCTGACTATACCGACTGGACCAGATGGTTTTACAGTGTATAGTGATGCATCTCACAAAGGACTGGGATGTGTTTTGATGCAACATGGCAAGGTCGTAGCCTATGCATCTAGACAATTAAAACCTCATGAACTGAATTACCCAACGCATGATTTAGAACTAGCAGCTATAGTGTTTGCCTTGAAGATATGGAGACACTATTTGTATGGGGAAAAGTTTGAGATTTATACGGACCATAAGAGTTTGAAGTATCTGTTCTCACAAAAGGAGTTGAACATGAGATAGAGGAGGTGGACGGAGTTGTTGAAGGATTATGATTGTGAGATAAAATATCATCCAGGGAAAGCGAATAGGGTAGCGGATGCTCTTAGTCGTAAGTCAGCTGTGGAAATGGCTAGTTTAAGGATGGCCGAATGGAACTTGTTAAAGTCTGTAGCAGACTCAGAATTTAAATTGAAAATGGATTGTCTTACTGGTACGTTTAGTGCATTAAGAATAGAACCCGAGATTATTTAGAAGGTTAAAATCTTGCAAGGATCTGACCCAGAGATTTTGAAAGTGAAAGATGCTGTGTCTTTAGGAAAAAGACCGGAATTTCAAGTCTCTGATGATGGAATAGTAAGATGCCAAGGACGACTCTGTGTTCCCGACAATGAAGAGTTAAAGAAGGAAATTCTGTCGGAGGCACATAGGAGTAATTATGGTATCCATCCAAGTAGTACAAAGATGTACAGAAATTTGCGTCAGCAATTTTGGTGGAATGGTATGAAAGTAGATACGGCTAAGCACGTTTCTCAGTGTTTGACGTGCCAGCAAGTAAAAGCGGAACATCGCAAACCCGCAAGACTTTTGAGACCGTTAGACATACCAGAATGGAAATGGGAACATATAACGATGGATTTTGTGCAAGGATTGCCAAGGACATCAAGTGGTCATGATTCTATTTGGGTAATAGTAGACCGTTTAACTAAGTCTGCTCATTTTCTAGCAATTCGCATAGACTACCCAATGGACAAATATGCGGACATGTATGTAAGTCAAGTGGTACGCTTACATGGTGTTCCAGTGACTATTACCTCGGATCGGGATTCAAGACTTACTTTGAACTTTTGGCGAAGTCTTCAAGTTGCATTAGGGACTAAACTTCAGTTTAGTACTGCTTTTCATCCTCAGACAGATGGACAGACAGAAAGAGTAATTCAAACATTGGAGGATATGTTAAGGGCTTGTGTGATCGATTTCAAAGGAAATTGGGATGAAAGACTGCATTTGGTGGAGTTTGCCTATAATAATAGTTTTCAGAAGAGTATAGACATGGCTCCCTATGAAGCATTATATGGAAGGAGATGTAGGACTCCTGTCTGTTGGAATGAAGTAGGTGAAAGGAAATTGACAGGACCTGAATTGGTACAAGTTACCACTGAGGCTGTTGAAATTATTAGAGAAAGACTTAAAACAGCTCAGAGTAGGCAGAAAGACTATGCAGATAGGCGTAGAAGGCCGTTAGAATTTAGTGTAGGAGATCATGTATTCCTTAAGGTATCTCCAACAAAAGGGATATCTCGATTTGGGATGAAGGGTAAGTTAAGCCCTAGATTTGTCGGACCTTTTGAGATACTCGAAAGGATAGGGGATGTAGCTTATCGCTTAGCGCTACCTCCTAAGTTGGGAAATTTGCATGATGTGTTTCATGTATCGATATTGAGGAAGTACCAGCCAGATCCTGGTCACATACTCGATCATGAAGCCATCAAAGTGGATGAGAAAGTGAGGTACATTGAAGAGCCTGTGCAGATATTGGATCGAAAGGAACAAATTCTTAGGACTAAGAAGATTCCTTTAGTTAAGGTATTATGGCGACATCATGGTATGGAGGAAGCCACATGGGAAAGTGAGGATCAAATGAAGGAAAAGTACCCTTACTTGTTTCGAGAAGGCACGAGTGGTGTCTAATTTCAAGGACGAAATTCTCTAAGGAGGGGAGAATTGTGGCATCCCAAAATTCAAGACAAGCTCTAAGGCGTATTAAAGCTCGTAATGAGGTAATGAAATTATCTATGATTTATGCTTTAGCCATTAGTTTTCTCTTAAGGTTATGTGTTATGTGTTTTTGTTTATGGGATTTTAAATTAGATAGATTAATAAGAATAATCTATGCTTGGCTATGCATCTCATAAATTAAACTCCCATAAATAAAATGTTACAAGATTTTTGGCCATGTGAAATTTAGTAATTAAATTCCTAAAGGAAGAATAAGAAAGGGGAAAATCTGATTTTTATTTAGGTTTGGGCCTTAGGTGGATTTTAATGGGCCAAGTTGGCCGGCCCATTGAAGCCACAAGTGGGCTACCATCGACCAAGGGGGAAGGAGGAGTGGCCGGCCCATTTGCTGGCCCAATTGCTCCCAAAGCCCAATCCAAGCCCAAGCCCATTGCATGTGTCTTGACAAGTGGCACAAAGGAAGGTGGCATGCATTGGCCATTGGAGAGGCAATCCAATGATTGCAAATGATGAGGAAATGGGGGAGTAAAAGGGAAGATGAGGAGAGAGAATGGCCGGTTAGCCATTCGGCCAAGAGAGAGAGAGAGAGAGAACCGTGCGAGAGAGGGAGAGAGTGAGGCCGAGAGAGGAGAAGCCGAGGGGGAGGAGTCGCCGCCGCACGCCACCGCTCGTCCGCCGTGTGCCGCCCGATTCGCCGCCGTGTGCCGTCGTCTGTTCGGTCTAGAGGCAAGTTGGGAATTCACTTTCTACTCTTGCACCAATGTCTTGCATGTGTGGTCGGAATCTAGGACGTTTGGAGGCATGGGAGTGAAGCTAATGTGTTTTGTTCTTGAGATGCATGCTGTTTTCGCATGAACCGCCTGAGTCAGAACTTTGTGAGAGCTTGCATGCATATTTTGAGTTCGATTCTGACTTTTATTTCTTCATGAAAGTTGTAGCCAACATCTTAAAATACAACATACTAAAATTTGGTACAAAATGATGGAGATTTGTGGGGTCAAACTCTCATCCTACGGAGACATCAAATCTGGAACTATTTCAATGACCTTTCGGTGGATTTGTGGTTGCATGTTGATTTTTACTAAGAATATCTTTTCGACTTCTTCATGAAACTTTTATAGAACATCTTTAAGTTTAACATACTCAAATTTTAAGTAAAATAAACAAGTATAGCTCAGTGAATCAACTTGCTCTTGAAAACCGTAGATCTGGAGATGCGGTGCAGGATACCCGAGACTTCATGGAACCGTATGATGACTATACTCTGGAAATATGACTAAGATCTCTTAATTAAAGTTGTAGGGGACCTCTTGAGGTAAAACATATCCAAATTTCAGAGGAAAAGAAGAAGAATAAGTGGCTGAAAACTCAGTATTTTGGAGAAACATACACTGGACGTTTCGGTGTTAGATCCAGAAGCTTCGTGTGACTATAGAAAATAATATAAAACGAATTTGTCTTGGAAGTCTTCATGAAAAATTTGCTTTAGTGTCTTGGCTATAACTTGGTAAAATTTCATAATTTTCTGAGGTCGTATGGATATTTTAATAAAATTATTTCGGAAACTGTGCATTCTGTTTCTATCCGAATTTGCATGCTGTTTTGTGTGAATTGTACCTTTTTGTGTAGAACTCTATTGGACATGTGCTTTTCATGAAATTGCTATCTTATTGTCTTATCTATCACATGTCTTAATTTCATGATTTTTGAGAAGCATATGGATATTTAATTTAAATATTTTCTGAAAGTTGTATTTGCTGGAATTTTGTATGGATTGGATGATGATGTCTTGATGCATGCATGACAATGAATTGAGATGCATCTATGAATTCAATGCTGCATATGATCTTGTTTGTCATTATATTGTGTGCCATGCTGAGTTGAGACCTAAATTGGTGACCATGGATAATGATGAATGAGGAAACCGTTTGTGGCGGATGATAATGCCCTGGGAGTATCAGGATGCCCGGGATGGGGGCTGCCGGATGGCCGGAATGTATAGAGATACATGGCCGGATGTCCTCGGGAGTTTCGAGATGCCCGGAATGGTTAGGTGCCGGAAGCCTCGGAGGTCTTTGCCCGAGGGGATGCCTCGTGATGCCGGTTGGGATGCGAGATGCCCGGAGAGTGGGGTTGCCGGATGCCCGGTGGCCTTAAATGGTTGAATGCCGGAGGTTATTCTCGCGATGCCAGATTGGCGTGCGAGTGAAAAGTATGGGATGAAATTGATGATCCCGAGTAAAAGTGATGTGGTGATCGAATTGAAAGTTAAAAGTGAAAATTGAATCATGCATATATGATACATGATATGATGTGATGATGATCACCTATGGCATGATGATATATGATATGATGTGATGATGATCACCTATGGTATGATGATATATGATATGATGTGATGATGATCACCTATGGCATGATGATATATGATATGCTGTGATGATAATCACCTATGGCATGATGATATGTGATATATGATATGATGGTGACCTATGATGTGATGATACATGTACATGACATGATGATGATGTCATGATGATGCGTATGATATGATGATGTCATGATGACGATGATATGTGTACGACATGAGGATGATGACGTTACATGTATATGATATGATGATGATAATCTATGACATGATGGCATGTATGTGTTATGATTGTGATGGAGGTGTATGATGGTATATGCATGGCTTCAAGGTAAGTAATGCCTGGAATGCATGTATGACTTGTATGATGCTTTGAGTGGCTATTGGATTCTTTTACCCGCTGAGTGGTTGTACTCACCCCTTTTGGGGACCAACATTTCGGATTAGTAGAATGTCGCTCCCTGCTGTCACGAGGGGCCTGTTTTATGGCCTGCCCTCCGATGTGGAAGTTGAGTGCAAGGAGTTTCACTGTCCTTCCGTTCCCGGACTGACGTATATTAGAGTGCGCTGCTTGGTTATGTACGACGTAGGCCTGGCTGGGGGCCTTGTTGTCCAAGAGTTCATATCCGTCCACGTTCGCCGAGACGGGGTGATGCGTGGGATGTTACCGCCGCCACCGCCTAATGCACCTGGATGGGTGTGAGGGCCGTACGTGACGAATAGGAGTTGGGAACTTTTTGGGGATGTTTAGCCGACACTAGTGATGGGGGATCTTTCATGATTATCATAGTGCGTCGAGTGTTTTTGAGGCTATAGCCGTTTGTGGCTATAAGCCCTAGTATTACTTTTTGATGTACCGACCCAAGAAAGCCCATCTTGAGAAATATGTAAATAAAGTGTCATGGCGTTGTCTTTATTATGATGATTAGTGGTGTGGCAATTGTATCATGGTTGATGGAGGGGGAGATGGCGATATTATGTTTTGCTTCCGCTAATGAGTCGCGCTGGGACCGTTTTCAAAAAAAAAAATGTGTCTATGGTTTACGACGCTTTTTCTGAGGGACGAATCTAGGGTGAACGTTGGGTGCCTGTGGCGACGATCGAGGGGTTCGGGGTGCCACATAGCGCGCGGTCGTTGATGTAGATATGCCCTTAACACAGCACTTTCCAGCCGCCCACTACTTATCAAGATTCCCTAGTGTTTATTTACCAAGTGTCAGAATCCAATTGAACGATGTTTGCTCTGATGACCAGGAAACACTAAATGAAAAGGAAATGTACGACACACAAAACCAGATAAAGGGTGTGTATCTACTAATTTCTTACGCAAGCATCGACTTGCACAGCAGCACTGGCATAGGCAATCACTATCAGCATAGGGTTAAATAATTGATTTGCCAATCTACAAAAAATAGAATTGATTAATATATACCTGGAGGAAGGCAAAGTCCGGGGCGCATATTCTAATAACATCTTGAGCTGGGTGGTGGAATGGCTTTTGGAGTATCAAAGGAATCAAAACCCTAATCGGGTCCACACGATTCAGGACGGTATTCTTTAGCACTACGCCCACTGGTCTCCCTGCTACGAGGAAGATGACAATGCTGTCAATTCCTCAATCGATGAGCAAGATGACAAGAATATGGTGTGATGGTTTTATCTATGCATTGATGGGCCTAAGTGAGCCCGTCCGCCCATATTGGGCCTAAAAACCCGGCCCATAAGATAAGAACCCATGGATGAAAAGTTGAGATATGAAAGATTATGTCTATTGGGGGAAACGTTTTATGTTGAGGGATTACGTCTTTTGGAAGAGGCATCTTAAGGGAAACAACGTATTCTCAAGGGGTACGTTCAGTTAATTCTCTCTCACTCACTTAAAAACAAGATTACGAACGTTTTCTCTCTCTCTCCCTTGAAGAAGCGAAAGAACAGTACGTTCCCAAAGACAACGTTTTTCTCCCCCTAATAGCAATAGTATGCTCATCGGTAGAACGGGATCAGAATCCTTCCTCAATCTTCAACATTAGTGTTTAATCTATGGATAATAAAGTATGCTCGATTCCGTAGTGTGTCTTTGATCGGTGATACATGTTTGTTCTTGGGCTCGTCTTCCGCATCTGGTTTAGGGGTTCGATTTAGTGTCGAATCCGTTTTAGGGAATCAGTAATTCCTAACATTGGTATCAAAGCCATCGTTCATGTTTCCCGACCCCTTTTTTCATGTTTATGAATTATTTTTTATTGAATTTTTGTTAAACACCGTTGTCGGCCAATCAAGGACAAATAATCCCACCACCCATATACTGTTCAGCCCGTTTTTTTTTTTTTTTTTTTTTTTTTTTTTTTTTGTAAGTCGAAATTCATTTCTGATAGCGTAGGATCGAAGGTCTAGTCGACACGAGAAAAATGAGTGTGATCCGCCGGATGCGCCACCACGTGCAACTGGAACAAACGGGGGCATGCGCTGATTCGGTCCTCGGCAGACACGTGATTATGTTGAAACGGCGCGTGCAACTTAATTAATCATGTTATTGAAATCAACGGAAAAATACAAAAGATCATATGGAATGGTCGTCCCATGCCACAATCTAAGATGGTGCGATTTTTCATGAACACTCTTCCACCAGAATGATAAGGAGTGTTGAATCGCTTATGAGAAATCAACAAAGCTACTTCGTATAGGAGTTCTTGTGATGGCTTTTATAGATAAATATTACTGGATTGTTATAAAAGAAAAGATCAAGAAGTTGAACAAAAGAGGATCTTTCCCAGTTCATATATTGACTTTGTGTTAGATGTTTTGGCTAGTTTTTATTTAGTATGCTTTATGGACATATTATGTAATTTTTTTTTCTACCTAGTTGTTGTTGGTGTGACATCTGATATGTTAGTTGTATTATGTGAAAGCATTATTGTTATATCATTGTTTGATATCAAATATTATTTACTTTTTGTTATTGTTAACTGTTGTGAGTAATTCATAGAAATTTCTTTTTATAATTTCAAAGAATTTATTTTGCATAGAATATTATATTAATAATAATTCCAAGTTAAGATTTTGGATGATGATTGGAAATATAGTGACATTTTGATTATGAAACCTCACTTGAAATCATTCATTAATATAATGGTTTTGTGCAAAATGGATGCATAAATGATAGGCATTAATAATTCGTGCATATATGTCTGATATGTTCAGATCAATGACTTCGGCCACAAAGAGTATAGTCGTTGAGCTAAACAAAGGTGAGAAACTTAATGGCGATAACTATGAAATATGGCACATGAAAATCTAATATGTGCTAGAAGAGCAAGAGGCACTAGAAGTTTTTAACCTGACCATGGTAGAACCTGAAGAAAGAAACACTGTACAGCATAAGAAAGATAAGGATGCATTTGTTGCATAAAAAAGAAATAATTCCCTTACTCGCATTACGTTGCTGAGTAGCATGGAAAGTGATGTTATGCGAGAGTTTAGGCATTTTGAGAATGCCAAGGAAATGTGGGAAGCGTTGGCAGCAAGGTTTGGTCATACTTCGGTGACCAAACTGAGACAACTCACTATTAGGTTTGACTCTTATAAGAAGCCTCATGGTCAGACCATAAAGCAACACCTTAGAAAGATGTCAAACATGATTAATGAGCTAAAAGATGCTGGCCATGTCATGACTAATGAGTAGCAAGTGCAAGCAATGATTCATTCCTTGCCTCAGAGTTTGGAGCATATGAAGGTGCACCCAACCCATAATGAAAATATCAAAACATTTGAGGATGCAATGCGTCATCTTGAGCTGGAAAAGGATCGCCTCTTAGCTGCTAAGCCTGAAACTGAAATTTATCATGCTGATTCCAGATCATATGGAGCTTCGAGCTCAAAGCGCAAATGTCCTAACTGGTTCGATAAAAGGAAAGGTAAAGGAGCAATTTTTTTAAGGAAGAAACCTAAGCTTGATCAACATGAAAGAGGAAAGCGTCCTCAAATGAAGAAACTGACAGGGGTAAAATCTTATAATTGTGACAAGAAGGGTCACTATGCTCACGACTATCGTGAGCCAAAGAAGGTTTACACCCCTTGTACATTTCAGAACTTTGCTTATATGTCGAGTTCTGTATTCTTAACTAAGTCTAATCCTTTGTGGACTATGGATTCAGGAGCGATAGACCATGTAGCAAAGGATATAGAATCCTTCGTAGAATTCCGACGAGTACCAACTGGAACTAAGTGGATCTATGTAGAAAACAACTCCAGAGCTAAAGTAAAAGGGATTGGCATCTGTCAATTGAACATGCGTGGTGAACGCACTTTGTTCCTACATAATGTGTTGTATGCTCTGGAGATTCGTCGAAATTTAGTGTCTGTCTTAGTGTTGGTTAAGCTTGGTTTTAATATGAATTTCTATAATAGTGGTGTGAATTTGTAGTTGGATACAAATTACTATGGTTACTATGGTTGTGGTTATTTTCTAGATTGTTTTATTGTATTAAATGTTGACTATAGTAATGCCAATGTTTGTTATTCCCTTTTTCACGTCTCCTAATTTATATGATAATTATATGAGTGTGTGGCATGCTAGACTTGATCATATTGGCCAACAACGTATGAATAGACTAGCCAAAGAGGGCTTGTTAGGCAATATTAAAAAAGTCGATTTGCACATATGTGAACATTGCCTAGCAAGAAAAATGATAAGAAAACCATTTTAAAAAGGTAAAAGAGCTGAATTTCCTTTGGAATTAATCCATTCTAACGTCTGTGGTCCAATGAATGTGAGAAGAAGGCATGGGGCTGTTTATTTCATCATATTTATAGATGATTATACTCGATTCGGATATGTCTATTTGATTTCTCATAAATCTGAAGTATTTAGTTGTTTTAAAAGGTTTCTGAACTTGGTAGAAAATCAATTAGACAAAAAAATAAAAGTATTGAGATCCGATCGAGATCGAGAATATTTATCTGATGAGTTCAGAAATTTATGTGATGAAAAAGGAATAGAAATACAGTTGTCTATTCCATATACTCCTCAACAAAATGGTGTTGCGGAGAGAAGGAACAGAACCCTATTGGAAATTGTTAGGTCCATGATGGCACATGCTAACTTACCTATCACTTTTTGGAGTGATGCGTTATTAACTGCTGCCTATATACTTAAACGAGTGCCTTCCAAATCAATTACTTTCACTCCATATGAGTTATGGACAAATAGAAAATCGAACTTAAGTTTTCTTAAACCATGGGGTTGTGCTGCCTATACTCATAAGCCTTCTCACAAGTTTGGAAAATTGGGTTCTAGAGAAAAGAAGAGTATTTTCATAAGTACCTAGAACACTCGAAAGAGTATGTGTTCATAGGTGAGCAGGAAAGTGGAAGTATAACTGAATTCAAATCACGGGATGTCACATTCTTAGAGAATGAATTTCCTAATAATAGCGAAATAAGTGAAGATTACTCTCTATTTGAAACATTGGATCCAAATAATGAATTTAATGGAGTTCGTCCAAGTGAGAGTAACATGAGGAGTGATAAATTTAATTCAACTCACTCTTAATTACAACCACATGATGAGATGATATCGTTATTATCTAATCCAAATGGGAGCATGATGGGGAATGATGTGCAAAGTGTACAATCTTCCATACGGCGAACAAGTCGCAAAAGTATTCCCCGTCGACGTTTTGACATTGAATGGGAAAATTTTACGGTTGCTCCACAAGATGATGAGCCAAGAAATATTAATGAGGCTCTAAATTGCCCTAGTAAGGAAAAATGGATGCATATAATAGAAGATGAGATGGAGTCAATGAAGTCAAACCATGTTTGGGAATTAGTTGATCTTCTAAAAGGATGCAAAGCTACTGGGAACAAATAGGTTCTCAAAACAAAGCGTAAAGCTGATGGCTCGATAGAAAGGCATAAAGTTCGCCTTGTGGCGAAGGGGTATAATCAACAAAAAGGAATTGATTATGAATAAACATTTTCTCCTGTAGTGAGATTTACCTCAATTCGCATTATTCTGGCAATAGTGGCAAGTATGAATCTTGAGTTACATCAAATGAATGTAAATACTGCTTTTCTCAATGGAGAATTAGATGAAGAAATATATATGGAACAACCTATTGGTTTCATAATGAAAAGCCAAGAAGAAAAGGTATGTCGACTTTTGAGATCGATATATGGCCTTAAGCAGTCGTCAAGACAATGGTATATACATTTTCATAATGCCATAATGACAAATGGTTTTACAATGATTGATGAAGATCATTATGTATATATCAAAAGATCTAAAGATCAATTTGTGATCATATCATTATATGTTGATGATATACTAATTGTCGGAAGCAATATGGAGTTTGTTGACACTGTCAAAAGTTGGTTATATTCCAACTTTGAGATGAAAGATATGGGTAAGGCTATATACATTCTTGGAGTTAATATTTCAAGAAATCGTTCGAATAAATCATTATCTCTTTCGCAAGAAACATACATAAATAAGGTTCTTGAACGATTTCGTATGCAAGATTGTAAACCCATTGATACTCCTATTACAAAAAGTGAAGGATTGAGCTATAAACTGTGTCCAAAGACTCTACAAGAGAATGAACAAATGAAACATGTTCCTTATGCTAGTGCTGTTGGGAGCTTAATGTACGCTATGATATGTACAAGACCTAACATATTTTTGCAGTTGGAATGGTAAGTAGATACCAATCCAATCCAGGTCAAGCACATTGGAAGGCCGTTAAAAGAATACTGAGGTATCTGAAGGGAACTGCTGATTACAAGCTGAATTACCAAGGAGAATATGCGACTTAAAGGCTATTCAGATGCTGATTGGGAAGGAAATTTAAATGAAAGAAAATCTACCTCTGGTTTTGCTTTCTTACTGAATAATGGCATCATATCTTAGAGCAGTAAGAAACAAACATATAAGCCTTGTCCACGATGGAAGCTGAGTTCGAGGCATTATCAGCAACAGTATAAGAAAGTGTTTGACTTAAGAGATTTTTGGATCATTTAGGTGTTATTGGGTATGCTGCAAATCCATTATTGGTTAACTGTGATAGCCAAGAAGTTATAGCGTACACCAAAGATCCAAAATATCATAGCAAGACCAAACATATAGATACCGAGTATAATTTTGTCAAGGATATGGTTGCACGAAAAGATGTGAACTTACAGTACATATCTACGCATAAAATAGTAGCAAATCCTATAACAAAGCCAATACCTAGATATGTGTTTTATAGTCATGTAAAATCTCTAGAACTGCGTAGAGGTTCATGTACTGAATATTGTAATTACCCTGAAGTATTCACATTTAATGAATTTGTGTTTTTTATCATTAATGCCTATGAATCTTTGTTTAATATTTATGCATCTTAATGCTCAATGCATTAAATTAAGTTGAGAAAGTGTGTCGGACAGATAAAAGATTAGCCCACTCACACGGGTAATTGCCTCTATTTACTGTGTGATAAATAAATACAAGACGGTTTTTAAAGCTTATTATCTAGGTGATAATCGAGAGCTCAAGTTTAAAATATATATGTCGCATTAACTAAGTATTAAGATGAGAACATAATATTTACTATGTCCGAAAGTAAAATAACCCACATATTTTACTTTATCTGTCTATGATACCAAATGTGAGTTCTGATGAATTCTGTGAATGAGTAGATATGTGAACTCAAGTTAGACATTAAGTATTTTTAAACTATCATCTGTACGGTATTGATGGTGTAGACATATGCTCCATGGAAAAGGAGTTAATACCGTAATACGTATTTCATACTACGTATGCATGAGACGACCAATAAGAGTGGCAAAAGTTTGATCTCAACTTTTATGCCGTGTGAGACTCTTGAGGAAAAGAGTTCCTCAATTTAGTGCCCTCATAATTCTTACTTATTCTCAAAATTTCTATTCAGTGTTTGCTATCTTAGGATGTTGCCAATGATCATGTATTGATTCGATCTAATGGGACATTTCTAGAAAAGCAAGCTGAATTGAAATTGGGAGTTTGAAGGAAAGAGAAAGATCGAATTTGGAGAATCACATTCTAGTTCTGTATTCATTGGTCGACCAATTATGATTGTTTTTGGGATAATCATAATTGTGAATACAATATATCATTATTTAAAAAGAGATCAAGAGAGAAATATAAATGTGATTGATCGATTTATGGTACTGTATACTAAATCTACTTAGAGTATGATACCCATTATGAGATGCTATATTCTTAACAGATATATAGCAAAGAGCTCTCAAAGTATGCTAGTCGCATGGATTATTAACCAGTATGAATGTTACAGAGAGGTAAAGAAAATCATGTTCGGCCCACCATGTGCGAGTGGGAGATGATGATTTTATCTATACATTGATGGGCCTAAGTGGGCCTGTCCGCCCATGTTGGGCCTAAAAGCCCAGCCCGCAAGATAAGGGCCCATGGAGGAAGGGTTGAGATATGAAATGTTATGTCTATTGGGGGAAACGTTTTATGTTGAGGGATTACGTCTTTTGGAAGAGGCGTCTTAAGGGAAACAACGTATTCTCAAGGGGTACGTTCAGTTAATTCTCTCTCACTCACTTAAAACAAGATTACATACGTTTTCTCTCTCTCTCTCTCCCTTGAAGAAGCAAAAGAACAATACATTCCCAAAGACAACGTTTTTCTCCCCCTAATAGCAACAGTACGCTCATCGGTAGAACGGGATCAGAATCATTCCTCAATCTTCAACATTGGTATTTAATCTGTGGATAATAAGGTACGCTCGATTCCATGGTGTATCTTTGATCGGTGATACATGTTTGTTTTTGGGCTCGTTTTCCGCATCTGTTTTAGGGGTTCGATTTAGTGTCAAATCTGTTTTAGGGAATCAGTAATTCCCAACATGGTGCAACTCCAACGTGGACCTGTGAACTTTCTGGTGGTGAAAAGGCTAAGAGAAGTGACAGAAAACACTGAACTGGGGTTCCTTGAATCTTCGCGACTGTGTCCTCACCCAATATCTTTGAATATTCCTAGTGGATGGAGCTTACTTTTTTATGCTGCCCCCACAAGGAAAACAATTATGTCAGCTTTAGAGTTTGTTTCCTTCGGTTTTCGATTTGCATATATGGGTGCCTTTATGGGGAAAGAACTTAGGAAAAGCGAAGTGAAAGAGGGACTTTTCTAGTTCTTGGCAATTGGCTAGAAAGGATCGAGAATAGACTTGATCAATTGAGGAGGTCTTGGACCCTTGAACCAACTAATGGATCTGGGGATGGATTAGGGCGTATAAAAATTCAACTCATGTCCTTTTCTCTGTACTTCTTTTTTCAATTTTCAAAGTATAAATGCTTTCACTTTTAGCCATAAAGAGCGATGTCTCTTGATGACACTATAACTTGAGAGATGCTACTTTTTAGAAGAATTCTCCATCTTAAATCCTTATCTTCATTGGGAATTTTAGGATGGTTAAGCTTCAAGTCTTGAGTGTAGCATAAACCATCATCCCATTCAAGAAAGCAAGATTTGCAGAGGCGATCGAAATTGATAGAGGTGATTCACATCTCCGATGGGTGGACTTCATCCGTTGGGTAAAGATGCATTAGGCTATTATTTGCTCGGTGATGGAAGGCATCTCCATCACGATCCTTTGGCGATATTTGAGTTTTGAAGATGAAGATGCCCACGAAAGAGGATGGGATAGAGTAGGAGATCTACTCTCGAAGTTCTGGAATGGAGATCGGGGCTTTTGGATTTTTGGGCCTGATGTTTTTGAAGCCTGGAAAAAGATTGCTGAACCCTAAGGTTGGCTTCTGATGAAAGGAAGGCCCAAGAAAGCCGGTCCAACCGGAAGAACAAGCCCAAAGCCAAGCTTCTAATGGAACGACTGATATGAAAGTGGCACTCCTTCTTGTAGTGTTTTTTTTTTTTTTTTTTCAAATAATCACAATAAAAGCAAAACCTGTCCTTCTTGAGTGCGGTGTTGTTGTCGGGTTAGTAGGAGCGCGATGACAACCATTTCATTCAGAAATAGTTTACGGAATGTAAATAGATTTTTCATTTCTATTTCTAGAAGAGTTTAAGTAAAAATAACCGTTTGATAACGACACAAAATTTCTTCCTTCCGGATGGCGGCGACGACCTGATGACCTTTAATATAAAAATAAAAATAAAAATGATTTAGTAACAAAAAAATAAAGAATAAAATAAAATAAAATAAAAATATCATTTTATTTTAAAATAAATATATCCTTAAAAATAAATTTATTTTATTTATTCTATTTTATTTTATTTTACGAATAAATTTACTTTAAAATGAATAAAAATAAAAAATAAAAATAAATTTATTTGGCAAAACACTCAAGGCAAATAAAAATAAAATTATTAAAATTATTTTTAATAAAAATAATTTATTTTTATTTATCATAAATAAATTATTTTTAATAAATTTAATAAATTTATTTTTAATAAACTAAAAATAAAATGATAAATAAAAATAATTTATTTATTTTTAATAAATTTATTTTTATTTTTAAATGAATAAAATGAATATTTTTATTTTTAATAAAATGAGGAGAGGCGGAGGAGGAGGAGGAGGCAGAGACGTAGAGGAGATGAGGGAGGACTCACCGAAATTAGGGTTTAGTGGGAGAAATTATTTCGATTTTCTCTTCCGAAATCGAAGTAAAAAATTTCTATTTCGATTTTCTTCCAAATCAATTTACGGAATGAAATCTATTTGAAAATAGAAAAAACCGAGTAGGTTTATCAAACGGGTTTATTCCGTAAAAGCAGTCTGGAATAGAAAAATTATTTCGAAACAGAAATTTTGGTTATCATACACCCCTTAGGTGTTGTTGGTGTCAATGAATTTCCTCTTTGTTTCCCTGCTTATTTTCTTTGTCTTTGCTTATGTTACCATTCTCACCAAAATGCACCTAGTTTGCAACTTCTTTTGTGTTTGTAAGCCTCAAGTTCCCAAGAACCTTCCTCAATTCATATGTATTTAATCAAATTATCTACTGTCAAGTTCCCGGTCATATGGAGAAGCTTCTTTTTGTAATCATTCCAAGTTGAAGGCATCTTAAAAATAATTTCGGAAACTTAAAAGAGATTCAGAAATTTCAATTATAAGGGTCTTTGAATTTGACAACATATTCTTTAAGTTTATCTACTTGCTTAAAGATAGATTTTTCATCAATCATAGTAAATTAAAAATATTTCAGAATAATAAATCTATCTTGACCTTATTTGTTGGTATTGTATTTAGTCTCCATAGCATTTCAAATGTCCTTGGGATTTGTGTAAGATTGAATAGTTTCATACAGTTGATTTGGTAGAACATTGAGAATCTTTCCTCAACACCTCCCTTCGTCATCCTCATGTATTTTCCTTGTAGCTTTGTTTTCATCAAAATCGTCATCCTTTAGATTAGAGATAGTGGGCAAATTGGGATCCAAATTGCAGAAGATACATTACTCAAACAAAAGAATGATCATATTGTCCTTCCAACAAATGAAATTAGCTCCATCATAAGGATCGATTACATATTGCACGCACTTGATATAGCCATTGCCTCTTATCTCCATGAAGATAATACTTTGAGATTGTTGGAGAAATTTGATTGTTGAATAAAATGAAGTGGTAGTTATAGATTTTTTATACTTGATGCATACTAACGACAACTTTTTTTAAAGTATTATTTTCCATCACAATTGTTGTTATCAAGTTTAGAACAAATATAACTCCAAAATATACACCAAAGTTATAAAGAAACGAGTTCAGGAATCAATCAATTTCTCTCTTAAAATTTCACATTGAATTAGACCTGTCAATACAGGTTATTAATCAATTTCTTAACCCATATGTGATCAAATGCCGATAAGTTTACCCTAAATCTGTTCTAAATTTGTGTATGAAAAGACATTTACGATGACTACTTTTCAAGTCAACAATCACTGACTTTGCATTACCAAGAATCACGTATTTTCATGAGAACAATTTATATTAGCAATTTTGAAACCTGCTACAGCTTCCGACTCTGTGATGTTGTCATTGCAATTATTTGCATGGACCTGATATCCATCACACATGTAATCCGTCGCACCGATAAGAACGAAAGAGCATCAGGACGAAGCGGTCATCTTGCACACGGGAAGGTCCTTTTCGAAGTTGGGCGCGGCACGGAGTATCGGATTGCTGTCGAAGAAGTTGACCGGTTTCAGATCGAAGCTCAATATGACGGTCGGCATCACCGGGAAGTCCTCTTGGCACGGTACATGGTGAGTCCCGAGGGTGTACCACAGCACGATGTCGCGGTCCTCAATAGGGCGGTTCCTAATCGATCACAGAGAGAATGTTCCATGCCAAGTGAGTACAGGATCGCTTTCAATATCCAAGGAATAAGCAGAGATCATGTGATGTCAATCTATGTGAATCTGGGATGTGTCCCATATATAATCTGATTCGAAAGTTATCGCTACATAGTAAATAAATGTCATAAATTTAAGATGTTACTCGATGGACTATGCACTACGCAGGTCACGAAATTTTGTACCTCTCAGACCAAGTAGCCAAAGTGTCGTCTCCTTTGCTTTGATACGCCAAGAGTCCACCGGCCCACTGCTCGCTCCGGTTATATGGAGTCACCCAAATCTGGAAAATATATATATGCCAAAAGAAAATAAAATCACTTCTTTTCAATAATCAGTTGCATAAATTCTGTGAATTACCGGAAGAGAACCGGCATTACCTGGTTATTGGTGTAGGCATTTCGGAGCTGCGGAGGATCGTCGTGATCAAGCAAGCTCGCCCCGTTGCCTCCGGGGACCACCTTGTACCCCGACGGGTTTCCCACTCTAGACAGCCTCGACGGATTGATCACGTGAAACTCCGACGGGTCGTACAGCTTGAGCTTGATCCTGGCGTCTCCCTCCGTCCGAGCCACGCGCCGTTTTGCCTTCAGGTAGCTCTTCCGAGGCGAGCTTCCGGGCGGGGTCTTCTCCTTCTCAATGTGGACGTCCACGAAAGAGTTGTTCGAGCCGTCGATGTCCATGTCGAGGTGGAACGTCATGTAGTGGTCGTGGACGACGCCGATGACGTTCTCGGACACGAGGGGCCCGGTCATTTCGTACCCTTCGGGCACGTCCTTCGCGTTCTCAAACGGAGCTCCCTTCACCATAAGCATACCCGATAGACTCACCTAAATACAGGTCGTTCCATTCGTTAGCTATTTTTCCATTACAAAAGGACCAAATCACGAGGACGAAGATGGCTTTCAGGCTAACCTTGACCCGAATCAATCCGTCCGTTTGAAACTCCCAATCGAAAATGTAGTCGTAATTCCCGACCGACGATGCCATTCGAGCCACTAGCGTCACCTTAGGCCTCGACTCCCTGATCTGCGCTGAATTTTCGATTGAGAATCGTATTGATGATCGATAAGAACAGTACAATCGAGAGTCGATGAAAGACTATACCTCGAGTCCGCTGATGGGGGTCTCGGAGTGACGCCAGCTGACATCCCCGGCGTAGCGCTCGAACAGGCAGATCATGTTGGATTCGACGTAGGGCGTCCCGTCGGACGCTGCGAAAATCCCGTCCATGTAGTAAGCATTCCTAGGGCAGTCGTTCAGCGGCACAAGTGACATCGCCGTCATGCCCATTCCATATTCACCTACGCCCCCGAAAGGCAATACGAATTGATCATTGAGCAAGAGAGGATCCGATAATTGAACAAATACTAAACGCGATATAAACCAAACCCAAGTCCAACGAACCAAAAGACCTATGTTGATTAAGTTTTCCTCGAATAAAATATATACTATTCGCTATATTTATTTAGTTATATTACTTGGAAACGTCGATGGTCAAAGGAGTCGACGGCCACAAATAAGTGACCACTGTTAGATCAGCTAAATTAGAAACGGGTAGCGAGGAAAAAAAAAAGATTTTCTAGTTGCGACAAAATTGTGGACGTGAATATGATTAGATTTAGGCCAAATAATGACTAATCGAGAAAGGGTAAAGACTATAATGAATGGAATCATGGAAACTATCAAAATAAAAGAATTCATGATATAACCATGCAAGTAAAGAAAAAAAGAAAACAGTTTATTTTGTAATTCCTACTATACAATTGGAGCTTATCGATAGAAGAAATTAATTTATATAGCTGTGATGGCAACTAGATCAACGCATTATTGCTTCACGAGATTTTCCTATTGAAGATTCACTAAAAATCTTTAGGTACCATCATGAAATTTATGGGCCTTAGAAAAAATCTAGAAAATGGGGTCCAGATTCTTTTGCCTCGTGATGTTACAATCAAGTTGTCGTGCAGAATTTGGACCATCAAAGCTGGAGAGATTGAATTTCCAACAATCAAATGGCAAAAGCATGATCCACCGTTCAATCGAAAACACAAATTGCGAATTTACGCATCCGTACTTTTTATGTTGAAAGATTTTAAATATTCATAATCAAACGTAAATTCATGTTTTAAAATAAATGAAGAATAAATGTGAAAATCACTCGAATACGTGACGCCTAAACTAATAAATGTACCTGCATCCATGTACGTCTTGAAGTACCACCCCTCGTCCGGGTCCATGTAGGGCACGAACATCTCGGACGCGAACCCCTTGTACATCACGCTCCTCAGCTCCCCGGTGTCCGGGTCTCGGACCCGGGCCCTCGAGATCACCATCCCGGCCCGATGGTCCGCCCGGAGGTGAAATTCCCAGTTCGCCCACTTCACGACGTGCCCGTCCTCCACCACGAAGCTCGGCCCGTCGGGCTGCTCCATCGAGATGGGCTTCAGCGGCAGCGCCGCCGTGCCGCGGCCCTCCTCTTCCTTCTCGATCGACCCGTAGCGGTACTCGGTGCCGGCGCTCTTCGGGACGGGAATGCCCCGGCCCGAGTCCACGAACTCCAGGATCTCCCTCTTGTCGAGGTCCACCGTGATGGTGATGCCCTCGAGCGGCCTCATGTAGAAATTGGACGTGCCCTCCAGATCGAAGCACTGAACTTTTACGACCCTTCTCGTCTCTTCCACCGCCCGTCCGTACCATCCCGCCGACAGCGGGACGCACCTCACGTCCGACATCGCCACGCCCCGCGCCCGGATCGACTCGTTGAACTCGGCGCTCGTGTACGGGGCTTCGCAAGCGGCGGCGAGCTCGTCCATCGCGAGGGGCGGGTAGCCCGACCCGGACGCGACCGAGTGGGCCGCCACCCGTCCGGAGCCCAGGTCGACGACGAGCTCGTGGGTCCGGCCGTTCGAGAGGGCGAGGACGAAGGCCCGCCTCGGCGGGAGAGGGTCGCCCTTTCTCCAGGCGACGACTTCGGCCTTCTCGGGCTCGTGCAGCATGAGGGAGTGGATGGACGGGGGAGAGGACTCGAAAGTGGGGTACGACCGGAGGATCGACCCGGCCCGGATGATTTCGTCGGCCGTGAGCGGGTCGAGCGGGTGGTGGACGGTCTCGGACGACGGGCGGTTCTTGGTTTTGCCGGTTCGGGGAAGCTCCTCGAGGATTGGGCTCTTCCTAGGAGGGAAGAACTGCTTCGGCCTCTGCTTCGGGTCGTCGAGAGGACGATACCATGAAGGGACGAATACGAAGAAGAGCACGAAGGAGAAGAAGACGATGGAGAGAGAGAAGCGGAGGCCTGGGGAAGGTCTTTCCATGGTGGCTCGAGAGAGAGCTCTAAAGGAACAATCCCAAGCTCCTCCTCTTCTTCTTCTTCTCTTTGGCTCTTTTGGGGACTACTGGAATGGAGCTTCGGGACCGCACGGATCCCAGGCGTCCCATCGATGGTGTTAGAGTAGTCAAAAGTGGATTCCATTTTCCAACAAGAAAGTGTAGCAGATAGGAAATCCATTTATTGGGTGAAACCTGTCACCTCGGGCTCACCTTGCGTTAATTTCCACTGAGAAAGTACTAGGTACACAAGGAAAGCTATCTCAACAAATAAATGGCCCGTGGTTCAGCTGGGGAAATATTCTTGGAAAATACAAATATCCTTAAGGTAAAAGAGTTTTTCAAAATATTAGACTGTTTAATAAATTATAACTAAAAAGTACTTTAAGGAAATGTAAGACTGTTTGGTAAATATATATTTAAAAAGTCCTTTAATGTGACTAAATTAAGTTTTTTAGTTTTAGTATTTTTAAAATTACAAAAATGAAATAATGACTATATAGCATTTTACATTTTCATATTAAGAGTAATATAAAATATATATTAGTAAATTTATTTTAAAATTATATTAAAAGAATTTGATTATAGATTAGATGTCAAGCTTAAAAAATTAAGATTTTTAGTTTTAATATTTTTAAAATTACAAAAAAGAAACAATGACTATATAATTTTTTACATTTCATGTTGAGAGCAATGTAAAAGATATATATTAGTAAATTTATTTAAAAATTATATTAAAAGAATTTGATTATAAATTAGATTCAAAACTCAACTTTTGGCTTAGGGTTCTTTTAGGTTTGTTTTCAATTTTGAATATTTTTTTAATTATTGTAGTATTAATCATTTTCTTTAATTAATGATCATTCTAGTGTATTGATAAAAAGTCGGGCTATTGATTGTCAAAAGATAAAAATAACAAAAAAAAAAAAGGTGAACCCAACATTTGCAAATTGTTTTTATTATTTAAAAAAAATAAAAATAAAATCCGATGAAACTTCGTCGATCAACGACGATTGGGGTGTGGGGAAGATGATCGTTTTTTTTATAAATAAAAAAATAAGTCAACGGATGAACAGTAGAGGTAGACTTGCATTTCCAAAATGCTGAAAGCCCAAAGCAGGTCCCTACCTGCTTTGGGCTTTCAACATTTTAAAGGTCAACATTTAGCCAAGGATACCTCCAAATGCTAAACCAAACACCTAAATTTTTTCTCAATGGGCTTTCAGCCCTGAAAGCCCCTTGGGAATACTGAACCAAATGGGGCCAAAAAACACAAGGAAGACAAACTCAGCAAATAGAAAATGTCAGGTACACAAGAGAGGCCACTTCAACAAATGGGAAATCCTTTTATTCGGCGACATCTTCTCCTACTCGTTTTGTTAAGATAGGCAAGAATATTGGAAGATGCGCAAGAATCCTCTGGATATAATTGGATGCTATTCAGATCAATCAAGATCAATTAATATCGAATCTGATTTGTAGATTATATTGTTGCCTTTCTCTGACTATATTATTGATCATGTACATTGAGTTAAGACATATACAGAAATATAGAGAAAATTTCCACCTTCTTCTCTCCCGTTTTCCTTTTCATTTATCTTCTTTCATTGTATCAGAGCAGGTTGTGCGCCTGTTTTTCATCACTTCCGCTTTGTCTTCTTTTCTAGTTCTTTGATTGCCTACCGGAAGAAACAAGCTAACCTGCAAAAAAGCGTTAGCATTCCGGTGTAAATATCAGTACCTTGAAGATTTTTTTGGAATTTTCCCTAATAACAAGACTAACCATATGACTTAAAAATGGATTTCTTTCCTTAATTCTCCTATAAGAGTTAACAGGTGCAAAATTTTAAGTCAATACAATATTTCCATCAGCCAAAAATTTGCTAGTCCTCAAGTTGGAAACAATTGATCACTTAATTGTCTTGTATTTTATAAATTAGAAGTATTAGCGTTGTAGAATTTAACTTTTAAATTAACATTTTTCTATTGAACAGTTATTGAAAATACTTTCTAAGAATTTCAAACTTCATGAGATTCAACAAATTTGAGGCAAAGTTGAGGATCATCGTCACAATTGTTTTTCAAAAGCAGGGGCTAGAGCATAAGTCGTCCTTGACTAGTACAAATAATGATCACTAATTACATTATACATCTGAGTAATTTATCAAAAGTTCTCCAGTTTGGATCCTACCCATTAGGTCAAACTACTTTAGATTAGAGCCTTGCACACAATAAAGATTTAAATTTCATCAGTTCATCAGACTTGCGCATGCCTCTTAGGTAGTTGGATATACATGTCATAAAATAAACGACTAGAAAACTGACAATTTTGACCCAATATGTAGTATCATATTTAAAATTTTGAATTGTTTGAAGTGATTTTTTAATTATTTTTAAATGTTCAATCCAGTTCCTCAATTCATAAAAAAAAGTCAAATTAGTCTTGTGGTACTATTAACAAGTATTCATGACAATATTATTAATCAACAAAAAAAAAAATAGGGAAAATTCCAAATAAGGACCCGAAGTTGATCAATTTTCTCAAAGAATGACCCAAAATAAACTTTTTATTAGATAAAGACCTAAAATGGACCAATTGTCTCAAATAAATACCGGAAATAGTTGAATCAATTCCAAATAAGAACCTGAGCTTGCTAATCAGCCAAATATTCGCCGGCTATCAAGCATGTGACATTTCCGACGATCGAAGTTTGGGCAATTTTGTCCAAAAAAAATATAGGGAAAATTAACAAATCCTAAAACAAAAACAAAAAAACCCTATGTTTTCTACGATCTCCCCGTTTCTTGTACCTATCCTCTACAAAGTCAAAGACCGAAGTTCTCCCCATTTCTTGTACCCATCTTTCGCAAAGTCGAATACCCAAATTCTCTGCCGATTGAGGCACGAATTAAAAAACAAGAAAAAAAAAAAAAAAAAAACCAGATGCTTCTGTCTTTGTTTGCAGAGACCCAAATTCTTCACCGGTCGAGCAAGGCGAGGAGCGATGAGAATCGAGTCGCGACGATGACTGTGCAACGATTTGGTTGAGGAGTAGTGGGGGAGAAGAAAGAAGAAAACGTAAACATCTAAATAAATAACCTAAACTTAATTAATTAGAAATTTCCATTTTTTTTCAATCACAAATTTCTGACAAAATTGCCCTTATTTTAATCGTCGAAAAATGTCTGCTGGCGAACTAAAGTCCTCAATAGAGATTAACTTGATCACTTTGGGTCCTTATTTGACAAAAAATTCACTTCGGATCCTTATATGAAATAATGGGTCCACTTCGGGTCCTTACTTGACACAAAATTCACTTTGAGTCATTATTTGAGAAAATAGATTCATTTCGGGTTCTTATTTAGAATTTTCTCCAAAAAAGACAAGGAAGACAAACTTAGCAAATAGGAAATGTCAGGTACAGAAGAGAGGCCACTTCAACAGATGAGAAATCCATTTATTAGGCGACACCTGCTCCTACTTGTTTTATTCTTGAAAAATGAATTTAAATCAATAATTGCACCATTGCCAGATGCATTTCTTTTCTTTGGTGAAGAAAAAAAAGTCTTTTTCATCACTGAAAATAGAAAAAATAAAATAGCATTTGGACTTTTTAGGGAATAAAAACAGTAAAAAGTATTCGTTTTTCTTTCCGGAAAAAAGTATTTGATTATTCCACCAATAATAATAGAGTTTTTTCTTGATTTTTTAAATCTCAATTCCATTTCAATTTTCTGAGAACGTCTGTGGAAAATGAAAAAAATGGTAGTATGGAAAAGGTTATATATTTAGCCCATGACTTGGGTTTGGGAGATTCATTTGTTTTCTTGTTTTCATTTGGGAATTCACATGAGTGTTGTCACACAGTTTCGCATTGTTTTCATTGATGTGGAGATCTTAAAAATCTTTTCTTTTTAAATCTTCAGGCACGTGTTGTTTTACTTGTCGAAATTTATTTGTTTTTTTCTTTTCAGTAATTGAAATCGACAAGTAAGTTAATTAGTAAATATCCAGCACCTTCTTCATGAAGTTAGATGCCTGCAAAAAAAAATGCTTGCCTCATAAAACGACATATAATTGAAGGATTTGTCCATCGAAGGTCAACGTGTCGTCGGCTAAATAGCACGGACACGTGACATGGACACGTGACACGACACGACATAACATGTCGACACGTCATTTCTAAAAAATAGATAATTCCGACACGATGGGACATGCTATTATTAAATAAATCTTTTTATTTTTAATTAATTTGATTTAAATTCACAAATGAATGAATAAATAAATAAATAATGAGTTTACAATGAATTTATACTAATAATATTAATAAATTTATTCATAGAAAATTTGAAAAACATACTCATAGTTAATGCATAACCATATTTGAGAACATGTTTTTAACTTTAATAAAAATTATGGATAAGAATAATGACTAACCAAAAAAAAAATAGAATCAATTTTATTAAATAAATCTATGATATTCTATAATCATCAAAATTGATTATTATTTAACATTCAATATTTTTATATTTTGAAATAACTTTTTAATTCATTTATTTATTTTATAACAAAAATAATTTTACCGCTCAAAATTATTTATTTCCCCCTCTTTTCTCTCTAAACTTTCATCCCCAATAAATCATTTTCCCCTCTTTTCTCTCTAAACCTCGTCCCTAGAAAATCATTTCCCTCCCCATTTCTCTCTCCCTATCCCCATGCCACCCCAAAATCTTCCTCTCGATTTATCCTTGCTCTCTCTCTCTTCCTCCCCACGACAGGCCACCCCAAAATCTTCCCCTTGATTTCTTCCCCGCTCTCTCTCTCCCCCTCCCCCTCGACTGCACCTGCTCCCCCTGCTCCTCACCCCCATCAATCATCCCCAACACCCCCCTCGGTCTATCTCTTCCCCCACCCCCACGCCACCTCCCCTCTCCGGCCCCAATTTCTTTTCATCGTCATGCCACCCTCCTTTTTGGCGGCAGTTTCTTTCCATCGTCCCCACCACCCTCCCCCTCGATAAAACCCTAACCACGGCCTCTTCTTCCTCCTTGTCACACAACTCTCTCCCAATCACCTCATTGCAATCACTCGCCGGAAGGGCCCTCTTTCGCAATTGCAGCCTCGCCATCGGCCCTCCATCACAACGTTGCAGCCCTCTGGATCGCCTACACTTCCTCTGGCTCTCCCTCGCCGTCTCGGCCTCGCCTCCACCCTCCATCATCATCCTCTCTCTCGAACACGTGCATCGGAACGTGTTGTTGGAAAATCCGACACGTGTTGACCGCGTGTCCGAGCATGTGCTTTAGCATTCCAAAATACTGACGCATATTTTTTTTTCCTAACTTTATCCTTACTAAATTTTAAAAAACTCAAAAATACTCTCACAATTTTTCACCTTGCATGATATCGCTGAGAAAACTGGTCATGATCAATAACGACGATGGCCTAAGATCGCACAACCTCAAGCCTCCAGTAATGCCAAATCTATCTCATTGGCTATCACAAGTACATCTTTTTTTTTAATTTTAAATAAATAAATAAATAAAGTCTTTTATAAGTCTTGTTCATTTAGATCAAAGTCGATTCCCAACTCAGTTTTTACCGAACATTATTTACATTTCGAAAAAAAAAAAAAAAACCCTTTTTAACCCAAAGTTCTTTTTATTTCCCCAAAAAAATTGTTCTTAAAAGTCCAACCAAATGCAGAATTCATCTCATGAGCAATTGGACAAAAAGGACACTTAGGCCCTCTCTATTCCCCAAAACAATTATTTCTATTCTTTTGTTCTAGGGAACGAAAAAATAATAGAAACTTATTTGGTAAAATTTTTGTTCTATTCTTGAGAATAGATTTGGAATAGAAACAAAAAGTAGAAAAAAGTAACTTCTTGTTCCCGGAAATAATTCCTAAGAATTAAAAGAACAAAAACAAAAAATTTATTTTTTCTTTTCTTCTCTCTTCTTCTCTTTCTTTTTCTTCTTCTTCCTTTTAGCCGGTTGCCAGCCTGGCCGGCGTCAACGCCGGTGATTGGCCAAACGAGGGCCGGCAACTTCACTGGAATGTCACCAACCCCTGGCAACGTCGAGCCACAGCGGGGCTTGGCCTCCCTCGCGCTCGACCTCGCCAGGCCAAGGTGAGGCCAACCTCATGCCGCCCGGGCGAGGTCGAGTTTCGTCGGTGGCTTGGCCAAGCTTTGGCGAGCTCGCTGGACCTCACCCTGTCCAGCCGGTCACTGACCATGGTTTTTTATGGAGTTACCAAAGAGAAAAATAAAAATAAAAAACATATATAATAAAAGTATTAAAAATTTTAAGAATCTTATCAAAGGCATTTCTATCTCAGAAATAAAATTTTTATGGAGTTACCAAACGCATTTTTTTTGCTCAGAAAGTGTTCCTAAAAACATAATTAAAAAAAATTATTTATGATAAAAAACTATTTCTTAGAATAAAAGCGTTACCAAACGCGCTCTTAATCAACCCTACCAATTTAGAAAACTTCACACTCGTGAAGTAGGAAGAGAAAATATTGAGTGGTTTGCGAGTATCATATCGCCAGCTTACATGACATGTTTATATTGAGGTGTAATTAGATTAAAAAAAAAAAAAAATATCTCAATCCACCTCTCTCTTTCTCCTCCCTCTGCGACTGCAGGCATTATGAGCCCACACTGACCGAGTAACCAACACTTCCCTCCACCGTCGCTATTGGCAGAGTTGCCATGGACCTCGCCTTCAAGGTCGGCGACCTGAACGAACTCCAAATCCGGAAGTTCTCCGTTGCCCTTGCTCATCCATGGCCAATGACTACAGATCTGACTCAAACGTGGTCATGCTCCAAATTTGTCGCAGCCATGGCTCTAGATTTGGACCCGGCCATGGCTTCAAGGTTTGTCATGGCCATAGCTCTGCCGGGGTATCGCCGCCATTACTCCAGATCTGTCGCAATCGCACTGCACCGAAGGGAACTCGAAACGAGGACGATGGAAGGGAACACCAGGTAGAGAGAATTCATGACCATTCGAGGTGGAGGAACCATTCGCTGCAGCAATTATCCTGGGGAGATGGGTGTCGAAGACGAAAGTTGCCGCGTCTCGAGCGGTGGTGAGACAGTGGACATGGCCAAGTTGGGCGATGGATTCTCATGTGGTCGAAGAGATGGTTTCTGTGATGGTGATGAAGAGAGAAAATCCATATTTTTATTTTTATTCCTAACCGAGACATGGGTCGATCTTTAATTGCACCAACTCATATTAATGCACACTATGTCAGCTGGGATGCCGCACTCACAGACCACTTGAAATTTTCTCATGAAGAAGGGATGAAAGTGAATCAAGCTATCCTTACCAAAAAAAAAAGTGAATCATACTATTCACGAGTAACTCGGACTAAACTTAATGATTGCTTGAGGTCAACCGATTTGACTTCAAGTCTAGTTTGAGATCGCCAATACTTGTTGATGGATTCGTGAACCTAATTAATTTTTTATTATATTTAAAAAAACTATAAAGATATACACAAATTTCTGAAAAAATACATAATGTTTCCACATGTACTTAAATAATGGGATTTTATATGAGATTTTAAGACGAGCTCGAGCTCTTTCATAAGTTGATTATAATTGAGGCAAGCTCGAGTTTTTTAAATTTCCATTCGAGTCAAGCTCAGCAAAAGTTTTAATACTCGATCAAGCTCCTGCCATGTTTTGAGCCCCATGCATGCATACTAGTTGAGCTTCGGTTTAGCATTATATTGAGTCAACTCGATTGGGTTGTATACCCGTATCGATCTTTAGCATTTCGAGTGATATCAAAGAGAAAAAAGACAACATCGACGAAAAAACGGCATTGGCCGATTGTCCCCGCTCATCAATAATCGTAGCTCCCTGTTCTCCCCTTTCATATAACTCATCGGCATTGCGGTGGTCATGCAAATGGTGTTTCAATGACGATTACATCACAAATGAGATTCGGGAGCAGGACCCGTCGTGGTCACAGATTTTCCTAGATTCGGTTATCATCCACCATCTCCCCAAGTCTCTTCCAGGATAAGAACTCTCCACGTTGCTTCCATCAACCGTCGCAAGTCTCCGAAAACTTTTTCGTATTCTGCCAGATGTTTCTACTGTATTTCATCGTAATCAACGAATTCAATCACAACGCTTGCGGCCTGTTTCAACTGGGAATGCCATCACATCCTTAGTTGAATAATCCAAACGGAAAGGGCCACGCAACTTCATCAAACACCATGGGAAATTCAATTCACCAAGGTCCCATTAACATTTTCTCTAAGCCATTTATTCCTAAGTTGAATAAGCCTGCCTGTTTAGAAATAATGGACACTCGTGAATTAGGAAGAAAAATATTCGGTGGTTTGTGTGTCATGTCATCAACTAATATGGCATGCATTTATTCACTCTAAACAATTAGGGATTATTGGTTCCTGGTCCAATTCAATCTGGTCCCCCCTCCCAAAGTTGAGAACCAGACAAAGAGGACCGGTTCCTAATTTTTGGAACTGGGGATCGAACTGGGCAGTTTTGGGATTGGGAGCTGGTCAGTTGGCATCTTCACATCCAAACTTTAGCAGCCTAGACATGGTGTAGAATTGGTCACTCCTCATCGCGCTGAAACGAAAAGCTCAAGAGAAGGACAATGAAAACAGACTGCCCGAACGAAACAAAAAATAGAGACAAGCTTAGAGAAGGGAGAGAGATCTCGTGATGGATGACTGGGATGACGAACGAAGGAATGATCAGTAAAAAGGATAACATCTAAAGAAAGATTAGGTAATTACAGGAAAGGGTAGTGTGAGAGTCGAGCGAGAGCCGGGAGGGACGCGAAAGAGCGTCGAGCGAGCAGAAGCACAAACCAAAATGGAACTTGTTCAGTCCCACACCAAAAACCGCAGAGCATTCACGTCAAACCACCATGCGATCCAGATAACACGAGCTCATCCCAGTGAGAGCGAGTGAGGTTTTGACTGATATCACGGTAAATGAAGACCCTGAAACTCGGATTTTTTCTCTTAAAAACACGAGCATTTGTACCGTGTTTAGTAGAGGCCTTCGTTGAGGTGTCGAAAGAATCCATGGATCCGCATGATGTCCTTCCTTTCGAGCTGAGATTGAATCGACTTCAAGCGGAGGCGAGAGGGAAAGATGGAGATTGAGGGCTAGAGCTCTGAGCAGCGTGAGACTGCGAGAGGAGAATCAGAGAAGGAGGTATTGATTAGGATTTGTTGTTGTTTTTTAAGAAATTAAAAAAAAGTTAAAAATATAGCCGATCCGACTCCATGAAAATGGAGCCAGATTAACACCCCTGAGAATAGGAATGTGCAATGGCAACCGCCTAAACCAGGAACCGTCCGGACCGGCCGATTCTAGGCAGTTCCTAGAGAAGACGGTCTAGTTCCCAGTTTTGAAGTGGAAACCGGACTGACAGAAACGGATTGATTGATTATATATATAATATCTTTAAATTTCTTAAGAAATAAATCTTAATTCTTTTCAATTTCCTCCATCTCTCGTTGAATCCCTACTCTCTTGCTCGACAGAACCTCTCGCCTTGACAACAACGAAGATGCTCTGAAGTTCAAAGCATGGAAGGCACTGTTGATGTGGTTTGGAGCTCCCCGTTTCGAAGCTGAAGAAAAAGATATAAGGCACGCAGAGAGAGAGAGACAGAGGAAACCCCCTCGGATAATCCTGGGTCTTCTTATGCCCGAGCAAGGGGCCATCTCTCTCTCTCTCTCTCTCTCTATGTGCCCTACCTTGATCTGCAATCAGAAAGGAGGCTTCTTTGTCTGTCTTGAATTCTTGATTCGGGAGTGACTCTTCACCGATTCGCTCCAGAGACAAGGAAGCGATTTTCGGGTACCCTTTTGAGATTGTTCTCTTGGGTTGAGAATGTTGGGTTTGCAACAACAAACTTACCAATTTTACTAAATTGGATCAGACTAATCGGTCGGTCTGGTTCCCAATTCCCAAACTAGCCAATTCAGTTCCTGGTCCTAGAAACTAGGAATTGGTCCTTCCAATCCAATTTTCGATTCTACCTTGAAACCGGACCGGACCAAGAACCGATCAATCCTACTTAGGGACTGTCCAAAATCAGCCAGTTCGATCTAGTTCAATTAGTCCAACGTGCTCACCTTAGGCCCGATGTCCTCATTCATCAATCATCGTAACTCCCTATTTTCCCTTTTCATTTAACTTACCAGCATCATGTTGTCATGCGAATGGTGTTTCCACAACGATAACATCACAAAATGAGATTCTGGAGCAGTACAAGTCGTGATCACATATTCCTACATTGCATCGTCATCGCCATCTCCCTAAATCTCTTCCAGGACCGCTCTCCACGTTGCTTCCTTCAACCGTCACAAAGTCTCCGAAAACCCTCTCGCATTCTACCGGTTGTCTACCGGTTGTCTCCACTCTATTCCATCGTAATCAACGACTTAAATCACACCGCCTTTGGTCCCTTTCAAATGGGAACGCCTAAACACCCTAAGTTTAAATAATCCAAGAGGAAAATTCGTCATTATGGGCCGGATGACTTTAATATTCTGAAAGCTAATTGGTGTGGACAATGTATGGATGAATTGACAGCCGATGGCAGGTGCAATCTCTTTGTCGAGGAAAATTCGTCATTGTGGGCTGGATGACTTTAATATTCTGAAAGCTAATTGGTGTGGACGATGTATGGATGAATTGACAGCCGATGGCAGATGCAATCTCTTTGTCGAGGAAGTGAACTTGAAATCCAATGTGCATTTGCAGTGTACCATGCTTCGGCGCACAATTACAGAATAAATGAGATATGAAAAGATTCAACATAAATTATTTGTCATTACGCATGTTTCTTATCCAACAATGCGGTCTTCAAAACTTCTTTTGACGACGTATTTGACTTCATAAAGAAAATATGAAATCGAAATTACTTGGAGCATAAAATGCCAGCTTAAATAGCAAATGAGCTTGCTTCTCTTTCCTGTGGCATTACTCTAGGAGAAAATTCTAAATGCACCGGATCAACGGAGGCGAATGTTCCTTTTAAGATCGTCTAGATGGAGTCGAGAGGAACGAGGGTTGGCCGAACGCCCAATTCCGATTTAGAAAAAGAGAAATAGAAAAAATCGGAAAGATGAATTAACATCCATATCCATAAGAAAATCAAATGCTGCCAAATTTGAAATTTCCTGTATCCCAACCCAAATAATGAGAGGCCAAACGAAAACTCCCTCTTGTAAGAGGTGCCAATATGGATGTTAAAGGCTTGGCTCAATTTGAATTTTCTAGAAAGTCGAATTGTTAAAGTAAAGGGCGGCAACGAACCAAATCAAATCTAAACCGAATAAAAAAAAAAATCAAAATCAAAATCAATTTGATCAAAACTCATGTTCAATTTGATTTGGATTTTTTATTTTAATTTTGTCATTTTTATTTTGCTGTCATATGTTATAAAAGTGACTTTCCCATTAACATGATGTTTTTCAACTTAACAAAGTCATTAAAATATGATAAGATTTGGGATTAATATCACGGATAACTTCAAACCAGTATATACATGATAAAATTACTTTAAATTAATTTTTTGATCATAATAAAATAAAAATAAATAAAAAAATTTCAAATAGATATATTTATGATAAATTAATTTTAAATTAATTTTTTTACTATTAAAAATCCCCAATCTGTACCCAAAAAAAAAAAAAAAAATTCCAAAAGGAACCTTCCATCTCTTTCATTTCCAGAATTCAAATTTTCCGAAGAATTCGTGGACCTACCCGTCCTCAACCTTCCATTGCCCCCTACACGATCACCTTCCCCCTGCAAACTCACTCCTTGGTCGAGTTCACAACAATGACCTCGCACGACCACATCGGATCGCACGTTTGACGATCCCCCGCGAAAACCCACTTGCTCAATTGTGGCCGCCGACCGGAAAAATCCAGTCTTTTTCGAGTTCGGAGCTCCGTCGATGTCCCAGCCGAAGGCCATCTCCCACTTCGACCTCGCGCCCTCCACGCCGGGGAAGCTGAAGCCCGACCGGCTCTCGGCCTACATTTACCGCCTCCGGTTCCAGGCCTCCCTCTTCAAGCTTACCATCGGGTCGGCCCTGTTTCTGGGCCTCGTTGTCTTCCTCGTCGTCTCCTGCTCCCCGTCGGCGCCGCCGCCGCCGTCGCCGCGGCGGATCCTCGGCGACTCCCGGGGCGCGTCATACTGGGAGAGGCGGGTCAGGTCGTCGGCGCGGGCGCGGGCGCGCGCCGGCCACGTCGTCCTGGTCACCGGCGCGTCCGGCTTCGTCGGGACCCACGTGTGTCTTCGCCTCAAGCGCCGCGGCGATGGAGTGGTCGGGCTGGATAATTTCAATGATTACTATGATGTGGAGCTCAAGCGGGCGCGGCAGACGTTGCTTGGTCGAGCCGGGGTCTTTGTAGTTGAAGGAGATATCAACGATAGAGAGCTTCTGGAGAAGCTTTTTGATATGGTTGCGTTTACTCATGTAATGCATTTAGCTGCACAGGCCGGCGTGAGGTATGCTATGAAGAATCCTGCATCTTATGTGCATAGTAATATTGCAGGGTTTGTGAATTTGCTCGAGGTGTGCAAGTCGGCGAATCCGCAGCCGGCAATTGTGTGGGCATCATCGAGTTCGGTCTATGGCCTCAACTCGAAGGTGCCGTTCTCCGAGAAAGACAGGACCGATCAGCCTGCGAGTCTGTATGCCGCGACAAAGAAGGCGGGTGAGGAAATTGCTCATACTTATAATCACATTTATGGTCTCTCAATCACTGGTTTGCGGTTCTTCACGGTCTATGGACCATGGGGTCGGCCGGACATGGCTTATTACTTTTTTACTCAGCATATACTGCAAACGAAGCAGATTGAGATCTTTGAAGGGCCTCAGCATAGTTCTGTATCTAGGGACTTTACTTACATTGATGATGTTGTTGAGGGTTGTTTGGCGGCTTTGGATACAGCAAAGAAGAGTACTGGGAGTGGGGGTACAAAGAAAGGCTCCGCACAGTTCCGGGTTTATAATTTGGGGAATACTTTGCCAGTGCCGGTGACAAAACTCGTGAGCATATTGGAGAAGCTTTTAAAGGTGAAGGCCAAGAAAAAGTTGTTGCTGATGCCCAGAAATGGGGATGTGAAGTTTACGCATGCGAATATAAGTTTGGCTCAGAGGGAACTCGGCTATAAGCCTACCACGGATTTGGAAACTGGACTGAAGAAGTTTGTGAAGTGGTACCTTGACTACCATTCGGATCTGAAGAAGTATTCCTCGTGAAATCTCCCCAGTTTTGCACTTTATCACGGTTTTCGTTTGTATGGGGTTGGCCAATAGATTGACATTTTGATTGATCTTTCGCCTTGAGTTTTGCACTGCGATCAATAACTCATTGTCCAAAGAGGAGACCTTTGGTGACATTTTGAGATGGTGATGACTCTTTGTGGAGGATTCAGAGCTGTTTCAGTTAAAAGTTATAAGTGATATTGGCATCCTTCTTCCTTTTTTTCAGGACACAATAACAGATAAGAAATTTTACGGTCCATGGACATCTGTATTGATTGGTTTCGATTTGACCCCTTTTATTAATCAAGCAATTCCCTCCAAATTCCAATAAGAGAGTCAATTTTTTGCTTTGTGAATCACGGGTGAGAGGATTTACATCATGAGGATTGTTTGTGTGGTATTATGAAGCAATATCGTTGATTTTACAAGTACTTGGTTTCGTGCTCAACATAGGTGGTGGGAATCTGTGGAATCTGAGAACAGGAATTGTTCGATGTGCTTGTGCTGCAACCCTGTGACTTCTGTGTCATCATTGCTTAGGAGCAAAAAGTTAATAGCAGAATTTATGTTCACATTTTCTTCTGATAAAAAATGAAACCAGACCTACTGTCTTTAGTTTGTTATCTTTTTCCACTGTCACACGGTGTGCTCTGGAGATTTAGCATTGAGTTTGAAGATTGTGCTTAGACCTTGGATGGATGTTCAATGCTCTGCCCTTCATTGTTTTGCAGAATTTACTCCATGGGTTCTTGAAATGATAATTTTGATGCTATGCTGAGAATGTGATTTGTCCTGCATGCATTCATCTCCTGTTGTTGCTACTAGCACATTTCTTACTAGATATGCTATGCAAATGCATGTGAAATTAAACGGCACAGAACACAGGCTGAAGTGCCTAAGGTAGCACATCAATCCACTGTCCAATGCATCCCGTTAACAATGCATTTTGCTGTGATTTTCAGGTAAAATATCATAATAAATGAGCACTGAAAAAGTTTTTGATGAGCAGTCGTGATCTATTTATTTGTGAGCTAACAGCTGTCAATCGTTCGAGGAAGAGTTCATTGTGGGACTGTAGGAAGTCTTGCTCTATATATTTAAGCTGGGAACACAAAATGGCAAAAGCATTTGGCTTTCAATTGATCAGAGGGCAAGCAAGCAAGGCTTAGCAAAATCAGGGTAAGATTTTCAGCAGGGAAAAGAGCTTGCCAAGTTTCATAAGCGCATATCTTTTTAAAACATCAAAGCTAGTGCATTTACCAGCAGTTTTGGCTTCAAGATCAAACTGCAGCTACATCATTTTCAATCTAGTAAAGATATATTGGAATACCAATTGTCTGTGAAAATGGTTGCAGCAGTAGTACTAGACAGAAGAATACATCTGGTGGCAGTGCATAAATGATTTCGGTATCTTGGTTATCCTAGGATGTTCGGTACTGTGCCTGTAAGAGGTATTACTGTGGCCTCGGCTCGCAGGTTTTTCTTTTTGTTCTGAAAGGGCCGTTGAGTGGGATGTCCATGCTTCACCTTTTAGGTAGACCGCACGGTTTCTATTTCACAGAGATTGCTTAATTGGCTACATGGTGCATAATGGATGCGGTCAGCAGCAAAAACCGACCTCATTTTTGGTGCCTGAGTTAGTGCAAGATCTTCAGCAGATCTTTAGAAAACTAAAAGCAACTCAAGGGTCTAGCTTTTGGGTTTGATTTATTGTTTCCCAGGATGTTTACTGTTGTTGATATTATCATGATCATTGATCTACCTTGTGGAAAGACTTTGTTTTGCTCATGTACTCCACTCGGAGGTAAATTGTCCTGGATGGCTATCTTGCCCTAACCTCACAAAACTCTCGGGTTCCCGTCAAGAAAATGACTGAGCTCAGCTCGTGTGCGAGTTCACAACGATCACATGTCCCAACGCAAGTGCCTTTGTTCATAGCAAGAGTTTGTCTTCTTAGGCGCATCGATACAGCATATCTTATGCATATGCACAGTTATAGACGCGCGGACCCCTGGAGTGCCTTAACTTCGACTAAAGGGACACTTAAGTACCATAACTTACGAAAGGTACACTTAAGTGCCAAAATCAGAGTAAAAGGGATCACTTGAGTGCCAATCCGGCCAAAATCCGGCCAAAATATCGACGTGGCACTTTTCCAATAACCGAGCTCAAAACGACGCCGATTTTGCATGCGACGTGGCCAAAACGACGTTGTTTTGGGTGACGTGGCAAAAAAAAATAAAATAAAATAATTAATTAAATTAAATTTATTTAAAATATTTAAAAATAATAATTTTAAAATTAAATTTAGTTAAAATATTTTAAATTAATAATTTCAAAATTAAATTTAATTGAAATATTAAAAAAATAATTAAAAAAAAAAGGAAAGGGGGAGGCGGCGACGGTTGAGGGCTAATCCCTCAGCCGCCTCCCCCTTTCCTTTTTTTTTTTTAATTTTTAATTATTAATTTTTTAATATTTCAACTAAATTTAATTTTTAAATTATTATTTTTAAATATTTTAACTAAATTTAATTTTAAAATTATTATTTTTAAATATTTTAACTAAATTCAATTTTAAAATTAATTTAATTAATTTTTTATTTTTTATTTTTTACCACGTCGGCCCTAAAAAACGACGCCGTTTTGGCCACGTCGCGTGCAAAACGACGTCGTTTTGGGCGCGCTTCGCCGTTGGCGTTTTGGCCGGACTTTGGCCGGAGTGGCACTCAAATGATCCGTTTTTCTTCGAATGTGGCACTTAAGTGTACATTTCGTAAGTTATGGTACTTAAGTGTCCCTTTGGCCAAAGTTATGGCATTTGAAGCGTTTTTTTGCCCACAGTTATATTTGCAGAAACCTGAGGCTTGTGCTTGTATCACGATTGGAGCGAGCTTATGGCATACGAATTCTGCGCATTATCTTTCGCTTCAAATCGGATTGGTACAGGGGGCTCAACGGCCCGTCCTCCTCCACGAGATGTACGCCTTAAGATTTCAACTGGGGCTGCGAGAAACCTGGCCTTCTTGCACTTTTCTCAAGTGAATATAATTCACAGGGATTTCGAAGCTTGAAATATTTCTTTCATGGAGGTCAAATTTCATCCTTGTTTATCATGCTTTCTTTCAATTATCATGAAATGCTTAGGAACTCTGGCAATCTGTCATTATCAACTCAGTCAAGTGTGACAGATGGATAAGGTTGAGAAACAGATACAACATTTTCTTGAGGGTGAGATCTTGGCTACATCATAGGAAAACCATTAGCGAGATCGCGACGCCCCTAAATTTTAAGTTGAAGACTGACTCCTTTCATTTCTGAACTGATGTTTGATGGAAAGACCGCCATCAGCATTTTTGACAGCACTGACATGGTTCGAGAGGCCACAAGATTACCACTTCATCTTAAAGAAATAAGCTTGGGTTTATAGTAATCACATACTTAATCCGACAAGGAATTAGCCGAGTTGGAACCGTATATTCCCATAGTAATTAAATTTTCCTTGATACAAATGATGATAAGTTTGTGATTAGAATTCAACTTATATGACTGAACGTTGATCAATGTAATGTTTTCTACTAAAGGTATTGCAAGATCTTTATCCTTTATATGCATAATACTAGACAAAGAGTTGTGTATTCGCAGTAAACTATGTCTATGGTAATTCTGTCCCTCCAGGTGATCTATATACCTCCAAGCTTGTAACATGAATGCATTGCATTTGCCATTAAAAGTAGGCATTAGCTACACCTCATACATGAAGTGACAATTTCCCACTCTTTCCATGATCTTAATTTTGTCTTAAACAAATGATGCTTCGCATGGTTGTAGAAAGAGATGATTTCCAGATTAGAAACATGTCCTATATATCGAAAAATTACAAGATGAAAATGGAATTGCCACTATTGCACATCACTAATCTAGTGATCTTCCTAGGTAGAGAGATTAAGAACAGTCTCCATTATGTGCTGTTGCCAATGTTAAAATGTTCCTAGACAAAACATATTATCTTTTCATTTTGCTTTTCTCACATCCCTAGTCTTTGCCAACAAATCATTTTGATGTAATTAACATTTAAGTCAAGAAGTAAACATGGCCAAAAGAATCAAATATGTCATTTGCTTTATGTACATTTGATTGTGAATCTGATAACCCAAAATCTAAAATTGGACATGTCTCGGCAAACGAGATCTCTTTTTGGGCTCGAACCAGCTCATTCAAGTCTAGTCAGTTGATGAAGAAGAATTTAGCGTCTTATGAACGGATCTAGACAACGACTTTCATCAGATCTAGCCATGGGCACGGGTGAATCAACCATGTAATGGATGCTGACCAATGCTAAAAAGAATAAGTCTTTAGCTAAAACGCTCCTTAGTATGACATGGAATGGAGCCATTTATTTTCTTTGGAAGGAGAGAAGACGTTGCTTTGCATAATAGTCGGTTAGCCCCAGCTGGCTGAGTCGTTAAGCGGGCCGAATTGATGATCAAAATTAGACTGCTTGATGGCTTAGGAAGGGGGGGTATCTAGCTAGCAGGTTTCTAATCCTGAGCTGTATCAGTGCTTGGGATATCAGCACTTAGCGGGGATAGCTTAATTCTGAATGGGCTGTGAATTACTCGGTGGTCCGGATGGGACGCTTTTTAGCTTTGCTGATCTAAGCCATGTGACACGGCCCGATTGACATGGCCGATGGATGGACATGTTCCAGAAGTTCCCAAGCGCCAGGTCATGACCGATCCATGAACAAGCAACCGGCCATCCTTGAGCAAGTGACCATCCAACTTCCCAAAGCAAGCAACCCTTGAGTTTCCCAAAGCCCTAGGACTTCTTGAGTGTTTCTGTACAGCTATATAATGATTATGGAGATTTTAACTCCACTATTAGATCAATGAGGAGATCAACGGCTAAGATTAGTCCCGTAATTGTATAAATAGGGGCCTCCTCCCCCTAAGTTGTATGATCTCTTTCACAAGAAAAATATACTTTCGAGCTTCACTTTTTATACAATCCTTGTGAGTCTAGTGTGAGTAAGGCTAACTTGGGAGAAATCCTAATGCCGCACGAGTTAGGCAACACAAAATCGATCAACCCATGACAAGTGGTATCAAAGTAAGTTGTTCCAAGGTGAAATGGTTGATACACGCTCCGTCATCACATTTTCTCAAGGTAAGGATTGTAAGGATCGTGGAAGGGCTATCGAAAAGATCGATACTAGGAGCAAAAAGAACCATATTGTTTCAAGTTCAAGAGAACCGACGAGAGACTGGGAACACCGAATGACAAACCTAGAACTCTTTGTCTCAGAAGTCCAAGGAACGGAAGAGGATTTGACCTAGACCATGAAAAGAGTTGAGGTTGGAAGGGAAGAGCTCGTGGTCAAGGTACAAGAGCTCAAAATCGACATAGGAGATCTTTGATGGGAGGTGTTGGGCTCCTTGACACAAGAACTCCAACAATGGGATGAAGCCCCGGATGCCATGATGGCGGCTATGCACGTGAAAATAGCCAAGCTCAAGGGGAAGCTTGCGAAAGTCAAAACGGCATTCGTGAACAAGGTGGTCATGGTGCAAGCAATCCATGGATGGACACACCTAAGCACAAAAAGTTCAAAGGCTTGCAGGTGGCCAAGGATGTGGATAAATTCTTCTGGTACATGGAGTGGTATTTTTAAGCAACAAGGATCAACAGCAACGCATCTTGGGTAAACATTGCAGCGATGTATTTGGTTGATAATGCGATGTTGTGGTGGCATTATAGGTTGGACAATAGAAGTGGGGAACCTATCACCACATGGATATGGTGCGTCGAAGAATTTCAGTGGAAATATTGTCTCGCTTACATGGAGGAAGATGCTCGCAACAAACTCAAGCACCTCGAGTGAAATGGGGGGGTTTGCGAGTACATGAAGCGGTTTTCAAAGTTGTTATTCCAAATCCCTTCAATGAACAATGCACAGGCGTATCATTAGTTCATGAGTGGCCTCAGGCCGTGCGTCAAGCAAGAGCTCCAAATGGTGCAATGCAAACGACCTCACGACAACTAGGACCGTGGTCGAGGCCCTCGTGGAGTACAAGTCATTGTCTACAAATAAGCCGGACTCCCAACTGAGGGACAAGGCTAATGATGGGGGAGAGCGAAACAAGTACAATCGCTCAAACGGAGGCAAGCCACCAATGGCACCTCCTAAAGCTCAAGTGAAGTTAAGTGGTGGAGGACAAAGGAAGGTGATACGCACCTATAACTGCTTCTTTTGTGATGGCCATATATGACTGGGGATTGTCCAAAAAGGGCTAAGCTAGCAGCTCTATGCAAGGAGGATAAGTCACAAGAGAAGTTGCAACTGGGTTTGTTGCGGATCCCTGGCTCTATCAAGCCCAAGAGGGCGAAGGAGCCTAAGGGACTTATGTTCGTGGATGTGAAGATTGATAGTACCACAATGAGTGCACTCTTAGATATAGGGGCATCTGATCTCTTCAAATCAAATGAGGCTGCGAAGAAGCTGAATCATCGGGTCGAGAAAGTAGTTGGATGGCTCAAGACCGTCAACTCCAAGGAATTCCCAATTAGTGGCATAGCTAGGAACATAGAGCTTCACATCGGTCCATGGACTAGCAAGGAGACTATCGATGTAATTCCTCTTGACGATTATAATCTTATTATAGGTCTTGGGTTCCTTGATAGGACAAATGTTGGTGTTATGCCATTTGCCAATTACATATGCCTCTTGGACACACGTTGTCAATGTGTGATCCCAATTCATCTTGAGGCGGGCCATGATCGAAAGATGCTATCGACTATGCAACTAACCAAGGGAGCAAAGAAGGGTGAGGAGACCTTGGGGGCCTTGAAGGTCGAGGACCACATAGGCGAAGGGTGTGACGTCCCAATGGAGGTGATCTAAGTCCTTGACTCGTTCAAGAACATGATACCTCCTGAGTTGCCAAAGAAGCTTCCATTGTGAAAAGAGGTGGATCATTGGATGGAGCTCGTGCCAGATGCTCGATCACTTGTCATAGCACCTTATCGTATGGTGCCTCCTGAATTGGAAGAGCTGAGAAAATGACTCAAAGAGTTACTCAATGCGGGGTACATTTGGTTGTCTAAGGCCTTGTTTAATGCCCCGGTCTTGTTTCAAAAAAAGCACAATGGATCTCTTAGGATGTGCATAGATTACGGGCGCTAAACAAGCTCACAATTAATAACAAATACCCAATCTCACTCATTGTGAATCTATTTGACTAGCTTGGTAGACCATGATGGTTCACCAAGCCAAATCTTCAATCAAGCTACTACCAAGTTTGGATTGCTAAAAGACGCAAGTCGAAGACCACATGCGTGATGTGGTATGGATCATATAAGTTCCTCGTCATGCCATTCGGCTTGACTAATGCTCCGATCACATTCTGTACACTTATAAACAAGGTACTCCACCCGTTCCTTAACCGATTCATTGTAGTTTACCTTGATATTGTTGTATTTAGCTAGATGCTCAAAGAACACATTGAACATTTGAGGCAAGTCTTCCAAGTCTTGTGGGAGAATGACTTGTATGTCAAGTGGAAGAAGTGCACATTTGCACAAAGGGAAATCCCATTGTTAGGGCACATCGCCGGAGGTGGATGGGTATGGATGGAGGCAGCCAAGATCCAAGCCAACATGGAACGAGAACCGCTGTCTTGAGTGATGGAGTTAAAGTTGTTTCTTAGCCTCATGAATTACTATTGACGTTTTATTCGAAGCTATTAAAGCATCACCATGCCACTCACGAACATGCTAAAGAAGGAGAAGCCATGGGAGTGGATGGATCGATACCAAAAGGCGTTTGATCGGTTGAAACAAGCCATGACCGAGGAGTCAATACTTATGCTCCGTGATCACACCAAAACCTATGAAGTAGAGCTAATGCCTCCAATTATGTTATTGGCAGTGTTCTTATGTAGGATGGACACCTGGTGACATTCAAGTTTCAAAAGCTAAATGATATTGAGAGACACCACACGTTCCAAGAGAAGGAGATGACCGCCCTGATGCATTGCCTTCGTACATGGGAGCACTATCTCTTGGGTTTGCGGTTCGTCGTAAGGATGGACAATGTAGCCATGAGATATTTCTAGACCCAAAAGAAGCTGAGTCAAAAACAAGATCAATGACAAAACTTTCTAGTGGAGTTTGATTTTATCTTAGAGTATAAGCCAAGGAAGGCTAATTCCATGGCCGACGCACTTACTCAAAAGATGAAGCTGGCAAGTACCATAAGTTAGCCCAATTGCCCATGGATCAACCGTATCAAGGAGAGGCTAAAACAAGACCTAACGACGAAGGTGCTCCTTGAGTACACACAAGAGGGAAAGACCTAACGATTTTGGTGTGAAAATAATCTCTTTTACATCAAGGGGCGACGACTCTATGTGCCACTCCATGGGAAGTTAAGGAAGGAAGTATTGCGTGAGTGCCACGATTCAAAGTGGACGAGTCATCCGGGTATCAATCGCACCATGGCACTCATAGAAGATCAATGATACTAGCCTCACATGCGAAATGACATTGAGGCGTATGTAAAGACCTATCTTGTATGCCAACAAGACAAACTAGAACATTATTCTTTGTCAGGGCCCCTCGAGCCACTTCTTGCTTTGGAACATCCATGAGAGAGTGTCTCTATGGACTTTATTGTGAACTTACCAAAGTCCAAAGGATATCAGACTCTCATGATCGTGGTAGATCAATTGTCCAAATACTCAATGTTCATGGCTGCAACTAAGGATTGTCCAACTGAGGAGGCAGCCAAACTATTCATCAAGAATGTCATCAAGTATTGGGGAGTGCCACAAATGATCATGAGTGACCACGATCCTCAATTCACAGGGCGGTTTTGGACCGAGCTCTTCAAATTGCTGGAGTTGGACCTCAATTTTTCCACGAGTTTGCATCTCCAAATCGATGGTTAGATGGAGAGAGTGAATGCACTCCTAGAGATGTACCATTAACTTACCAACACTACATGAACACAGTATAACTGAATTGGGCAAAACTAATCGACATGACCCAATTCTTATACGACTTACGAGGGGGCGAGTTCACGAATTGGAGCCCATTTGAGATCGTGACGGGCAACAATTACTCACCCCGAACATGGTTGCATAGGGCTACTGGGGGAGTAGACCACTTGCATATAAGTTCATTAAGGAATGGCATGAACAAGCGGACTTGGCATGGACTTGTGTACACAAGGTCTCGAAGTGCATGAAAAAATGGGCTGACAAGAAGCAGCAAGATGTAAATTTCCAAATCGAAGACATAGTGTTGGCTAAGCTATGCTTTGTACTACGATACATGGATATACATAAGGGCTACCCGTTGCTACGATAGACCCTTCCAAGTGTTGCAATGGGTCAGGAATGTCGCATACAAGCTATAATTGCCGCCAAAACTCAAGGTACATCCGATATTCCACATTAGTATGTTTAAGCCTTTCTATGTAGACGAAGAAGATTCGGATCAAAGGGAATTGCGACGGGCACCACTTAGGCAAAAACCTCCTATGGTTGAGACATCAAGTGCATCATGGTGGATCGAGTTATATGAAAATGATATTGTGCACTAAAGCAAGAGTACTTGATCTGTTGGAAAGGTATGCCAAAGAGTGAAGCGAGTTAGGAGCTCGCTGAAGCTCTTTGGCAACTCGCTTCACTCTTTGGCAATTTAGGAAACACATTAATGCCCTTCCATATCGAAGATGCGACAAGGGTGTTGCCCGAATAGGTGAGGGAGATTGACATAACCCGATAGATGGACGCATTCCAAAAGTTTCCCAAGCGTCAAGCCATGGCCCATCCATGAACAAGTAATCAACCCATCCTTGAGCAAGTGGCCCTCCAGCTTCCCTGAGCAAGTGACCCTTGAGCTCCCCAAAGCCCTAATCTTTTTGAGTGTTCCTTTGAACTCCATCATTAAATCAAAGAGGAGATCGACAGTTAAGATTAGCCATGTACTTGTATAAATAGGGGCCTTCTCCGCCTAAGTTGTATGATCTCGTTCACAAGAGAAATATAATTTCAAGCTTCACTCTCTATACAATCTTTATGAGCCGAGGCCGCTTGGATTAGAGAATGCAAGATCGATCGATCCGTGACATAAGCCTTGGGACATGAGTGCTCTATTATTTTGCCCGGGGGAACTTCTTGGGACATTGACACTGGAAGGGCCTGCCGGGAAACTTCTGGGCTTTGGAAGCGAACTTGGTTGGGCCTGGTTTCTCGGGACACGGTGTCAGCGACGGTTTGCAAACTCAGGCGTTCTCGTCCCCTCTGGCATAGCGCAGCACGAGATGTGATTCGAGATTTAATGTAAAATATAAAACGGTCTGTCGCTCGGACAGAGATGGAATATCCGAAAACACGAGAAACGCTGACGGGCTGTTGAAGAGGGGCTCCGTCCATTGACTGTTCATTGGTTCCCACCTTCTCCTCCATCTCCGTCTCCACCCACGTCCCACGTGCTGTCTCTCTCTTTCTCTCTCTCGATCGATCTCTCTCTCGTCAATTCCCACTCATCGTTCGGGTTGTAGAATTAAATAATTGGGAGAAGAGAAAAAGAAGAAAAGGAGAGAGGTCTTTGCGAACAGAGCCCGGTCCGACAGAACACCAGCAACGATCCCGACATCGTCAATGATTGATTGAACGGCGGAATCGGTCACGAGACGGCTTTCGACACGATGTCGCGATAGATGGGTCTGTGTCGACGACGGCCGCGGGGGTGTTGAGCCATGAAAGGCGTCTCTTCGGCGCCCGGCGATTATGTCCACTTCAAGTCTCAGGTCCCTCTGCACAAGATCCCTGTGAGTCTCTCTCTCTATCTCTCTCTCGATTTCGAATTTGAATTTCTCATTTTGGAATTGTCGCTGTTGGTTTTGTGGGATTAGTTTCGCGTTGTTAGTGCTCGCGCGCGTCTGTGCGCTTGTGTTGGCATTTGGGTTCCTTTTTTTTTTTTTTTGCTTTCAGTTTGGTCAATTCTTGATTTGCTGCGTCTGGTTTGCTGCTCGTGACATGGAATTCTTCTGCTTGTTATTGCTTCTTGCTCGATTAGTCCGGCGTAGTTCTAAAATTTCTTCTCTGCGGTAAAGATTAGGTCCAAGAACTGGGCGTGTTCACGTAGTAATGACTTCAGTGAGATGGTTAATTCTGGCAAGAATTGTTCTGTCTCTACATTACGTTATTTTATGCCCGAAAGTTCACAGATCAACCATTTGATGCTCACTAGTTGGTTGCTCAAATCAACCCCCTTTTTTGTGTTCTGTTTGATTATGTCAGGTTCTGATCTAATGCTGTGATTTTATCGAGATAAGCTATTTTTGTTGCAAAGGTTCCGAAAAAGCAGGGGCCAACTTTGGAACAGGACTATAAAGCCCTGGTCGTGAATCGTTCTTGTGTTTGGCTGTGAGCTCTGCAATATTGATATGATGTAGAGTTTAGTTATTCTTTCCCCGTGACTTTGTACTAAATCATAGTTGTCAGATGAAAAAATTGAGGGTAAATGTTATATTTACTATATAACATTGTATCTGGGTTCAAGTTCAATAAAGATATCAAGTGGGTAATGCTGGATGTCCGATAACTTACAATGGTTTCAGCATTGCTTGCTTCCTTGATATGCAGTAGCATGTCATGCCCCTAGTAAAGTTCCATAGAGTATTTGACATCTTACACATTTCCAATTTTACAAATTAATGGATGTTTGATAGTTTTGATATAATGGTGTCAATTCCTTTTAATGTCAGGGTTGTGGGTCATATATAGTAGCTTTATGCTATGGGAGATCCTTTATTTGTCGATTATATACGAAGTTCTGGAATTCTTTTTCTTTTGACAACTTGTTGAAACTTGATGCTTCAAGTAGTTTCATGTAACATTCATGAATTCAAATCGTCAAGAGTACTAATTTGCTCCTTTGATCAATTTTCGTACAGCTTATCCATTGTCTATTTTAGTCCTCACAAGAACCTTGGCTGTCCTCGTACTCTAAGCTAAAGTTCCCATGTTTAGATGCCACCCTTGAGCCCCAACTTCTCAGCTTGCTCTAGCAAAATTCCATGCATTATCTTGTTTCATAGCTATGTAACTGACGTCTTTTTCTTTTTGCCAGATCGGTGTAAAGCAATGGAGATATTACGATTTTGGTCCAAAAGTTGTGCCACCGCTTATTTGTCTTCCTGGCACAGCAGGAACAGCAGATGTCTATTACAAGCAGATCATGTCTTTGGCGATGAAGGTAGTTACTTCAGTATCATAGAGATTTTTCAGCGGCTGCAACATGAGCAATGATGAGGATATTTTATTATCTGCTATTCATTTTTTTCATCTTACACTTTGACAACTCACTGGTCACTGCACAACAAACTCTTTTGGTGTTGTTAATGTTGTTCCAAGGATACAGAGCATGAGTTTTCCTTAATTGACCTATTTTAAAAACTTTCAGGGTTATCGGGTGATTTCTGTTGATATTCCACGTGTTTGGAACCATCATGAATGGATTCAGGCATTTGAAAAGTTCCTGGATGCTATCGACGTTCATCATGTAAGTACTCTGTTGGAATTGGAATTGCTTTATCTGACTGTTTGGCATTTGTTTACATTGTTGGTGACACTCAAGACTGCTTATTGCTAACTTTGTGCATTTTGTTAGATGATTTCTTAAAGTCTTGTCCTTCATAGGCATCATTCTCAGATATCTTCTTTTGGATGTGATTTACATTTATTGTGAAACTTTGTGGGGATAACTTGGCTAATTGTGCTTATGGATGAAGTCTCTAGTGCAAAGTAACCACACCCCTTGATTCACTCTGCAATGCTGAATGTGTATCTGAACGTGTATCTCTTCATCCATTCTGTGTCGGTTATTGACTGACAGCTTTATTATATTTAGGATGTTCCGTGAACCCATTAGCTTGGTTTTGACAGATACATCTTTATGGCACCTCTCTGGGAGGCTTTCTAGCACAACTATTCGCTCAGCATCGTCCCAGGCGGGTCAGATCATTGATTTTATCCAATACATTCTTGGAAACGCAGAGCTTTTCTGCTGCAATGCCGTGGGCTCCAATGTATGTTTGATATCTTGATTCTCTTGATTGGTGGATATTGCCCTGAGCATTTATTTCTTTCTCTGCTCATGGCTCTCCGGCATTTCTATCTAGAGATCTTTCTAAGGACACGCATTTAAGAATACACTGAGTCACATTTTCAATCGGATAATGCTATAGATGTTCATCCTGCAAATGCCGAAATTTACCAGAAAAATTGCTAAAAATTTCAGATTATTTATTGTTGGGGTGTTAATAAGTTTGGCTATATCTATTATCCGCAAGTCAATGAGCTGGAGTGCTTATCCTGTGAAATAGCATTCCTGGTAGAACTTTTCCTCGTTTCAGTTGCGATGGTTCAGTCCTGCACCAATTGCATGTCCTGCCTTCAGATGATAAATTGAATGTCCCGTTTGAAGCTCTATGTTTGGTTTTCTCCTTACATTTAAACCTTTTGATTAAGGAGTTTCTTGGGAGCTCATACCAACGCTTTTTCATCTACATGGAATGTGTTGCTTATCTGATTATGACTTAATTTTAAGTCTGGAAGCACTTGATATTACATCTGACATTCAGCTGGTTGACACTCTGGGATTGACTTGTGCAGTGTTAGCTGGACCCCTTCTTTTTTGCTTAAGCGCTATGTATTAACGGGGATTCGTGATGGCCCTCATGAACCATTCATTGCTGATTCCGTTGACTTTGTCGTCTCTCAGGTATAATAGTACACAAAGTCTATTTTCTCTAGTTGTCCGCATGACATCATTACCCTATCTTGTTGGATGTTATTTTGCAAAGATGGCGGATTTTAACAGCTTGTACATCCTTATTTCATTTTCATTCGAATTACTTCTTCCCTGACAAGCAAGTTTTAGAGGAAGCGAATAATGGGCATGCTCTGCCTGATTTAATGGATGTTCCATTCTTTGAATGAACTACCTGACCGTCTGTCTTGACGCTTGAATTTGCTGCTCAAATGTTAACCAAAACAGGCATCTCACTGTGGATTAGTTTTGTTGATATTTGAACTCAAATAATACGTGGTAATTGACAGGTTGAGACTCTCTCCAGGGAAGACTTAGCCTCCAGGTTAACCTTGATGGTTGATAATGCTTCAGTTGGATCTCTTCTGCTAGCGGATTCATTTATCACCATCATGGATGTAAGTGACCTTGTTTTGTTTTTTTCTGGTACATGGTAGTCACCAAGTTATATTATTGATTCTTGTAGAATCTCTCTCATATTGGAAGCGGGGAAGCGTGAAAATTGTCTTCTTCTCTTCTGCTTGAGACCTCATTGTAATTTAGTTGTGGGTTTCTTTTTCATCCATAATAAGACCATGTGACTAGAATTCACAGCAAAATGCAATTTAAGAATGAGAAAGAAAGTTAAGCTATAAACAGTGCAGAAGCTGATGTATCACGTAACTTATTTAACCATACAGGAACAATCACAAAGTTTTAGAAACCCATAGGCAGTCTGTGAAAGTGATTCTGAATGGTTTTCGTTGGTAAACAAACAACACAGTGAAGTTTTGGCATATATTGATGACCTCGAAAATGGACTTTGCCAGGAAGGCCGTTTGATTTTAGAAGTTAGCCACATGCAAAATAAGCGGCGCTTAATGCTGTGCGGAAGTGCTTTTGACCTTTTACAATTTGTAGTGCTGCTTGCTGTAGATTCGTAAATTAATATACTCTTGTATTTACAAAGAAATTTAGACATATTGCTGATTGTGCATTTGTCTCATTCGTGACCATATCCTTTCTCAATGAAGACAAATGACTATTGTGCAACTCCTCAAAACCTCAAAGATCAAGTAAGTGAGAGGTATCCCGAAGCAAGAAGAGCACACCTGAAAACTGGAGGAGACTTTCCATTCCTTTCTCGCCCAGATGAAGTGAACTTACATCTTCAGGTAGTCAAACTGAACAAAGTAACGGTTTTGTATTGGCCCTTGTGTAGTTAAGAATGAAGATTTTGGTAACTGAGTTCACTGTCACGTGGCAGCTACATCTCAGACGAGTTGGGGTTGAAGCTCAGCCAGACTTGGTTCAAGGAGTCAAGGCTGTGACGGCTGTCAGTGCCGGCGACAGCAGTAATCAACGTGGAGATCCTGTTGATGTTTCCAAGGACAATGGGGAAAAGTCTACTCCACCTCCCTCCGAAAATCAATCACCTCCAGCTGAAGAAGTGACAGAGACTTCTGATTTTGAAGAAAAGCAAAATACAGACGAACATCCAGCTCAAGAGACTACGGGAACTCACAGTTTTGAAGAAAAGCACGCTACTGAGGAAATTTGGGAATCTGAACCAGACCCACTTGAGGTGTGATGGAGGAGCTTGGGATACCTTCTTTTCCCCCAGTGTTTTCAGTTCTTACTTTGTTTCAAGCCACAAGCTTTCGGTGCGCCGTCATTTGTTGATTTCATGGAGAATCGGGGTTGCAGTTTCTGCGCACCAGTGTCAAAGATGCGTACAGAATAGAGATTCATCAAAAGGGGAGTCATGGAAAACAACAAAAGTTTGTGAATGCGGTCAAGCTGAATTTGAGCTGTTGAGCAATGGATATTCAAGCCGATGCTTTTGACTATACGTTCTCGTGGAGTCAGTCGTGCATCCCCACCCATTGAGAGCCGTTGAAGTACACAATTCCTTCTTTTTGTTTATTGGGTTTCTTTCTGGTCATTGTACATTTCGTGTCTTTTTTGTCTTGGAAGTAAAGACTGTAAAATTTTGAAAGCTTCGAATATTCTTATTTGTATGATATGGACAGACGGGGTTCTTGTTGGTAAAATTTGGGAATGAACGGATGTTTCGTTCTCTTCTATAAGATCCGTGCGCTTATGAGAGGGCAGGGGGACTGCAGAGCTGGGCTCGCGCAAGGACTAGCCAAATCCCGTCCAGATGTCTCCACTTGAATTCTTCAGAATCAACAGCCGGTATATGATTACGTCGAGGCATTGTCAGAAATTGAAAGATCACGGAAGCGTTGAAACATGTCCCAAAGTTTGTAGACTCTGCAATCGGACGCGAAATATCACTGGCAAAAGCATTTTGCGGCGTCATATGCACATAAGACTAGTAAAGCATTTTTCGGTTTTCGCAGTATCTGTTCAAGACATGAATGGTTAACTCGTCAAATTCCGTCGATAAAAGAATCAAAATCATTCAATGAAAAAGAAAAGGCCCAATCGATTTTACTGTAAGGGCAATTCTCTTTTCAAGATGCTATTGAAACGATTCAAATGGCCCAGCTGAATGTCTGCTGCCAAATATCAGGCTCTAACCAAAGCGACAACACATGCTGTGCTCCTATGAAGAACCCATCCCATCCGTAGGAACATATCTACAATGACTAAATACATCCTCTGCATATGGCCTTGAGATGGTTTCAACATGAAAATGAAATTTATTTATGATACCGCCAAAAGGGAAAAAAATCAACACAGCCGCAAGTGTTCTCAGCAGGAGGGGCAGATCGTGTTAGGCTGACTAAAGGAAAAGGGATAGAACCCTGAACCATTTCAATTTCATAACGATTATACGGCTGATAGCCATGTCCTGATTTCGACACCTCCATCATCTGGTGGGCAAACTTATCCACTCATTACCATTCACGCGATGTTGTATTTGTTATGAACGCCTCACCAACAAACAAGATCATGGCACTAGTTTCATCTGACCCTACAAATATATTAAACAGGTGAAGCAGCATATGCTCACGACTACTATTAAGATTTCTCGGAAGAACAATTGACAGGGCAACAATCAAGTGCAAGCTCCCACACGTGAGTGCAGGAAATCATTATGCTAAGTCCCTTTCACTGATACTGATAATTAATCAACATCCAGGAGATGCAACTTTCAACTGAAGCTTATTGCACCATTTATTGTAAACGAGGGCATGTAGTACCAAACCCATGACAGCCGCAATTTTTTTCTCTCAAGTCAGTTTCTTCTTATTTTCCAGTTGAAGCAGGACTATTCTCGGCTTCAAGGTTACCAATCGGTTCATGGTTGTCACAACTTGCGTTGCACAAAGCTCGATTATATATAACCTGAATCTTACAGTCAAATTGCCTAATTCACATGTCTACTGCAGTACTGCAATAGCGTGTATGAATTCAAAATTTCAGCCACTTGCTCGCACGACGGCAACAACACTTCAAAAACATAGATCTAGAATAAAAGGATCGTAGAAAGGTGACTAAGTAGCCCCTGAATTTAGAAATGTAATAGTGTGTGTGGAGAAAAATTCAGCCACTCGCCCACACTACAGCAGCAACAATTTAAAAGCATATCTCTATGATAATAGTAGCAGAAATAGGGCACTAACATCCCCTGAATGTAGACTGTATAGCTCCATATCTAAGCTACTGCCTTCAAAATAGAATTCAGAATCACACCTTGAAGAAGCAATTACTTAGTTCGGGAAACCCATCTTAAACTTATAGGAGAAAGTACAATAACAAAAGTTAAACAATAGTATGCTGAGTATGAGGTATTTGCCAATTTGGGTTTCTTAAATCTTTCAATCCGAGCTCAAATATACAAACAGGAAGCATCTTTTGGATAGAGCAAGGCTGAAACCATAAGCAAAACATCTGAAGGGACGGAGTCGAAAAGCACGTTTGCAATACAGAACCTCATATCAGTTCCCTAATCTGCATCAAACACAAAGAATTGCCGAAAGGACCACGCGACTTTTACTCTGCAAGCTGCATTTCGCCGCTCTCTCAGATATATAGCCGCTCACATCGTATCCATGACAAATGGTCAACTCTGGACTAATACACATTCTACAAACCAAAGCCAAGCCACTGGCGCAAACTAGAACGCCCAACACAAGTAAAATTGCCAAGGCAAGACCAAAGCCGAGACACCTCATCTACCTGGAAAGAATGCGACAACGCTATTGATCCCGAAACACATAACCAACATCAAATTAGCTCCTGGGAAACTCGTATTCGTCATTCACAAACCCATCTCCCTACCCGCACCTCCTCTTCGCAACACGATCCAATTTAAACACCCGTTCAATCGCGGTAAAACAAACAGGCCTTGTGCCCGTGTCGACAAGCCACTATGCATTAATCGAACAAATTAACAACACAGTAGCCAAATTAGGAAGGAAAAAAAAGAGTAAACAACAAAGAGGACAAACAAACTCTACCACATTGAACATTGCAGAGCAACTCGAACACAATCTTCAAATCCCAAAGAGAACAACCACCGCCCAAAAGACGGAAAAAAGAAAAAGAAAAGAAAAGAAAAGGCGAGTTCACGAAAGACACCCAAACATGACGAATTCGAAATTACCCCTCTCTTCTTGAGGCATCTCACTTGGCGACCATCCGGGCGATGAAATCCTCGTACCGGATCCTGCCGTCGGGGCCCACCTCGACCTCCCGGATCCACTCGTCGAACTCGGAGGGCTCGAGCTTCTCGCCGATGCTGGTGAGGATGTGGCGCAGATCGGCGACGGAGACGTAGCCGGTGGACTCCTTGTCGAGGACCTTGAAGGCGTCGCGGAGCTGGCGGTCGAAGGGCTCCGCCCGGAGGTGCCGGGACATGAGGTCGAGGAAGCGCGGGAAGTCGAAGGGGGCGGTGAGGCCCTCGCCGGCGACGATGGACTTGAGCTGGGCCTGGGTCGGGTTCCCGCCGAGGGAGCGCATGAGGATCCCCAGCTCCGACGGCGCGATCCGGCCGTCGCCGTCGGTGTCGAAGAGGGTGAACGCCTCCTTCATGGAGGAGATTTGGTCGTCGGTCAGGTCCTTGCCCATTTCCTTCTCTCGGGGCTCCGGGTCCGCGTCCGGGTCCTCTCTCTTCTCGGGTCGGGCGGCGGAGGAGGAAGGAAGTTGTAGAGAGAGAGAGAGAGAGAGGAGAGAGGAAGGAAATGAGATGAATGAAGCGCCGGTTTGGAGGGGGCGTGAGAGAAGGCTGTTTTAATTTTTGAAGGGGAGGAGGAGGAGGTGGGCCCCCGGTTTTTTTTTTTTTTTTGAGGGGGAAACTATAATATTATATAGTCTTTGCTTTTTTTTGGTGGAGGAAGGAATATCGAAAAGGTAATTATAACTTTGAGAAATCAAATAACAAATTGACATGTAATTTTCATAGGCCTAATTTCCTTTAGAAAAGCGAAACTTCAGGTGGAATGTCAACTCTGTACCAAACATTCTTTATCTACAAACAAAAAAAGATTCACCGACCTTCATCTTAATTTAAAATTTACTTTGATTATGTTGGATTTTTTGACCCGTGAGCAAATTTGAGATAAGATCGAAAGTTAATGATTGAAAGTTCGCAATAGAATTAGAATTAAATCTAAAGATTAGAGGTTCTTTGAGGGAAATAAGCCTAAATTTTTTTACATTTCTAATGATTCTAACAATTGGTTTTTTTTTTTTTCCTTTTTAAGAGAAGTGTCCTGCTTGTGAAGTTGGGTTGGCTTGAGATTCTTCAGTGCGCTGCGATAGTACCGTTACGGAAGCTTTTCTTGATCTCAAGACCAGAAAGAAAGAAACACAAAGTGGTGCAAGATGAGGTGCATATGTGATCCCGACAAGATGATCAGATGCAGTCGTTTTTCGAGAAAAAGGAATTTGCTTTTGGGTTATCGTTTTAATCCTGAACGGACGCGAAGGAGCATGACGTCGCCTGAACGGAAACGAGGGCGGTTCAATTTTAGAGGGGCGCCAGTACTGCCTGATCATTGGAGAGGAAGTCCAATAATGTCCGGTCCGTTTTCCAAAGGCCCGACACAGCAGCTGCAGAATGATTGATCGGACACCATTCCCAGAGCACCATCTTGGCCGCACTGTTCTCGAGCGTCCCACCCCCGTTCACAATCATTCCACGTCGCTCGCTCTGGGATTAGAATATCAAGCGCAAGGCTTAGAGACGCAAAACATCTTGCTGGCTTCATGAAGTTTTCATATACTTTTGGCTTCGATGTTTCTCTTGAAAAGATTGAAAATTGCTACTTCCCTTGCAATTATTCTTAACTCGGAATCCGTGGGTTGAATCACGATTTCGACAGCTATTGATACACATTGGTCAGACAGATCTTTTCCCGATCTAACAAAAACAGCTTCGAAAGGGACGGTTTTTGCCAACGAAAAGGTGAAGAGCGTGAGTGGTTAGCACGACGGTGTTAAGCAGCTGCACTGTGCTGTCGTTGCTCTTGAAACCATTCTGGAGGCCACCAATCTGGTTTTACTGCCTGAGCCTTGAGATCCTCTTGCCCGAGTATGGTGAGCGAGCTGGACTTTTTGAGAGCTTCTTCCAACCTTACAAGACCGAGACCTCGACATCCCAGCGTGGTGGTGACTGTTCCGATTCTCTTGCCGGAAGCAGCATCCAGGATTTCTGATCCAGGAGCGACTTTCTGCTCTACTTCTGTAACAACATAAAGCACCAGAGATCCATCGGAGACTCGGGATAAAAGAAAAGGAACAACAAAAACATAGGCGGAAGGTTTACCTTTTCCTTCACTGTCGAGGAACTTCAGAGGCAGCAAACGCTTGCGGATGACACCTCTGTGATGGGTTCGAGCAATCAATTCCTGCCCAACATAGCAACCCTTGTCGAAGCTTATCGCATTAAGACCTTCTAGATTGTATTCCAGTGGAATTGCCTCTCCTACATTAGTAATAGTTTAATGATTAGAGATTACATTGCTCTGTGTGTGTGTGTGTGTGTGTGAGAGAGAGAGAGAGAAGGGAGGGCCACATAGAGTCATAGAGAACAGCTTCTGCTGCATAATTAAGTCTAAAGCATCAAGTACAACTATGTGCCATGAAGAGAATCATCATGTGGGAAGAGACAGATCTCTTCAGATACTTTGAACGCCTCGAAAAATGTCCAAGTAGTTACTGAAAAGGGACTTGCAAAGAACATCTGACAAGAATGTTCTATGCATCTCATGAAACGTAACAAATTTCAACACAACTGTTGCATCTCAAATGAGAAATTAGGAAACAAGATGAACCTTTGGGAATCTCTGTTGAGCCCTCTGCCACACCCTTCTCTAGTCTCCAAAGAAGATAATTTTTTTCATCTGTTTCTTTGTCTTCTTCAACCAAAGGAGCTGCAATAGACACAAGAAAGAAGCATAACAGTCTTAGGTAAAAAGAGTATTTGCAGGGAAATATAAGATGCTAGGCCAGTTTTCAACACTGTGACACCAAAGACATGCAAGCAACCAAATTGAGAAAGGACAAGAAATACATACGTTCGGAAGAAGACGGAAATATTCCTCTATAACCCAGAGAGTCTAATCTAGGATCTTTGAACCACTGCCACCCGCTCTTATTTCCCTGTGAAGCAGACATAGCGGATTTGTCAACGCCAGCACCCCAGCCAACACTAGCCGCATCTGGCTCCTCTGCTGTTGAGGACTTGCGAGATAAATTACCGCCGTAACGTTGCCAAGAAGAAAAATCTTGGGCCACATTTTCAATATCTACTTTTGCCCTCAATCGGTATCTGCACCAACAGGATAATGATAAACATTACAGATGAGTCCCAAGGGAAAGTCATCGTTTTGTTTTATTGGGACAGGCAAAGTTCCTGGTGAAGTATATATGTCCATTGAAGCACATCTAACCACAAACCAAAAACCAAATCAGTTTACATGCATGTAAATGCAAAGTCATAGGAAAACTGCCTATAGAAAGAAATAAATAGAGGTCAAAGAGAGGTTCAAGGTGATCCTAAAGATCACTTTTTATGTGATTGAGTTTCCACTTTCCAGATTGGGCTAAAAAATATTAGTTAACGAAAATTCATCATCCTAACCTGATAGACAGCAGCAGAAACCTGCCACTCTACAGCATGCACTTTGCCCAAAAACTCTACTTCATATTAATTGGAGAAGCATATGAGGCAAGACTGATGCCAATCCAAGATCTTTCCATTAAGATTAATGAAAAGGGACAATTTGCTGTGTGCACCTCAGACATTATAAATTGCCTACTCTCGATTATGGACAACATCTGACGGTTAAGATCAAGTTAAAGCACCTAACTTCTTGTCTGCATAGGAGCTTCATCTGCAGCACCAACATAAAGAAGAATGTAGCAATCTCAAAGATGCCAGATCCTTCTAATGATCAGTGACGAGACCAGACGTTCAAAAACAAAAGAAGGATGGCCCATCAGTTCATCCTGAGGGATGAAGGTCAGCTATTACGTAGTGGTGAGACTGGAGAGCACACTCTATGATATTAAATAGCAGTTCTTAGTAGTTCTTGCAATCACAGAACTAGCATGATTCAACATTTAAGTACATGTCCTATATAAAAAACTGCTATCGACATAAAGGAAGGCCTCATGACATGGATATCTGACAATTGAAGGTCTGGAAATTTTTACCCAGATAGCATTCATACCCAAGGTTCTGCCTTGAGTACAAACTTCAAATGCAGTTGCAGACATTTCAAAAGATTAATCTTTAAACATTCGAACAAATGGTACCCGTATAGCATTCATATCCAAGGTTCTTCCTCGAGTACAAACTTCAAATGCAGTTGCACAGACATTTCAAAAGACTAATCTTTAAACAGTCGAACAAACGGAATTCATCAGCCCCCCAAGATTCCGGAACACACAAAACATCTAAGAGAGCCAAATTATGCCATGTTTGGATTATAAACCGAAGGGAAATGACAGGAAACTATACCCAAGAGAAAAACTAGGGAGGGGCGTAGCAACACGCATGAACATTTCCGTCCCCCCTTCACTAACCATACACGAATTCAGACATTACACCGAAAACAACAACAATTTTAAACTGTCAACGGACTCACCTTTTGAATGTTTGCACAGCCTCGTCCAGGACCTGCGCATCCACGTCCGCAAGCAGCTCGAGCTCCCCGTCACCGGCCCCGGGTCCGGCCCCGGTCTTGTCGAGCTTCTCTTCAGGCCTTGGGGGTCTGTACAGAAACAGGTCATACAAGAACCGCCCCTGAGGAGTCAACAGAGCAGCATACATCGGAGGGACCGCGTGCAGGGGCATGTTGGGCGTGGGCAGGTGCGACGTCTCCTCGCCGGGGGTTTCACCGAACCGCCGCACGTCGTTGGTCAGTAGGCCCTGGAGGAACTTGATCGTGTCCGGTCCGCTGAACCTGATCACGGACCGGGTCTTGAGCCGGGAGGCCATCGACCCGACATTCTCAAGGTCGTGCTGATGGTGGTTCCGGCGGAGGGTCAAGTAACTAGACGCGATGGACCTGGGGAACCGGAAAGGAGGCTCAAACCGGCGCATCTGATTGTTCTTGTTTTCCTGCAGATCAGCGACCGGATGGTTTGCAGTTCTGCCTTGAAGATGGAGGAGCGGTAGGGCAAGGAATGATGCTTAGTGGCAGGAGGGGGGCTTGGAAGCGCGACAAGTAGCTGCTGGCTGGCGCTACGTCACGCGGGCAAGGGGTGGCTGGCGGGACCAAGGACAAGACGAGCTCGTTCGATGATGGTGGATCAGGTGTTCGACGGAATGCGTAAGTGGCTGTGCAGGCTTCTTTCAATGTCAACGGGCTGGAGACGGATCAGGTGATCGATGGAGGATGCCAGCAGCCGAAGTTATTTACGACCATGATCTTCGCGATGCGGGCGGGCCGGGACCCAACGCAACAAGCCCCCCCATGTCAGACCGATTCTGTGGTTCGATCATTTTCCATCCCGTGAATAGGTCCATCCAAAATGGGGAATGATTTTTCTCTGGCCCGTGAACAGGTCCATCCAAATCTCTAATTGCACCTGATGACGCTCGATGTCACGGCACGAGAAGGCTCATTTGGTAAGTCCAACATCAGAGCCTGGTTCTGGGAAAATGGAGGAAAGGCTCATTTTGGTAATAAGAAGTTCTGGTGATATTGTCACGATCGGCATTGCAAAGACAAAATCTACAATCTAATTAATTATAGAATCATATGACCAAAAAAAAAAAATTATAGAAGATCAGCATACCAGCAAATTGCACTCAATGTATTAATCAACTAGCAGGCGAGAAACTGCAAATCAATATCTCAACGCTAGTGGAAAATCAAGGGTTAGAAAAAGAATCTACCGCATTAACACCTTTAACCATAAAATGCGGTCCTAGAATATTTTTCGCAAGGTATACATATAATTGCCAAGGCATTGACAAGCAAACTTGATTCTCTCCTTGGTCTTACCATCGAAACGACAATTTCCTCGGGAATTTCTGAAGGGTATAGGTTCACACCAAAGACAGCAACAAAACATGTATTGGACTCCTATGGAAAATGATTATGATTGATAGCAAATGAAAAAAAAAAAAAAAAACATTTGAAAAAATTAAAATTTATCCACATCAATATTGATCATGTCACATTAATGATTCAATGTGGCATAACATAAAAATATTTAGGGTTTGATCGGTACAATTGAAAAGTCTGAGATTGAATTGACAAAAAACATAATAAATTTAAAACTCCTTTTTTTTTGTCTACATGTCATATCAAAGCAATTTGCTCCAATTCTCTAAGTGGGCTGCTTATATCATAATTGGACCGATAACTCAAATATGCACGAACCATGAAATTCTTATACTTAAAGATCCAAAACGTGATGTCATCTATTTATCCGAAGTTTACTCCACATAATTCAATATTTTTTTAGAGCATTTGAAGATCGCTATCATGGGCATTAGCATCACATCTCGCTTTTCTTTTCTTTTATTCTCGCTTTTTTTTCACGTGTTCTAAGCACGATTCCAAATTCAACCCTCCAATTTCTCAGACCTAAATGTTCATTATCCACTATTATATAGCAACTAAACTACCGGTAGCCAAAGCTGATGTAATCCAGCTCCTTAAATAAGGGAATTCGGACATTCAATGAAGAATAATCACCTTATCGCAGCTCATATTTTATGGCCGACGGGAGGGGCGGCTTACACTAAGCCAAAAAAGGCGATGGGAACGACAGCTACTTCACACATTTCCGCAGCCTTGTTTCGTTTGCGTGTCCAGAAAAGTATTCCGTACATGTCAGATTTTCGAGGTGGTGGGCAAAGACGGCCACGTCGGCCACGTCGGCGACGGAGTCAGATGGACGTCGAAGTCAACCAAGCTTGGAGCGAACTGAAAACAGATGAAGGATTCGAAGGGAAGACAGCAACTCCGGTTTCGTGCCCCGGTTGACCATCGCGTATTCTCTGTACGGGGACGCGGCTGCTCCTGCTCGTTCGATCTGATCTCCACTTGCTTCGAGATGAATCGACATCTGCTGGGCGCCATCGAACTGGCAAATCATTTGACTTTCTCTAATCGAAGGAGGAGAACCAAGCCCCTCGAACCCACAGAATTTAACTGCGCCGACCTTGGACTTTGACGCCGAGGTGTAGGATCCCTCCACTTTTTTGACGCGTTCAAGTTGAATTATGGGTTCCCTTTATACTGAGTTTAGTATAGTGGGAAACGATTAGATCGATCCGTATCGCGAAAAGAAAAGCTGCAACTTATATAAAGTGATTGAGAAGCATTTTGCGGCCACAATTTGCTTTGGGCGATTTTTTTTGAAGTTGCCCGCCATGTGATCTTTCAGGTGTTGTGGTTTAAAACACGTGTTATGAAACGCATGAGTCGCAACACACCTAGTTATAGCTAAACCCATCAAATGGGTGAATAGGATTGACCCAAATCAACTCATTTGGTCAATTTTCAATTTCCATATAATGAAATTAGTAACTTATACTTGATCCAACACGTATCATACACAACCCAACTCGAGTCGACTCAACCGGAGTCATATTACTAAAATATTTCCATATTTAACATAATCTAAGAAGATACATACCCAACTCAAGGTGATTATCAAGTGAGGATGAGAGAGCAAAAAGGAAGTCATAAAAATTAATTGAATTTAAGTAAGTTGTGAATCTATTAATTCTTCTATTACTTTTGGTGGTATTATTTTAAATTTATTTATGATTTATTTACTGAATATAATTAAATTAACTCATGTAACAATGGAATATTGATTAGAAAAGGGACGTATGACCATTTTGACAGGTGGAGAACTGAAGATATGACCTTAGCCTTACCAGATCTCGGGTTCATGGCCAAAATCGAGTTAAAAATGTCACGAGCGACAAACAGGAGCCAGGCTCCAAATCTGTAAGTCGGTTCGCACGCCACGTGGCGACTTACATGTACGTGTCCGAATATGCTCGTGTAGCCTTGACACTTGACAAATTAAAAACACAAGAATACTGCTGCTTCAAATCAAGATCCAGGTTGGTGAACAGAAACTTCAAATATTAAAAAAAAGCTGATCCAGAAAAACCACTGCAATCCCAATCCCGCACGTTGGATTTGCTTGGATCCATGTCAAATTGTCAACCACCCTCGCTTTCTTCCTCAATATAAATAACCAACCCTCCTCATCGCTTCATCATCATCATTTTCTTCTTCTCAGAAGGCAGTCTTTAGACTTTCTTGCCAAGGAACAACGGAAGAAGCCAAGCACAGAGCTATAGAGGGAGAGAGAAAGAGAGAGAGAGAGGCGATGAAGCTAGTTTGGTCTCCAGAAACTGCGTCCAAAGCTTACATCGACACCATCAAATCTGTAAGCTTTTACCCTTGCTCAAGATCTCGTCCTTTCTTCCCTGAGAAATCTTCTCCCTGGAATTTGCTGGAAAAATGTCAGTCTCTGAAGTTCTAGACCAAAACTTGACGATTCCCCTTGAAAATTGCAGTGCGAATCTCAGCTAGAATCCGGAGTTGCAGAGCTCGTCGCCGCCATGGCTGCGGGTTGGAACGCGCGGCTCGTCGTCGAGACCTGGTCGAGGGGCGGCATCATCGCCACAAGCGTCGGCCTAGCAGTAGCCTCCCGCCACACGGGCGGGCGGCACGTGTGCGTGGTCCCCGACGAGGCGTCGCGGTCGGAGTACCTCGACGCGATCAAAGCTGCCACCGCGGCACCGCCGGAGGTGATCATCGGGGAGCCGGAATCGGTGATGGAGGAGCTCGAAGGGATCGACTTCATGGTCGTCGACTGTCGGCGAAGCGATCACTCCAAGGTGCTGAGGATGGCCAAGTTGAGCAGTCGCGGGGCGGTCCTGGTGTGCAAGAACGCGGCGAGCTCCGGAGCGGGCGCCAGCCCGTCGCGATGGCGGAGCGTGGTGGAGGGAGGATCGCGGCGGCTGGTGCGGTCGGCCTTCCTGCCGGTGGGGAAGGGCCTGGACATCGCGCACGTGGCGAGCACCGGCGGTGGGAAGGGTAGGAGAAGGTGGATCAAGCACTGGGATCAACGTTCGGGGGAGGAGATTGTTATACGAAGATAGTCTTCTTTTCATCTTTCCCCTTTGCTGCTGCTGCTTCTTTTGCATCGGGTTTTGTTTTTCATCAGAGCGAAAAGAAGACATTTTTGGGGAGGCCATGGTTGGCCAAATGTGGAAAAAAATGTACAGGATCATACATTATGGTTTATCGAAAATTGAACCGCAAAAACATTCTTATTCGCTATTTGGGATAAAACATTTTTTGTCGGATAATAAACAAACATAACATGATCACTGTTGATTCGATCATCTAGATCAATTTAGACAAACTTTTAACTTAAATTTAAATTTATCATGTTGCGAAAACTCCAAGATGGAAAAAAGTGTATAAATTTAAATTTATCATATTGCGAAAATTCCAAGATAGAAAAAAAGTGTAAAAGGAATGCTTTAGTACCAATTTAGTCTTAAATCTTTTATTGGTATCAACTTAATCTTAATTTTTTCAACTTGGTGTGAATTTAATCATTTCAACTAATTTGATTGGATATTTGTTAACATAGACGCCGATTAACTTATGTGGCATAACAAGTTCTAAATAATAATATTTTCAAAAAAAATTATTTTTATTTATTTTTGTCTTTTTGTCTTTTTCTCTCTTTTTTTTTTCTTCCCTTTCTTCTTCTTCCAGCCAATTGCTAGTTAGCAACTAGACAGAGGCGAGGGCCAATGATGGCTCGAGCCTCGCCAATGTTTAAGTGAGGCTTGATCTCATCGAATCTGATGAGGTGAAGCCTCACCCATGGCCGATAAGAGCTCAAACCTTACCAATGGTTATGTGAGATTGCCAGAGGCTAGGTGAGCGTCATCCATGCCGGGGAGATCCCTCGTCTCTAGCTAATTGCTGAGGTCTGACAACCAGTTAAAGGAAGAAGGAAGGGAAGGAAAAAAATAAAAAGAAAGAAAATAATAAAAAGAAAAAAATAATAAAAAATTTCAAAAGAAATATCAAAACATTATTAAAAGTTGTCAAAATTAGCGTTAGTCATGTCATATGGCTAACCAATGTCCACGTTAATAATATTTGGCCAAAATTAATTGAAATAACTAAATTGGTACTAGGTCAAAAAGTTTATGATTAAGTTAACATTATTAAAATGTTTTTGACAAAATGCAATAGATTTAGGACTTGTCTAACACTTTCCCCTTGTTATGGGATGAGTTCTACTCATAGACTTCCCATTAAGATAGAAAATGCATTTCAAAATCATAGAAAATAATGATGAACAGACTAAAAAATAATGCAATGAAATAACGCCGGGAGATTGCATTTGCCATGCACGATTGCCGGTAGTCTAATATGAGTAAAGTTATATTAACTCTTTTCATCTAAAAAGACAATATACTTACTGTTTTAGTCACGTAATATAAGTTTGACAAATAGTATGTTGGAGGACTTTACCCATGTGTCATGGTCTGTGAACGGTCCATAAATCCTCCCATACTCGTGACACTTGTGAGCGATGCTTGGAGTTATCGAGTAAAGAGTAAGGAAGTAGAGGGGACAAACACAACTGGTCCGTGGGAGTGGCATTAGAACGATTGGTGCTAGGAGTTCTAGGATGGAATGATTATTTCACTTAAGAGCTCTGAAGGCGGGATTAGCCTCCCGTGCACAAATTGGTCGAGAGCTGATGGCGCTCTCTTGACGACGAGGCCATGGCAAGCCGAAATCAGTTATTGAACTTAAAGAGATCTGCTATCTCACTCGATGGACTAGACGCCCGAGTGAAGCTGGGCGTGATACAATCTCGTACAGAAAAGCTATTCACCGTATTGTTCACTAGAACAGCTATAGAAGGAAGGTTGGCCTAGCGAATTTCGCTCGATAGGCGCCACACAAGTCGTTTCGCGGCCAAGAAAACTGTCGACCCGTGACACATGGTATCAGAGCAGGAATCCCTCCAGTAAGTGGGACTCCTCGCTCCAGTGTGGGTTGAACTGAGAAGTACTAGTGGTCTACTTGGTCCTTACGAGGGCAAAGAGTAAATCGCCAAGGCAAAATATGCTTGGACAAAGTGCGGCTCTCAACTAAGCTTCTAGGATGACGATGGGGGCACTAGGAAGAGTCAATTCCTTGCTTAGCAGACAGTGAGTTGGAGATGAACCGAATCCTCGTTGAATGAGGATAACATTCCTAGATCCATCGGTGAATTCAAAGAAGAGGTCTACTGCCACATTTTCAACAAGGAAAAAACCTCCATTTGGTTTGCTGGGGTCAAGATGCTTAGTAGGCAAAAATGGTGCTACCAAAAGATGCGGTTGGCGAAAAATGCCACACTTGCCAAAGAAAGTGCAGGTGACCGAGAATGGCCCGAACAGCTGAGGTCAAAAGAGGCTACCAATAGAGCAAAACCTGTTTTGTTGGGCGAGTGTGACCATTTGATGCAAAATCCCAAAAGTGGCGCATCAATGGTTAAAGGACGCGAGGAAGCGACAAAATAGATCGCAACGAGGGCGTTGCGAAATTGAGTGGGGGAGAATGTCACGGTCCGTGAATCCTCTCATACTCGTGACACTTGTGAGCGGTGCTTGGGGTTATCAAGTGAAGAGTGAGGCAGTAGAGGGGACGAATACAACTGGTCCATGGGAATGGCGTCAGGACGGTTGATGCTAGGAGTTCTAGGATGGAAAGATTATATTACTTAGGAGCTTTGAAAGAGGGGTTGGCCTCTTGTGCACAAACTAATCGGAAGCTGATGTCACTCTTCTGACGAGGCCATAGCAAGCCGAAACCAGTTGTTAAGCCTAACAAGATCTACTATCTCACTCGATGGACTAGACGCCCGAGCGAAGTTGGGCGTGTTACGATCTTATACAGAGAAGCTATTCACCGTATTGTTCGCTGAAACAGCTATAGAAGGAAGGCTGGCCTGGCGAATTTCGCTCATCAGGCGCCACGTGGGTCGTTTCGCGGCCAAGGAAACTGTCAGCCCGTGACACATGTGATCCTCCTCCAGCCTATTAAGCTCGTGTGGTTCTATTTCTTTCCCATCTTTCCATAACTAACAAAAACATCGTGAATTAAATTTAGAAAAGAACAATGAAATATGTTCACTATTCACCTACTACGGCATCCCTTTTTTTTTTTTTTATGAAAGTTTATTTACAAAGTGAATTTAATCCATTATAAGTAAAGCATAACTCCCATTTATTCAACTATTAAGTATAAATCTCGATTTTCATTTTTCAATTACTGGGTCTAGGATACCCTAATGTGTCCAAAGAAAATTTTAATAGTGAAAATAATATATAAAAAATAAACTAGATTAAATAAGTTGCATATGAAGCCTCGTCTTATGGAAAACAAGTTTCATCTAAAACAAATTAAGGCAACAACATTGACCAAGAATGAGTAATAACATCGCCATTGATTTCACATGTATAATTAATAAAAAGAAAATTTTTTTAGAACAATAAGGGCATGGATTTAAATTAGCTTTAAAGAGAAAAGAAAAGAAAAAGCTAAGGGTGCGTTTGGTAATCATTCTATTTTTAAAAATAATTTTTGATAAAAAATGATTATTTTTATTCTATTTCATGGAATAATTTCTATGCATTTGAAGATATTTGGTGACTGCTAAAAATTTATATTCCCGAAATAAAGTTACGTTTGGCATTGTCCTCAAAATTTATAATACAAATCATTTTTTTAAAATTTTTTAATAATATTATTACTTTTTTCTTCTTTTCTTTTCTCTCTCTTCTTTTTCAAACTTTGGCCGATCACCGGCCTTGAGATGACTAACGATTGGCCAAATGAGAGCCGACAACCTTGTCGGAGCGTCACTAACCCTCAACAAGGCCTCGCAAGCAACTAGGCAAGGCTCGGCCAAGCTTTGGCTAGGCAAGGAGCCTCACCCAAATCTAGCAAGATCGAGCTTGCCCAACTATTGGCAGGATTCAACCTCATCGGGCCACTACGAAGTCGGTGTCGTTCGACCAAGGTGAGGCCGACCTCACGATGGCCCAACGCAGTCAAGCCCCGTTGGCAGTTGGGTAAGCTTGGCCTCGCTATGCGAGGTCGAGCTTCGCCCATCCAAGTAAGGCTTGTCGGTGGCTGGGGGAGATGGTGAGGCCGAGCCTTGCCTAGTTGATTGTTGGTGACCAGTGGGCGAGCCTCTAGCGAGCTTGCTAGACCTCGCCCAATTGATTGTTGGTGACCAGTTGTAGTGGGGGGCGGCGGTGGCATTGGAAGAAGAAGAGAGAAAGAAGAAGAACAAGAAGAAGAGAAAAGAGAAAAAATAAATTTGGTTTGATTTAGTTTTATAATTATCCATGGGAACAAAAAAGCAACTTGTTGTTACTTCTTTATTCTATTCCAGATCTATTCTCATAAATAAGTTTGTTCTCAAAAGTAAAAAATTTACCAAACAAATTTCCAATCCAAATCTATTTTCAAGAACAAAAGAATAGAATTAATCATCATTTGACAAGTTGCCAAACATACTCTAAGTAACTCGCTATAAGCTGCAATTTCACTTGGTCAACAAGCCAAGTTGCATGTAATTAGATGGTACGAATACTCGATTAAAAAAATATTTTACAACGTCAAGGGTATGGATTTAAAATTAGCTTTAAAAAGAAAAATAAAAAAAAGGAAAAACATAAAGAAAAGAGGAGCTAATCAAAGCCCCTCGAGCTTCAATTCGACCTACTCTCGTAAGGGTAACTCTACTCTCTCTCTTTCTTGAGGTCAAGAGTCAACCAACCAAAGTTCCAGGCATTAAGATTGTGTGCATCTTTAAATGTTCGATATATTTAATGTCGATTAAAGTGAAATCTTGAATGCCGGAAGCAAAGGCATTAAGTTTTGTGTATCTTTCAATGTTCGATATATTTAATGTTGAGTAAGCTGAAATCTTGAATGTCGGAGGCAAAAGCGAAAATTCAAAATAAAAGTAAAGGTGACTCAACCTAGACCATTTTTGTTCAAAAAAAAAAAAACCTAGACCATTGAAGGACCTATGACATTAGGAGAGACTAGGGCCTAGACAGGGCCGAGCCCTTAGGTTGGGCCTAATTCGTTGTGCAGGCCCACCTATAACCAAACTACATGGATAAATATTGAGACCCTGCACAAGCATTATAGCTAATTGGTAAAATAACATAAATAGTCCCTGAAATTTGGCTCAATATATAATGTAATCCCTGAATTTTAATGTGGTTCCTAAATTGTAGCCTAATGTATAATATGATCCTTGGACTTCTAATTTATTCAACATGATTCACGAACTTTGGGTACATGTTCAATTTAATCACATAATTATATTAAAATGTTCAATGTTGTCCTTAACCTAAACATTGAATATTTTCATATAGTTCACGGACAATAATGAACGTGTACAAAAAAATCTAAGGATCATATAAAATAAATGAAAAATTCATGAATCATATTGCATATTGGGTGGCAGTTTAATGATCAAATTTGCACATTTTTTCAAAATTTAGAAACTATTTGTGTCATTATCTTTATTTAAATGACTTTGTCCAAACCTGCTCACAAGTGTCCTTTGAATACTCGGGAACACGCATGGGCCGCAAGGGCCATCATCGGGGTCTAATAGTATCATATGGTGCACATATACCATACTTCATATACTCACAATGTCCATGAGAACGGACATCTCACGTGTGTGGATACGCCTATGTAAGTAGGACTAACTAGTTCCTGGTCCGGTTTCGAGGAGGAATCGGGAGCCAGATCGACCGTCCAATGGAATTGGTAAATTTGCTATTTTTGGCCAAAAATAAAATGAAGAATAAGAGAAATTGAGAGGAATTAGGATTTGTTTTTTAAGAAATTTAAAAATATACATTATATATATAAAATTAACCGGTCTAGTCGATTCGGTTCCCACCTTGGAACAGGGAACCAGACCGACCAGCCACCAGTCCCAAAAGTGGAAATTGGGAACTGGAAACTAGATCGTCCTCTTTGGGAACTGTCCGGTCCGGTCCGGTCCGAGCAATTCCTGGTTTAGATGGTCCCGTCGTACACCTCTACATATTAGGCAATCTAACTGAACGAAGACTAACTTTCTGGTCGAGGCCTAACTTTCTTCGCATAGAAAACAGGCCTCGTCCGTTCCCATAAACTCCGCCATCTTCTTCACAAAACACCAATGAATGATTCCCGATCATGAATGACATGCATCGGCTAGTTTCGCGCGACATCCGCCACATTTGTCTCCGTCTGGAATGCTCATGCGGGACGTGAGACGTACCCGGGAATGAGACTGGGGGAGACGAGACCTGGAAAAAGGGGCACTCGGGATCACGATCCTGCCAGCGACATGCGCAAGAGACGACGACACTGCTTCTGCCTCTCCCCTTTTTGTACGCTTTTGCTGCCAACAACGTCAGGGACCACGTTGGCCGAGCAACGCCCCTACCCTCATTTACTCATCTCACATGCCCTCCCTCTCTCTCTCTCTCTCTCTCGCGTTCGCCATATAAATGAGGGCAAACGGGGGTAGTTGTGGTGCCGATATGGGGCTTTTAATGCGACAACTTCCCCTCCCAGCACCCTCATAAATCGACAGCTGACCGGGAGTCTCTTCTGCACTAGTCGTTGCCGGAAGCCTCTCTCCTTTACTCTCGACAAAGGTTGCTTTCCCACTTCACCCACCACTGAGACAATCATGACATCCATTAAGCCAAAGAGTCCTCCGGCCCCACCACCCATTAACCTAAAAACCCACGATTGAGAGTTGAGATTTTGGGGATCGTGATGATTTCCCAATGTAGAATTCACGATGCTGACTCGCATTTATATTGTAGTAAATGAGACGCTTCCAGGAAACGATGAAACCCAAATTGGAGCTAGTCCTCCTAGCCCTAGCAAGCTTAGCACTTGGCCATTTCTTTTTGCTGGAGTTTGGAGTAGTGAAGCATGCGAATGAGTCCCCCGTTCAAGGTCCCTTTCCTCCTATCTTTTTGCACTTGTGAAAACCCCATTTTCATACCGCAAATATGGACTTCAAAGGGCCTCCTTTCGCAGCGTTAGATGGTCTTTTCACCTGCTATAAATACACAGGCATTTTGCAGCCATGTCGTCGTTGTCTTCGTCGTGGTCCACGAGCATGAGAATACTGTCTCAAAGCGAAAAACATTGTTCCTGACAATTCCGACGACGAGTGAAACTTAGATCCCATAAATTGCGTGGTGGAATTACATTCTCTCGTCAAAATTGGACCGAGCCGATGGCCTTAAATTCTTCGACCCATAATATGGCCATAAATGGTGGAGTCGTTGCTTCAAACTCAAAATATGCACTCACATTCGTAACCAGAACCCGCGCGATCTCGTTTTCGATGATCATATAAATGCTCATTATCGTCGTCGTAAGGTTTCCATCTTAACCAGCGCTGGACAGTAGAGAGAGAGAGAAAGAGAGAGAGAGAGAGAGAGAGAGAGTCATCTCTCTCCTGCGACTCCTGTCATTAAAAGCATGATTACAAGACGACGAAATAACGAGCGGGTTTCCTCAGGACAAAACTCACCCACGTACAGAATTACGGCATAAAATATATCTAGCGGAGCCATCAGAGAAAGAAACGCCAAAGCGTGATCTTCATCCTCAGATGAACGGCAATGCCTCCTTCAAAGCCATCATCCTCTCCTTCTTCCTCCTCTAAATCCCCACCTTCCCCTCCTCTCTGTTTCCCTCTCCAATCCCCCCACTTCACTCCCGTAAGCTGGAATCGCCACCCTTTTCTCGTTACTTCGTTTTTCGAAAGGAACGGCTGGTTTTAATCTCTTGATTTTTGCAGATCCAAGAATGCCAACGAGAAGAAGAAGAGGAAGACGCTAACGGTGTCAAGGAACCGACCTCCCGTGCGCGGGCGACGCCGGCCACTCCGAAGCACCACCACCAGCCGACGCCGCTGCACCATGCCCACAGGAGCGGCAAGCCCGCGAGCAAGAAGCGGCAGGAGCCGTCCGGCGGCGACGACGACATGTCGGTGTCGTGCAACAACTGCCGCCCGCACGCGCGCGAGCGGATCTCCGTCGTCCCCCTCGACCACCGCGGGCACCTCCACGGCCTGGGACGGCACTCGATCCCGAGCCCCAACGGCATCTTCAAGTCCATCCTGTCCACGCTGACCAAGAGGAGCCCGCGGTCCATCGACGCCGCGTCGTCGGCGGCCTCCTCGGTGAGGGAGGAGCAGTGGAAGATCGCCCTCGCCGAGCTGTCCCACAAGCTGATACAAACCACGAGGAAGCGGGACGAGGCGATCCTGGAGGCCTCCAGGGTCAAGTACTCCATGGCCGAGCTCGAGAAGAAGCTCAACAAGCTCGAGCTCTATTGCCACAGCCTGAAGTCCGGCCTCGACGAATGCAGCAACTCCCCCTATCGTGCCCCCGAAACACCCGCCCTGTCAATCCGATCCCCACCTCTAACGACAAGGTCATCGAGCCCTTCCTCGTCGCGGTGTCGGAGGCTCGGTCCTCGGTCCGTTTCCTGAGCCAGTCCCTCGCCATGCAGCTCCGCCGCACGGGAGGCGGCAAGCTGCACGAGCGTGTCTCTCTCCTCCTCCAGCCTCACGACGTCAAGGCCGCCTCGCCGCCGTCGAGGAGCACCCGGAGCCTGCTGGTCCACCTCGAGGCGCTCCTGAACAGGGCCTTCTTCGAGGACTTCGAGTCGGTCGGGTTCCAGAAGAGCGCGCCGAGCACGATACTGAACCCGGTGGCTCGGTGCGAGGCCAACCTCACGTCGTTCAACGTGCTGTGCAGGTTGACGTGGGACGAGGTGTTGAATAAAGGCACGAGGCATTTCAGCGAAGAGTTTAGCAGGTATAGATACATTATAATTCCACTAACATGTTATTTGATACGCAATGTGTACGGTTTTTCTTAGTTAATGTTTCTTTTTAAATATTTTTTGGGGGGCAGATTTTGCGATAGGAAGATGAGCGAGATCGTGGCCATGTTGGGGTGGACGAGGGCGTGGCCGGAACCGCTGCTGCAGGCCTTCTTCGGGGCGTCCAAGGGGGTGTGGCTGGTCCACCTGCTGGCGAACTCGGTCCACCCGGGCCTCCCGATCTACCGGGTGGACACGGGGACCAGGTTCGACCCGGTCTACATGGACGACATGGGCGCGGACAAGGCCCGGGACAGGCTAGTCCCGACCGAGGTCCGGATCATGGTCACGCCGGGGTTCTACGTCTACCACCACGTGGTCAAGTGCAAGGTACTGTGCCGGTACTACAGTAGCGGTAGCCCAAACGGTATGGTCATTGATGACAAGGACTCTGTATCAGCAACCTCCCCTTAAATGATAGATCATGTCTGAATTTTCGGATTTGGGACAATTCCTCTCTTTTTCACCATTCAATTTTTTTTTTTTTGTTTATTCTCTCTTTTTAATATGATAATAGCAGGGGACATTTTCATGGAAGTTATGTGATCTTAAATATTGGTCGATTTTTTTTCTTTTTGATTTTTGGAGGCGAAGGGTTCAAATGGTTTGGCCGTTGGACTTAGGGGCCGGGGGGGCATAGAGTGGATGAATACGATGTGTCATTCGGGTCAAAGCGAGATTTTGGCCCTTTGTTTATAGGCACTGTTCTCGATCCTTGTCTGGTCTATTCGTCATCATTTCATTTCCTTTCTAATCTTTTGTTTTTTCCCCTCGCTGTTTGTGTATTATTTTTCTTGGGGGATTCTGGGATCTGGGTTTTGCTCAGAAGAGGAGGTAAAGTCCTCTCGGGGATTGGTCGCTTGCAGTGAACACACGCCAACGCGAAAATAGGAAAGGAATAATCAGCGGGTGTGTCACTTGGGGATCAGTGATGGCATCGCCTCTGCGAGCGATTTTTGGATCTTCTTCTGTACCACAGTAATCTTTTAGGTTCGGATCCAGGTTGGACCCGGTCACGCGATCTTCGGATATGTGCGGTGCCTGTTGATTCGATCGACATAGGCGTTTTTCCAGTGGGCCTATCGGTAGGGGTCGCTCGTGAAGCTCCCCTTCACGGGTCGATCCGTCTGATATTTCTTATGTTACCGATGAACGAGACTGGCTCACCTCATTACCTAAATCGGAGGGGCAGTGATTCTTGATGGTTAGGGTAGGTGGCACTGGCATTGAAGAGAAGGCAAAAACTAGGGAGCATTTGCGTACTTACTGGAGAGTGGAGACGATGGTGGTGATGACGAAAGCTAGTGCGGCAAGACGCATGTGGCATACAGTTAAAAGGCAAGGTAAGGTGTGGGTGGAGGTGGTGGTGGTCGCCGTGGCTAGGCGGAGTTCGGAAGGTGAAGTTGATGGGCCAGTGGTGCGGCTGGAAGTGTTGGCCACAACAATCATAATCTTTTCATATGATCAATGTGATGAAAGGATTGTGGTCAACAAGCCGGTCGTAATAGGGTATTGTTTCACCAGAAAGGATGAAATACCTTTTGAATTAACAACCGATTCCAATCGAACAAGAGTGGAAGGGTCTCTTGTTGATTCTTAAATTGTATCATAAATGGTAAGACCTTTAAGGCTGCATTTGGCAATTAGGATAAACTTCAGATCCTACTATGCGTTTGATGCCTGCTCAAGATAGAATAAAGTCAGATATAAGGGGATGTAGAACAAATAAAATTATTTCATGGAAGAGGTGGGTTTAAGGGGGATAGGATTTCTATTTTTCTCAAATAACAAACTTCTTAAATAAATTTACCAAAAAAAAAAAACTTCTTAAATAAACAAAATTAAAATTATATTTCAATATAAATAATATTTGAATTTTGATATAAGAAGTTCAAAATAACAAAAAATAACAATTTAGTTATTTTAATTTAATCTTATTTTTATTTATATAGTCGAATTTAATTCTATTTTATAATATAAATTCAATGTATAAATTATATTAATTACATATTTTAGGTATTTTAGTATTTAAGGTATATTAGTATGGTGTACTATTTAATAATATTTTTTAGAGGAGGATAAATGGGAAAGAAATAAATAAAAATTAAATTAATTAAAAAAGAGAGGAAAATAAAATAAAAAAGTAAATAAAAATTAAGTAGCCAAGAGTCCTGCAAGAAATTTTTATCATCTCCGTTTGTAAGATTCTTTGTTCATTTGTACTTGATATACCGTTATGCTAAACAATTATATAATATAATGTGAATATATTCAATTTTATTATTGCAATCACAAATAATAGATAGGATATAACAAAATCATTTGATTTCATATATCCTTTTCAATTCCATCCTAGTTAGAAATCTAGACGACCGAATAGAGCCTAAAAATTCTAATATTGAGAACAGTCGTTATCAATAATATAAATTGTATTGGGAAAGTAATATACAAGGCTCCGTTCGTTTTGTGGAAAATAATTTCAGGAAAACGTTTTCCGCATTTTAAAGCATTTGTTTCACGAGAAAATGAATTCCTTGGAGAAAATATTTTCCATGAAAGGAAAAAAGTCTTCTAGATTAGGGGAAAATGTTTTCCACTTTTCAAAAGTGGAAAACATTTTCCTCACTTAATCTCTCTTATCTCACACCTCTACAAATCCTCACTTCCTCCTCCCCTTTCTTCTTATTCTTTTCTTTTTTTATTAGAATTATTTTTTAATTTTATTTTTCTTTTTAATTTGAATTATTTTTAATTTCCTTTTTCTTTTCTTTTCTTTTTCTTTTCTTTGGCGATCTCAAGCTCGTGCTCGCATTCTTGCTTATCATTTTCTTTATTTACTCTACCTGCAGTTATACATTGCTCAAGCAGATGACTCTATATGCTTTGCTTCTTTTTTCTTTTGTTTATTAGAATACAAAAGACACAAGGAGAGAACAGGCCACTAAACTAGAAGATTCTCATTAGAGCTGTAGATGCTTTGCTTCTTTTCTCTTTTGCTTCTTTTTAAAATCCATACGAACATTTTTTAGAATAGAAGAGCGTTTGATGATAATGAATGAACAAATATATGAAGCAAGTTTGCCTGGATTTAAAGGCAAGTTCATATTTGATAGATTTATAGGTCGGTAAGTGATGTATGCCTAAGTGGTGAAGTCTTAAAAAATATTTTCCATAAATATTTTCCGAAACATTTTCAGGTTTTAGCCGAATATCAGAAAATATTGTCATTTTCCTGGAAAATGACTTATGGGAAAATATTTTTCGGAAATGGCTAATTTTCCACGAAACGAATGGATCCTAAGGCTCTCTTTGTTTCATTAAAAATAAATAATTTGGAATACATTTTCCTAAAAAAGATCCTTGTGTTGCTTAAGAAAAATATTTCCATCTTCTACAAAAATGTTTATATATAAATTGTCGTCGACAAAAAAAATATTTTTCATTAACCAACTATTTCTAGTGATTATTTTTAAGAAGATATTTTCCTAATCATTCATTTTTTCGTAAAACAAATAAAGCCTAAAGATAAAGATGAACAACATGTGTTATTTGATTGATTGAACAATTCTCTAAGTGGGGGTTCCAGGGGTGGATTACTGGGCCAGCCCCACCAAGGTATTGACGCTTGGTTTGGGGTACACCACGCACTCTACGAGCCGTGGGCTGCTCGACGTAAGCCTGGTGGGCCCGGCAGATCCTCAATTACCAAAAAAAAAGAAAAAGATTACAACTTGAATAATATACCCTCAATCAACAAATACTTAAATGGTTATCAAGAAATTAAACATGACCCCGGGTACTATTTGATAGCACTTATTCACAAATGATTACAACATCTGAGATTCTCAACTCTACTACTTGATAGTTACATCCTGTGCTCCTTCCCATTGATTGAGTTGGTATACTTCATTCATTCAATCTTCGCTCTAGCAGTTAGACCTTCTCGGTTAACATCTCCGTCGATAAAAATCAGGTCTTTTTGTCAACCAATTGTACGTCGGCTAATTGCTCCCAACACTTGGTGATCCTTTGCTCCTGCTATCTTAGTAGGCCTTATGTCGATCAAACCGTTGATCCAACACTTGGGCAGTTTTTGATATTAAACCTATGCACAATCGTTATCCTCAAGATAGGAAGAGATGTGCATTTAATGATTGTATTTTTTAATCTCACGTATTCTCTTAATGGTTACTCTGCATGTTTTACTCCCACGTCCTCTTTAAAAGCATCGCGTCACATTGTTAGAAGACCTTTATTTTCATAACGTGCTACTGAGTCAAAAGTCTCACCTTTTTCATCTTCTTTCTTCGTGAACCACATCATCTTCGACCTTTTGCTTTCAAACTCTTCTTTTCATGGAATAAATCACTGGAGCTTCGATCTTTAATTTTAGTCGTTCTGAGTTATACATTGCTCGTCTCGATAATATCAGGAGATTCAAACGGAAGGGTAAGCTTTCTCTTCAATTCATGGATGAATTCGAGAATGACATTGATCATGTTATTCTTGGCCCTTACTTTAAATTGCTTCCTATTTCTTCGTCATTTTCTGATGAATGACACAGTAAATCAATTTCATCTCTCTGCTAGTTTGTTGAGCAAAAGGAAATTCCATCGAATATATGGCTCGCATAGGAATTTCCTAAGCCAACCCAAATTGTCGAGCACATTAGGGATGGTGAAAAGCTGGTAGAGAATTTTCCCTGATTTGAAAATTTAAGAGGAAGATCAACGAAGACCAAGACTACCTTCCAGAATTTCTCGATGATGGCCTAACTGTTAGAAGAGTAGATAAATTTTCTGAATTTCTCAAGAAACGTTTGCTTCCATAGCAAAAATGAGCACAATAAGAATACTGATGTCCATAGCAGTAAATTGTAATTGGCCACTTTTAACACGTTCTTATAAGGTGAACTAGAAGAAGAAATCATGTATGAACATTTCCCTTGGGGTCCTTCAAAAAATCTGTAGACTCAAACAGTCACCACGTGCTTGGTATGAAAAATAAAGCTTTGCTCTTGAAAGTGTGGGTTTAAAAAAGTTTGATTTGGATTCCTCCTTGTTTGTGAAGTGGAATGCCAAAGCAACGGTGGTTGTCCTTATCTACGTAGATGATATAGTTATTATTAGTAATAATCTTCATGAAATCGACGACCTCAAGTAGCGCTAGAATGTGAAGTTTGACATTAGGATTTGGGACACTTGCGCTTTTTTCTTGATATAGAGGTGGCTTACTCTAGTAAATGATTATTTATTTGTCAAAGTAAAAAGACTCTTGACTTGTTTCAAGAGACTGGGAAACTTGAAGCTGCTCCTGCAGAGTCTCCCATGGATTATAATAGTAAGTTTGTTGACAACGTCATTCCATTGCCCAAAAGTGGTCAATCTTAGAGGTTGCTTGGGTAAACATTACTTGTTCAGATATTGCTTACACCATTAGTTATGTAAGCCAATTCATGCATGCGCCTACTAAAAAGGACATAAGGCAGTTGTGAATCGCATACTTCAGTACCTAAAGTCTAGTCCAAATGGGGGTATTTTGATGAAGAAACATGACCATAATGATACTGTAGGGTAAACTGATGCGGATTGGGCTAGGAGCCTTGCGGACAAAAAAATCAACTACAGTCTTACGCACCTTTGTAGCAGACAATTTTTTTTTTTTTTTTTTTATGTCCAGGATCCGTCGAGCCCACCGGGCTTACGCCAGGTAGCCCATGGCCTGTAAAGTGCGTGATGCACCCCAGACCAAGCATCAATACCTAGAAGGAAGTTAGCACAAGACCCCACCATCATGGTCCTCCACTTAAGACATGTTAACAGTTGCAGATTTTCGACCGTAGAACCTTTGTAATGAAATGCCCACCGGTGGGTGTAACAGGCAAATTAGTCTCTTGGAAAAGTAAAAAACATACTGTTTTAGCAAGGTCTAGTGTAGAGGCCGAATATGGAGCCATAGCCTCAACTACAAGTGATGGTTTGGTTTCATTTGCTTGTACAAGAATTGGAGTTTCAATCCTCTATGTGTCTTATGAAGTTATCTTGTGCTAATCAAGCCACAATCCATATTGCTTCAAATCCATTTTTCCATGAACAAACTAAATATTAAGGAGTCATTTTCACTTTGTTCATGCGAAGGTTCAATACAATTGAAAATCCCTATGCCTGTAGTGATGTGCAACTAGCAAAAGTATTCACCCAAGGCTCTCTCTAAAGGTGTTTCCCAGAATATGGAATCCAAGCTGCTGACCTCCGACGATGTCTTTGCTCTAGCTTGTAGGGAGAGAGTTGGAACAATAAGGACGTCAAATCGTTTTAATCATATATAATAGGAGATCTGGAGGGTTGTATGATAACTATAGCTAAAAAATCAATGAATGTAACCCATTATATTACTCTCTATTAAAGGATGATGCATCCTCCCCAAAGATAACGAGATGAATTGAGGATTTACCACATGGAGGTAAACTTTTGAGGGATCATTCTTTTAGTTGTTTGAACCACGTTGATCATTTGGTATATCCTCTCCTCCTCTTTTATCTCTTTTCTATATACGATCATCATTAAAGCGACCTCAATCACTTGAGCTTCAGTGCCATAAGAAGAGCGTCCAGTAATGGCAAAGATGTCGAGGAGAGTACTAGATAGAGGCCCCAAATGAAGGAAAAAGTAATTGGTGAGGGAGGTCGGAAGGAACAAAGAGGACCTATTAAACCTAATTCTAAATTTAGGTTAGAGGAAGAGAATTCTAGAGTCAAGTCAATTCAGGCTTTTTTTTTTTTCCATATGAGTAACGTGTTCCTTGAAAACCGTTGGAAGAATTTCACATAAAATACTGGAAAAGTCATTAGTTAATGAACAAAATATAATTTCTCTTCATTCTTTATTCTCAACTGTCATAAACTGACCATTTATTTTTTACTGGACTTGCTCGACAATACATCACGATGAGTAGGGAGAATTTCTTCATGATGACGATGATAACATTGATCAAAAGATGGAGGAAGATAAATTATATAAAGTAAGGGCCAAGAATAACCGGATCGATGTCATCCTCACATTAGTCCAGGAACTGAAGTGAAAGCTTGCCCTTCTGTTTGAATCCCTTGATTATCAAAACGAGCAATGTATATCTCAAGATGGCTAATAGTAAATATCAAACCCCTCGTAATTGTTGCCATGGGAAGAAGAGTTTACGAGCAAAAGGTTGTCGATAATCTAGTTCACGAAGAAAGAAGATGAAAAGGTGGGACCTTATGTTCACTAGCACTGTCTGAAGAATTAGGTTTTCTTATAGTGTGACGTGATGGCTTTTAAAGAGGATGAGGGAGAACACATGCAGAGTGCCCGTCGAGAGACGTAAGATGAATAGATATCATTATTAGATGCACGTCTCTACCTAACTTGAGGATATTGATTGTACATGGGTATTAAACCATTCAATTCTTCAATAAGGAGGCTACGTTAACACCAAAAAATGCTCAAATGTTTGGTTGACGCATTGATCGACAAAAGCCTACTAAGATAGCAGGAGCAAAGGATCACAAAGTGCTGGGAGTGATTAGTCGATGTATAGTTTTTTTTTTTTTTTGTTAACTGAGGACTTCGCCACATATCCCCCGTGCCCGAACGACTCCTGAGGACTGGGCCCCTATAACTCGGGGAAGAGTAGCACAGCAACCCACCGCTATGGCCCCCAACTTAAATCGCTAGCAACGTAGGGTTTCGAATGCTCGACCTTAGTAATGAGGGAGGGACTCTCAACCAATTGTGCTACCCACGGATGGGTATAGTCGATGTATAGTTGGTCTACAAAAAGACCATATTTTGATCTACGGAGATGTCAACCAAAAAAGGATGAAGTGCCGAAGTGACGAGTCTACGAATGAAATATACCAAGTCGGTTGATAGGGAGAAACCTAAGACGTAATTGTTGAGTAGTGGAGTCGAGGATGTTGTAACAATTCGTAGTTAACTTCTACTAAGTACTAGGAGCCACGTAGGTCATGTCTAATTTCTTAGCATCCTTATATGTAACAACTGGTTGTAGGTATAAATACCCAAGTTATAATATTTGTGAAGGACCACTCAATCAATCAAAGAACACGTGTTCATCTTTACTTTCAATGTATATCATTTTTTCAAACAATTTGCATTATTGAGAATGATTATTCTCTTCTCACTATATGTACTGTTAAATTTCTTGCTTTTTACATTCTTATCCAAGAATATATATTTAAAAAAAAAAAAAAAACCCTTCAATCTTTTGTCGATCAGACCAGTTTGTCCATTCGAAAGGTATTTACACTTCCTTGTAAAACACCCAACAATTACCAAGTTGGATCGAGCACTGATTTGGGTCCCAAGATTATATGTTTGGTCATTTTGAATAGCTTGACATAAGCACAATTATTTGCCGACTTTAAATCAGAATGTATTGGATTTTTTTACGAGCTAATTGTTTAGGCGAATGAGCAATCAATGTGGAAACAAATATTTCGCATGACAAAAGACAACGGAAAAAAGAAGAAGAAAATTCATGATTATGACATGATGCATAAGTATTTTTTTTTTTTTTTTTTTGGCTAAGTGGGCAAGTATGGTATCCCGGAAAAAGAAAACCAGAGTGATCAATCCTGGTACAGACCCTTTACAAAAAATTTGACCATGATCTTTGTCTTCTGTCAGTCAAAAACAGAATAGCTATTCTATGGGAGTCTTCATCTCCAACACATCACACTATGCTGAGTAAAGTTCAAGCTCGAATATGCAACTCCATGCAATCTGTACAGCACCGCTGTGTGTATCTTTGAAGACATAGAGCTACTATTCCCAGCACGACCTGAATTAGGAAACTCTGGAACCTACAGTCCCTGAAGAAACTCTGTACGGCAGCAACTATACCATTCCCGACTGCAAACCGAGCTTTTTGGGCAAAACTGGGAGGTGTAACCATCTCGCCGGGACTCTCGTCCTCACTAATTACCCAACGAGGGCGCATCTTCAAAATCAGCTTCAGTTTTCGGGTCTCCAAGCTTGCAGCACATTGACAGACACTCCTGCGCAACAATCGTCAGGAACACCAAGCAGGGTTTTATAGAAATCAACTGCCTCAGTAAAGGCGTCTTCATGTTCCTTCGAAATCCTACTATCTCTAGTTTGTAAAGGCGCAAATGATAACCATTCTAGCAAAAAAATTGATTTCTGGAATAAAAATAGATTTTTCTATTTCTATTTCTAGATGAGTTTTTGAATAAAAATACCAATTTGATAACGATACAAAATTTCTCCTTTCGGACGGCGACGACCGATAGCCGGCGATTGGTGGTAGCGGCGGTGGCGGCGGTGGCCAACGACCAATAGCCAGCGACCAGCAACGGCAGCGACGACGGCCAATGAGCAGCGACGAGCAGCGGCCAACTAGCATTCAGCGATCGACGGTGGCAACGGCAAATTGCGGACGGTGATCAACAGTGATAGATGGACGACGAGTTCATAACAAGGACGAACGATGAGAAGAATTTTTATTTTTTATTTTTGTTTAAGAAATAGAAAAGTAAAAAAAAATTACTTCTGATTTTTATTCCAAACGTAATTCTAGAACAAAAATCTATTTCAAAAATAAAAAAAAATGAAATAAATTTATCATACGGATTTCTATCCTAAAACCAAATCTGGAATAAATAAATTATTTCTGGAATAGAAATTCTGGTGGAAGAAGGAAGAAGCTGGTAATTCTTGTCTCCAATTTAAGACAAGTAACTCTGGACACCTGCCTAGGAAAAGCCTCCTCAGCAGATTCGAGAAGGCTTACCTGCTTGCGCAAACGCTTCTCAGCTACCGCGATGTCCTCAGGAGGATTATCTAGCGACTGAGCTTGAAATTCTCGTAGCTCTTGTTGCTTCAAAGCTACTTTATCCGATGTGCTCTGACGACATAATCCAAAATGCTCTCTATCCATCCCGCATTGTCAAGATTTTCTCCCTCTTCTTGGGCCTGCGGTCACGTGCTTTCGTTGGGCTGTCCGAGGGTTCCTGGTCCCATGCTTTGTGGACTTGGGTTCTCTAATCAGGATCTCTGATCCAATCCAAAAGGTCTCCTTAGCTCCATCCTCCTAATTTTATTCATCAACTCGAATTGCGCTAGAGCGGCTGCTAATCCAGTCATGGACCGGTGCTTAATCATGGCATTCAACGGGAGTTGGGTCGAATTGAGTAAAATCGAACTCAAGCATGGAATTGTATCTGCTCATCTCAGGGAACATACATGAATTCGTGTAATCGAGCTTGTGGCGGAAAATTCTAGGAAAAGTGCCAATTTTTCTTGGAAAGTCTCGAAATGCCTCCTGGAACGAGTCCTGGATTTCGTCCCAACGAGAACTCGGTCCTTTCTGGTGGGTTTGCTTTGAAACTTCAAATGCGTGTGGATTCCGTGGTCGATTGTTTTCTCGTCTAGTTTATATTTTATGGAAACATCGAAGAGCGGACCGTTCAACTGCGTTTCCCAAGCTGTCGTCGACTGTTATACCCAACATCAAACTGTCCCCAATTTTTTTATAAAAAAAAAGTACTATTTTTCCTGTGTCGAAATCTCTGGAAAATAGAAAAATAAAGGGAGGGGTATAATCGTAAACAACGCGTCACGCCCCGAGTCGTGTGCGGTCCCGTCAATTTCGTCACCTCGTCACTGGCCCGAGGACGACTCCCGTGAAATGCCGCTTTTGCCCCTGCTCGACGCTGGGGCTCGGTCAACACGTCATCCCCCGAAAGATCACTTTTTATATTTTTCGCTAACGGATTCTTAGTATTCTTAAAGATTTAAACGAGTGTTATCCCACAATCCTTGCTTTTTTTTTTTTTTTTTTGAATTTGAATTACCAGTTTCATTTAGTTTTTGCCAAAACGAACTTTCGTTTTACAAAATAATCAACCGTTAGCTTCTTTTTTTTTATCATAATAACTTTTTTTTACAAGGTTATCCACATAAATATTCCTATCCTCCCGAGTGCATTTTTCCAGTTTTCTTTAGACAGAAAGTTATTTATCTATAAAACGATTCCATTTCGTTTTTACCGTCCAAAAAGAGAAAATGATTCCGTTTTCAGCAAAAAAAAGAAAAAATGAAAAATGATTCCGTTTGCCTTCATTCAGAAAATTCCAATCCTCCCCCTTCCTTTCCTTCTCATAAAAGGTAAACAGGAAATCAACCTCCCTCCCTCCGTCTCTCTCTCTCTCCCCTCTTTCTCTCTCTACGGTGTTCGCACCTTCGTCGACTGCGATCACTGCTGCACGATCTGCGCTCGATTCCGGGGCTTCTCTCGATCGATCGAATCGCCGAGGCGAGCGCGCAGCTGAGGAGAGAACACGCGCGCGGGAGGTCTCCCTGCTCGTCCGGCTCCGTCGCCGGCCATGTCGTACTCCGATTCCGACTCCTCCTCCTACGGCGGCGATCACAAGACCATCCGGCAAATCACGCGCGATCGTGAGTCTTCTCGATTCTCTCTCCTCTCCCCTCGCTCGCGAGTCCGCGGAGCTAATCGTCCCCCTCCGCGCGTGTCGTGCTTCGTGCCGCGGCTGAGTTTGTGCTGCTGAGGCGTTGGTTTGGGGGCTGGCGATTTGAGCGGTTGGCGTCTTGCTATTTCTGGTAGGGATGTAGCCGTGGGATTGGGAGTGTAGTGAGCGGAGGGACCTTGTCGATGTCGAGCGTAAATCGCGTACTTCGTTTTCGCGAAGTGAAATGCGGGCGTATTTGTTGAACGGGACCTTTTGTTGCTACTTGCTTTTTTGTGCGCTGAAAGTGGGGGTATTTCGTCGAACAGAGTTTTCACTTTGATCGTTAATCGGTTCCTGCAGTATCGAGTTGTGCTCGAGTTGCTGCTAGTCTTTTAGAGCCTCATTTGTGCATCGTGTTTCTGCTCAACTGGGGCTTGTGCGTGCAATTGGGTAGAACCAAAGCATCACATGAGTGGTGGCTTCTGTCGGTTGGTCATATTGATCTGCTATCTGTCGTATTCCGAGGATGAGATTGTTGCGCCCATTGATCGTGAACTGAACTTCTTTTGCCTGTCTTTTGCCTGTCTGGGGACAAATAGGAACAGCACGTAAACGGGAGTTATCTAGACCAAGTTTAGATACACGTCGCGGCATGGGAATCGGAATGTGGTAGGCCAATTGGTTAGAAAGCATGATGAATGGGTTAGGTTTAGTCGATTCCCTAGTTTGGGTCTCAGTTAGCTTGGAAGTATTATTTTGATGCCATTCGCTATGTGATATGGGAATGTAGCAGCTCTTTATATTTACATGTGGACTCTAGTTTATCAAACGAACTAAGCCCATTACCAGCCAAGTTGTTTTCTATGTTTGGGAAAGCCTAGTTTAGACATAAATGTATACTAATTATTTAAGAATATGTTAGTACCATTAGGTCAATGGAGATGTTATTAAATTGCATGAGTGCATGGTTGGTTGATCAGATTGCCTATTTTGGCCATCCAAGATGGAAGGTTCAGATTGTGGGTTCCGGAGGTGTAGCAGTTCCTTAGATATAAGCTGCAGTGTCCCTCTTAGTTGAAGATTTAATCACCATCATCAGTTTTTCTATTTTCCTTTTCCTTTTTCTTTTTTTGTAGTTTTCCTTGGTGCGTGCCAGAAGGAACATGCATTTGTGCAATGGACTAGCCGCTATATCTGTTGCATTGGGTCTATAGTTTAGAAATTGGCTGCTGTGATTTCATTATGAAATTTCATTATTTCTGGTTCAGGTTAAGGGATTTTCACTTGAATTTATTTATTAAGTTTTGATGTTGCCTAGTTCTATAGTTATCATTTTTGACAAGTCTTAAACTTAGTTCAGCCTTTCTTCTTTGCCATACAATGGTTAATGTCGTAAAAAACCTGAGCTGGACATACCATGCTTTCATTTGCAGATGATTGACCTCTAATTTTTCTTTTGTTGTCTTAATTGGACATGTATCAGGGTTGTTGTATGAAATGCTACGGTCAACTAAAACTGGCGACTCTAAATCGAAGTGGAAGGTACCTGCATTTTTTGGCCTCCTCTTATCTATCAAATGATGAATTCTTTTGGCTGTCAACATGTCCTGGACTTATGTTAATTGGCCCTGTTTTTTGCCTGTCACATGAAAGTAAAGAATTATCCATAGATTTTATCTAATTAAGTCCTTAATACATTCCATTTGGTTTGTGATCTGGTCATTGTCATCCAATATGTCTACTACTATGGTAGACAATTTTTCAAGCAGCTCCCTACCAAGCTGCGCCTCTTTCTTCAAGGCCTTTGCTACTTCCTTATTGTTGGTGGAGTGTAATACGGGGACGGGGATGACGCTGTTTATACCTTCATACTTTCTCATGTCCACCATCTCAACAAGAAGTCGTAGTACAACCATTGATAATATATAGTCGCATTATCCAGTTTAGTTTACAATAGTCCTAAACAGTCATCTTCATGTGTTCTTGCCAAGTAATTTCACTGTATCCTTTTGTTTGCACCTTGGTTTTTTATACAGATTCTATCTTGCCAATACTTTTTCAAGCTGTTGTATAGTTTCTGATTTTTGCATTTGAAAAACAGTGAAGTAGTATAAAATATAGTTGAGGTATAAGCAAAGCTTCATTTCATTTATGTCTTGAACCTTGCTGAAATTAATTTGTGAGATATTGTATATTGATATTTTGTTTAAGTGAATGTCATGTTACTTTTATGGACCTTTTTGGGGCGAGTATATCTGTAAAGTGTTGTTTCTAAGCTTTTAAAGTAGTTCAAATTTTCTGCATGTAGGTACTCATCATGGACAAACTTACGGTTAAGATAATGTCTTGCTCCTGTAAGATGGCTGACATCACTGAGGAAGGAGTCTCATGTAAGAATTAATTGGATAATCTATTTGGTTTTGAAAGTTTAATTTAGCTTGACTTTTATTGTTGTTAATTTTATTCAATGCATGGTCTTAGCTTAATGCAAGAGTCGAGTATTTTGTGTTTGATAATACAGACATCCTACCCAATGCATTTTTTTTTTTCTAATTATTTATAGTATAGATTACCTGTACTCCCACTCCATCACTTTTCAGCTTAATAATATAATCTTTCAAAAAAATGTTTTTCCTGTTGTAGCACCTTGAATTGCATGGCCATGGTGGAGAAATGTGGTTATAACACCTTGTATCATATCAGATGGGTTCCACTTCCATGTAATGCAATATCTAGCTGCCCCAGTAAAATTTGAAAAGTAACCCTACTTGCCTATTGGATAAATCTAGACAGGAGTAGAGTAATCAAAAAGAAATTGAAGCAGAGAGAGAGAGAGAGAGAGAGAGAGAGAGAGAATTAATATAACCCCATGTGAATTACCCCCATAGCATGTCCTCACCTGAAGCAGTCCCCTTGCATCTCTTCTAGAGCAATCATGAAAACATTCTTTAACTGAAATAGATGTCCTTTAACTTGAATCGATCAATTCAGCTATAAGATTTATTATATCACAATCCCATATATCAACATATGAATGAATTATTGTATTATTATTATTTTTTTCCAGTCATGCTATTATATAAACCAGCAAGTCTTCAGCTGAACTAATAAGAGAATGCGACGGTGCTGACAAATGAGAAATATATCATGTGGATACATTATTTTAGTTAATGTGGTATAACCAAACAAATTAAATGCTCACGTTTTCTAGACACGTGCATTTGTTGTCAGTCATGTGCAATCAATGGAAATCCTTGTATGGTATGCTGATTCTAGATAAGCATGCCACGTATTGTAAGCTCAACACTTTTTTTTTCCACGTGCAATGGCTTTGTGTATAGTTGGTTCACTTCCCTAACTTTAGTAATTTCAATTTGGAGACCATAACTTCCTCCTGAGGATTTAGCACCTGCATATATTTGATTTTCTTTCATTTCTCCCTCAGAAGTGATTGCGAATTTATTTTCACCTTTGATGTATGGCGTCTTGACCAAATGCTTAATCTGCTGCTTGCTGTTTATGCTTGGTGCTGCTGTTTGCTCGGCCACTTTTGAGTGCAAGCTAATCAGAATAACTGACCGTATAGCTGTCCAGAATTATATTCTCAAGCAATTATGGTTTTCACTCTATTGCTGCATCGGTGTGGGAATTAGTTCTTTTTCTTTGTTTTTGGGGAAATGATGAACTTCCTTTTTCTGTGGCCAGTGGTTGAAGACATATACAGGCGAAGGCAGCCATTACCTTCCATGGATGCTATATACTTCATCCAGCCATCTAAAGAAAAGTATTGCATTTCTGGTTTGATGCATGTTTCTTTATTCATGGCATGCTTGACATCTGTTTAGATATCTCCTCATCATTACAATTTTCTAATCACTCTGTTTGATCAATTTATGGGTGTGGGGATGGGTTTTCCTTAATCTTTCTTACCCTTCTCTTATTTTACAGTGTTATAATGTTTCTGTCCGATATGTCTGGAAGATCACCTTTATACAAGAAGTATGTCAGTATACATCTCTTTATTTCTTTCTGTTTGCTGTTGTTCCATGAAAATTCTGCATTTTTTCTTCTTGTTACTGATTTTTTCCCCCACTTTGTGTCAAGGGCATTTGTTTTCTTCAGCTCTCCAATATCAAGAGAATTAGTCGCTCAAGTCAAGCGGGATTCAACTGTCCTACCACGCATAGGCGCCCTGAGAGAGGTCATATTCCATTGGTTAAAAGATTATCTGCTATAGACATGTTAATTTTCTGGAAAATGAAAACGACTTTCAATTGCTAATTCATTCTTATGGGATCTGCAGATGAATTTGGAGTATTTTGCAATAGACAGCCAGGTATCCGATCAATCTGACTAGCCTTGTCATTTGTGCACGCACTGGGTTTAGCACAAAACAGCAATTAAGTTTCCACGAGATGATCCTTTTTCTTTGTATTCTACAAATTGATTTCTTAGTCCGTACAACCCACGCAGTGCATTATATTGAGCTATAGCTGTATAATGTGTCAGTACCATTATAATCCAGATGAGTTATCTTTTATGGCTTTCATGGTGTAGAAGCTCTGTTTCACATGTTGTATCTGGGCAGTGTGTTGGACATTATGTACTGCAGAATTTGCTTTGAACGGCCTTTGACTTGCATGATGTGGCACGTTGATGAAGGTGAGAGTCTGAATGTCGGAGAATTCCTCAATACCATTTCCTTTGCAGTGTTTCGTTACCGACAATGAACGGGCTCTGGAGGACCTTTTTGGGGATGATGAGAATACTCGCCGAGGTGATGTGTGTCTGAATGTCATGGCTAATCGCATCGCTACAGTTTTTGCTTCATTGAGGGTATACACATGTACTTTTCCAAATTTTAGTTGTGTATTTCATATTTTAAAAGTATGTACCCTTAAGCTTTCAGGAATTTCCTTTTGTACGCTACCGTGCTGCCAAGTCACTTGATGCGAGCACCATGACAACCTTCCGTGATCTCATTCCAACGAAACTTGCTGCTGGGATCTGGAATTGCCTAGCAAAATACAAGCAAAGCATTCCAAATTTTCCTCAGACAGAAACATGCGAGTTGCTCATTCTTGACAGATCCATAGACCAGGTCTCATAATATATTTTCAAGTGTGGTTATATTTGCTTTCTTGATTATTTTCCTCATCTGTACTAGTCATGATGAGGATATTATTGCCTTTTTTGTGCTCCAGATTGCTCCTATTATACATGAATGGACGTACGATGCTATGTGCCATGATTTGTTGAATATGGAAGGAAATAAATATGTGCACGAGGTACCAAGCAAAACAGGTGGTGCACCTGAGAAAAAAGAAGTTATATTGGAGGATCATGATCCTGTTTGGCTAGAGCTTCGCCATGCACATATAGCAGATGTAAGTTCCACCATCCAAATTTTTGCTTCATTCAGAACTTTATCGATTCTCTTTGGTCATTGACTGTTTTGTCAGGCTAGTGAACGGTTGCATGAGAAGATGACCAACTTTGTATCCAAAAACAAGGCTGCACAAATTCAACAAAGGTTGGTTGGACTTTTTTCTTTGGCTTTTATGGCGTTTCATGAATAAAAATGTTTTTTTAGAAAACCTTGTTCTATAAGATACTGAAGCTACAGAGAAATTGTTGACATACTGCCAAAAATTTTTGGTCGATGTGTTGGTTTATTATGCTTAGATCTGTTCGTATATGGCCAGTGTCTCCCGTGTCCTTAGTTGAACGGTCTGTCAAAAAACTTGGTGAAATAGTAAATTCTCCTTTTAATGGGAAGTTGGGTCATCTTCTGTTGCATTAATCAAATTGGACCTAGATTTTCACCAGTCATGTGTTGAGCAGTCAACGTGCACTCGATTGGAGCTAAGTTTGAGAGAGCAGAGTTTTTATGCTATTTTACCATACATCTTTTCCATTTAATTCTTCTTGTCTTCTTTATTTTTACCAATCTTTCTGCATAGAATGCATGAGGTGTTTGCCGGAGCCTGGGACACATGTAATGTTATTGTTGATGCCTAGTCATTTTCCTCCAATACTCTGCACTTTGCTGAGATTGTTTAGGGCTCCCATATTTTCTTGACTGTTAAAGTGAATTTAAGCAGGAAACTGTTCTCATGAAACATATCAGTCCTTTACAAGCTGAGATGTGGATGTTGCAATAAACCTCTGATCATCATGCTGATTGTTGATCCACTCATTGCTGTCTCATCCTTTTTGTTTTCTTTTCTTGCTACTGTCTTTTTCTATCCTCTGTGGGAGGTTCCGTAGGTACTTATTTTTTAGAATTCTCCACTGGTCAAATTCAGTTTTTTGGCTTTGTCTCCCCACCTTATAGGGAGTAAATAATGACTTCTGGTTTTTTCTGGGGCCGTATCCTGTTTTCAAAGTCAACAGCGAGTTCTACTTAACTTGAGTTAAACTAATGCATCTCTTGACATGTTGACTATTGGTTGTTATAGAGACGGCAGTGAACTTTCCACTCGGGACTTGCAGAAAATGGTTCAAGCGCTGCCACAATATAGTGAGCAAATAGACAAACTCTCTCTCCATGTAGAGGTTAGTTTCTGTACAAGTAAAAAAACTATTATTCTAGAAATTTTCTACTCGTGAGATATTGATGAACTAGGAATTCTTTTAGCTGCACAGCTTGGCAAAGAGGTCTGATATTCTCCTGTGTTTTTGGTATAGTGATTATCTTGAGTAAGAGGGAAAGAAATATTTGGTCCTTAGGTATCACTCAAGGGACTTCATTCGATCTGTATGGATTTTGTTGATGTTGGTAGTATCTGCAGTCTGGACCTTAGACTAAAATGCACAGCCTTTAGTTGCCACTTCCGATTTGAATTTGGAGCTTTGTTGGTAATGGGATCTGCTATTTATCTCCTGTGTCTGCTTTGCCTCATTCTCAGGTCCTGGCACCTTTTGTATCTCTTGCTTGTCTGCTTGTCATGGCTAATACAAATTGGTGATGATGTCTTAGTTTGATATGTTGGTGTTGCTAAAAAATTCCTAATTCATGCTCTGCATTTTTTAATTGCTTGGAAGAATATTGAACTGATTGAAACTTCCGTCTATTCTCGTATTATCTTGCAGATCACTAATGCAGATATTACAGTACTTTTAGATCCATACATTTAATTTTTCCTGAAAGATTCTCATCCCCCTTTGTTTGATGTGTGATTTATATAGATTTATCATTTATATGAAACTTTTTAATCTGATGATATATACAAGTAAATTATGCCTATACAGATTGCAGGGAAAATCAACAGGATTATTAGAGAGATGGGACTTAGAGAACTGGGGCAGCTGGAGCAGGACCTTGTTTTTGGAGATGCTGGAATGAAAGAAGTAATTAAGTTTTTGACTACAAAGGAGGTAATGCATATGTTGCATAATCTGCTTGATGCCCTCCTCAAGCATGCCACATAATTGTAATCAGGATGATACGTAACCAAAACATACTTTCCTGCAGGATGCAACTCGTGAAAATAAGTTACGGTTATTAATGATCCTTGCAGCTATCTATCCAGAGAAATTTGAGGGTGAGAAGGGTCATAATTTGATGAAGGTAGTTCTTAAATTCTTTTCCCAATTTTATAAACTCTTTTTGCAATTTTATCATCTCTCTCTGGTGGTCCATCAACTGATAGAAGATATGAGTGTTATGTACCTATATACATTCACACCCTTACTATCCCAGTTGATTAGCCATCTTAAATCAGTTAATACAGAAATTATATAACTCATTGCTTCTTCCCTCCATCAGCTCGCAAAATTACCCATGGATGATATGAATGCGGTGAATAACATGAGATTGCTGGGGGGAGCAACAGAAACCAAGAAAAGCAGTATGAGTTCCTTTACTCTTAAGTTTGATATGCATAAGGTATGTGTTGTATGATATGATCTCCTTATTAATAGCAATTTTGTCTGCAAATGCCTCTTCCTGACTACCTCTATTTAAATAGAAAAAACGTGGAGCCAGAAAAGAACGTACCAGTGAAGAAGAAAAATGGCAGTTGTCGCGCTTTTATCCCATGATAGAGGTAATAATTCTCTTTGACCATGAATGAAATACATTAGATGGAGTTTTTGGAGAAGGCATTAACCACACTTAGTGGTGAACTTTGGTTAAGTTTGAATGAGACAAATCCATTTCATGTCACCTCTGGAATCTGAGTTAAAATTGCCATTGCCAAAAGGATGTACTCACCTTATTTTTCAGTGCCACTCCAAAGGGATTAGGATAAGTCACGATTTGATTTATCACCTTCGATAGCACATGTGGGTGCTACCATTCTATTGAACAGAGATTGACACCAAAGAAAAAGGAATAAGAAGCAAATCTTAGCAATTAAAGATTCTTTGTTGTCAGATTTGCCTCTTGTTTACTTCCCAGCAATTTCAAGGAAAGATGTTGTGTGTATTCAGGAGGATGCTTGTATATCTCAGAATATAGAGCACAAAAGATTGGATTGAGTGTCACTGCTGGACATGAAAAAGACTTAAGGGAAATTGTTGTATGAAAGCTGCAAATTGAGTCCATGGTTTCCTCCGACTAACTGTTTTCATTCAGCATGAGGAGAGGAATCACAAAAGACTTGATTGTAATTTCTTAAACTGGAAGTGGGGGGATATTTTAATTATTTTCCAGGAAGAATAAGTACAGATTTCCGAACAAAATTACCACTTTCTTGTTAGTCAAGTGAATCATAAGTTTGAAATGCATCTTATATATGTGGCAGTTGTGCTCACATGCTTCTTTTTGAATATGGACACAAGCTCCCTCATGATCTTATTTGGATGCTCACACATCTGTGGAGAGAGGAAGAGGGAAAGGGAGAGGGAGGGAGGGAGAGATGTGATCTATGACAACTAGCTCATTAACACAACATGAGGGAGAGGGAGGGGGAGGGTGGGGGAGGGAGATTTGTTCCATGAGAACTATCTCATTAACGCAACATGAGGCTAAAACATCATTTGCTCTATGGTAAGAAGGAGAGGAGTCTTTGTTACCTGGCGCTTAGGCCATGGATCTTGGTTTACTGCTTTAACTGTGATGATTGGGTCTACTAATGGGACATTTATGACTAAACTATCAGTTTACTACGAAAAGTTAATTTGCAGAGATGGGAATTCATTATATGACCAAGTACTAAGGGTTACGCATAAGCTTTCCAGATCGTAAATGGGGTTTTTCTCTCTGGCAAGCTTGTCTTTTCTATTCTATTATTTTACTGGGTTGAAAACTTGGGCAAGCTTGAAACTGCCTCTACTGGTAGTTGTAGTCAAGGTAATCAGGCGCAGTAGTTAATTTCCTTGAAATGTTTGGTCTTTTTTTCCTTCAGGAGCTTATTGAAAAGCTTTGCAAAGGGGAACTGCCAAAGGAGGATTATCCTTGTATGAACGATCCTAGTCCTAGCTTTCACGGGACATCGCAGGTTGTATCATCTAATCCAGCTTCAGCTGCTCATTCGATGAGATCAAGAAGGACACCGACATGGGCCCGACCTCGCAATTCTGATGACGGGTATTCAAGGTGATTTTTGACTTTTGCTTTTCTCCATAATTGACTGATAGAAGTCTCTTGTCCTGTCTTTTGGTTCCTTTTCTGAGTCAGATATGCTTCTTTGTCTAGTTTTCTGACTCCTGTCAGGTCACATAATTCATATTACAAGATTTTCCATGTTTCTCTTCACCTTGATTAGTGTAGTTGTTTGTTGGAGATTTCTTTTGAAGCATATGCAATCATTGTCCTCCTCATTCCCTGAAGACCTGTGATTTCATGGGCTTACTGCTAGAGAGAGTTATTTATATACGTGCAAACATCGAGTTCAATTGACCAGTGATGATTTTATCCCTTCCTGCAGTGATTCAGTTCTAAAACATGCATCTAGTGACTTAAAGAAACTAGGCAACCGTATCTTTGTGTTCATTGTAGGTGGAGCTACCAGATCAGAGGTAAAAGAATTTACTAATTTCTCCACTTGTGCTCTTCCCCTTGCTTTGTTCACCGCTCTTGAAATTTTTCCTCTCTCAGCTTAGGGTTTGCCATAAGCTTACAACTAAGCTAAGGAGGGAAGTGGTCTTAGGCTCATCCAGTCTTGATGATCCTCCACAGTTTATCACGGTAACATAAATACTTGCACGGTTTGGGATCAATTTCTTTGTCAGTTATGGCCGCTAGAGAGTCCTTAAAATGCTTATGCTCTTACGTGTTTCGTTCGATCTGCAGAAGCTGAAGCTGTTGACAGCACATGAGCTTTCATTGGATGATCTCCAGATATAAATGGGAGGGTCTACAAGCTGGATAAGCATCTGCTTACACATGCAGTTGACTCCCAAGCATATTTTTTTAACATGTTTTGTTGCAAGAATGCCTCATGGTACAGTGGAGCGCCTGTTCAAACCTAATATTCCTGATGAGGATCTTGCGACAATGATTCTTGATTTAGGGTTGTGTGTCATGTTCTCTTTTTTTGTTTTGTTTTTTTGTCCTTCCTATACCTGGAGCCAACCAGCTGATTCATGTGTATAATATAGCAACCAAGAGGATGAGAACTTGACGGACGGATCAATGCAGTTTGTAATTTGATTGCAAGATGGGCTCTCTTCACGTCGGACATGTCGAGTTCGTTTATGCTGAAATATGAGCGCTCTTTTTTAAGTGTTTTTCACCATTCTTATGTGGACTATGACTCTGCATTAGGTGCCTTATGTCTCCTGAAATGGTAGTGGGTATGACGCCGACGGATGGTTGAGGAGGAAAAAACAAACATCAAACGGTTGTCTTGGGTACAATTTGCACATATTTTCGTTTTCTTAATCTGAATGTCTGGTGATCCATCTAGGAAGAAATTTCTGAAACTCAACATGCACTCTTGCACAGAGGATCTCAAAAGCTTGGGTGGACATTCATCGGGAAGGATGCTGGTTGCGACCTCACAAATACTTGATTCATTTTGGTCATGATTTCTTTCATTCGTTCATGGCATTGATGGTTGTCGAGAATTTGAGTGTAAGCTTTAGTGTTTGATTAAACTTTATGGAACCATTATGTTTTGCTCGAAAATGTCAGATCAGGTAAGAGAAGATCTGATCATAAGACCAGCCGCACATCTCCCTCTCAATCTAAGAATGATATGGTCAACATTTTACCCAGATAAAGGTAGTTACTAACCAGTGCTAACAGTACAAAAATGCTGAAGATTGATCTAGAATTGTCCTGCCTTAATTTCTATTCCCTGTATTAGATCCAGACCGCAACATCTTCTGCACTAATTACTCTCCAAGTTCTCAAACATAAAACGAAACGTTCTTCTAGTCTCTTTTTCTCCAATCAGGGCATCCTAAGAAACAACCTGTGATGAACTACTGAACTACTAAATTGAATGAGAACCACAGATAACTGATGTTAGCAGCAGAGTCGCTTGGCTTCCTTATCTAAATCGGTTTCTGCTTTTCTTTTCTTCACTTCGCCAACCAGCTTCTTGACATAAGCAATGTATCCATCAACATCGAATTTCCTCTTGCACCCCGCATAGTTCATGTATCGTATTTTCCCAAATATTGGTCTCTCTCGCCAACCCTGCCATCCAACCAAACCCCAAAAATGAACTGGGAATTATGCAGGAAAAAATCTCGTCTGAGGCATGAGCCATCTCCATGATCGTGTATTCAGCATAAGCCACATTCTCAACCTTATATATTAGCCAAGCAAAAGCACTCCACACGCTAAATACTAATCAAAGGCTGACTCCAGCATCAAAGGTCAAATCATCTCCTCCAACAGGAACAATAACCAAATTAAACAAGAAATAAATCCACGATAATTGCTTACCTGGTCATGAACACCACATATTGACCACATACATCCCACATAGCCATTGGGATCCCGTCCATCTATTTCATACTGCAACTCAGAGTTTATTCAGTTAGGAAATGTGGGTATAACAGACAGAACAAGCATACAATCGCCATTTAGAAAATGAAATGCCTTTGAATCATGTTTCATTAGTTCACTAGTTTACCTTGTCATTCAAATATAGAGCTGTTTCAAGCGCTTCTTCAGGTCCTTTTGTCCACTCAAGAATCTTTTTGGCCCAGTACATTCTGATAACAGTGAAAATTCACCATAGAGAACCACACAAGCAAATAAGTAACCTATCTAACAAGATTAGTCAAGGTATTGAATACAACGCAACTAAACAAGAAGTACTTCATTCAAGATCCATGATGCATTTTTCTATTTCCCCACAATTAGACTATGTTCAGTTTATCATGCATGTGATTAGAGCACCAGGGGAGGGGAGGAGGTGAATACTTGCCTCATGAAGCCATGCATTTTCCCATGGTATACCATCTCAAGCTGAGAGGCATTCCAAAGCTGCAGAAGACCATATTCAAGATGTCATGAGAGCCTGAGACTACGGTTGCCGACGAAGAAGTGAAAAACACGCAAAATACAATGTGCTACTCAAAACTCGAAATATCAACTTACTGGATCAGCTGTTAGAGCTTTCTCCAACTGTTCCCTTCTACAAAACGAACAATAATTTTACCTAAACTCGGTCAGGAATCTGAGGTCAGAAAACATGCAGATAACAACAGAAACAAGTGCTTGCCACTCACGTGTAGATATGTTCTCGCTTGTCAGAGGCACGATCCATCAATGTCTTCCTTGCCCACTCCCATGCCCCCTTTAATGAATCATAATGAGGCTGATAGAAGCAGAAGTTGTCGGCAAGTTCCCTCCTCACAATCAACTCCTCCAAGAATGCATCTACTGCCTTCACAGTTGCAAGTTGAAGAAGAAATATCAAACTGCATGTCATTAGAGGATGAGCCAGACAAAGATAAACACATAATGGCACCAGTTGCAGAACTGCAGGAACTTTCAACGAAAAGGTGGAAGATTGTGCAACTCCTATCAGCAGAAGTCATACATCTACATTTTACAGAAGTTAGAACTCGATCTGCTAACTCAGCTATCTGGTTCGAAGTACCTGAGGATAACTTTTCCGTACTTTATGCGCCTCTAAAGCACATCGCTGGGCAGATATCTGGCCAAAATGCAAATAAGGAGAAAGTCCAGAAAGCCCCTTGGGTTTCAATGGATTGTTCCGGTCTGCAGAATAATTTCTCAATCTTTTAGTCAGAAACCCATTTTCATTTCCCATCAGTACTTCCAGTGCAGCACTTTCCCCAGGCTTACACCAACTGAGTTCCGGAACTTCTGCTCCTTTCCTATTATTTAAAGGAAGATTTGTCAACAGGATAGAACAAGCAATAGAAGTTCATATTTAACCATGACAGGAAGCATAAAATTAACCTCAGGACATCTGCAATAAGATTGTCCCAATCAATCGATCGATGGGTGGTATCCCATCTTCTACTTGACGGTTGCAGGGTGGGGAAATCAATCAGATACTCTGGAAGCATTTTATTGATCTTTCCCCTAATAGTTTTAGCACTGTATTCCAACTTCTGTGATGCCACCCAAGCAGGTACAATATTGTGAGCATCAACTTCATGTACAGTCACTGAATCATCAACTCTCTCGTAGATTTTCTCCTTACACTGGCGAATTGTCCTTAAGGGTGAAAAATCTGTAACCAAAAGTGAAGCCCCACATTCTTTAAGAAACTTTGGTATAGTCTCATCAGCTTCGCCCTAGATAATCAATCCATACGACCATAAATCAGAGTGCATCAGATTTATTGGCAACGGGCTTACTAGCACATAAATGACCCATAAAATACCTAGGCACAAAACTGTAGAGCACCTAATGCAAGTTAAATAGAGTAGCTCCAAGGGACAAAAACACAACCACAATTTTCGCACATCATAATAATCACAACTTGCATTATCAATATCAACATAACACAACTGCGAAATCCAACCAGTCATGAAACTAAAATGCCAAACTACAATGCGAGGGGAACTTCTGCACTATATTTAAGACCACCGGCTTGCCATTACTTTAGTTGAATCACTATGCTATCCAACCAATTCCATTCGCGACCAATCCGTCAAACTCTCCGCCGAACCACCAGAAAAGGTATCATGTGATTCGTCGAAAAAGCACCTTGCCAGCATCACATTAACTACTTCACAAAGACGCAACACAATGACCACACAGTCGAAATCCATCCCTCAAGTGGGAACGACCAATCCCACAATTCCTCATTTAACCACAAACTCAAAAGGACGCCACTTCCACCGAAACCGCCGGCACTCACCTCAAACAAGAAGAAGGGGATCCCGAGACTCCCCTCGATCTCCCGGTGCAGCTGCTGCAGTCCTCGGAGCATGAACCCCAGCTGCCTCGCATTCGCGCCCAGGAACCGGTCGAACAGGTTGAAGACCACCGCGACGGGCGCGTCCGCGCGGTTCGCCTGGTCGACGGCGTGGATCAGCGCCCAGTTGTCCCTCCACCGCTGGTCTCTGAACATCCAGTAAACCACGGGCCCTCCTCCGACCTCGCCGCCGGGGCGCCTCGTCCCTTCCTTCAAAACCCTAAACCTCCCCGGCTGAACGGAATTCGACGCCCTAGCCGCCATGAGAGAGAAGCACCGAATCGAAGCGAGATAAAAATGGAGCCTTTGTCAGGCCAGGAGAGAGAGAGAAAGAAATGGAGGGAAAACGAAGCTGTTAGTTACAGTTGAACTTGTGGCTTCGAAACTACTTGCGTGGATGGAGCAGGAGGCCGCCACGTGTTCGGTCGCGGTGGTCCTCGGGCTCGGAGTTGGACTTTGGTTGTGGGCCTCCTTCTAGTGGGCCGAATGTGGAGATGGAGCCCAACTTGATGGATTGTTCGTGGGTTTGCTATTGGGCCCGTCCGATCTCGTGTTGCAGACTCCATTCGGGCTTGTGTAGTAAATTTCGAGGCCCCGGACTCGTCTTTCTTTTTTGATACTTAAGATGACTTTTTTTTCAATTATGTCCTCAAAACAAAAAAATTAATGTTTTTAAATGACAAGAAAGCGTACTTTTTTTTTTTTTTATGACTCATGGAAACCCGTCAAAGGTGAAGTGAAGCAAACCCCTGGGTCGCACAAGGGAACCACCATCCCATACAAGCGTTTAAGGCACCAAGCGCCTCCGCTGGGTTTCGAACCCCTCACCTTGAGGGTAATGATCAACGGAAACTTGTCCAGCGGAGCCACTGCGGCAGGTGGTGAAAGCGTACTTTTATTGTTAACGAGACAACGTCCTAAAGTGTGTATGTTTGAAAAAAAATTTTAGAAATTAATTTTTGGACTCACATGTTTAGTTGGCCGATATTGACTGTTAATCGAAATCATTTTCTAGTCAACGAAAATATTCATATATAAAATTAAAAAGTAAATTTCTAAATTCAAAAATGTGAAAACACTTTCCAGAAATAAACAACTGTTTTTTTTTTAAATGCGAATCCCTGGAGTCTTGTAGCTTTGCGAGAAATGGACACTTAAGTGCCATAACTTACGAAAGGTATATTTAAATGCCAAAATTGGAGCAAAATGGATCATTTGAGTGCCAATCCGGCCAAAATCCAGCCAAATTGCATACGTGGTATTTTTCCGGCGAAGCAAGTGCAAAACGACGTCGTTTTGGGCGATGTGGTAAAAAATAATATAAAAATTAATTAAATTAAATTTAGTTAAAATATTTTAAAATCATTATTTTAAAATTTAAAAAAAAAAAAAAAAAAAAAAATGGGGGAGGTGGCTAAGGGCCGAGCCTCCTCGCCGTCACGGAAGGGCCGGTGATGGAGGGGGAGGTCGCGAGCCCTCGCCCCATTGAGGCGGGAGTTGCGGCCCTTGCCCCGATCCAGCGGGGTTGGGGGGGGGAAGGAGGAGGAGGAGGGAAGCAGCGCACTGAGGAGGACGAAGAAAAAAGGGGGGGGGGAAGGAGGAGGAGGGAGGCGGCCCGGCGGCGAGGGTCGGGGCCGTCGAGCCTCGGGCCGAGGGGCAGTAGCCCCAACCGACCCTCCCCACCTTTCGGCGACGGTAGGGAGGCAGCGGTGGCGAGGGCTCGGCCCTCCGCCAACCGCCTTCCTCCTCCTCCGTTTCCATTTTTTTTTAAAAATAAGTATAAATTATATTATTATTTTGTTTTTAATTTAATTTAATTAAATTTTATATTATATTAAAATTCAAATTATGCCAAAATGATGTCGTTTTGGCCGATTTAAGGTTTCTAGTTTGGCCAACACCTGAAACGATGTCGTTTAGGGTGAATTAGAGCTGACTCAGCTCTCCGGCGAGCCATCTCGGCGAGAAATATTAATATTTAAATGCCACATATGATTTCCGGCTGGTTTCGCTGGAGGTGGCACTCAAGAGTCTCACTTTTCTTCAAATGTGACACTTAAGTGTACATTTCGTAAGTTATAGTACTTAAGTGTCCATTTTTGTCAAGTTATGGCACTTGTAGTGTTATTTTTTCTTTTTCTTTTTTCCTCCCCAAAACAAATTTGAAAAATGTTATTATAAAAAAACTAGCAATTACAAAAATGAAACAAACAAATTAACACCATGCTCATTATGGCCGCAGCCGCCATGGCCATGGCCACCGCCATGCTTATTGCCTTTGTCACGATTCTAGGTGGAAAGAAATATAAGGAAGGATTTTGGGAAGAACTATATGCTTTTCATTCATTGTATATTTTGTGTACAAGAGAAAATATATAGTACAAAGAATAATCAATAAAAAAGAAATAAAATATTATCTAATCTTGGTGTATTGATTAAATATATCAATTACAATTGGTATAAATCTTCTGAATCTCAAGCATATTTTCCAACATTCCCTCTCAAGCTAGTGACTTGTTTATGTCCAAGACGCCTAGCTTGCTTAAAAGATATGCATGTTGTCTTTGACAAAGAGGTTTAGTAATCATATCCGCAGGTTGCAAGTTTGAGTGAAATAGCAATCAACCTTTATATGTTTCGTCCTCTCATATACTATGGGATTTGCTGCAAGTTTGAGTGTTGAATCGTTGTCACAAAAGAGTAATGTTGGTCCTTAACTTGTGTCCCAAGATTTAGAAGTAAGCCTCGTAACCATACTATTTCACAAACAGTCTTAGCTATAGATCAATATTCGGCCTCAGCTGATGATAAAGACATAGTAGACTACTTCTTTGTCTTCCATGAGAGTAATGATTCCCTAAATTTGATACGAAAACCAGAGATAGATCTCCTCCTCATAAGACAAGGCGCACATCACAATAGGCTGTCATTTCCATATTACACTTTCGAGAAAGAAGTATCCCTAGGCTTGGACATTTCTTCAAGCATTTCACAATCTTCAAGGCTGCATTCATATGAGATTGTTTTGGTCTGTGCATGAACTAACTAAGAGTCTGTATTGCATAACAAATGTCTGGCCTAGTCATGGTGAGATAGATCAATTTTGCAACAAGTCTCTGGTAACTTGACGAATCTTCCAATAATGGATCATTATTTGGGGAAGATATGCCAGCATCATAATCAACAGTAGTCAACTTGGCATCTTGTTCAATGGGAATAATAGCTGGTTTATATCCTAATAATCTTGCTTCCAATATAATCTCCAGCACAAATTTTCGTTGGCTAAGAGAGATTCCTTGATCTGAATGAGCTATCTCAATTCCAAGAAAATATCTAGGTGACCTTAAATCCTTGATGTGAAAAGTGGAATGTAGATACTCTTTAAGCTTCTTCATAATAGATTCATCACTTCCCATGATAAGTATCTCATCAACACAGATCATTAAGTAAATAGATGACATACCTTTTGTCCATGTGAATAGAGCATAATCATATTTGGACCATTTGAATCCGGCAGCTATAAGTACATTGGTAAATTTAGCGTACCACTATCAAGAGGCTTGTTTGAGGCCATAAAGAGATTTGCAAAGACGACATACTTTAGACTTCCCCTGTCTTCGTAATCCTTGTGGAAGATCCATGTAAATCTCTTCATCCAAATCACCATAAAGGAAAACATTATGAACATCCATTTAGTGTAATGGCCAGTCACAAAAAACAACAATCAATAAAAAAGAATGAATTGTAACATCCTTTGCCACCAAAGAGAAAGTCTCATGGTAATCAAATCATTCTCACTATGTAAAGCCTTTGGCCACTAACCAAGCTTTATATCTTTCAATAGAACCATTTGCTCTATATTTAATCTTATATACCCATTTACATCCAATTGGCTTGTGATGGGGAGGTAATGGCACAATTTCCCAAGTATGATTTTCTATTAGGGCTTTTAGTTCTGCCTCCATAGCCTTTTGCCAATGTGGATCATGTACAGCCTCATTATAACTAGAGGGTTCACGTTCCTCAGAAATACGGCTAATTTATGGAAACGTATACTGCCTCATTATAACTAGAGGGTTCTCGTTCCTCAGAGATGCGGCTAATGCAACATAAATATTCTAACGACAGCCGATCAAAGGAAACATATGAGGAGATAGGATAATGAGTACCTGGTGAATTTGAGGTGGCACATACATAGTCCTTCGTCCAGGTTAGCGGACGAGTGACACGACCAGATCATCATGGTGGTTCATGCTACAGCATCGAGGATGATTCTTCAATAGTGGTCGGTACTAATGGAGCTGTCATTTAAGGCCCCTCTTCTATTGTTATGGGAGGATCTTCAATTGAATAACCCGTTGCAATAGAAGTCTCATAAGATGTTGGGAGTGATACAACAGCTAGTGTTTGATGCTTTATAGAAGGAACAATAATATAGGATTCTCCAGAAGATAGATTCTCTTCAGATAGAAATTGATGACTCTGAGATGATTCAGTTCTGGTTTCTTCCTATACAATATCTCAAATGGAGTTTTCCCTTCTAGAATGCGTGATGGCATGCGATTGATCAGATATGTTGTTGTGACCATACAATCTCCCCAAAAATTCTCAAGAATAGATGATTGAAATTTAAAAGCACATGCTACTTCTAAGAGATGACGGTGTTTTCACTCAAAGACTTCATTTTGCTGTAAGGTATAAATACAAAAAATCTCATGCAAAATTCCATTCAAAGAAAAGAAAGAAGCACATTCACCATTGAAGAATTTGCTTCCATTATCAGTGCAAATGCGTTGAATTGATTTCCCAAATTGATTTTTGGACAGTGGGATGAAGGTCCTCACATGAGAAAGGACTTGATTTTTTTATTGCATGAGAAATACTCATGTGGCATGTAAGAAATCATCTACAATGGTAAGAAAAAAACAAGAACCATCGCGATGCGAAGTGTGGTAGGGTCCCCAAACATCAACATAGATTAATGAAAAAATACTGTCTACTCGAGAATTGCTATTTTGGAAGGGAGCACGTGTCTGTTTTGCTAGAGGGCAAATAGGACACTGAGGACAAGCAAATGAAGCGGTATGACCCAATCTTTGATGATTAAGGAAATTCTGGTCATTGGTAACAGTGTTACATAATGATTTATTGAATTCAATAGAAGACGATTTAAAACTGCCCAAAAAATCGATCAAAAAGTACAGCCTTTGAGAGACCCTACCCAAGCCCATCAGTTTGTCAGTCGAAATGGCCTAAAAGAGACATTTATCATAATTGAACAGGACACAATAGGAATTTTCTTCACAAGCTCGAGAAATAGATATGAGATTGAAGTGAAAATCATGAACATAAAACACATTTCGAAATGTGATAAGGGAACTAAGATTCATAGTGTCAGTCATTGCAACATATGTGGTATATCCATTTAGGAGTTGTATTGAGATAGGAAAATGTAATTTCTCGATATTGGAAAGGAAATCTTTATTACAGACAATATGGTCACTAGCACCTGAATCAATTATCCACGCGTCCTTTGAAATTGAGTTCATAATATAATAAGAAATACCTGTGAAACTCTCAATTGTATCAAAAGCATCCAATTTCTTCAAGGCTTTCATCAGTTCCTGATATTGTTCATAGCTAATTGACTTGGTAGCTTGTTGACCCGATACTTGAAAAACGGTTGAAAATTCCCCTTTTCATTTTTCTTCAGGTTTGCCATGCAATTTTCAGCAATTATCAATCGTATAATGCAAACGTTTACAATAGTCAGAATATGATTTACCTTTTCCTTTTTGACCATTATTTCTCGTTGATGTGGCTAAGGAGGGGCCGTTTGAAGGCTTGAAACCAGAGCCAACATTGACCCATGTGAACCATCCGATCCATAAGGACTAATTCCGCATGGGCCATTTGATCCAACCGGATTGCTACTGCGTGGGCCATCGGATTCAGTTGAGGGTAAAAAGGATCGTGGACCGTTCGATCACCCAACAAGATCTTAGCTATCCGCCATCTTCTTGAATGTTCTCGAGTCTTCTTTAGAAAACCCTAGATGCGCCCCTCTTTGTCCTTTGCCTGCTATAGCTCTTGGTGGAGGGCGAAAATGGGTCGTCGCCGTTAGAACCATCCCTTCTCCGCCCTTGCCGTAGTTCGTTGCCGCCCTCTGTTAGCTTTCTTCCTAGATGGCAAGTTGATAGATCCGGCAAAGTGTCGACATGGGCTCCATGGTCAAAATTTGAGAACGAAATGAGAGGTAAGTCTCGTTTAAGATGAGGAGGAACCTCGTCGCTTTCTCCCTCTCCCTCATGCTCTTGTACTGCTGCAAAATGGGCTCCAACTAATCAAACTTTTCTTCGACTGCTTCTAACTCGTTCCACAGAGCCAAAAGTTTATTGTAAACACCCACAATAGTCATGTTGCCTTGCTTTAGTTCTGAGATCTGCTGAGTTAACGAAATTTTTTTAACTTGATCCAATTTTCCATACATTTCCTTAATGTTTTTCCACATTTTTCATGAGTCCTCCGTTGGGGGAAGTCTGAACACGACTTTAGGGGTGATGCAATTCCCAATTCATGTTCGGACGACTTGATTGCATTTCTTCAAAGTCACGCCAACCACTCGTTGGACGGAATCGGAATTATTCCGTCAAGAAAACCTTATTTTTCCTCGGTTACCAGTGCACGCCAGAACTCCCGCGACCAAGTTGAGTAATTGTCGAGATCAGTTAACTGTTGGGCGATAAGCTTTAGTTTTGGTCCGTCGGCGCTCGTCGTGTAAAGGGGGGCTCTGGCCGGCCACTGGTAACAAGGATCCGGTACGGAAGAAATCCAAGCAAAAAACTCAGGTAAGGATTTGCCCCTATACCCGAACTGCTTGATCCGATTCCATGACCCGCATTGACAAAACCCGGGTAGAGATTTGTTCTCATAGATTTGTTCTCATACTCGATTCACTTGACTCGCCTATCAGCTCCGAATCGATGGTTGGACTTACCCCGTTATTAGTTGGTGGGCCTCCATCTGATTGGACGTTGCTCTAGTAGCCCTAATTTCCTAGCAATGATGTATTTGGGCTTGGCCCAAAGTACCATGGATAGGATACCCATTGGTAAGGATGGCCCGGAAAAAGCTATCCTAGATTAAACTGAACCTGGATAGGTTGCCACTACATGTGTTGGGCCTGACTGTGCTGCTATTCAGACACGGAAATTATCACAAATAGATCTTGATTATGTGAGGTTCGTGACATCACTTCTCTTGCGGGCTAGTCGTTAGAGGTAGAGTTCAAATTCTGTGTGTTGATCATGATGACAAAATTTTTTATTTCCCTTTCAAAGTTGATTCCTACGCCGGTGGCAACTCTGCTTTGCAGGTTAGAGTTCCTCGGTAGGCAATCGAAGTGGAAGCGAAAGCTAAATCAAAAGCTCAATGGCTTTGATATCATGTCACAATTCTAGGTAGAAAGAAACATAGGGAAGGATTTTGGGAAGAAGAACTATATGCTTTTCATTCATTGTATATTTTGTGTACAAGAGAAAATATATAGTACAGAGAAGAATCAATAAAAAAGAAAGAAAATATTCTCCAATCTTGGTATATCAAAATCTAATCCTAGATTGATCACAATTCCGATTAAATATATCAATTACAATTGGTATAAATCTTCTGAATCTCAAGCATATCTTCCAATAGCCTTTCCTCTTCGCACATTCGAGCACTGCTACAAAAGTCTCTCTTGATCACTCTTAAACTTGAACGCAGCCCTAGACATCACGGAGGCCATGGAATAACCGAGCCACACCACCGCAACCATGGAGGTCGACAGGCTCGGTTGACCACAACTCCAGGTAGCGAGAGCCTAATGACCTCCATTGAAGCAAATCAACGGAGCACTGCTCCTCAAATGTCTCTCTTTGTCATTATGAAACTCGAGTGTAGTCACGGACGTCACAAAGGTCATGGAGTCACCAAGCCACACCATCACGGCCATGGAGGTCGCTAGCCTCACACAATCACATATTTGGATAGTGTGAGCCCTAAGGGTCAACATCAGTCCAGGGTCAACCTTAGACCAGCCCAATTAGGTCGATTCTGGTCCGATTCCCAGGAGGGTTGGGTTAGTCTTTAGTCTTGGGACCCTTGGACCTTGCATTATGCGGGTTAATACTTGGTTTTAGGAGTTTATGGTTGATTCAACTCAAACTAACCATGTATATAAATTATATATTTATATAATATATTTTATATATTATATATATAATGATTTTATATAATATATATAATATATTATATATATTATGATTTTATCTACTCTAAACCTTAGTGCCTCCTCAATTAGAAAGTAGAAAGTGACCCAGCCCAAATTCAACCCCAAAAAAAATAAAAATAAATAGAAACCCTCTTCACTTGTCTCGGCCTTGCTTGTGGCTTGCCTCTCTTCTCTTACCATACTGGCCTTGTTGCTTGCCTCTCGCCTCTCTTCACTCACTTCACGTGTTTATTTTTATGGTTTGTTGCTTTTAGCAAGTGAAATTTCTATTGTTACCTTATCTTATGTTTATATTTGATATGTACTAGTGTTCATAGTTTGGTTAATTAATGTCGCATTGTTAGTGGATATGTAATATGAAATAATATATTTGTCCTTTTAAGGAATACAAAAAAAAAAAAATCAATTGGCTCCAAGTTGACCCTAGAATTGACTTGACCCATAGGGTTGGTTTGGTCCTCGGTTCTAGCTTCAACGAGGTCAATCCTTGATCCCAAAAATTGAGATCAACATTGTACCTATTGATCCCTAGGTTAGTCGCTGGATCGGCCCAACCCGGATCATGCTTGCCCCTAGCAAGCCTAGCGACCTCCATTGAAGCAAATCGATTGAGCACTACTCCTACAAACTTCTCTCTAAAACTCGAGCATAGCCATGGATATCACGGAGGTCATGGAGTCATCGAGCTTCACCACCATGGCCATAGAGGTCATCGGCCTCGCGCTACCCAAAAATGTGGTTGTGCAAGGTTGGCGACCTCCATTGAAGCAAATCGACGGAGGTCATGACCTTTATGGTTGGGGCTTGTGAACTTCACACATAGTGACTAAGATAAAGAGAGGGAGATATGCGGCAATGCATGACTCCATATGACAAGAGGCTAGCGCCGGAAGCGAATGAAGGTGGGATGGGGAGGGCTCACGATGGCGATGGTTGGACGGCGACACGGTGGCTGGTGAATGGTAGATCCATGTGGCTTGAAGAAGAGGGAATAGAAAATGTCAAAAAAGTAAAGAAAGAAAAGGGAAAAATAACCATTGAGTTGTTCTATAGTTGAGATGTGTTTTTCTAAAAAAATCATAAATCATTTCCCAAATGTCCAAACACCAAAAAACACTTTCGATCACATGTCACCAATGGAGTTTTCCCTCAAACAAATGTATCATAAATAGGCGAATCCTGAACCCATCAAATACCACACTGACCTCGTCAAACAATTAAAACTCAAATTAAGGCTCCGTTTGTTTCATAGAGAACATAATATTTCTAAAAAAAATTTCCAAGAAACCATTTTTTAAGAAAATAACAAAATTTCCTGGTGTTTTGTTAAACCCCGAACATGAACTGGAAAATACTTTCCACCATTTGTATGGAAAACCGGATGTGATTTTCATGGGGAAAATTACCAAAATATTCAAACATTTTATTTCTTTTTATCTTTTCTTTTCTTTTCTTTTCTTTCTCGACCAATCATCAGGGCCGGCGATCGCCAAATCTAGTGATGCTCAAACCTCAGTGGCCTTGGGTGAGCTCGCCCCTTACCTATGGCCGGTCACCAACGACCAACCAAAGAAGAAGGAAAAAGAATAAAATAAAAACAGAAACAGAAGGAGTGCACAGAGGAGAACACACTTGGTTTTGGTGAAATAAAGAGCAAGGAAAATGATTTCCTCTTTTCAAAAAGAGGAAATTATTTTTCTCTACTTTTAAATGTGTGTCTTTTATTAATGGAAAATATTTTTTTGACTAATTTATTTTCTATGAATCAAACGTTGGAAAATTCGATTTTTTTTTTAAAGTTATTTTCCATTAAATGAATGGAGCCTAAATCCCAAGTCTAGAGACATGCCATTGTGATTCAAACTCTAGAAACCCACACAAAAGGTAATTGAGTTGTTGGTTCCTTGCAAAAAAGGACATAGTAAATCGAGATTCTAGAAGCGATATCTTAAAATCAATCTGGTTAGACGAGATGAAGCATTATCGGATACATATAGATGCTGCTCAGAGGAAATGTTCAGCATCAAGCTAGATGAGTAAAATGGAGTACCCTAAAATTTTAGGGATGTGGTTAAGCAAGCAATGTCACGGAACTAAAACGGTACAACGTAGGAAAAAAGTTGGATTTTACTCATCAATGTGTTGAAAATGCGAGTTCTATCTTTGTCGGTAATTAAATAGTATCTTAACATTATTGCGAATGGCCCGCAAGGTTGACGATTTAAAACTCACCAGTCTATTTGCCTAGTCCGCGACAGTACTTGATGCGTGCACAACTGCTGTTGAAGACTTTACGGAGTATTCGTACAAGAAGTCACGCATGAGGTGAACATGTCTTACATTTTCAATCGGGGAAAAGTTATGAGGTCCACAATATATATTTGGGAAACTCATTCAGAGTGTTGTGTTGTGATCGCCAATAGGGACTCCGTGTGAAATCGACAGTTTTTCGTGTATTTCAAATCTATTGACTGTCATACTTTCAGCTCTTCTGTTATCTGGTATTTGTTTCAGATTTTACCCTCTCTTTTTCTTTTTCTTTTTCCGAAGATTTTACCCGTTAATCTAGGGCTTACCTACTTTCAGCTAGTACGATTCGTGCTGATTCCGTTGCCATTGCAATCGTATTATCTTCAACGAGGAAAATAAAGGCAGAAAAGAGAGATGGAAAAGGACAGTCTAAACTGTAAAAGCATCATGTAAATGGTCTAATCCAAACTAAGTCCAAACGCAATGAAACCTTCATGCTGTAAAACCTAACTTCATTGACTCGGATCAGCGAAGCCATGAGAATGAGAACGCATCGAGCCGTGACGAATTTCTTTGCTTTCACACAACCAACTGAAGAGTGATCATGACGAAATCTAACAAGAGAAACCCGGGAAAAAAAAAAGATGAAATATAAGGGGGGAGAAAATTGAATCTCATGGTTCGTGAACCTGTTGCTGCTGTTGCGGCATTTGCACTCTTAACTAGGGTTTCGATGCAGTGAGCCGCAACTAGCATGCAGCGGGAAATAGTTATAACTTGCATGCATTACGTATACGTGCGTGGATACGTATATGTCGTATATGTGAATAGTCTCGCAAACTTAATATCATGCTTCGGAGCTTGGGCAGCTCAACAGAGCTAAATAGCACCATGATGTGCCAAGATTATGTTAAATTTATGATGTCGCAGTGATTATACGATTAAGTAAAATCTATGAATCAGGAAAGAACATTATAACTACATTTTTGTATTACAATAATGTCTTCATCATCCACTGCGAAGGAGCAATGAAGGGAAATTACAGCCCTAGCTAATTAGGCCATCATTAACTATTCATTTCTCAAGCCACTCTTTTTCTCAAACACATGATGTAGATCTCTTCCTTAGTCCCTAAAACATTATAAATGAGATGATGACCAAAGTATAACCCTCCCCTCTTCAAATGTCTTCGCTTAATTCATTATGGATTTTAAATGCTGTTTGTCTAAGGAATATGGTGAAGAAAAAGCATCATAAAAGGCCGGACAACCTTTAAAGAACATCTTGGCGAAAAAGAGATTACATTACTTTCATCCAGCTGACTAACCCCACTTCAATTTCCTAATCATGTATCCTGCACGTGCTGCGGTCTAATACGCATATGCCACCTAGCTAATTCAGCAATTTATGCAAGCGCAAAAGAGATTGTATTCGCAATTATAACATGTGTTGGACTTTAAGATGCAATTTACCAACCGCGACAACTTTCTTTTGTCTTAAGCAACCCCAATGAATATGAGGGGTTGTTAATGCAACCACTTAACTCTATATTAGGTCGGATTCACTTTCTTGAAAAAGCTTTCTTTTGTGGGCAAATAAAGAAGAGGGGGGGAGTTGCATTTAGGTAACAGAGATATTAGGGTGTTGACATCGCCGGCCTTAGAAAGTAATTCTATATTTTAAGCACCTAATACGCGTATTATAAACCCTAAAAGAACATATAATCAATTCAAAGCCCGATTGACCGCTTTTAAAGCCTACAAAAGTGATGTATAAACTAATCCTACACAGTCGAATCATGTTCACCCTTGATTCTGCCCGAACTAACACTCAAAAAGTGGCCACGAGCAAGTCATAACCAACCATTTTTAAATACATGTGTATTTTCTTAATGTTGTTCTTCTTGGCTTGATAGTCGTGGACCGCCATTGCTGAAACCAGCAAGAGTGAGGTGCAAGCTTTGGTAGTGTCCGCTTGGGGTTCGAATAAGCTAATGATACTATACAACGTGCACACATTCTTTGGGTGTCTGTAAAGAGAATCTGCTCGTACGATAATGTAATAATGGACAATTTGGGAGATGATTACAGATTGCTCATTTGGAATTCATAATGAATACATGGTTGAAAAAGGTAGGGAGGGGGGTAATGGTGGCAATGATTCCATTGGCTGTCCATGAAAGATGAGTTTTAACTGAATCTACATTTATATTTGGATAAAGTAGGAATAAGACATCATGAAAGTGGAATTCATGACATATCAATCACTATGTGCAAGATGCTGCCACTTCTTTCTGCTTTTTTTTTTTTTACATTTTTTTTTCGTGAAAGGTAGAGCGAGCATATAACATGACATGATATGAGTAGGTAACTTTTTGAGATGACCATGTACTATTGCTCGTTGAAATTGGGGTTATGATATATTTACCGTCCAAAGGGATAGATATTTCTAAAGATGCAATCCATGACATGACCTTTATAGAGATTCAATTGTCGTAAAAAACTCATTGCGCATATCATGTAGCAAAACAGTACTTTTCGTGAACTCTTTTGTCTGCTACCGGTGAAAATAAACGAAATTCTAATCTTAAATGAATACGCATTTAATAATATTGGACCATACTCTTAAAAATAATTAGGGTCGACCCAAAAAAATAAAACAAATAAAGTTAAGACTCTTTAATAATCACAAGTTGCTCTCTTTGGCATCTCGATCAATCTCAACCACTGGTGTCTCGATGATTGAGATCTGTTAAGATATTTAGAGAAGTATAATGTATAGTAAAACGACCTCCTTTTGCACAAATAGGCATAGCAACTCCTTATTGCTATGCCGTTGCCAATAATTTAAAAAAAAAAAGATAAGTGCTAAAAATAGAGGATTCCAGCACATCCGGTATCTCTCTCGCCGCCCATATAACAACCTCTATATCCCCACCGGTGGCAACCGAGCGACCTACTCTTCCCTTAGGTTTTTCAAAAGTCACGGTACCGCTTTGGAAATTTCGTTGGTGCCCCCATCCTCATTGTTGTCATCATCACCACAACGAGCTAATAATTAGGGCTTTATAGCCACACACACACACACACACATACATAACATTACATACACGGTTCAAAATATGGACATGAAAAAGGGAAAAACCAATGAGCAAGGGGCTTTGCTAGTTGCCCCATCGAGTCCATTCCCCCCGTTGACATCCCCCTCGACGAACACGGCCCAGCGTAGCCCAAAAACACCTCTAGCCAAAAAAAAACACGACCCCGCCACCACCCCACGATGTAGGGAACGGTATTAAAAATCTGCCCCTTAATCAATTCGCGATTAGATTAAGCATAAATCAAACCACTTGATCCTCAACAAACCTTAATCATCCCGACCTAACCTTGTACCAGCGCCAGCTACCGCCACCTCTACACACTCGCAACACGTGAATGTTTTCGGCTCCCCTTTTTAAAAAATATATATATATTTCGTGGAGCCTATGGTTACACGACCCTTCGGAGTACACCAAAGGCCCTCCAAGCCAAAAAAAAAAAAAAAAAAAAAAAAAAAAAAAAGAAGTCGAAAAAAGAGATAGTAAATACGACAAAAATACGATTAGAAATTTCAAGTGGTAATTGCATTTGATTAACGAGGCCCCCCTCGATAGAAGCGCCCCCTTTTCTGGGAAGGACCGCGCGAGGGGACCAAACCGAAAAAAAAAAAAAAGGAGGAGGAGGAGGCGGGAGGAGGTGGTCGCCCTGGCGAGTGACGTCACCTCCCGGCAGATGCTTGCGTCATGGAATTGTACGGAACTGGAGATCCCCTTCTCCTGACCTAATAAAACCGAAACAGTATCTCAGCACGTGACTTGGGGAGAATAAGGTTCGTTCTCTCCCTCCCCGCAGCCGGTCCGATGTCCGAAGCTCGGGTCTCTGGTCAAAGGGCGTTCGGTCAAAGCGGGGCTCGCGTGTCCTTCGTTCCCTTCTGGCGCGTGCAACCCGGCGCGTGCTCTGCCCGCGGCGCTGCTTCGTTCCCCTTCATCTTGATGTTTTTTTTTTTTTTTCTTGACCTTTACTTTCTATTCCTTCCTCTTTTGAATAAATTGCAAAAGACGCCCCCCCGGTGAATATTTGCAAGTGCGTGCCCCTCCTACTTTTGGAAATTCCCACGAGCGCCCCTCGTCTTATCTTTAATCTAAAGGTCTAGCGAGAAAAAGCCTCTTTTGATCTCCCCTCCCTCTCTGCCTTCGAAAATCACCCTTTTTGTAAAGTAATAAGTGAAAAAGTTACAAAAACTTACTCCATCCACCCCTATTACCGAGTCGACGCCTGATTGACCGCTCTTTAGCTCGGAGTATTGTTTAACTTTTCTGGAATAATTTTTTCTATTTTTTTCTCGTATTTTTTAGTTCAGTACACATGTGTAGAGTGTGCTCGATACTAATTAATAAATGTGCAAAAATTAATGTATCTTCACCGACCTACTATTATAATTGATCGTGTGAATACCTTCATTCTTTATTGCATGAAAATTTAAATATATTATCGTCTTACTCTTTCCAAAGTACCTTTTTTTCTATTGTAAGCTCGATAATTTATGACGAGCTGACATTTGGTGAGTTGGAATTGGATCTTTGAATTTTTTTTTTATTTGAATGGATGAGATTCAAAATTTTACTTTTAAATAGTAGTGGAAGTTGGAAGAAGTTCAAGTGTCATTTTAAGGCATTATTGGATTGCTTTAAGAAGGTTCAATAGATATGAATTATCCTCTCTCTTTTTCTTGTATTCAAAACCACATTTACGTGCACAGTGCATTTAGGGCCCACAAATGCTCTCAAAACTATCAAAACCAATCTATCTCTAGTTTTTGAGCTAGAAATCCCTTAATACCCTAAATAACTCTATTGACCCTAAAGAGTTCATCTAGTCTATCTCTCTATGTTGATAACCTTAAAGAAACTAGTGACAATTTTTAGACACTTGAGTAGATTTGGGAAAGTTATAATTTTTTTTTAAATAAATAAAATTCAAGGCAAAATTGGGATGAACTAAAAGTTTAGAGTTTTTTTAAGGAATTAGCTCCCAAAATATTATGGGGAAAATTGTCCAAAATATTCTAAATTTATTACACAAAAACCAATATAATTATAAACTTTTCAATTTTCCCGATTTAGTCTTAAATTTTTTGAAATTTTCCAATTCAACTCTAAACATTTTAATTATGTCAATTTAGTCCTAAACCTTTTAACGAATTACCAATGTAGTCATTTTCGGCTAATTTTGATAAAAAAATCACTGATGTGGCAATCTAATCAATGTCGGGCTATCCCATGTCATATGAACAATTTCATAAATTTGTAATTTTTTCAATTTTTTTTTTATTTTTTTTTGCTTTTTCCTTCGATGTGCCAACAGACGAGGATTGGTGACCTCGGCCACCCCCTAGGCAAGGGTTGCGAATCTTGCTTGCCCTCACTGTGGCCAACAAGAACTCGCTCGAGGACCTCAAGGCCCTTGGCGATGAGGGCATCACAAGCCCTCATTGTCCACACAGTGAGAGCGTCGTGGCCCTCGCTCGCGTTCTCTATGGCCAATGAGAACTTGCGTAAGAGACACGACACCCTCGTTGGATCTAGTGAAGGTCATGACCCCTACCCAATGCTTGATGTCCATGCCAACCTTGTGTAAAAAGAGGAAATAACATACAGAAAATTTATAAAAAAAAAAAAAAAATCTAAGTTAGTGATTTCCGGTTAAAAGTAGTTGGAAGAACTATACTAGTAATTTGTTAAAAAAGTTTGAACTAACTTAGCAAAATTTTAAAAGGACCATGACTAAATTAACACAATTAAAAGATTTAGAATCGAATTATCAAATTGTTAAAAAATTTAAGATTAAATTTAGCATAATTAAAATGCTTAAAGCCGAATCAACTGTCATATAATAAATTTATAACTCATTGGCCAATTTTCTTAATATTACCTCATAGAGAGTACAAACGATATGGTCAGCGGAGAAAAAAGGGGTTAGACCGAGAGAGAGAGGGAGAGAGAGAAGGGGGGGGAGGATACGAACAATAAAAGAATCAATAATTTGAGTTGATTTTATATTATAATTCGTTTGCCCCCATAGGGCGTGGGGCCCTTCGTGGGTATGATCGCATATATATATATATATAGTAGGCCTATAGGAGTATTATGATGATTTTTCAAAAAAAGTGTCACCTAATTATTCGAGGGGGAGGTGGACCGCACCGTACGTCTGTAGACATAATTTAAAGTAGCATGAATGAGACACGTGCCTCGATTACTCCACCCCCACTAATCTTATCAAGTAGAGAGAGAGAGAGAGAATCTTGGGACTTTCAATGCACTTGTGCTAATTATTGTTGTTTATCTGTGATTAGCAATTTGCTTAATCGCCATGAACAAAGAAAAAAGAAAACATTGTAATCTCAATAAATTACGAGCCACTAGCGGTTCGATAATGAAAAAGCCCGCCCCAATAGAAACGTTTGCGTGCGTGCATGGTTCGATAATTTTCCAGCGTTTTGAGATTGAAGTACGAAAATCAGTTGATGAGGTGGAATGCAGTAGTTTGGAATAGTATTGTTTAGATCGAAATACTAAAATCAGTCGGTGACGCAACATCCCGAGTTGAAGAAAAAAAAATATTTAAATGAGCTAGTTGTAGTGAAAATCAGATGATTAGGAAAAAAAAACCTATGACAATGAATCATAGCTTACTCTCATGTACCGGTTTACATATCGCTAATATCACTGTACTCTTAGACATCTTGAATTTCTAGAGGATTTGATTAATAATCGTTTCGATGTTGATAAAGAGCAATTTCTAGTGGTTGGATTAATATAGCAAGCTAATGGTGTTTTCCATTTATCTAGGAACGTAAATTATACCACAACAATGCGCTCATTTAATAATGGGTTGGTTTTGATGAGTAACCTTCATTTATCACGGACTTGTGCTCAATTTCATTTTTGAATTTCAGGTGCGCCTGTTTAATTGAAAATTTCCTGATAAAAGAAGATATTTTTTATGAAATAAAATGATTAGTTTTCATTTGTCTCATAGTTTAAAGAAAATGATTTCCTTCATACTGAAAGGGGAAGTTGTTTTCCCTCAATCTAAGTTACACTTTTTATAAATCGATTAGTTTCTGTCACCCAAATTCTAGAAAGTCTGAAAATAATTTTCGAAAAACATTTTTGCTTCAAACAAACGAACTCCAAATGTGAGAAAAACTTCAGATCATCGAAATGAACCGATGTTGACCTTAAGAGACAAGGGCTACGGGGAAAAGTGAGAAGCACAAGGGAATTTTATGCTTCTAAAAGAGCAACATGAAAAAATTTTAATGCCGACGAAATAAACTTTTTTCCTTATTTAAAATGAACTACCATTTTAAGGCGTGTGACATCCAAATCATGGAGCACTTGCTACGGCCAAGTGGGTAATTTCTTATGCATTATCATGTCAAGTTCATTGCTAAAGGCATTTTAGAGTATAAAGTTCACCTATGTCGACTCTTTCGTTCACTTTTTATCTATACCATAAGAGAAAGCGGCATTGCACATTAGTTATTTCTTTCCTTAGAATCTCACTTTGACTTGTCAATTGATTGGCCTTTGGATTAAAAAACAAATGCGACCTAAGTTCCAGCAAGGTTCGCGACAGAGCTAACGGCTATCTTTCCTTTTCACTTGCATTTTCTCTTTTCGGGCACGGGCAAAGGCAACGGCTTCGATAAAACGAGAAATGACTGAAGATGCTTTTTCCTCATGTTTCAACGGGAATAAGAGGAATAAGGCAACATGCAATGACACAAGTTAGGACTTGCATCGTGTCTTGTTATGCATCATAGCCATGTTTAACAAGGACTAACACCCTTTAAGAGACAAATCAGATATTTTCGATTTGACCTTTTTTTTATATAGATGGCGTTTCTACATTCACACCGGCTTTTGATGATATCTATTTCTCTTTCGATTTAGATCTTTTCTCTCTTTTCTCTCTCTTTTTTTTTTGCCTACTTTGACTTTGGAAACCCTAGCGGAGGGCCACCATGCCCCCAACCACCCTTACCTTTGTCGGTAGACCCTCCACCTCCGGCAACCATCTGAATCGTTGCCTCTAATAGTCAAGCAACGATACCTACACTCCCGCCGCTACTAACGTCTGTCGATCTTGATCTAGCCATACATCCTATCTTTTTTTCATTCTCTCATTGACTCTCTCTCTCCCTCTAATCTCTGTCAAATTGATGGAGAGCGCGCCCAGAGAGAGAGAGAAAGAGAGATGAAGCGATCCCTGTAATGATAGTCACCTATGAGCAGCGATCATAGTGTAAACTGTCACTTATATGTGGCTGCTATTAACAAGCGATCACACCCTAAACAATGGCAAATTAAGATTTCGTTCTTTCTTTTCTCGTTCATTTAAAACATTTCTATCCAATCCTATCATACATCAACTAAATACTTAATATCATAGGATATTTACTACAAGTTAATCTACTCAAATCCCATTCTATCATATTTTATCTTTTAGCGACTAGAGGCAGCCAGCTAACCCCTTTTCTTTCAATGGGATTAGGAAATATCGGCACAAAATAACGGTGTTGGCATTATATCACAGCATCTTACTTCGTCAAAAGTGAAGATGCGCAAAAATCTAACTTAGCCCTTAATTCCACCCTAACCCTATATTAGCAAGGTACAACCTCCACATAAAAGTAAACAGCTTGATCAGCATGATCTAAAATTATACATCATGGCGATTCTTTCCGGTAAGGACCCCGAGGGTTCAGAGAGAACAAGTATAATGATGTATTAGTACAAACAAACAAAGCAAGTTTGGTGCATTGGTGGTTGGTGATAAAACATAAAGTGAGAAGACTTTTCCCCGAGCATTTTGCAGAGCCACAGAGAGAGAGAGAGAGAGAGAGAGAGCAGATTACTGGACATTTAGGGCCATAAAGAACCATGTATCATGTGAAGCTACAGTGAAAAGTTAACGTATAGACCGTATCTTTTCTCTTCCCCATGATAAAAGGCACTTGCTTTTTCGCATTATCTCACCTTAACATATATAAAAACCTAAGGGTTAACGCTTAACAGCACATATAGATGCATGGGCAATAAAGTAAACGTTAAATGCCATATGAAAACAATTAATTAGTCGCTCAGTGGCATAACCCAGTACACTAATCCTTCCCTGTAATTGATGCGAAACTTAATTTGAGATCACCAAAAGATTTTCTAGTCCGTGCTTTGGTTGAAACTCACGGCAATTTCTTTTGACTACCTAGGTGTCCGTTGACCCACCAATGGCTTTTCTTGAAGACTCCCCCAAAAGTGAAAAGAAACGGGGGGTAAATGAACAGCAACCCGCTGTACTGAACGGTATAATCCACTAGGGTTAAAGCTCAAAAGGTTAATTAAGTGGAACGTTTGCTGTTACCATAGTGCAGATACATCACTGACATTTGTAAAGCATATGATGCAGCGAAGGGGCTTGTAATCATTTGATTCTTGAGAGATCTTCCCGTGAGAATGTGGCAGCAAACGAGGGAGAGTATCATTATAACCCCACCCTCATGCAAACGAGAGCAACGAGAACTTTTTATCCCTCTCTTCCTTTATGGAGAGAGGATTACACGAATGCATTTCGTAAAGAGATCACCAGTAACAGTACACAGCAAACAGGATCCATCGAATTATTACCAGCAGGAGAGAGTAATGTGATTATGAGAGGAGCTAGCATCGGAAGAGCCAAAGATTCTTGTACTCTCTAGGAGACAGAGATGTGGTGGTCGTCCTCCAACAAAATGATCACATATTCTCTTTTAAAAATTAGGGCATATCTTTATCGATTTTATCTATCATTGATTATGAGATAGTGAGGAGTGAGTTGTTAAAAACTATCCAATCAGAGGTGAATGACATCGTCCGTGTAAAACTCTTTTTACACCGTCTGTGTACGATTAGAGAATAGCTCGCCTTTTCTTTTTTTCCTCTTTGCCAAAAGACGAGTGGACGGAACTAAGCATGGCCGAGCCCTCGAAAAATTCTCTTGTTAACCAGAGAGAGAAAGAGAGAGAGAGACTGGTTAAAAATGGTTGGTGAGCGGTCAGCATTGGGGCCGCGTTGCCGACAAGAATTTCTGTCTCTCTCCCCCACTAAACTAGCAATTAGTACACATTGTTGAGGCTGATAATATGTGTGTGTGACCTGTTGTACTCACTCACTCACTCACTACTCAATTCCTACCGCTTTTCTACGCGCATTATTACGACCCCCCTTGAAAGTAATGGACCAAACCCTCGCCCTTTTTTCCTTTTCTCCCCACCTTTTCACTGTTCTTGTTGAGGTGCGTGTGGGTTTGTGTGGACGAAATCTTCATACACCATGTACAATTATGCAAGAGAAGCTGCTTTATCAGGTGCGGCATAATGAGATGAAATTATTATATTATGGTTAGGATGGTTCTTGAAAAGGGTCCTCGTTTTGGTGTTTTACCCATGAGAGAAGGGGGTCCCGAATCAACGGGTCGTCTGGCTTTCCCCATCTGGTAGACTCCGGCTATATCGATCATGAATGAAAGTGAAAAGAAGAACAATCGAGGGATCCCTTTCGATTCAATTCTATGCCTCTGAGAGCACCCTCTTGCTTTGAAATGATAGCAAATATATTTGAAAATTGTGCGTTCGGACCTTTCTTGCATAAACAACTTGCGGCGCTAATCGATTGCTTTGCGTGTAGAGTCAAGAGGACGATGTATATGCGGTCATGAGATCCACAATTGCACAATCTTATTGTTGGGTCAGCACCATTTGTGGGGTTATTCTTTTTCGCCAATAATGTTCGTCATTACAAAAAAAATATATATCTGGGCGTTGTTTTTTTTTTTCTTTTGCTTCTCGTTTCCCCTACGTATGAATTCACGATGAGGTACCTAGCAATGAGTAAAGACAAAGGCACGTAATATATCTACCGAATACTTTGTTTAAATTTTCTCTAACAAATATAATTATAGCCATGTGGCTCCAAAATATGGTGATTTAGTTCTACCTAAAGGACTAATATATAAAAAGCTAGCTATATTTATGTATATATATGTGATACTGCAAAGAAGCTTCAGAGTGAGGAATTTTAAATAACATAGAGGGGTGCTCTAGCATGATTTTCTATTTAAACTATTAAGATCCCCACAAAGCATCACTAACTAAGTCCAAACAAGTGCGATGTAGTTTCAATATATTTTAGAAGACGACACAGATTCTCACGAGCACTATATGAAAGGGAGGCTTTTGAGCTCATGACCATATCACATCACAAAAACATTAGATCATTTCCAAGGCTCTACACGCAATCATGTCATGATAAGATCTAGTCAATGCGAAAAATTTGATGCCGGGGCAAACCTTGAATTTCCGGATGATAATCCTAAAAGCCTCCGCATTAAAATATTATTTTCCCTTGCTATGAAGGAGAATATGATGAACAGATGGGGGCACAGACTTTGAATTTGCGACTGAATGAGTTCACCGCCTCATTTTCTAGAGCGACTGCATCACCTTTTCTCAAATTCAATTTTTGGTTTTTCCATTGGCAAATCCTTTAAACATTGTAAAGGCCCTAGACAAATCGTACGACCAATGCTTTTCTTGTGAAAACAAGATTAGTACATATCTCAAAAACCCTTTTTCCGCCATTAATTTTCGCTTTGGAATTAATGAAGCTCTCAAAAAGCGATCTCCTTTATGTTATATTCTCTCTTGAGGATCTCACAAAACCCTAGACCTATCTTGAACGAAAGATGGACCAAACCACCCACAACAAGAAGAAATTGAAAAGGCTTGAGGGAATAGGAGAGAGAGAGAGAGAGAGAGAGGGAATTGGGTGTAGAATCGCTCTCGAACTGAAGCATCTTTTGAGTGTGTGGTGCTTCATGCCGACAAGGCTCTCTTTTGTTGGGGTCCTCTCAAGAACCCCCTTTCTCTCAATCATGGGTTAACCCGATGCCCAATGACTTTGCATGAGCTCTCCCTCTCTCCTCTCCCTCTCCCTCTCTCTCTCTCACGAGCCTTTAATGAGAATGTTTAAATGAGAAGTTACCCTCGTCTTAAAGTTGATTTGACAAGGAAAAAAGAAAGAAGAATTTATACTGTTCATCCATATTTGAAAAGGAAAGAGTAGGGTTTCGATGGGGGAGGATCGTAGGTAGACATTAACTAGTGCAGTAACTATCAAGATTATTGGACTCCTCTCTCTCTCTCTCTCTCTCTCTCTCTCTGGCATTTTGCTAATCCTCGTCAACTGGCTGAGGAAAGTCTAACTAGTTACAACTTACAAGAGCTATGGTAGTTGAAGCCAGATGATTATGTGTGACTCTCAATTAACGTTATTTACGAAGAGCCAAATAATTTAATTATTATTGATTTTATACATGCTTGCTTTTCTCTTTTTCATACAATAGAAAATCGATATATGCATCGAAATAAGACCTCAAAATTATCTACATTATATTGATTCAAACAAAAGCATGTTTGTCGACAAGATTATATGATGTGCATGAACAAAAGTTGACAATCGTATAAGTTATTTCTTGAACATGTAAGTATTGTCCTAAGTGAATTATGACACCATATGGTGGTCATGCCTAGTGAAGAAACCGGGAATCTAAATAGAGGGGTTGGAGAGGTGAAATGTTCAACATATTCTCGGATTAAAACTTTGATCAATTTTTGTTATTATCACATGTGAAAGAGTATTGCATAATAGGGTTACTCTTAAAAGTAAAACAACAGAGGATACTTTCTTTTTTCTTTTTTTGGAATGACTTAGAAAATACTTATGAAATTTCATCTTTTTTTAAAGACATCACAAGTTATTTCTCATCATAATATTATGTCTGAAATTAACAAAAAAAAAAAGTGATTTTATAAGGTGTATGTTACAATCAGATTAAGAAGAAAAATGTTTTCAATCTATCTGATTATCAATATAATAAAGTAATTAGCGGAATTTTTTTTATAGATTTGTACATAAAAAGGAGAAGTTAATACTGAAATTAGTTTGAAAAGAGGGGAGCCGACGGCCCTTGCCTCTCCCCGGCTTTGTGGTGCTAATAATGCCATTATCAAACCATTTTTTAGTCGAGAATTCTCTGTAAGGACGCTTAACGAGTCATTAGCATCGCATTCACCCATCGCGCATACAATAATAACCGAAGCGTTTGTACTATGCGAGTCCTCTCTCTCTCTCTCTCTCTCTCTCCCTCCATCAAAACCAGAGCTCGGTGACAAAGACCGGCACTTCTTCGTGGCGGGCCCCTTTGCTCTCTCACAGACACAGGAACCATGGCCGATGTGGACGATGACGACGAGAGGGGAAAAACAGTTGGTGAGTGTTTTTCCAGCTTGAAAAAAAAAGAAGAGAGAGAGAGAGCGAGAGAGCTCTGTTGCTCTGTGCCTTGGGGTCCTTCCAAGTGCAGTTGACCAAACAAACTTCGGTTTCTTGCCCAAGTTAAGAATTACCCAAATCCTTGGATCCTCTTCTAATCATTGCATCCGACGACTCCCTGGCTCAACAACCTCCCTCTCGTGGCGGTCTCTTCAGCGCGTCGACCACGATATCTTTGTCGAGCGGCTTTGTCACCAGAGAGAGAGAGAGAGAAAAAGAAGAAGGGGGGAGTTGGGTTTTATCAGCATTCATGGTCGTTCGGCTTAAATTCATCAGAATCTTTCATGACAACTTAAAAGTGCTTACTAGGAACAGGGGCTTTTGTAACACTTCAAAGGCACAATGATGAGGCTTCAACCATTTGTTTTCAAACCCTTAACAACCGTTTTTTGAACGGTAAGTACAGCAGACTCTGCTGCTTCTGCTTCTCGAGATCGAGACGCTCCGCTCCGATAGATCTTATTTGAAATCAAAAAGATAATTAGCACACGCTCCGCTCCTATAACTCATAAATCCAGATGCATCGATATGTATGAAACCATCCCGCATGCCTGTTCGCCTCGGACTAGGAAAATAACAGAGGAAGATGCCACAAACTCACGATTGAGCAAAGCGAAGACATTGGACATGATTCGTGCGCTAGAATCCCGAGTCCAATTCAAGACCTCCATTGACTCTGGAATGGATTTCCAAACCAGGGTGGGACAGACTTTTGCAGGCGCGGCAAGATATTGCCTAAATGGGCATAACTATAAACCCCTGCTTCATTTGTCCTGTGAAAGTGGTCAAGTGACATTGATGAGCAGTTGAATCAGAAAGTCAAATTGGTGAGATCTCTTCCCAGTTCGAGAATTCGTGCGATCGTGCGATCGCATGAATCGGTTCGATGTCTAAGGGATCGACATGGGAAGGGTGCGAAAAAAGATGTTCCCCTACAGTTGGAGAATTGAACTGATTTTTCTACATACCCATCCACTCTGGTGAACCGGGTAAATGTAGCAGCCCAGAGATCATAGTGTATCACAATCGCAATTCACTGGGTACTTCACTCGAATTCCGATGAATCCAAATAGGGAAAACATTATTTTTATTCCAAAGGAGAGCTAAAGGACCGAATTACTCAAGGAACCACAAATTTACAAGAATCTCCATGTTGATCAAACCCTCAGAGCAGCATTCTCTGTTTTTACAGCATGAAGAGCTGAGAAAATTTTTTGTTCTGCAAGTACAAGCACATAGAAACTCCAAAATCAAGTTATGGAGAAGACTGAGCAACCACTTTCCATAATTTTTTTTTTCTTTGATGCAATATGAGAAATACAGAAGCTCAACTCAATACCCTATCAATGTCATTTTCTCCTCCCACTCAACTGCCAGAACTTTTCTAGGTGAACAATTACACAGAAGAAAAAAGGGGTAGTGGAAAGAATTCAATAAATCCTACAATTTCAAGATTCTAAGAGGTGTAACTAAAAAAAGGAAAGGAGAAAAAAATGTTACACAGATGATGCATCAACAAGAACCTCATTTAGCACATCATCCTCACCATTTGCCAATGCAAATAGCTCCGCGTCCTTATCTTCGTCGCTCGAGAAATCCCTCCTCTCGAGTTTGGAATGAGCCGCGATAAATATCAGCTTTTGAGCCCTCTCGATGCCTTCCCTCGAGTGCCCATGGGAGGACACCCATCTCAAGAAGGACGAATTGCATTTGAATCCGCAAGAAGTCGCGTGGAGAAATATTAGCCTAACCGCGACTTTCCCGAGCGACTTGAACTCGGTGAGGTGAGTCTCCCACACCAAACGACTGCTTTGAGGGTTGACGATCCTCATCTTTCCAGTGAGAGGATCGCGCTCCTTCATCTGCACTGCTTTCGCATATACCGGATCGAGGCCCATCGTCCTCCACTTCATGAGCTCCATTAAGGCAATGTGCGCCTCTTCCCTCGACACGAGCCGAGTTATGAGCTTATCCACGTCCTTCTCTTGCTCAGGTGTCAAGCATTTGAACGGAGGGAGGTACTTTCCACTAGTATCCCTAATCAAATACAGGGGGTCGAGAACGAATGCCGCAGCCCAAGCCGGGTGATAGTTCTTATCGAACCGTCTCTCGATTATTTTCTCGATTAGTCCCTCCGCAATGTGGTACTTGGAGCACCAACCTTTCACTTTGGAACGGAGATCATTCCAGAGCGGGAGGCATTGCCCAATCAATGGCCTCTCTGTTTCAATCTCTCTTGCCATGCTCTTCACTAGCTTGATCAAGGAGTGCATCGCCTCCACTTCATTCCAAAACCCCATTTCCCGAATCATCTCGGCAACGTCTGCCGCGACGGGTTCCTCCATGGCCACCAGCTTATACGGCTCATCCATCGAAACTAACTGCAAGGCCCGAGACGAATTCAATATGTCTTCCAGCATTATGTAAACAGGCCCAATGCCAAAGGTCAGATTTTCGTAACCCTGCGACGGAACTCTCAATAACCCGCTGTGGCCGTACTCCTGCATCTGATACTTATGGAAGCTTTTCCTAATTTGGCCGTTGTTGTTGATGAATTTCGCGAGCTTCAAGCAATTCTGGGTGACGTTCTTGAACAGAGGAAGCTCCCTGCTGAAGTCCTTGATCAAGCTACTCAATCCCTGAACCTGACAGCAAACATTGACCATCCACGGATTCTGATTCTCCAGGTTCTGCAACGCCTTGGCCTTGAACCTATCGGCGACGATCCCGACGCACTGGTGAAGTGCATTACCACAAATCCCAGTCACCGTCTCCCACAAGACCTCCTCTGCATACTTAGAAGGCACCGAGCCACTAACAAACAGCGCCCTCCTATACACGCTCGTCCCATTAGGCAGATTAACAGTCAAATTCACTAAATTCTCTTCGCTAAACCCTCCGTAATCCCGGTACCTCCACCCTTCCGACGCCACCTGAAAGAACATAGCGTCCTTGATCCTCACTTCCGACTCGACCTTAGCATCGTCGTACTTGGCATCCAGCCTCGAACCCGTGAAATCCCTCCTCGAGACCGGGGGTAAGCCCATCTGGCTGAGGAAAGCTCGGAACTTGGGGTGGTCGAAGCTCGAGAAGGAGACCGACCCGCAAGACTCGTACACCCAGTCCACCATGAGATCGAGGGCGGCGTCAATCTGGGTCTTGCTGAGGGTCGGGCTCGGCGAGGTTTTCGGGCTCTTGAGCTTCTTGACGCTGTCCTCCAACATGGCCAACGCCCCGAAATCCTCCTTCCCACCTGACAGGACCAAATGCTGCTGATGATGATGCTGATGGAGGTGTTGCTGCTGATGCTGATGATGATGAGGGACCACAGTCGTCGTGGGGCTGTAGTCGGGGCAGAACCGGGTCGGATCCACTATCGCGAGCGGGGACACCTCGTAGGAGTGCACCGAGCGGGCGGCGGAGCTGCTCCGCTTGCGGTGCCCCCCGCCGCCGCCGCCGGGGCCGGCCGCCGAGGACGACGGCTGCGGCGGGGTGACCACGGGGGTGCCGGAGGGGGAGATGGAGGAAATGGGCTTGGGGACGGAGGCGAAGTTGGGGCAGGTGCCGCGCTTGAGGTGCTCGGACGCCGTCCGCGACGGGTTCGAGGCGGAGAAGACGGCCTCGCAGAGGGAGCACCGGAGCTTCACGGCCTTGGCCAGCCCCGTGTCGGCGTTGTGGACGAGCATGGGCTCCAGGTGCGCCCAGTACCACGCGCCCTTCCCCTTGATGGCCTTCGTCCGTACCATCACCAGCCCCTCGTACCGCTTGTTCACCGCCTTGGCCGTCATCTCGTCCGCCGAGGGCGACACGGGGACCGACTCCGCCTGTGCAGGCGGCGGCGGCTGCGGCTGCGAGGTGTTCGTGGTGGCCGCCATTCAACCAGAGCCGGGGTCTCGTCCGAACCTCCCGTTCCTCGCTTTTCTCTCTCGCGGCTAACAAGGGCTAAGGGGAAAAGAGACACGAAATTTCCCGGGCGTTCGAGGGTCGGGAGAGTTTTAGAGGAGCGTGGGAGCTGGCATTTCTCGTTTACTAGAGAGGGTTCGGTCGCCGGAAGCTCGGTCTCCGGCGGGCGTCCATGGCCGGCTCCGGCGATCTGGCGGGTTGGGTCGTCAGCGACGGGGGGGGGTCAATTGAGGTGCTGCTGCTTCCGGAAGGGAAGTCGAAGCAAGAAGCAGTCTTGCAAATAAGGCAAGAAGAGAGAGAGAGGAGCGGTGGTAGAAGAAGGAGGAGAAGAAGAAGAAGAAGAAGGAGAAGGTAGAGAGAGAAAATAAGGCGACATGAGAGAGAAGGGGGTGTACGAGCGAGAGTGATGTGGTGGGGGTTGCAGCAGGAGAAGGGAGGAGAGAGCAGGGGGAGGAGGAGGAGGAGGAGGGGGCGCACGCGCGGGGAGGGGGCGCGTGGGGGAGGGGGGGATCATTGGACGTTGATGGGGATGGCATCAACAGGGAGGGAGCGTTGCCCCACGTACGAGACTCGCGCGACGTGAGAGACCGGGTTGTCACTTGCTCCCTTATGGAAAGTGATAGTCACGCGCAATCAGTGGGGAGAATTTCTGTTTTGACACTCCTTTCATGCTCTCTCTCTCTCTCTCTCTCTCTCTCCTTTTCTCCGTTGCCCTCACCCCGAAATTAATAATTATATTGATTACCGGATTAAAAAATGCGATAATTGATTAGTTAATTTATTAATTAATTAATTAATTAATCAATTCGATTTAAGGCGATTAATTTAACATTTCTTTTTGGGGGCGTCTTTTGTTGTTGTTGTGGGTGAGACTTTTGTTTCTGTCCGGTTTCCCCTAAAAATCCCCCATTTCGTATTTTTATATTAATTTCCCCCTCCCCCTCCCTCCCCCTCCTCCTTTCTTCCCCTTTCCGAATCGATTTTATTGGGCGGAGTCTTTTCTCTTTCTTCTTTATTACTATTGTCTTTTAAAAAAAAAAAAAATCCGGGGCGATTTGCTTTTTCATGATTGCCGGGTTTGATTTTTTTTTTTATTAATTTTTTTTTTCTCTCCTTCCCCCATTGAATTTCCTAATGTGACTTGTTGTCCATGTGGGTATTCATACGGAGACAAAACAAAGGGCAACCTAGGAAATCAAATTTGAACTATTATTTCTTTACTATTATAATAATGGCGATTTATTAATTGTTTCTCTCTTTCTCTCTCTCTCTCTAGAGCAGCGCCAGTGTTGACCAAAACAGCCAACAAAATTCCCTCGAAGGGAGTCGGCCCATTGCGCCATTCGTGTTCCAGGCCTGCCTTCTTACACATGACCTGAATTCCTTTTAATTTATTTACTTAAAAAATTAAGTCAAGACAAAAGTGAGGATGAGGAGGGTTGTATTTTAGGATTTAATCCTCGTCACGGCACACGTATATTTAATTTTATTAAATTTAAATTTACACACGCGCCCGCACAAAAGTGAGTCTGTCTTCTTTCGATTTTTTACCCCGCAATAAGGACAGTGGAAGCGATGAAAAATCATTATTGATATATTACATGAGGTCTCGATGAAAACGCCCTATGTCGCAACTAAATAACTAGAGCTTAGGCCTAAGTTAAATTCGTACACCAAGCTAAATTCAAACGACACAAGTCTCTTTTCAAACGACACAAGTCTCTTTTCAGACGAAGTAGGTTATCTTCTTCTTCTTCTTCTTCTTCTTCTTCTTCTTCTTCTTCTTTCCTAGAGATCGAACTATGACAAACTAGACCCTCTTACGGGTCGAGGTTAAAATTGTCGCCCTGTCATTGACTGCCGCCTAAGATGACTTAGAAAAAGTGCGTCGAAATATGGGGAAAAGATTGATTTCAAAAGTCAAGTAACTCTCAAAAGTTTTTACGGACATTATAACGGTTCTAAATAACCCTGCTCGATGGTATGTTACAAGGTCTTGCAATCGTGTCGAATCGAAAGCGATGGGTTTACAGCACCGGATGTTTTTACCAAATGTCGATCGCGGGACCCATTCGTGTCGTCCGTGTTGATGCATCTCATCTTCTTTTTCTTTCTTTCTCTTTTTTTTCCGGGGCAGAAATTTGGGGGTAATTACAAGGAGGGATGGGGAAAATGCGGAGTGAAGGGTGGGGAGAAGAGGAGAGGGGGAGGAGGAGGGAGGGGGGCAGACCATGCATACGTGAACATGAGTTCATTCATAGGACGGGAAAATTGTCCAAGTGGGGGGAGACACGAAAATGGGAATTGGGAAACGACCCGTCGGATACGTGAGACTTTTCCTCCCCCCACGGATGCCAGCTCACATCGAACTGCCCCTCACTCCCCCGCTTTTACAAAGGCCCTGCCGTTCCCTCTCCTTACGTAGATATAGTACAAAGCACCGAATTTTAAGATGGCCCTTTTCTTTCTTTTTCTCCTCTTCTTTTTAATTTTAGCTTTGGCTCCCTTTGATCGTTAATGAAAAAGCTAACTAATCCAAATTTGGTTAAACTTGAGTCGGTGACTACCCGATGCACATGGATGGACAAATAAGCCTATGAGATGCACTTTGTAATAAAAGAGAATGTTTTTCGAGGAAATTGTTTTTTTTTTTATGAAAACCGGTTAGTTTTTGTTTATATGGTGGTTTGGGGAGAGGTGTTCCCCTCCCCCCTCTCCGATCTAAACTTATTGTCTTTCATTTGAGAAAAACGTTTTCCATCATCCAAACACCGGAAAGTCAAAAAACATCATTCAGGATGCAGTTTTCTTTTGAAGAAACGGACCCTGCATTTAAAAGGAAAATGACTAATATTCCTTGAGTACAAACACTTAGCTTATAGGTCATACGGAAAATCAACGACGGTAAGGAACACACGAAGAAAATCCTCGTATAAAGGGAAAGCAAAAGGATTTCATGGAATAAGGTGATGACGCGTACAATGCTTGTGTGACATCGCTAGATCTATCGCATCTCTTCATTTTCTTATATATATGAACTTCAGCGAAAACTATCAAGTTAATGGATTTTGAATTCGAGGACATCTAATAATTGATGAAGTCATATTAGCATGACTAGGGATATTTGTCCAAAAAGTTTTAAACCTATTGTACAGACACTTAGCTTATAGGTCATACGGAAAATCAACGACGGTAAGGAACATGCGAAGAAAATCCTCGTATAAAGGGAAAGCAAAAGGATTTCATGCAATAAGGTGATGACGCATACGGTGTTTGTGTGACATCGCCAGATCTATCGCATCTCTTCATTTTCTTATATATATATATATATATATGAACTTCATCAAAAACTATCAAGATAATGGATTTTGAATTCGAGGACATCTAATAATTGATGAAGTCACGTTAGTATGACTAGGGATATTTGTCCAAAAAGTTCTAAACCTATTGCACAGTAGCCAATTCTATCTTAAAAGGAAAATGATTAATATTCCTTTAGTACAGACACTTATCTTATAGGTCATACAGAAAATCAGCGACGGTAAGGAACACGCGAAGAAAATCCTCATATAAAGGGAAAGCAAAAGGATTTCATGCAATAAGGTGATGATGCGTACGGTGCTTGTGTGACATCGCCAGATCTATTGCATCTCTTCATTTTCTTATATATATAATGAACTTCATCAAAAACTATCAAAATAATGGATTTTGAATTCGAGGACATCTAATAATTGATGAAGTCACGTTAGTATGACTAGGGATATTTGTCCAAAAAGTTCTAAACCTATTGCACAGTAACCAATTCTATCTTAAAAGGAAAATGATTAATATTCCTTTAGTACAAACACTTAGCTTATAGGTCATACGGAAAATCAGCGACGGTAAGGAACACGCGAAGAAAATCCTCGTATAAAGGGAAAGCAAAAGGATTTCATGCAATAAGGTGATGACGCGTACGGTGTTTGTGTGACATCGCCAGATCTATCGCATCTCTTCATTTTATATATATATATGAACTTCATCAAAAACTATCAAGATAATGGATTTTGAATTCGAGGACATCTAATAATTGATGAAATCACGTTTGTATGACTAGGGATATTTGTCCAAAAAGTTCTAAACTTATTGCACAGTAGCCAATTCTATCTTAAACCTTCCAATGATGTCAATTTAGTCCTAAACCTTTTGACGAATCTAATTCTTAACCTTTCATTGTGTCAATTAATTCTAAATCTTTTGATAATTTGTCAATTTAGTTTTAAACCTATTATTGCATATTCATCAAAAGATTTATGACTAAATTGATAATCACCAAAAGATTTAGGACAAAATTTATACAATCGAAAGGTTTTATAACTGAATTAACAAATCATTAAAAGGTTTAGGATTAAATTAACACAATAGAAAGATTTAAAACTAAATTGGTTAAATTAGAGTTGGTGACTTACCTGGTGCACGGATGGACATATAAGTACCTAAGGATGGGTTTGTTTCATTATGAACTTTATGATAAAGAAAAATAGTTTCCATTTATATTGTGGTTTAGGGAAATGATTTCTTTCTTGTCAGAAAAGAAAGTTGTTTTCCTTCCTATTTAAGCTTGTTGTGTTTGGTCTATGAAAAATGTTCTCCATTGTCCAAACACTGAAAAGTCGAGAAGTTGGAAAAGAATTTTTCAGAAATAGTTTTCCTTTGAACAAACGGACCCTATATTTAAAATGAAAATGACCAATCTTCCTTTAGGAACAACACTTAGCTTATAGATTAAATGGAAAATTAGCGATGATAAGGCACGCGCAAAGAAAATCCTTGTACAAGGTGATGATGTACACGATGCTCAATCTGCTCAATCTATTGTGTCTCTTCGTATTCATAAATATATAAACTTGATCAACAACTATCAAGATAATGGATTTTGAATTTGAGGAGATCCGATAATTGATGAAGTCACATTAGCATAACTAGGGAATAATTGTTCAAAAAGTCCTAAATCTATTACACAGTGGCCAAGTCAATCTTAGACCTTCCAATTATGTCAATTTACTCTTAAACACGTTGACAATTCTAGTCCTAAACCTTTTATTGTATTAACTTATTTATAAAATTTTTGATAATTTGTCCATATAATCATAAACTTATTATTTGGATATTTAGTCGAAATGAGTACATTGGCAAATCATTAAAAATTTTACCTTTAAATTAACAAATCATCAAAAGATTTATGATAAAATTGGTACAATCAAAAGGTTTTGTAACTGAATTGACAAATTGTCAAAATGTTTAAGACTAAATTGACATAGTTGAAATGTTTATGACTGAATTAGCCACCGTACAATAAACTTAGGATTTTTTGGATAATCTTCCTGCATTAACGGTTGTCGTTATATCGCTGATCACATGCAAGCTTTCTCATTCCTCTTCGCTATATTCACCGAGAAAAACCGTTCCACGAGGCATCATATCTTTATAAAAGATGGAGAGGTACGCCAGCAGGATTGGAAAGAAAGAAAAGGGGAGGGATTAGCTTCTTTGCTCTTTGCTCTTTGCTCCAGCAGAAAATAGCATAGAAAATCGTTTGGGCAGATCTTAGAAGCTACATCGACAAATCAAAGGAAAGCTTTGCTCTTGTCCTTTTCGATTACTTTTTTGCCCACGCACACACAAACACTTAGGGTTTTCTAGATTTCTTTTTTCCTAATCCCATAATTAAAGCACTTGCTTGAAAAGTCCTTTGTCCGTTGTTGTTCTTTCTCTTTTCAACTGAACCAACAAACCCTAGGAAGAAAAAGAAAAAACTTCGACGCGCATAAAATCACCACCATATAATATATACACATATTTATGCATATATTTTTTTTTATGATTTCCCATCTTTGCGTGGGTTAACACAAACGAATTGGGTGGTTTGCTTGACTAATTAGGATTCCAACTAATCGAGCTTTTTTCTAATTTTCTATCAAGTGGAGTACATAATGACGTTTAGCACTAAACTATTGATAACACACACCGCGGCCACATCTTTTAATACTTCCCTGTGTGTCCTAATCTCTTAAAATATTTCGCCCTAGTCAATCGCATATCGACATCACATGAATAAAAACCGAATCGAGAAGCCATTCCATTGGATGTTGAAGTGATACTGTTGGAAAACTATAGTATTAAATTCACAGTGAAGGACTGATTTTATAGTCTCAATGGTATATATTTTACCTCCTAAATCCATGCGAACAGAACACCGTTGGTCACGTTTGACCTAAGGTGCGAAATATGCATGTTCTTGAAAATGATTAGCAGTAAAATATGTAGTCAGCTGTATGCACGAGATGGCACTCAAATAATCTACAAGGAAGTCCAGGAAGAAATACTGTTTTTAAAGTTTCGGGTCCATAAAGATATCGGTTTCGAATATGATATGGTATAATACTATGTGTATCATCTGAACACTAATAAAGATTAGGTTTTCGACAGGCGAAGCGTTTTTCTGGACCAACCATTTTCATCCCCGGGCTAAGTGCGGATATAGATCCAAAACTACAGTGCCTTGGAAAGTGACATGTGCGAGTGTGAAACTTGATCGAATTAAGGAGGGGGGCATTGCCCTATTGAAGGAATTCTCTTCTCTAGGTGGGGGCAGAGCATAAGAAAAACATCGTAATCTTTGCAACAAATAAAGTCACGAAAAGGGGGGAGATATTCGATTTTCCTGATATAAACTCGGTTTCAAGCAATGTCCCCTAAATTCAGTATCATCATGGCCTGTGTTCCCCACACCCACAAACCGCACCTCTCCCTTCTTGAATGGATCGAGAATCACGTTTTTCTTTTTCATTGAGCTCCAATGAAAAAGAAAAACCAGGAAAAGATATTTAAAAAAGAAGAAGATAAAGAAGAAGGGCTTCCCTCTTTTATATGCAGATATTAGGGTTGATGGCCTGTTTGCCTGCGTTTATCCATTATTCTGAATTCCACTTATCGCTTTCTCTTTTTCCATAATTCGGATATAATAATATTATCCTCTTTTTAGGAAAATTATGAAAAAAGAGTACATACAATTGTGAATGCCTACATTTGAATATGTCAAAAGAAAATATCAAATGGAGAACGGTGAGGTCAACAAGAATTGCTCATTCCTAGGGTTTTGCAATGTGTGCCCTCGCCCTTTTAGAGATTGTGAGTTGTGAAAAACCGAGTACACAAAGGAGATTAGGGTTTCTGAGGAATTTTTTTTTTTTTTTGGTATGTCCTGATTATGACCCAACTATATAAAATAATCGTTTTTGGTTTTCCCTCTCATATTTTGACACGTACCAAGCAAGGGTAAAACAAAGTAAACTGTCTTGTTACCTTTTTTACTTTCCTTTGTCTTGTCGTCCTTAGAATTTGATTAGTTTATCGCATGTACTCCATAACTTAGATTCTTTAGTTTTATGATATTAAATGAGCTCAAAACATAAATGCTAGGAGTCCTTTTTTTCTAATAAGACAGAACTTATTAAATGGAGATGTCTAATTGGCGCTTTCATCTAAAATTGACTATTACTCTTCCACGCTATCAATGTTTGATGCCGATTTACACAAAAAAGAAATAAAATATTCTCCATAACCAAAGCTATGTAATCAACCAACTTCTCTCTCTCAAAGAACCCTAAAATGTTAATTTTGTGTCTTGCATCATTATAGTGCTGCAAATCAAGCAGTGTAAATAAATTAGAGTTTTTGAAATGACCATGAATTCGTACTGATTGACTGACCTTTGTTCATCTCAAACCGGTTGAAGCTTCGGACGCCACAATCCACCATCTCCAACTCCATGACTTCACATGCGTGAGCATGAGAAACGAATAGGGTTAAGGGTCGCAACGCCCTACCTCCTCAAACCACGCTTTGAACCAGATCATGTCCACAGGTAGCTAGGGTTTTGACCAAGTGTAGAGATATCATATCGAGAGCGTTGGAATCAAGGCCTTCGTAGAGTAACCACTTGCTGCCATTTGCACAGTTGGTATCATTGGCTCCATAGTACGCTTTATAGATTCAGCTATCATAACTCAATTATCTACTACAGATATACGAGAGTTCTGTACTTATATGCGATGTTATCCACCGATAGGAGGTGGACTTCTACCTATAACTCGTAAAGCACCTTAAATATTTAGCATCCATAAATTATCGATACTCACTAGATTAATAGTAACCTAATTAGTTGATTACTTTCCAATAATATGGGACAAAATTTCTTTTTATCATAGAGAATATTTTTCTTAGCTCGAAGCTTTATGGGACAAAATTTCTTTTTGTCATAGAGCATATTTTTCTCAACTCGAAAGCTTTATGGGCAACTAATATGTACGGCACAAGCTTCTTTTTTCGTTTTTCGTTTTGTTATTTTCTGGACTTCTTTTAAAGGTACACGAGTGGTACTCTGAACAAGGTCGGTTTCAATGACATCAAGGATTCCGTGGTGGAATATTTCTCAAGCCTGACCCGTGAAGTATTCATGGACGAATTGATTACCAAGAATCTTTGGTTGTTTGCATACATTGAGAATAAGAGTGATCAAGCTTTTCTGAAGGTTTCGAAGGATGATCTGGGAAAGAAAAGAAAAAGGAAGCGAGAAAGGAGAAGCTCAATTGCCTTCACATATTGCATATCCTCCATATGTCTTAACAAAAAAAGAGAAGAAAAACTTAAACTATATGATGGGAAAAAAAGTATGCACACATATGGACCTAAGTTCGGGATAAAATGAAATTCCTAGGACATTAGAAACTAGGAAAGCTCAGGAAAATGGGTCACAAAAGGAATTTATTCTAAGGAGTTGTTCAAGTAATAAACGTATTTGTCCTCCTCAGTTAAGACGGGTTTAAATTATCATATATGCACATTCTTGTAGGGTCTACCCCAGAAGAATAGATCTATATATCTCCAGTAATTATATGGTATATATGGTATGGAGGGCCTGTCGTAACAGATCTGGGATTAGTCCGGTGCTGCAAATGTTAGAAAGAATGACTCTTAGAAGAGATACCTTATGGTCTTGAACCGGCTCGGGAATTCATTGTTGGCTTACTTTATGTTTTGCTTGCATACAGTTCATGCTCGTTCATCACGAACCCACGTCCCCCACGAACGTTGTCCTTCGGGTCGGGTATGAAAGTGGGCACAAATTCGGCTATATTCAATCCCAAGCTTTCCACCTTCAAGTCACATCGTTCTTAATGAGTACCTTCCTCTGACTTTTTTTGGCTTGTGCTAAACATCAGATCTACTTGAGCAACTTTCCATTGTTCGAACATGAAGTGCGACCTAGAAATTCATACAACTCGAAATTCAAGCAATCTAGAGGATAGCTATTATAATTAGAATTTCCATTATCCGTCAAGTCGAAAATAGTCGAAGGGACATTTTTTTTTCCGTGCATGATCAATGCTGTGTGGTGTTATTTATTATATATATGAGGAAATGGTGGGATTGAATTGCTTGAGGCTGCCGAAACCAACGAGAAGCTACACGGTTGGGAGGACAAAAGTACATTAGTTAGCTATTAGCTGTTGCTTATTATCCCTTTAAAAGAGATGCTCCTAACCTTGTCTTTGTCCTCAAGCAATACCCTTTTGATTTGCCATAGTTAATACAACCCCCCCAAAGATCAACTCTCTCTCTCTTTAAACTCAACACTCGCATTTATTAGGAGGTGATCTATCTCCGGTGCATAATCTGGCAACCCTTTTGTTTTCCACATATGTCATGCGTGGAATAAGAATTTCAAGGAGCTAGGGTTTCGAAACTCGGTGTTCGGAGAGATTTCTATTTTGGGAGCAAGCATCATCAAAGTGAAGCAAGGAAACACGTAATATACTATAGATCGTATGTGTCACCCATTCACCTATCAAGTGTCACTTGTCTGACCCTTTATTTTTTGCAAACAGAAGCAACTGAAAATTGAAAATATGTGACTTTTGGGGGAGGGGAGGGGGAATTCAAAGAATAATGGATAAAGGTAAACCTAGAGCACATAATAATCCTGTGAATTAAAGTAAGTAGCATTCAATACCAACCCAAAATCTTGGTAAACCATAAAGAGCTCTTTTTGACCTACTCGATTTCAAAATATTCAAATGGTGGGTGCTAAGCATATCCCAAGTTCGTATTTGTGCCTTCACATAAGGCACGCTGTTAAGATTTGCTTCTTTTGTACTCGATCATCCGCACAACCCGTCCTTAATAGAAGCTATCAATTATCGAAATACTCGAGAGTTCTACATCCTTGCTTTTTTCCGATCAAATGTTCACACTAGATCCAATCACAGTGCCCATGTGGGGCAGAGTAAAGGCCCTTGCCAATCTTGTATGAGTCATCCGAGGAAAATAACTTTTCCTAATTAAGTAAAAGAACAAGATCGTATACTAAATTCATTGTATCTCAATCGAATTGATAATGGGTCGTACGAGACGATTAGTCTTTTTGGATTCATGCTATCTTTAAAGCATCAATATCGTCTAGAAGGCAAATCATGATATTCGTATTAGCAGCAATAAGATAATTTTCGCCAAACATCTTGACAAAACTGTACAAAATATATAAATCTCCCTCTTCTTTTTCCATAGTACAAGCAACTTCCATTTGTCTAGGGCTGCTTGTCCCAACGCCCTTTTTGCAGATCGCACACATACAATGAAATCAGGGTCGGGCAACGGTGGGTGGCCGGGCCCATTAGGGGCTTGGGCTAGGGAGATACCGTCGGACGGCCGCCGCCCAAGGCGCACGGTGGCGGCAGTCGGAGAATCCCGAATTTTCCTTCCGGTTTATTCTACGAACTATCGAAGAAAAACCCTCAAAGTAAAAAATACGTCCAAGGAATAATGACCATTACTTTATGCTATTTAACGCTCCTTTAGAAAAAGTAGGGGGGGAAAAAGGGGGGGAAAGAGGAAATTAGCCGTCGGTGGATTAAAGAGAAAAAAACCCTCAGCCCAAAAAAAAAAAAAAAACAGGTGGTCATAATTTAGATCAAAAGTCCCATAATTGCTGACCCCACGTTTGGTGGAGAATATTAGCGATGGCCTCTTCCTTCCCTTTTTCAATTTTTTTTATTATATTCAATTATTACGTGTATTTTCCCACCTAGGAAATCACCTCGGATTTTTTAAACTTTAATTGGTCGACCGGCGGGAGCCTGAAATTTTAGCTCTCCGTCAGCATCAAGACCGTGTCTGGACTTTTCCTCGTGGAAAAAAGAGCGTGGACGCTGTATTTCGGCTTATATGACGATATTGCCCCCCCCAATCATGAGTTTATCTTGGAGAGCACAGTGTCGAATTTTGGCCTTTTTTTTTTTTTCCAGGGATTTTTACTCTCTTGATTCTTTCGATGATTGGTTCGAGTCGCAAGCTGAGTCGAGCCATCAAACGAGGGGAAGGAAGCGGGGATAGGTACGTGGCTTTAATGTCGAGTCAACCAAACACCTGGTCGCTGAGTCTAGGCGGCGAAGACTTTTCAAAGCGCAAGAGAGGGGGCGCTTTCAAAATTATGGTTGCTTCTGGGCAGTACAATACGCTAGCCAATTTGAACGGATGAGGTAATTGTGTGTGGGGGGCACATCTTGGGTGGAGCTTACCCCTCTCGGTCCTCCTAGTACGAGAAAGGAAATAGCATATTTCCTCGGTAGCATCTAGTTTTTTACTAGGTTAGTGCCAAAGATACCGGGCCCTGCCCGGCCCGGCCCATGATCCATCGGGTCAAGTCCCTAGAACTTGTTCGTGCTCGAGGGAATTAGGAAGCAAGAAATTCCAGTCGGAATGACAAATTAGAGAGTGTACACAGAAAAACCCCCTAGGAAACGTCACTTGATGATGGTTAAGAAAAGGACGATTGACAGAAAATGGGAATGCTGGCACGAACATGTTGGGCTTGGCCCTAATTGGAAAGCGGAAGCCCAAGGAACAAGGCTGATTCTTATACATTGGGTTGTAAAAAAAAATAAAAGGGAAAGACGCCCACCGTGGGGCTCGAACCCACGACCACAAGGTTAAGAGCCTTGCGCTCTACCGACTGAGCTAGACGGGCTGCTTGGCAAGAGTTGTCTTAGCCAGGATTTGACTTTATTGCGTCTAAATTAAGTGCGAAAGCGAAACGACGACAGCGATGATTTGAAAAGATATGGACGTGATTCCTCGGACCGAAGACATAGGAACCGGTCGTCCACCCATCCTTTTCAACAACGAAATGACAGCCCGCGACCACCTGTTCGGCCTTTTCCTCCTCAGCTTCGCTTTCAATTCCTGCATTTTGACACGTTTCCTTTGGCTAGTGCAGGACCTTTATTCTTTATCCTCACAAAAATCCCCCACTACCTTTCGATTTTGTTGGTTGACATTCTGATCACTGGTCGGGCAAAAAGACCTCCTTGCATCGAACCCATAGATGGACTAGCACAATGAACAGGTTGAAAATTCAAGTCGCTCATCGGCATCTTTGTTTTCCATCATTTCGCCAGTACATTTGTTGCATCTTTTTGCAGAAACAGAAGGACAATCCATCTCACCTTTAGTCCACAAAGCTTTACTATCCATATGGATTAGAAGTTCCGCGCAACACAATACAGGCTCATCAAAACACGGGATTGTCTTTTTATTTAGAGGCTATACATCGAGGAAGACAGGAAAGGAAAGGGGGGGGGCATAATTCGTGTGCGCGAGGGCCAAAATTCCGAGCCTGAAGTAACAACGATGCCCTTAATGAAAACCGTTTCTGTTCCTTAATGTCAGACAGAAACTCAAGTCTTCTTCAGTCCCCAGATAGTTTGGCATCCCCTCTCAAAGCTACCCCAACAATAAATACATTTTAAGACACAGACCAAGTTAATCACAACCTAAACATGATTGGCTCTACTTATAGCCGGATTCACATGAGATGCTGACTCGACTGCAGTGATCTTGGGAAAATGATAAGCGGTCAACGCAATAAGGGACCACCACCAAAGAACGCATACAGCGGTTCCTCTAAGCTATTCAGCTTTAAGATCTCGAGCAGAATCGCCACTTCTCAATTCCTCCATCTGATCCAGAAAAGAAAAGATAAGTACAAAAAACATGATACAGGAAAAGTTAGAGATGCATTTGCTCGATTGATTAAGCAAATTCCGGCAGAAGATGAGGGATGCCAAAAGGATTTAAAAGAAATTTACGTAGATCTAAATAATAACTCTATTTTGAGTGTCATATGATACAATCTTGGTAGCTAATAATCTGAGGGCTTCAAAGCATTGGATCACTTGCCACTTCCCAAAATACCAGGTAATATTTACCCCTAATGTCCAGATGTACTTATGTATACTACACGAAGATGATATTATTGCCGATGATAAAGCTATTGAAGAAGCAGCAAATCAGTGTTTTACCTTCGCGAGGAGTTTCTTCTGATACCGATAGCCCTGGCGAACATGACAGAATTGAAATCAGCAAACCAATCGTTTAACAGACAGCACAACAGGTATTACCAAACCACAAATGCTTCACCTTATCACTTCCATAAATGAAGTCACAATAGGTAAACACTGAAGCAAAGTTGCTGTGACTTAAACCGCCCACATAGTGATGGTAATCATGATATTCTGCGCCACCATAGAATGGAATGTACTTTGTAAGACTCCAAGGCAATTCGTACCTGTGCAACAGGATATTAGCCAAATTAAGCACTAAGGGTATCATGAGAAATTCGATTCAGACGATAGAACCATGGATTAGAGAGTGGTTATTGGCCAATACTCCTCACTGAAGAACTCAGGGACACAAAAAGTTACAATGAAATTTGTTTTCTGCATTGCAGTCAAATGTCTCCAATGATCAGAGAAATTTCCATGCAGCGTTAAATTAAGTATGGAAACCCTTATTTGACAGTCTCCTGTAATGAGATAAAGGTATAGCTAAATTCATCAGTGCATAAAATCTTAATTCGTAAGAGACGTAGTTTAACTGCGTGTGAGAGAGAGACAGAGACAGAGACAGAGACAGAGACAGAGTAGCAATTATCTTACGACCTACCATCATAAACCTTTTATGCTGTTTACAATACTAGAACAATCTAATCTGCGCATGAAGTTCCACATCCACTAAAAATTGCACGGAAGACCAAAAAGGTATGAGCAAAATAAAAGAAAATAACTCATACATGGCATTCATAGTTGAGAGGTTAAAATATAGCAAATGTCAGGAAGATCTTCACTGACTACATAATTTCTCTAAAGCTCTACTCAAGCAACATCCCAGATGTCCCACCAAAGGTCAATAATCAGACAAGTGGATGCATTTACCCAAAAAAAAAAAAAAAAACACACACACACACACAAAATTTTCAGAGACAATATCTTTATCAAATGGCAACATGCAGATGAGTAACACTTGGACCCTATTCATGATTCAGCAAGAAAAAGGCAGCAATCAGATAGCAAAATCTCTTTATGGCAAATATAGAAAATATAAGCAAATCAGTTATTCTTGTGCACCATTCAAGTTCAACGTACAAGACCTTGCTAGATTTCATGATAAGCTTGCCTACCTTTGTACTAATACTTTTTCTTTAAGAATAAAAAGAGACTTATGAGACAACTAGTTTTAAGAAATATGGCCTGAATTTCAGAAACATTTCACAAGGAGAGCATTGAGCAGATGCTTGCTCTGATTTGGACACAGTCTACTACAAGTCATTGAAGAATGGCCATTAGGTATGCCGTCAGAGAATGTGTCACTTAATGCTAATCCTGAATTTGGTGCTCAATCTCTTTTGCCCATACTCATCGAGTATACCAGACTTCAACATCATGACGTACAGTTTTCAAATGGACCGAGCTTTGGCAAATGGACAGATGATCATGTTCCCTCACACTAACATTTCTTTAGAGTGGAAATCCACCTGTAGAACATCCATAGACTACATCCTTTCTTTTCTCTAAGTTACCGTTTCTTCATCCTTACCTGCAACTTATAGTTCTATACAACTACTTTAAATCTTTTCCAGTAACCTATCCAACATCACACAGAAGCTGCACTAATAAAGCACGAACGATGCGATATTAAAAATATTCCAAACTCACGGAAAGCAAGGGAACCGAATTATTACATAATCAGCTAGGTTAGATCTAAAACAGAGAGTTAAAAAAAAAAAGAGCTCTTAGGAGGCAAAAGGAGCTTAACATTCCCAGTAGAATTTCACGGTGGCAATTTTTGACACAACACAAAGAACATGATTAGAGCCTAAATAAATTTATTTAGAGAAACTCGAAATTGACACCACACGAACACGAATAACTAGAAAACTGCTATGAGTTGAGACTTGGAGACTTTTTGACTTTTGTCCCTATTTAATAGAAACAATTTATTGTGGTGTCGGTCCAAAGTCACTATTTCAATAACAACAAGATTAGAGTACTGCGACATGAATCGCAAAGCCTACCAAAAGAGACGTGTTTATATCATTTTCCAACAATTAAAGGCTGCCTACGTGGGAAGATTCCCCAAATCTAACCACTTCAGTGAGAATTCTTGTAAAATCAAGAAAGGGACCCAGGGACTTTCAAAGTTGTCATCATTCCGTCCCACTTGTTCATATCTTTATCACGTTATAAAGAAAACTGACCAGCAAAAGATTAAAAAGGACAACCCGCGAAAGCGCAATGATTATAGTGAAATGGCCTAGAAAAGGATGAGTACCCGCTGTGAGTATCGATGGCCTCAATCTGCCGCAAAGCAATCCACAACCACAACGTGATCATGTGCCCAGGAACAATCGCAGGCCCAAGAAAAGAAGGAATCCCCAGGAGTAGAACCTCAGCCCAGTGCGCATATGGCGCCGCAAAACCGATCGGAGCGCTGTACTCGTGGTGAACACTGTGGATATTTTCATACCCCCATTTGCAGTGCAACCATCTGTGCAACCAGTAGTTGGTGTAGTCTTCAATCAAGAAATAGACCAGGAGCTGCGCCAGAGTCTCCCACAATGATGGCAATGGCAATCCCGTCCCGATCCCAACCATCTATACATACACAAAAGAGAATAAAAAAATTCACTTTGCAACGTATTGACGATCAAGAACATCTCAATCTCTGCGTACGCCCAGCGTAGAGATCGAACATCGATCCGCGATTACGACATAGAAAGTCAGAGCAAATAATAAAAAAATGGCCAGGAATCTTGAAAATCCAAATGAAACCAGACGTGGGTGACATAACATGAAAATGCCTAGCCAAATGCAACTGCAAGGAAAATAAAAGGAGCAAAAATTTCTCAGAAATGAACCACCCAAGAATGTCAGCGTAGAGGCAGGCGGCGTAAATACTGCATGTCAGACAAATCAATCGCATCATACGGATAAAGTCAAAATTTTGAAAATCAGGGGAAGCGACAATCGCCTTTGCGGCCAAAATGCGACGATTTCCGCGATAGTAACGATCGGAATCCAGATTTCTACAATGCCACGTAAATCACGCCCAATCCCCCCAACCAATCCATCCAACTCCCAGAAACGAAGCCTCACGGAAGCACGCCCGGCGGGCTCCCGCGAGGCGGGGGGGGGAAGCCCCCTCACCTTGACGGCCGGGTACGAGACGAGCTGCAGCGGGGCGACGACGAGGAAGAACATCTTCATGACGTCCTTGTAGCACTTGAGGATCTCGGCGGGGGAGAGGCGGACCTTGGGCTGGATCTTGAAGCGGTCGGCGGCGGCGGGGCGGGCGAGGTCGAGGAGCACGGTGGGGAGCGGGGCGAGGGTGAAGACGAGGAAGAGGAAGAGGAGGTTGTGGCAGTAGAGGAAGTAATCGGACTTGGCGGCGGAGTAGTCGAACCAGAGGGACTCGGCGTACGAGAGGCCCCGGCCGAGCGCCGCCTCGGCCTCCGCGGTCGTCCGGTAGGGCAGCATTGCTTCGCCGGAGGAGGCACGGCCCGGCGCGGCGGCGGCGGCGGCGGCGGCGGCGAGAGGGAGAGGGAGGGAGGGGTGGAGAGAGAGAGGTGGAGAGGCGCGAGGAGGTGGCCGCTAGAAATGGAAATGGAGGGGGCGGAAGTGGAATTTGATGAGCTGGCGGGGTCGTGCTGGAATTTACTTTGAACGGAGGGGCTTACGCCACGGGGTCGCACAGCAAATACGGACAAGGTCCGCCGTCCGATTTCTGCTTTTTTTTTGCCTTTTTTTTTTTTTATGTCGCTGTTCAGATTATCTCGACAGTGCGTTTGACGGTTAATATAAAATTTTATTCTAACCTACTTTTAGTGCTTATTTAATACGGGGTAAAGTTAGATATATCCCATAAAAATAGTGGAATAAAGGTAGATAGAGATTTTAATATTCACGGTAAAAAGGTTAAAACTTAATATTATTTGTTCTTTATTTATTTAAATTTAATTGTTTCTTATGATATAAATTTGATATACTTATCTATTACATGTTTCATATATTTTAGTATTCTAGATATATTAGTACAATTTATTATTCTTTTGGTCAAAAGTATTGTGTATTATTTAATAACATTTAATTAGAGAACGATGGAAGGGGAAGAAATAAATAAAAATATATTTAAAAAAGAGAGGAAAATAACATAAAATAAAGCAAATAAAATAAGAGTGTCACAAGAGACTTTTATTATCTCCGTTTGTAAAAATTTTGATTTATTTATACTAATATGTCGTTTGTACTTAAATAATATATATGATATGATGTGAATATATGTAACTTTATTATACAATTATCAAACAATGAATAAAATATAACAAAATCCTTATATTTCATATCTCATTATATATAGTCTTGTTATAATTAGAAATCTAAACAATGAAACATCATCATAGATATTTATGAAAAATGAATCATTTAAAATCTCGAATGTTTTTATCCGATACAATTGAGTCCTTTCGATGACAATCTATCCATTTTTGCTAACATCACATGACAAGAATCTAGTGTGATGCTTTTTTTCACATTTTTTTTTAATAAGACAATGATGTGGAGCTATGTTAAAAAAAAGTAAAAAAATTCAAACAAAATTCAAACATAAGAAAAGAGAACCTAAAATAAAGAAGGAATGAAAGAGAGAAAAATAGAGGATGATAACTGGTTTGGGTCCTTCAGTCGTGGTCTCATCGAGTTACTAGGCAATCCTTGCAAGCCCTCGTGCAGTGGTGGTTCACAATTTAGCTACCATGGTTAGCTAGCATCCATTCGATGAGGGCTTGTGAACCCTCTCACACTGTCTAGTTGAGGGCTTGCGGGCCCTCGCCGGTAACATGGGGGCAACGTGAGAGGGCATGCCATGTTGCTTTGTATTTGGCCTATTTTGGAAAGTGGGGGCACATCAACATCACATCTGTGTCACTCGTGTTCAAAAATATTGGTAAACATCGCATGGACCTTTCAATCATGCTACATTACCAAATTTGACTCACACGTCATTGAAAAGATTTTAGCACGTTAGATTGAATAAACATTTAAGATTCAATTCCATTTAGATAAAACGTTTAGGAATTTTAGTATAAATTTTCTGATATTTAATTGTACTTTATACAGCTTTATTCTCTCGAAAAGGGTTTTTGACCTTTGTTGTTATATCTCGAGCGTGCTAAATACTTCTAAAACAGCAAAAACGGTAGGTGTTTGGAAATTTTTTTTGTATGATCCCATTTGATTTGATCGGATTAGAATATAAATCTTAAGAATTAAGAATTGAGATGTCCTCGTTTTATAATTGCCACTACAGCGTAATGGTAGGTGACAAGTCACTGTCTTTCACCTTCTTCAAGACAACATTATGGATACGTCTCTCTCTCTCTCTCTCTCTCATCCCATAACTATAGCTGAGGCAGAAAAAGGGAAAAAAAAAATAAAGAATGACAAGCTTTGCTTATAAATTACAACGCGTTAACTCCAAAAGTCCTGCAATAGGCAGGGCACAAGTCTGAGAGTAAGTATAGAGTAGGAATAGATTATGACTAACCAAAAAAAAAAAAAACTCCAAAAGTGCTTATAAGGGTTGATATTGTCAAGGTGCGGGCGTCGTTTGAATTCTTATGTGAAATTTTAGGGGGTTTTTGGTCGAGATTTTGCCAGAAAGGTCTCTTAACTCGCTTCCCCTAACTTTGAATTTTGCATCTCCTGCTGCGCCTTCCGAATTAAAAGAGTCGAATACACGATCAAGCGATGGTTTTCACACTCGAGCATGCAATACAAACACAATCTAAGAAAGGGGTCCGGTCATGCGAATGGACAGCCGCGGAATTTGCTCTTTTGTGGAGTTACGATGTGCGCACTATTAAAATAATTAAATATTAAACCACGTATTTGTATAATAATTTAAAATTTTAGAATAAATGATTGTGGTTCCACCAAAATATTACATGGTATCAAAATTAGAGATCCTAACTTCAAATTTTTTTCAAGCCCCATTTGCCTCTCCAATTAAATATATCCATGTTTAGTATTGAGCAAAAAAATTAACCAGACTAAGCGTGATGACGAATGTTAGAATAATTAAATATTAAATCATATTTTCGTTTAACAATTTAATTTTTTAGAATAGTTAAATATAATCTATTCCATCAAAATCTTACACACTCGTGAATCTAGTCTCGTGAGATCTCCGACAAATCTTGTTAATTGGACAAAAGAATACAGCACTTGAGATGCTGTCTTCAATTTGAGGGAATCTTCTGCAATTGGATCAATAATTGGTGTAATTAACTACTATTAAAAAAATAAAAAATCAGAAATATTAGATGAGTGAATCTCCGGCTTTATCCAAATTTTTGCACAGATCTCTTTCGCCCGATAAAGCACGCTTGGATTTTTTTAGTTTTCTGGCAGGGAGCCTGGTGGACTCTATCTAGCAAGGTACCGATGAAGAACAGAGGGCTGAGGGTGCACGGCGTTGAATTCTTTAAAGGAGGACAACGACAAAACTTCTTCGATCGGACGTGGTCCGCGCGGCCCCAACGGATCTCATGAACTTAGAATAATGGTGAAGTATACTAAAACTCTGTCCAAAGAATAAGTTAATCGATGTCCGGACACTAAATAAGTATCAAATTTACTACAACACCCATGCTAAACCATGGCGGCCCCGGCATGAAAGAAAGCAAAGTGAAGCAAGAAGCGAAGAAGTTTAGGGAGAAATTTTTTGTATTTCTTCAATTGTATTCAATGTACAGATCTCAGTAATTATAATAATTATAATACAAGATGTACATAAAGAAAAGACAAAATAAATATTCTACAAATCAATCTAATATCTCAGTCAAATCGGATTCTCGGCATATCTTCCGGATACTCGAGCATATCTTTCAATACTCCCCCTCAAGCTGGTAGCTTATGGATATCCAAGACACCTAACTTGCTTAACAGATATGCGTGTTATCTTTGACATAGAGATTTGGTGAAGATATCTATAGGTTGTTCAGCAGTCCCAATTCCTCTTGTCTCAATTATCCCTTCTTGAATTTTCTCTCGAGTAAAGTGACAATTCATATCTATATGCTTAGTTCTTTCGTGTACTATGGGATTTGCTGCAAGCTTGAGGGCCACATCATTGTCACAAAATAACTTTGTTTGCCCTTTTAGTTGTATTCCGAGGTCACCAAGCAAACCTCGTATCATACAATCTCACATATAGTTTTTGTCATGGCTCGATATTCTGCTTCGGCTGAAGACAATGAAACCATTGCCTGCTTTTTGGTTTTCCATGAAAGAAGAGATTCTCCCAATTTAATGCAAAAACCAGTAATGGATATTCGACTCATGGGGCAAGTTGCATAATCTGCATCACAATATGCCGTCATATCCATGTTGCATCTTCTAGATAAAAGTATTCTGAGTCCTGGACATTTCTTCAAATACTTCACAACCTTCAAAGCAACATTCATGTGAGATTCCTTGGGATTGCGCATGAATTGACTGAGAGTTTGCACCGCATATGATATATCAGGCCTGGTCATAGTCAGATATATGAGTTTTCCAATGAGCTTCTGATAATTGTCAGATCTTTGGGTATGGAATCATCATCCTGAGATATTCTTCCAACATGATCCGCTACAGTTAATTTGGTGTTTTGCTTGATTGGAATAACTGCTGGCTTGCATCCTGATAAACCGGCTTCTGATATAATCTCCAATACAAATTTATGCTGACTAAGGTAAATTCCTTGGTCGAATCGAGTAATCTCAATCTCAAGAAAATATTTCGGTGCTCCCAGGTCTTTTAAATAAAATGTGGTATGCAAATATTTATTAAGGCTCTCTATGGCAATTTTATCATTTCCCGTGATGAGGATGTCATCAACATATATTATTAAGTAAATAGATAACATACCTTTAGTCCATGTGAACAAGATTTATCATATTTGGATTGTTTGAAGTCTGTAGTTGTGAGAGCATCAGCAAACTTGGCGTACCATTGCCCGGAAGCTTGTTTCAATCCATAAAAGGATTTGCGGAGACGACATACTCTATTCTCCATGTTGGATGTATCTGCAAGCACACTTTCCATAACATTCTTCTGGGGCAAATGGTTAGGTGAGGTTGAAGCTGGATGAATAACTTGTTCGAAAGGTGCTGTGAGAACATATTCAGGAAATGTATCTTCCTCGTTCAAGAAACGATGGGAATTGGTCGGAACACTCAAATCCTCGTTAGAAGATATGTCTTCATGAAATGGAAAGACATTTTTGTGAAAAATAACATCCCCGCTAACAAAAAATTCTCCTGTCAATGGATCAAGAACACGATATCCCTTCTATAAGTTGGGATAGCCCATGAATATACATCGCTTGGCACGAGGACTCATCTTGTCCCGAGGGCCCATTGTTGTAGTATAGCATAAGCATTCGAAAATCCTTAGATGATCCAGTGCTAACTTCTTTCCATAAAGTAATTTGAAGGGCGATTTGCCATCCAGTATCCGAGTGGGCATATGATTGATGAGATAGGTTGCAGTAATAACACAATCTCCCCAATAATTCTCTGGAATAGACCCCTAAAACTTTAGTGCTCGTGCGATTTCCAAAAGATAACGATGTTTATGCTCTACTACCCTATTCTGTTGTGGAGTATAATTGCAAGAGCTTTCATGTAGGATGCCATGAGATAAAAAAAAAAAGGGAATTGCAAGCATGATTGAAAAATTATTTCCCATTATCAGTGCGGATTTGTTGAATTGACTTCCCAAACTGATTTTTTGACAAGATAATAAACATCTTTAGATGAGAGGGTACTTGAGCCTTTGGCTGCATCAGAAAAACCCATGTGGCACGAGAGTAATCATCTACAATTGTGAGAAAATTATGTGAATCATCACAATGTGACATGTGATAAGGTACCCAAACATCTACATGAATTAATAAAAATATATGACTGGAACGAGTTTTACTAGAAGAAAAAGGAGTATGTGACTGTTTTGCGAGGGGGCATATATGACATTTGGAGTAAGGAAAAAAAGCACTATGACCCATTCTTGAATGTATAAGAAAATTATCATTGGCAGTCACTGTAACCCCCAACATCTCAAATCATGTTACATGACTTGCTCTATAAATCAGGGGAGATAATAATTTCAGATCATAAAATAAATTTCATTCTAAGCTGAGTCATAAGAAACTAAACTACACTTTACTATATTTACAAAAAAAAAAAACTTTGTGTCTGTACACATGGAGAGATGAGGCTAAGGAGGGGGATTTCTACAAAAAATACTAGGAGTCACAAATACTAAATATCCTGCCTCCTGTCGAGTATATACATACCGTCAGAACAACAAAAAAAAAACAAAACTCTCCCATACGTCGAGCGCTCCTTGGTCACCTTCTAATCCGAAGAAAAGACACAATAAACAAGTGTGATTTTTCAAAATAAAAACTCAGCAAGTGGGCGGTTAGTCTTAACTTGGAGTTGGCCAATAGCAAGACAAATAGATAAACAAACTATCAATTTGCAAAATCTATGGAAATCTAGCTGCAAGAATCACCCAGGGGAAGACGACACTCTACCCTATACCCCTCGCACCCAACCTAGCATCACGAGGTCCCCTGAGAAGTTATTTAACCGTTCGTAGTCCCCTAGAGAGAATACCATTACTCCTCGTCACCCCTCTCCAGGCATCCCGACACCCAGGGTTTCTCATTGGCTCCTTAGCCAACTACACACATTCATAATTCCGCCTTGTTGCAGCACCAACAGCTCCAATATGCTAACAATCACACCAAGGTCTAAACATACATTGTTAAATACCACAAGGTATATAGAAACCCTCATGAGAGGCGACAAAGTAAGAGTCCAACATTTTCTTGGCAAAAACTCAGAATCTTCTAACCTGGACAGAACAAGGCGAAAGCGACTAGTCTCAGTAATTAGAGACAAAACCATAGTAAACCATCATAGAAAACTCTCAAGTTTTAATATGTGATAGTAAGGCCCTAAATGAACACTTTTCAAGAAGGAAACCAAGTCCGGTTCCTTCTGTAAAGAGAGCAGCAATGTGGTTCATATAGCTCAAAATTCCTTTCACCAAACAGAATCAACAACTAGGAGGTTTAGTCCATTTCAAAGTTTGAAACTCAGTAAAATGCTTTGAAATTTTGATATGTTCTACATCGACATGTCTCCTACTACTTTCATGAAGAAAGAAAATCCATATTCTAACTTAATAATTTTATAGAAATTCAAAAGCTCATTGAGGTCGTGATTTCACGGTACTGAACAGCTCACTAACAGTATAAAATCAAGTCTTTGTGTGGGTCAGCTTAACTCAAAAAAATCTCAATTAAATATATGTCATAGATCAAGATGTGTTGCACCACCCTCCAGAAGATAAGTTCATCCAATTCTTAATACATTTGATAACAGAAAATCAGTAAACCAGTAACCTCAACAAGCTTTTCTTCCCGAACAGGTCAACTATAGACTCTAACACCTGCACTTAGCTACTCCTAGCTATCTAGTCCTCCCACAAACCCCCATTTAAGCCTCGACCACACATGTATAGCACCTAAATAGGCATTGATCACTAGCGATTCATCACCGACAACTCGAAAAATCCATCTAAAGTCACAATTGAACTCTTAACCTTCCTAAATCAACACACAAACCCATTTCATAGCTCATCCGTCTTTCCTACTCAACAACAATGGACCACCTCCCTCTCGCCTCGACTTCATCAACAACACAACCAAGATAGCCACAATACCAACCATATCGACACCTACATCAATAGTCAAAAGAAGAATGACATGACTTCCGAATCTAAGTCAACAACCACACAGTCACTCCATCCTCAATCGCATTCAAACTGCTAAACTAACCACGGTCGAAACATCACTGACATCAAATCAAGCACTGAGTTCAGCCGGATTCCAAACCAAACTAGATCAAAGATCTCCAAACCCTCGCAGATCTACTCCACCGACAGTAACTCCACAGCTCAAGTCACGTACTGGCCTAAAACCTATCAGATCTCGCGCGAGCAATTCCTACACGAGCGCACGCCAATTGCCCCAAGAAAAGGCCGGCATAAAGCAAGTTCAGAAGCCATAATTCCATGACACCAAACGCAACACCACAAACACAGTACAATGCAAAGGACGAGGGGGCGGGGAATACACACGAAAAGTGCTCACAATCCAGCTCCAAACTGAGCTATGCTTCTCTGCTTTTCGCACCCAACCCTGAAATCCACCCCAATCTTCGTATGCCCAGTAAAATAAAGCCAACCCATGCACCCAAAACCATAATCACAGCTTCACTTGCCTGGATTTTTCACCGGCGAAAGAGGAAGAAGGCGCTGGACGAGTTGGGGCTTCACGGCCTACGGCGGTAGCTCCGAATGGGACCAGACAGCGACAGCTCTTAACAGGACCGAACAGCGACAATTTTGCTGCTGGACAGAGGCGCCAGAGGTGAGAGGCTGAGATGGGGTCGGGCTCAGTGGAGATGAACGGAAGTGGGAGAAAAGGAAAGTGGTGTGTCTCAGCTGAGAAAGAAAGAAAAGAATGCAACTGAAGGGAAATAGTTGCTTCTGCTCCGCCGTTTTTTTTTTTTTTTTTTTTTTTTTTTTAATTGAGTGAACAAAAGAGGGAAAAGATAAAAGAAAATTTGAGGTGTCACAGTCACATTACACAATGATATTTTATTCAAGGAAATTGATGACAAATCAAAATGACTTAGAAAACAGGTCCAAAAAAATAATTCTTCGGAAAGACTACCCAAGCCCATCAGTTTGCCAGTCGAAAGGGCCTAAAAAAAATAGGTGTCAGAATCAAAGAATACTTTACAAGAATTTTCATAGCAGACTTTGGACACGAAGATAAGATTGAATTGAAATTATGGGACATAAATGACATTTTGAAGGGTAATTTGATGACTCAGTTTAACAGTGCCTATTAAGGTGACACGAGTAATATTCCCATTTGACAGTTGCACAGAAATAGGGATATCCAATTTCTTATGCATAATGGAAAAAAATCCCTTATCACAAATAATATGATCACTTGCTCCTAAGTCGATTATCCAAGCCTTTCTCGAAATATAATTTATTAGGCAATGATATTTACCTGAAAAACTTCCTCCTTTTTTTGTGGTGTCAATCTTTTGTAATGCCTGCATCAAATGTTGATATTGCCCATAGGTAATGGGCCGGTCACTATTTAGACCAGTAGGCCCAATGACTTGGCAAGTTGCAGAATATTTTTTCTTTTTTCCTTTTTCTCTTGGCTTGCCATGTAATTTCTAACAATTATCGATTGTATGATGCAGACGTTTGCAATATTCACAATATAATTTACTTCTCCCTTTTGAATTTTGGCCAAATTTTTTTGAAAATGCGGAAAAAATCTAATCGCCGAATGCTTTGGTCACGAAATTATATCCACCATCCGATTCAGTCGATAGATCAAACCCTTACAGATCGTCGGATCGGCGTGGATGATCTGGACCGTCGGATCAGCATGGATGATCTAGGCCGTTGATCCCATCCCTTTTAAGGGATCGTTCATTGCTTCTGTGAAACCCTAGCCCCTCTCTCTCTCGAGCTAGGGTTTTGCCTCCCGAATTTTGCCACTCGCCGCGAAATGAGAGAGCGATGCTATCGCTTCCCTGCGCATGCTTCGAAGCCGCAAGTCGCTAGCTCTCTTCCTAAACAACTAATTGGAAAATCCGCCTGAGGGGAGGCACTCGATCCATCACTAGAATCTAAGAACAAAAGGTTAGGTACGTCTTGTTCAAAATCAAAAGAAAACGAGTGGCCTTTTATCTCTCCTTTATAGATCTATATTGTTTGAGGGTTTCTGCTGGTCCCTCGAGTTTTTCCTCCGCAGCTTCGAGCTCATTCCAAAGCGACGATAGCTTGTTGTAACAAGCCGTCACTGTCATATTTCGTTGTTTGAGTTCGCTGAGTTCCTACTTGAGAGAAAATATTTTGGCTCAATCTAGTTTCCCGTACATTTCTTTGATGTTGTCCCACATCCTCTTCGAGTCCTTCGTCAGTGGAAGACTGGCTGCAATGTCTGGAGAAACACAATTACCGATCCACGTTCGGATGAGGTGATTGCACTTTCTCCAGTGTTGGGCCAATCGTTCGTCCGAAGGGATGGGTACAGTCTCGTCAAGGAAACCGTCTTTGTCCTTCGTCACGAGGGCTCGTCGGAAATCCTACGACCATCTAAAGTAGTTTTTCGGCCCGGTCAGCTACAGGTTGATTAGTCGCAGTTCTGGACCATCGGTGGTTGACACGTACAGAGGATCACCAAGCTCCGGTCGGCCAGTGACGGCCGCAATCGAAAAAGGCAGAAAACTAGGTGAAAGATTCAGGTAGGGATTCGTCCCTATACCCGATCCACTGGACCCGGTTCCACGACCCGTATTAAAAATTCCCGAGTAGGGATTTGACTCCAAACCTAGTTCGCCTGACCTATTAATCTGTTCTGGTCCAGCAATTGGGCTTGCCCCACTTATGGCTGGTGGGCTCTCGTCGAGTTGGGCGTTGCTCTGGTAGCCTGTAATCCCTAGCAATTATGGATTTGGGCCTGGCCCAATGACCATGGATAGGGTATCCACTGGTAAGGATGGCTCGAAATAGGCTGCCCCAGATTTGATTGAGCCGGGAAAAGCTACCACTACCTGAGCTTGTTGTTGTTGGGTCACAGGAATTGTCCCAGGGTGGCCTTGATTCTAAGGATTGTGGTGTGACGTCTCTTGTAGGTGAGCTGTCAGTGACAAAAGGCATGTTCTTTGGGTGAGTCATGGTAAAGGTTTTTGTCTGCTTCTTCTTCCTTCAGTGGAATTGATTCCTACGCAAAAAAGGTTAATCTGTTTTGCAGATCATAGTTTTTGGAAGGCAATCAGTGCGGAAGCTAGATCAAGAGCCTGTTGTTCTAATACCATGAAAGAAAGCGAAGTGAAGCAAGAAGTGAAGAAGTTTAGGAAGAAATTTTTTGTATTTCTTCAATTGTATTCAATGTATATATTTCAGTAATTATAATACAAGATGTACATAAAGAAAAGGCAATGAAATATTCTGCAAATCAATCTAATATCTCAATCTAATCCCTAATTGATTTAGTACACGATTATAATCAAATCGGATTCTCGGCATATCTTACGGATACTCGAGCATATCTTCCATCACAGCATTACTAAGAGACCAGCCATAATGGTGTTTGGTGAGCCTGTCATTGGTAAAATTATATAATTTGATATCAACTATGACTTGCTTGTTTTCACGCCCAATAAAAATTTTAAGCAAGAGTCGCAATGCCAAAGAAAATCATGCATCCGAGGCTTATATATTTACTTATTAATAGTATAGGAATTAAGCCACATTGAATAAATTAAAACAAATTTACTAATTGCCATAGCGATTTTTTATTATATGTTCAAACAAGCGGCACTGTACATTGAACAATCAACAGCCAACCGAAAATCCTCACATCACCTATTCTGTTTATTTAGTGAAAAAATAATAATTTAGAAAATATTTTTCTAATCTTAGTTCTCGTTTGTTTCGTGAAAAATATAGCGTTTTTTGAGAATTTTTTCTAAAAAGCTATTTTTCAAGAAAATAACCATATTTTTAGATATTCAGCTGAAACTTGAAAATGAGTTAGAAAATATTTTTTTCTATTTAGTTAGGAAAATCTTTTCTCCATGCACCAATTTTTATAATTTTTTTATTATATTTTATAAATCAATATTCTTTTTATTCTTTTTCTTTTTCTTTTTTTTTTTCTTTCTTTCTCTTTTTCTTCTTCATTGGCCCATCGCTGGCCATGGCGGCAGCCGACGAGGCTAGAGCTCACCAAATTCCTATGAGATCGAACTTTGCGAGCCAGTGGCAAGACTCTAACTTGCTTGTGGTTGATCGTTGGTCGTCAGCCATGAGCCTTGCCCAAGCAACTGGATCTAGTAGTGCTCGAGCTTACTAGTGTTGGGTGGGCTCGACCTCACCTAATCAAGCGAGGCTTGACTTCACCATAAGTCGGTGAGACCCAAGCTTGCTTGTGGCCGATCATCAACCATCAGCCACAATCCTCACTTAGGTGGTTGGATCTAACAAGGCTCGAGTTCGCTAGTGTTGGGTGAGCTTAGCCTTGCTTGATCAGCTGAAGCTTGACTTTGCTTGAATCTGGCGAACTCAAGCCTTGCCGGCCTGTGGCCGGTCGTTGGACAATGAAAAAGAAAAAGAAAATAATTTTAAATTGATTTTTAGAAAATTTTAAAAAAGGAAAAGGAAAGTGTATTTGATAAATAAATAAAAAGTGAGGTAAAAAAAGGTTTGGAAAATGTTTTCCTCTTTCTCAAAAGTGGAAAATATTTTCACATATTTTATAAAACTTTTTTTCCCTTTATGGAAAATGTTTTCCCCAACTAAGTTATTTTTCATAAAACGAATATTGAAAAATCCAGAAAACTTTTTCTTGGAAATTATTTTTTGTGAAACGAATGGAGCCTTGATTACTTTTATTTCTTAGAAAAGATTAACTGAACATATTAGCATTGTCAACGAGGATGTTTATGCGCGGGTTGCTATCCACAATGGAAATATTCTTAATTGACTCGTTTTTGTGAGCGATAACAACAATCGAATCTAGGAAAAAGTTTCAAATTATTAATTTTTTAAGAAATCAATGGAGCAAGTAAAACGAGTTTAATTAGATTTCTTAGCACATATATCATTTACGATGGGGACTCCGGAGGGGTGCTATGGACACTCGAGGTTGGGCCGGACAAAGTATTTGAGGCCTATCACTCCATGCCGAGGACCATCCTACAAAATCACGTGTTGGGCTTGGGCCTACAACCTCGTACGCGGGCCCCCAAGATCGAACATGATTGTTGCGCGATCATCTGTGGTGGGTCTTGATGTCGTAAGTGCTCGAAACGTCATTCGTGTGTTCAAAGGTTTAAAAACGGTTAACGTCACGAAAAGCCTTAAATTAATCTAATCATGATAATTTTATATAAAAATAATTTTTTTGATCACAAAAAAATCTCAAACTAGTACACTTATAATAAATTTACTTTCCGTTAGTTTTCATTAAATTTTACTATTAAATTGGTAAATTGGATGATACGTGATAGTTAATGAGTGTCTTAGACCCACCGTTTCAGTTTATAATTTTTCGTGATATTAATCCAATTTAATAGAAACTAATTGAGGGTAAATTTGTCACAAATATATCACTTTTAAGACTTTTTACAATCAAAAAATTAGTTCGAAGTAAATTCGTCGCAAATGTACAAACTTGCTATTTTTTACAGTAAAAAAATTAATTTGAGTAAATTCGTTTACAATTGTACTAATTTAAGATTTTCCGTTATATTAACCCTTTTAAAAATTCATAAGAAAAAAACAGTTTATGGAACACGACATGCTATACACTCTAGTCTCAACACTCTCCTTTTATGTATATTTTTATCCAACTTTCGTTGCATCGCCTTCGACCCTAGATCTAGTGTGATTCTATATCTTGCATTTCACATGCGAGACGAGACTTGTATATTAAATAAGCATGTACCACGTATTGCCTCATGAAATCACAAAGAAAGTAAGGTTATTTCCTAAAATTTTATTAAATTTTTAGGGAAAAAATGATGGGTCAAACGGCAAAAATCTTCTAATGGGATACAAAGAAGTGTCGGAACCTTCCAATTTCTCTATAGCGTTGTTGCTGTGTATATATATAAAGGAAGAGAATTTTAAATAGTAAAGCGAGAGCAATGTGCACAATGGTCACTTTAAATTCATGGAGTCCTGTGCAGATGCATCTAATCCCTTGAATCGGCATCTTAATTAGTTTTTCAAAGTCCACGTCGGATGACGTGATTAAGCCCAAAAAATAATATATTCTATTCCCATCTCTGGCCGACTTTCTAAAGTAATATTAATAAGAAGGACAAAAAATTTTGATAATTGATAAATATGTATGTGGTTGATAATTGATAAATATGTCTGTGGCTGTGGCTGTGGCTGGAGAAGGGGAAAAAAAAGAAGAAAATATGTCGGTAATTAAACCGCGATGCTCCACGTCACGCCGCATGTTTTTTTTTTTTTTTTTAATTTGGGACATAAGAGTCACGCCGCGCATAAAGGAAGTGAAATTCCAATTGTTTGCGCCATGATTGCAGCTTTTTATATATTTTTTTATGAATATATAATTTGATGTTGCTTTATGCAGGAGAGGGGAGGCTGGCAGCGGGTGGGTTCCGGATGGAAGCTTTGCGAACTCAATAGCCTTTTTTTTCCCTCGGAATTTGATAAGTTAAATCGCGTGATTATTCGACCTAATTTCCTAAATAACCTCAAAATTCAAGTTCATTCTGCTTCTAACATTTTTAGTTTAAAAAAATCACCACTTTTTCCTCCAATTCGAAATTTACCCAGCCTACCTCCAAAAATCGCCACTAATTTTTTAAAAATTATCAACTATGATAGAATACTATGATTTTATACAAAAGTGAGGGTGTAGATGAATACTCAGAGTCAGATAACAAACTTTTAACCAATCTTGATATTAAAAATTAGTGGTGATTTGTTGACCCGAGGCAGATTTGAGACCATAGCAATGGTTTCTAAACTCAAAAAAAAAAAAAAAGTTAAGGGATGGAAAGGAATATATTTGAGATTTTTTTTCAGAGAATAAAGCAGTGAAATTCTTTTCTTGTGGGATAAAAACTCGGTTCTTGAAATTAAAAAAACTCGTTGACTGCTTAGGGGGGAGAACAGTAGATAGGCAACTTCCAAAAGCAATAAGGCAAACGACAGAGAGACTTGCTTTGCTTTCACAAGCAAACTCCACGCCAACGACCTTTCTCTTTCCCTTCCTTCCTTCCTTCCCTCCTCCTCCTTCTCCTCCATTCCGTCTCCACATCTTTCGACGCATTCCATTTAGGCAAAATCTCGTCTCCGACCTCATGTCGCAGAGGATTCCGAGGCACCCGCGGCGAGCCCCATTGTCCGGTGCCCGGAAACCCGATTCTCACCGCCTGCCGTCCCCGTCGCCTTCCCCTCGGAGGACCCCGCCACCTCGCCGATCATCGGTCAACAAGCAACCGAAGCCGGCCGCCGAGAGCCTCCTGAAGAGATCGTCTTCGGAGCCAAGCCTGGGGAGATTCGCCCCGGCGGAGGATGGCGTCGGTAGGAGGATCATCAGGAGGTCAAACCGCGGAGGGAGCGTGTCCAGGCGCGAGACGTGCACGGACGTCTATGCAGCGGCCTCGGCGCCATCGCTGTCGTCTTCTTCTCTAGCGGGCATGGCATCTCCTCCGCCGAGCTACGAGGTAGGTACTCGAGCCTTTTGAGGTCTTCTATGTTTCTTTATTTTCTTTACCATTATAAATTTCGACCTTCGAGATCTTGAACACGGTAACATTCCATGCACTGGCAACAAAAAGGGCAATTACCATTGTCCTCGAGCGTTCGATCGGACCTAGTCATGAGTTTGGCAGGTCCATACTGAGTAATGGGGCCAAAAGTCATACTTAGGCGGTCCGTGCCAAGCAGGGGCCTATAGCTTTCAAAGCGGAATTGCCCACCTAATTGATAAGGCACTAATGCTAACAGTAGAAAACGACTGATTTTGATTCTGAGGACTGAATTGGATCGGACGATTCGTGTGGTGGGGGAGTGTAGGGACCGAAGGGAGACGCGAAGGTGGTGGTGAACGTGACGGTGGAAGGAAGCCCCGGGCCGATCCGGGCCATGGTGCGGCTGGGGTCCAGCGTCGAGGACACCATCCGGCTCGTCATGGACTGCTACGGCCAAGAAGGCCGGGCTCCCAGGCTGCTACCCCACGACGCCCTGGCTTCTTTCGAGCTGCATCCGTCTCACTTCAGCCTCCACGGTATGCCGCCACCGAATTGCATTCGAGAAACTAGCCCTCGTTGAAAGAATTTACTTTAAGCTAAATAGTTCTTCGAAGCCGCGAAATTCGAAATCGTTTGCAATATGAAGTGGATCTGCTGCTTCTATACAGGTCTGGACAGATCAGAACTGATCGGAGACGTGGGCAGCAGAAGCTTCTACCTGCGGAGGAGCGGCAACGGTGGCGGGACGAGCGAAGCCTCTGCTTCTTCTTCGGTCCCAGAAGTTGCGTCCGCGAAGTCGGCCTCTCCGCCGATCCCACCTTCTCTGTTCCTAGCGCCGACCTTCGTCGTCCGAAGGATCGGGAAAATCATCCGGAGGACGCCTAAGCTTTGGAGGTTCTTCATTTGTTTTCAATGATGAAGAGCGTCATGGAGATACATTTATTGGAGCACAAGACAGCAATATTCATCTGTTTGCTTCATTTCGCCCTTCGCCTCTTTGAATTGCCCTGCATTCTGACCCCCACCACCCAAAAAAAAAAAAAAAATCCCTGCATCAGCTTGTGTATACTGATCTTCAAATCCCATTTAATCAAATGTACATATCGTGGCAATTGGAAAGTATATTTATCTTCCAATCAAATACTTTTACTTAGAAATTTATCGTGTGATTCTTCATACTGTCATCGAATACTTAACTAGTGTATGAACGTTTAGTATTTTGAATCCACTATCTTCTTCTATTTTCACTTTCTTTGAAATTTCTCGTGCATCTAACGAGACACATATCTAAAGATTACAAAATTATATACACATTATATATTGATTTGTTCCGACCTAGGATAATAAGCTCATGAGCTTAATCTTACTCCACCATCTAGAAACAAAAGAGGGAGGATGTTCAATGTCAATTCATATGGTACTGTTCAAAGAGTCGATAAGCTAATTCTTATAGATGTCTATTTCATAGAAAATGGGATGAACTCCCATTGTATGATCCCCTTGGAATATATTATATACCCATAATTTTGAGCCCTTCACTCTATGCCATCATAAGATGTTAGATTTGACGTAGACCATGCCCCAATCTACATATGTGAAGATGACAAGACTATATGCACATTACCTATCTTATCATATTAGATTAATAATCTCGAGAATTAAATGCAGCTTATGTTCATTAGGTTCTTATATCTACATAAATCGAGAAATTTCATTATTTTTTTGTGTGCAAATGACAACATGCATCGATGATATATACTTAGAACACACTTTTTAAATCTTGTGATTTAGGTAGCTCAATGAAAGGAAAACTACTCCCTTTGCCTCTTCTTTCATGACCAACTCCATAGTACTTCAAACGAGATCAAAAGGCCCCAAGCCCACCTAACCCTAAGGCTTTAAAGTCCCGCCGCTCCTCTGTCTCTGCGCTGAAACTGTTGACTTTGACTCTGACATTTCACATCGGAGGCGTCGAAGAACACGACGGGTGGCGCACTCCACACCCCGGCGCATCGACAGGCCCCTGCCGGCTCGGATTGCTATCTTGCGCACTCGTCCTCGTTCTCTGGTTTTCTCTCGAGTCTCTCGCGCAGAGAGAGAGAGAGAGATAGAGAGAGAGACGGAGCGATCGCGCTCGAGACGGGGAGCGGAAGACAGCGCGGGAAATGTGGGATCTCTACGCATGGCTCGGGGCCTTCTTCATCATCATAGCTCTGCTCATCGTCATCGTCTTCCAGGTCAAAGCCTTAAACCCTACCTTCCCTGCTTCCTTTTTTTTTTTGGTAAAGTCCCTGCTTCCTTTTTGGGCCTTCTCCGTGCTAAAGTTTCGATTTTTGATCGAAAGTGTCTGGGAACTTTGCACCAGCTGTAATGAAGAGCGAAGAACATGTTTTGGGGCTATTGAATTTTCTGCTAATTACACCTTAACACGCTGTACAGTATCTGGAATATGTGTTTCCTCCTCCTGGGGGATCAAAAAGACTGGGAAATGTAAGGATATGATGAGGAATTAAGATGGGTTTAGCTCCTTGAAGCTGTCTTAGTGAATGGAGACATGAATTAGGAGCTTTTAAGGCAGTAATGCTGAAATTCGATGGAAAATCAGAAAGTTTTTGCTAGAGAAAGCACGAGCAAAGTGCCCTTTTTTATTCCCAGAGAGAATTGCATTGGACATTGGTACCGTTAGTATATTCTTGCTGCATTGGTGGAATAGATTTGTAAGCTTTACAGAGTTGTGGGTTTGATTGTTCCGAGGTTTCTGTGTACCGTTAGACTGTATCCTGAAATCTGATTAGTGTGAATTTGAGCATCCTGGGTTGGGTGCTGGCTTTTACCGTCATTACATTGCAGTAGTCCTTCAAATTGTGTAAGGTGGAGAAGGTGACCTTAAGTCCATTGCTTCATGAAGCACTCTCGGCTTTGGAAATTTGGGGTTGTTATGCTTATGTGGCAGGAGGATAAGGTCAAGATAGCAGCTCTTAGCTATTCGATACACCTTAATTCCTCAAGACTAGTTATACACTTTGCTTGCTTACCCTGCGTGACAGTCCAGTACAAGACTGGAGTCAAGGTTCCAAAACAGTTACTCTGCATAGAAAGTTACTGTTCATATATTTAGTCTTGCTCATATCTTCTTCATGGCATCTGGATGCTACATATGCAGCTACTCGGTGCATGCTTGGCTGTGTTTTCATGTTCTAAAATTCATATCTTTTATTGGATTGCCTGCAGCTCATGTGCTTGGCAGATCTGGAGTTTGATTACATAAATCCTTACGACTCCTCATCGCGAATAAACAGCGTGGTGATGCCAGAGTTTATTGGACAAGGAGTGTTATGCTTCTTCTATCTTGTAACAGGGCATTGGTTTATGTCCCTATTATGCGTTCCGTATCTATACCACAACGTGCAATCGTAAGTTTTCTTCTGCAGTCTACTCCACCATAGGCTTCCTAATTAGTTAGAATGTGTGCATGTCCTTTTTGTTTGATGAATGGATATATCCATGGTCTTGCTTTCAAGACCAGTTTGAGAAATTTATTTAATTCTGTGATGGCTTCCAAGCGCTCTGGTATGATTAGGTTTGCATGCATAAACAAAACATAGACACCTTTGATGCTTGCAGAGAATTATGTTCCATCTGAGAGAGATGTTCTATGTTTGGTTATGCACACGACTGAGACTTCTGTTTGTTTGGAATGTCCTCTTTCGCGACTCAGAACATTAGGGAAGATTTCAAGGATATTTGTGAACATGTTACTGAGTTTCAGGTGCCAACTCTAGAGTTCTCTTGTGAAGCTATTAGCTATCAGTACGGGGTTTAAGAAGTTGCGAAAAGCAACTTAGCTGCCAAAAGGATTATCAGGCTCGGAAATGTCACTCTCTTGTTATGCATTCTTATAAAAAACACAAGCTTAAGGATCAAGTCTACTGCCAATTAAATGTATCAAATGTTGTGAGATCTCTCGATACTAAAATATGATTCAAGCAATAGCTTCTCATCTTATTCCTTTCCACTTGTAGATACATGCGAAGGGAGCACCTTGTTGATGTGACAGAGATATACAACATGCTCAAGTGGGAAAAGAAACGGCGGCTTTTCAAACTGGCTTATCTGATTATATTGCTCTTTCTCTCCATATTTTGGTATCATCACCAGCTTCCACCTTTATCCTTACCAAAAGGAACTTACAGTTGCTTTACTTAATATAAGATTGAAATAATGGACTCGTTGTTTGTTCCCTCAGGATGATCATGGGCGCACTGAATGAACATGATTGATTGGGAAATCACTTGCTGTCTGAAGTTATTTGATTTCGAATGGGCTTGCGTCGGCAATCCTCATGTGTTACTGCTTTAACATCACTACAGGGAACTGCGGATGCTGGAACTTTTGGGGAGTTTGGACTCTGTAGGATTTTAGGGTGTTCTGTTAAAATATATGAAGTTAGATTTCCAGGAGAGTTGCGGTGGTTCTTCCTCCTCTTTTTCAGGCTGTCGGACTGTACTACTGACTTTTGTATCTTTGCCGCCCTATACACGGAATTCAGGTGCATACTTGGAATGAGAATGGATGCTCTAGAAAAATTTACTATTTGGTCAAGAGTTGAATCATTCGTCCCTGAAGTGGTCCATCAAAACATTTTGCTGTCCTTTTTTACTCTAGACAACCTACGACATTAGAGAAGGTGAAGCGAAGTACAATGTGTTGTTTGCACAATTGTCAGGGGTCAGTCGATTTCGAATGATCACATACCCATGTGGCCTCAGGATTTTACTCCCAAGTTAGCCTCACACACACATGCACGAACACAAGGTTCATATGAATAAAGAGGCGAGTGTATATGCTTATGAACGAGCTGAATACGATGAGAGGGAGGGTATCTTATTTATACAAGTTTGGGTCTCATATTTTCTATTAATCCTCCCTCCAATCCAACGGTTGTGTTTGAACATATATCATTATTACAAGTCTATACATTAAGTCACTCAAAGGCTCTAGGCTTGGGAAAGCCCAGGGCCATGTGTCAAAAGCAAGAGCAGGGTCGCCTGACATCGAGTAGGTGAACAGTCACGGGCTATTGTCCGCATTGCACATGAGCTGCTCGTGCGCTAATCATGGATCGTTCATGGATCGGTTGTGGGCTACTTACGGGTAAGCCCTTATGCGTGACATGGCCCCATCACAGGCTATCTTAGATCATGCTTCGTCCATGGACCGTGTCAATCTTCCCCACCTAATTAGGCGACACTCTCGTCGCGTCTATGACATGGAAGGTATTGATGTGTTTCTTGAATTGCCACAGAGTCTCAGATGATTTCCAACTCGCTTCACTCTCGGGAAGGCCTTTCCATTGGACGAGGTATTCCTTTTTTGGCGCATGATACTTCTTCCGTATGATGCGGTCAACGTCCCAATCATAAGAGGTCGCTCCAAGGGGCGCTTGTTGTGATTCACCTTGATCTAAGTCTTCTTCGTCTGCATAGAAAGGTTTCAGCATCCTCACGTGGAATGCGGGGTGTACCTTGAGTTTGGCCGGCAAGTCTAGCTTGTATGCAACCTTCCCGATCCGTTGTAACACTCGAAAGAGGCCTTTATAGCGACATATCAGTCCTTTGTGCACGTCGTGGTACCAAAGGACCAAGTATAGCTTGGCCAACACCAAATCCCCGACTTAAAATTCTATATACTGTCGCTTCTTGTTGGCCCATTTCTTTGTGCGCTTTGCAACCCTATGCAAGCATGCTCGTGCCAAGTTCGCATGTTCGTCCCATTTTTTTGTCAAACTTGTACGCAGAGGGATTGCTTCCTCGATATCCTGAGGCAATCGCAATTGGTGTAAGCGGTTGCTGTCCGGTCACGATCTTGAACGGTTTTTGGTTCGTGAACTCGCTCTGCTACAAGTTGTAGGAGAATTGGGCCATGTAAATCAGCCGTGCCTAGTTCACTTGCCAAGAGAGAGTCCTTAGCCCGCATTTCTGCATATGTAAGCACCAGTCCTTAGGCCGCATCTATCTAATAAGACTCGTTAGGCCGAGAGAAGTAAGGAGCTTTTAAGTCCCTTCCTTCAGTCATTACCTTCCTTTATGCATACCATTCTACTGCTAGCGCCTTCCTTCTTCTGCTCTGGTTCTCTTCCTGGTATTCTTAAGGGTGGTAACCTTTCTGAAAGTCTTCCACCCGTCTTATTGTTAGTGGAACTCTTTGCTCTTACCATTCGTTCTCAGTCCTCTACCTAGGTATTCTCGGAATTGAATTAATCTTTGAAAGAAGCCTGCTTTACTAGAGCTATCTTTCCCCTGTCGAATTTTTGAATAGGATTTCTTTGCTTTCCCGAAAGCCTACCCGCGCAGGAATAAGACCAGCTCTTCTTCGGAGTCTAAGGATGGAATGAATACTTTCCTTGCTTTCTCCCTTCCCCTATGGTCTTGATCCTTTCCATAGGTACTGCTCCACGGTAAAAGAGTGGTTTGGTGATTCTTTCCCCTTCTGGCAAGAAGACAAGGTTTTAAATCCTGTTTTTCTTCCCCTGTTCGAATAACCAAGCAGAATATGAAGCATTAATAAGAGTGGTTTGGTGATTCTTTCCATAGGTACTACTCCACGGTAAAAGAGTGTTGCTCATGTAGTGTTGGAGGTAGATTTCTAAGAGCGCATTCACTCGCTTCGTTTGACCATCAGTTTGGGGATACAAGCTCATGGAGAAGTTGAGGTTAATCCCCCACAACTTGAAGAGCTCCGTCCAGAACTGCCTGATGAACCAAGGATTGCAATCGCTCACGATTGTGTGTGGTATGTCCCAGTACTTGACGACGCATTTGAGAAATAGCTTGGCTGCTTCCTTAGCTGGGCAATCCTTTGTGGTTGGCACGAATGTAGTGTATTTGGAAAAACAATCTACCACGACCATGAGGGTCCGACACCCTTTGGACTTTGGTAGGTTCATGATGAAGTCTATGGTGATGCTCTCCCATGAACGTTCCGAGATAGGCAATGGTTCAAGGAGCCCTACCGGCGACCGTTGCGCTATATTGTCCTACTAACACACAAGACATGTCCGCAAGTAGGCTTCGATGTTGTCCCGCATGTGTGGCCAATAATATTGATCCTCGGCGAGCACCATGGTGCAGTGGATTCCCGGATGACCCGCCTATTAGAATTGTGGCACTTGTGCATTACCTCCTTCCTGAGTTTCCCGTGGAGCAGCACATAAAGTCACCGTCCTTTGGTGTAGATGAGTTCATTCTCGCACTAGAATTACCTTATCTTGTCCTCCTGAGCATACCGAAGGAGGGCTTGGGCCGTTCGATCATGCTTCAACCCCTCCTTGATATGGTCAAGCCATGGACAATCAGGTCGACTCATCATGTTGGCCGACTCCAGCTTTTGGCTTAAGGCATCGGCCATGGAGTTGGACTTTCCGGGCTTGTATTCCAACACATAATCAAACTCGGCCAAGAAGTTTTGCCACCGAGCTTGCTTCAGGCCGAGCTTCTTCTAGGTTTGAAAATAACTTGTGGCCACATTATCGGTCCTTACAATGAACCGAGATCCCAAGAGATAGTGCCTCCACATACGAAGGCAATGCACCACTGCGGTCATCTCTTTCTCTTGGATCGTGTATCGGTGTTCGGTATCGTTTAACTTCTGAGACTCAAAGGCAACTGGGTGCCCATCCTGCATAAGGACACCACTAATAGCAAAATCAGAGGCATCGGTTTCTACCTCGTATGGCTTGGCATGGTCAAGTAGCGCAAGCACCGGCTCTCCAATCATGGCTCACTTTAGCTGATCGAACACCTCTTGACGTCGATCTATCCACTCCCATGGCTTTTCTTTCTTCAGCATGTTTGTGAGAGATACTGTGAGGCTCAAATATCCCCAAATGAAGCGCCGATAGTAATTCGTGAGACCAAGGAAGGATCTCAATTCCATCATCCTGGTTGGCGGTTCCCACTCAACGATGGCATGGATCTTAGCCACGTCCATTCACACACGTACGCCCCACAACAATGTGACCAAGAAAATGGACTTCATTTTGCGCGAAAGCACATTTCCCACACTTCACGTACAGGTCATTCTCTCGTAAGACTTGGAAAACTTGTCTCAAATGCTCGACGTGTTCCTCGAGCGTCCGGCTATATATGACGATGTCATGAAGGTAAACCACAATGAACCGATGAAAGAACGGATGGAGTACATTGTTTATATAGTGCAGAACGTGGCCAGCGCATTTGTCAAGCCAAAAGGCATGACGAGAAACTTGTACGATCCATAGCGAGTCGCGCACGCGGTTTTCGGCTCATCCCCTTTGGTAATCCAAACTTGATAGTATCTCGATCGAAAATCAAGCTTGGAGAACCATTGGGCTTCCCTGAGTTGATCAAACAAGTCTACAATGAGGGGGATTGGATACTTGTTTTTGATAGTGAGCTTATTCAATGCCCAGTAGTCTATGCACATGCGAAGGGATCCGTCATGCTTCTTTTGGAACAAGACCAGAGCACCAAATAGGGCCTTGAACGGCCGAATGTATTCTGTGTCGAGCAACTCTTTAAGTTGTTTCCACAATTCCTCCAACTCTGGCAAGGCCATGCGATAAGATGCCATGGTTGGTAGTCGAGCATTGAGCACAAACTTGATCCGATGATCCACTTCTCTCCAAGGGGGCAGCTTTTTGGGCACCTCGGGCGGCATCACATCTTGAAAAGCGTCAAGGACTTGGGTTTCCTCCTTCGGTACCTCACTTTCTTCATGCCCTCCTCCTTCAACGCTGCCAATAAGGTCACCTCGCTCTTCTTTACTCCCTTTGACAGCTGCATGGCCGATAGCATATTCCTATTGCGTCTCAACTTGCGGTAGATCGGGACCATGCATTGGCATTGCTTGTCCAGGATACATATGCAATCCGCGAAGAGTATAACACTCGCGTTGATGCTGTCGAGGAATCCGAGACCAAGCACGAAATCATAATCGTCAAGGGGGATTACCTCGATGTCCTCTTTGTTGGTCCACGGGCCAAGCTGGAGTTCCATGTCCCTAGCCACGCTACTAGTCGGGACTTCCTTGGAGTTCATCGTTTTGAGCCAACCGGTTCTCCCCTTCTCGATCGGAAGGTTTAGCTTCTTCGCAGCCTCTTGGGATATGAAGAGGTCGGACACCCTAGTATCCACGAGAGCACCCATCGTGGTATCACCGATCTTCACATTCACGAATATCATGCCTTTGGGTTCCTTCGCCTTCTTGGTCTTGATTGAGCCAAGAATACACAACAAACTCAACTGCGCCTCCTCTCATGGTTCATCCTCTTTACATAGGGTTGCCAGCTTATCCCTTTTGGGACAATCACGGGCCATATGAGGACCATCATAGAAGAAGCATTTGTATGTACGTACCTTTCGTTGTCCCCATCCACTCGATTCTGGTTGAGTCCTAGGAGCAGCCATTGGTGGTTTGCCTCCATTCAATCGATTGAATCCTCCCCATTCTCCCCCACCATTGGGCTTGTCCTTCGGACGAGAGTCAGATTTCGTCATGGATGACGACTTGTACTCCACAAGGGACTCGACCATGAATATTGACGTTGCGATATCCATTGCATGGCATCTCTTTAGCTCTTCCTTGACTCATGGCTTGAGTCCGCTCATAAACCGGTGTTCATGGCATCTCCTTAGCTCTTCCTTGACTCATGGCTTGAGTCCGCTCATAAACTAGTGTTACGCCTCCGTCTCGCTTATGGACGGAATTTGGAGCGGCAGCTTTGAGAATCGCTTCACGTGGTCGCGGACTCTGCCCTTTTGCTCTAGACGCTTAAGTTCATCGCAAGCTTCCTCCTCCGTGTATGCGGGATAGTAGTTCTGTCAAAATTCTTCGATGAACCTAGCCCATGTTGTGATAGGGGTCGCCACACCTATCATCCGATCGACGACGCCACCACAACAAAGTGTAATCAACTAAATATATTGATACGGTGTTTACCACAAATCTGTCGTCTACCTAAAATGCGTTGTCGTTGATTCCTATGGCCTAGAAGTATCGTTCCATATACCACATGAAGTTGTCCACGTCCTTGGTCACTCGCAAGCCCTTGAACTCTACTAGCTTGGGTGCTTTGGTTCATGGATTTGCATGCATAGTAACCACCCTGTTCACGTGTGCAGCTTTAAGCTTGGTGAGCTTGCCTTTCAACTCAGCCATTTCCGCCCGTGTGGCAACCATCGCGGCCTCCCAAGTCTCATCCCGTTGTTGTAGCTCGTGCATGAGGGACCCTAGCACCTCGCCACAAAGTTCTCCCATGCCGGCCTTGAGTTCTTGCACTTCGGCCAAGAACTCCACCCTAGCGACTTCCGCTCCTTCGACAGTCTGGTTCAAGTTGTTCACCATTGCTTGGACATTTGTGACGGTTTCCTTCAGGACCGTCATTTGATTCTCTAGATCCCCCTTTGGATCCCTCAAGCTCGAGATAGCACGGTTTTTCTTTGATCGAATGGTCTTCTTGGCTGGTCGTCCATGATCCTCTCGATCATTGCCTTGAATGACCGGGACATCAGTATGAGGATCAGCCATTGCGCTTGGAATGATCGTTTTGATACCACTTGTCACGAGTCGGTCGATTTCGAATGATTACACATCTGTGTGGCCTTAGGATTTACTCCCAAGTCAGCCTCACGCACACACGCACGAACACAAGGGTTGTATGAATAAAGGGACGAGTGTATTTGCTTGTAAATGAGCTAAATACAATGAGGGGGAGGGTCCCCTATTTATACAAGTTTAGGTCTCATCTCATAAATTATTCCTCATTCCGATCCCACGGTTGTGTTTGAACATATATCATCATTACTAATCTATATATTAAGCCACTCAATGGCTCTAGGTGTGGGAAAGCCCAAGCGTGTGTTAGAAGTAAGGGTAGGGCCGCTTGACATGGAGTAGGTGAACGATCACAGGTTTTTGTCTACATTGTGCATGGACTGGTCATGCACTGATCATGGGTCGTTCATGGATCGATCGTGGGCTGCTCGTGGGTAGGCCCTTATGTGTGACATGGCCCCATCACGGACGGTCTTGGATCATACTTCGTTTGTGGGCCATGTCACAATGCTAAACAGGATGGGTCGAGGTAAGTTTATTCGATGATGATTTACGACGTGCTTGGAGATCGACGAGTTCTCAAGTCCAACGGAGATAGAGAAGTTCCCAGAATTCAATCACTATGAGATGAGCTATTTGATCATTGTCAAATGAAAATGCAGCTGCGACATTTTATCGTACCGATAGACTTGAACCTTATTCTTATACAACTCAGATCAATTCGGTCGGGCATTCACTGCCTATTTTTCACGGATCAGCTATTTGACGACATAAAAATTCAAGAGCTGGGCAAATTACAGGGAATTCGATTAGCAACAATCGAGCGACACATCCTCCAATCAACTGTAACTTTGCAAAGTTACTTTTGTTCTTCTAGGCAGCAATCCTTATAAAGGTATGCTTGGTTCTGTCGGTAAAAAAATCACATTTTTATCTGCACTAGACGTCAGAAGCAGAGGCTGTGCCATTCAGGGGCGTCCATCGGATGATCGACCGGATGATCGTGTCCGAACTGAAGTTCTTGTTGAATCAACGTTTGACCCTAAAACAAGCTCGACAAACTCACGCCGCCGTCCTCGTCCACAAGTTTCATCACCTCCAGCCTCTTTTGGTGCATCAGCTTCTCGTTTCTTCTCGAGGTTACTCTTTCGATTTGCTTCAATACGTGAAGTTGATCCTTCGTCACGCGGGAAGCCCGGATTCCTTTTCGTGGGGTTGTTTGATTCGCTTCCTGTCTCAGCATGGCCAATTCAGAGAGGCCTGCTCTGCGTATTGCGAAATGCAGGCGCTTGGGTTGTGCCCGAGCACGTTCGCCGTTTCTTCTGCTCTGAGAGCATGTGCTAGGACTGAGGATATTGTTGGGGGGAGGTTGGTTCATGCCCAGGTCAATAAGTATGGGTTCAGTGGCTGCGTCTACGTGCAGACAGCGCTTGTGGATTTGTACTCGAGATTGGGCAAAATGCAAACCGCCCAGAAGGTTTTTGATGAAATGCCCGAGAGAAATGTTGTTTCTTGGAATTCGATTTTGTTTGGGTACTTGAGATTGGGAAATCTTGATATGGCGCGAAACCTTTTTAGTGAGATTCCGGAGAAAGATGTTATATCTTGGAACTCGATGATTTCTGGGTATGCCAAAGCAGGGGATATGAAGTGCGCAGGGGAATTGTTCCAGCAGATGCCAGAAAGAAATTCAGCTTCTTGGAATGCTATGCTCAGTGGATATGTTGATTGCGGGAACATTGAATTGGCTCGAGAACTTTTTGATGCTATGCCCCAAAGAAGTGAGGTTTCTTGGATTGCAATGATCGGTGGCTACTCGAAATGTGGGGATGTCGAGTCAGCTTGTCTTCTCTTTGACCAATTGGGCAAGAAGAATCTGCTTGCATATAATGCCATGATAGCATGCTATGCTCAAAATGGCAGACCCACAGAAGCCCTTCAAATATTCAATGGCATGATTGAGTGCGGTTTGGAAATTGTTCCTGATAAGATTACGTTTTCCAGCATTATATCAGCTTGTTCACAGCTGGGAGATTTGAAGCTTGGGTCATGGATTGAACTACAGATGGAGAAGCTTGGTATAGAGAAGGATGACCATTTGGCTACAGCTTTGATTGACTTGCATGCTAAGTGTGGAAGTATCCATAAGGCATACGAGCTGTTCAACAGCTTAAAGAAGAAGGATGTGGTTGCTTATTCAGCAATGATTCTAGGATATGCTGTAAATGGTAAGGCAGTTGATGCTATACAACTGTTTGAAGAGATGGTGGATGCCCATATATGCCCTAATTCAGTCACTTTCACTGGATTATTAACTGCCTATAGCCACACGGGTTTGGTTGAAGAGGGATACAGATCCTTCAACTCCATGAAGAACTATGGTCTTGTGCCTTCAGCTGACCATTATGGAATGATGGTTGATCTACTGGGCCGGGCTGGGCATTTAGAAGATGCATATAATCTAATAAAGACCATGCCTATGCAGCCCCATGCTGGTGTTTGGGGAGCTCTGCTTCTTGCTTGCAGATTACACAACAATGTAGAGATAGGTGAGATTGCGGCTCGGCATTGCTTTAAATTGGACCCAGATAGAGCTGGTTATCAGTCTCTGCTTTCCAACATTTATGCATCCGTTGGGAGGTGGACTGATGTGAAGCAAATGAGAGAGGTTGTGGAGGAGAAGGCATCAGCCAAAATTCCTGGCTATAGTTGGGTGGAGTCCACTTAGGTCATCCATGCCTCAAGTATTGCTCATCGGAGGCTTGTAGGCCATCGACTCCAAGTATAGCACCTCTTGTTGGGTGTTCACCATCTTTCTTGTTACAAGTCTCACATATCTCAGATTTCCGGCATTTATGATGACTTGATTTGTTTATGAATTGTTCAAGTCGGAAGCCAGCTAAGTCAGCTTAAGCAAACCACGCTAGAGTTTTGACTCTGACTTTAGTGCAAGTTTTGTACAAGGAATAGATGTGAATTATCAGCATCTGGTCACGGGAATTTCATGGGTCGTCTTTATAAAATATTTAAGAGTCATCCTAATAGACTCCGGCATCGCATTCTTAAGAAGCTTTATAAGCAATAGATTCCGGGTCTTGAAAATACTGAAGGATCTGCACCTTACCTTTATGCCCATCAGAATGCTGAGGCATCTAGGTATGCTAATTTCACATGCAAAGTTTGTTTCTCTTTAGGGCTTAATGCTGCTCGTGCACTTGCTCATCCTCAAATGGTAGCAACAGCAACTTTTGGATTCATTGTTGCTCCATCAGAGGGAGCACGATTTTGCTTTTAAATGTTTTTCAATATTAAATTGGGTTCTCAAATCATGTACTCTTGAGAGTTCTCAGATTACAAGCAAAAAGAGATTCTCATATTCCAAGCAGATCCTGGCTCGCAAATCTGGAGTGTGCTAAATATGAACTTTTTCATAGTCCTTTTCTTGCCACGAATAAATAATGGATTATGCAAAAGGTTTATGTATAAGGAATTTTAGGTTTCCTCTGACAGAGGTTGTTTGCGTGGGCCATTGATCTAAATGCATCTCAATGATTAGTTCTGATAGAATTCTTTGTTGACATCAAAAGCTTACTATCGCAATGCGTCATGAAAATTCTTCTGGCGGAAGGTTTGCCTGAACCAAAGATTGACATTGAGATCCCTCCCTCTTTATATCCCTCTTTATATCCCTCTTCTATCCATTAATTGCTGCATAAAGGCAATTCTTTTGCAGTCTCGCTCTCAAGAATTGCCATTCAATCTCTACTTGGAGCTGCTTGTGGTTAGACATAACTATTGAATCTCTTCCACACGTCTTAAAGTTATCACTTGATAATGGGTAATTGGTAATTCTTTTCAGGCTGATGATATTAATGAGAAAGCAAATGAGCTATTATTCAACGAGTTGGCCTAGAGACTGGACAACCGGCTGAGAAAGTGAATTTTCTGGACCAAGCCCTCATTACATTTTTGCTTACGAATCCTTTTGTCGACTTATCCTGTCGCAAGCTTGCATTTGCAGTGTTTGCTTTAGCCATATGAGGATTCTGTGTCATAAAGAGTTCTGCTATTCTATGCAGATTTATGTGGACTTTGGTAAAACGCTTCAATGCTCGAGAGCCGCTTGGATACGGTCTGATGGATCTCATAGTCCGTCACGTAGCAAGGCCAATGTCCCAACAAAAACTAAATGGAGCTGCGCGCTTGGACAGCAGATTTGGCAAAGCTTGCTCATTGGCTCTCATCTGTTAGATATGTAATCTTCAAATGCTTCTTGAAAATGCTTGCTTTTGGTTGATGTAAAATTGAGCCTGGTGCTTGAGATTCCTTTGGTGAGATTGTCTCTGCAATTCATTCTTCAATGATTAGTGTAGTGTTCCCTGAACAAATAAATAAATGATTACAAACCTTGGACTTTTCGTTGATTCTGTTGGGTCGTGGGGCATCAAAGGGAAGGAGAAGAAGCAGAATTAACTAAATTACTACATCCGGAAATCTCCCATGAAAACAAAACTAGAAACATCGAACTTCGAGGCATGGCATACTATTTCACCTTACAATAATTAAGAATGCGTTGCTATAAGAATCAAAGAATTTTTTATGCATTGACCTTGTTCCTTGATCTCAATCTTCTCTCATCCTCTCTTCCCACCATCCTTTCATGACCCTAGCAATGAAGTCTTCACTTCTCTTCTCCAAGTTGCTGTCCCTGTCTTCATCCTTTTCAGAAGCTTCATCACCATCTTCGTCATTGTACCATCCAATCTCGCCATCGCTTCCGCTGTCATCATCATCCTCCTTGTAACCATCAGAAGTGACTTCGTGATCTGGATGACTGTCATCTTCATCTCCGCTGTCGTCGATGTGAACCTCATTTTCATCCTCATCAGCATCATTAACCCAAACTTCTTCATTGAAAGGCAAAGAGAAGGGCCTCTCTACTTCATGATCGGTCGGGCTTAGGCTCCCAAGGAGGATCGCAAGAGCGATGAAATTTATCACCAAGAACACGAAAACAGGACTCGAAGACAGATCAACAAAATTGGTACGTTCGAGTTTCGAAGTTGTCAGCGAGGTCAGAAGAAGCACGGCAACAAAGATCAACAAAGATGCAAGTATAGGTACCGAGACAAGCTTCATGCCCTGGCGAGGAAATCCTGACGTTCGCTGGCAATTCAAAGTGCTTTAAACCCATGATTGCTTGAGAAAATCAACCCTTTTTTATAGCTTTGTCAAGGAAAATCTGGGTTACTCAATAAACAAATGGGTTTACTTAGAAGGTTAAATGTAGTGTACGTGTAGAGATGGAGCAGCTTCATTTGTTTCAAACAACGGAAACTCGAGCAAGTCCACCTTCTCAAGTAATGAAAACCTTGTACGGAAAGATTACCGGGTAAGTGCTCAGCACTCCATAGTTTGAAATTCTTGCAAAATTTAAATCTCCATAATACAACGGGTTAAGCACATAACCCTGATGATCAGGCGACAATTAAGCACTCTTTCTTGTTCCTTGCAGTGCACACAAGACATTAAATTTCTCTCTTTTTCCCCTTCTTTCGGGGTCGTGGCATGTCTGTACAGTTTCTGCATGGTTGAATCCTACAAGAGTACGCCGCCGTCGAAATAATGTTTTCAGTTTCGAGAGATTTTCGGAGCTTCTGCACGGAATCCCTGTCGTGTGGCGGCCAACGTATTCAGTTTGGTTTACAGACGAACTCCAGACAAAGATGTCAAAGCGTGATATATTTGTGTAAATGGTCTCCATCATTGACTTTCGCCATGCAGGAGACCAGCCAAAATCTTTGAAAACGAACCCGTATGAAAGAATTGACAACCTTGGTTAGTCACAACAGCCAGAATCCAAACATTAACATTATTCAATTGCTCTCTCCGTCTCTCTCTCTGATGATCAGTGGATGGTGATTTGAGTTGACCAAAGTGGTTCATTTCCTCCCCCCAAGAACACTAGGACAAAGCATCAACATGAACCAGAGAGAGACAGCATCAATAATTTTTTTATCGGATGCGCATATGAAGAGAAAGCTGATAAGGGGAAAAGGGTCATTTTCTTTTAAGGAAACTAACAAATGAGGCGTTTTCAGCTTTTGCAACAGGAAAGCAAATTACACATCCGTCAAGGGGACATGACATTGAATTATTTGATGGAGATGATACAAAAAGCGAAGCATATAACTCACTTTGAAACTTGCAACAGTCGGAAAATAACTCTACGCAAGACTATTATATCGCATGGTTTACATGAAAGGCGACGACACCAGGCAGCTTTCTCGCTAAGCAGACATACAATCTGGGAATGAGCGACAGAAAGATCTAGCAGCACAGGACTACGTAAAAGTACGTCTACACTAAGTTGCAAAATAAAAGAAGAAAAAAAGTAAAAAGAAAAATGCAATCTAGGAACATAAGTCCCATGATTATATAGGACATCCCTCAGGGCACAGACACATTAATGTCAGTCGTCTTGCTTCTTGAATCTGATGGGAGCGACGACCAGTTATCTCCTCGATAAGATGGACTCGTCGAGAGAATTACGCTAGGGTCCGACAGAGGCATCGGATGAACCCCAGAATGGTTTGTTGTAGGTAGAATGTCATGTTTTGGGTTCTTCGTCTTCTGCTCGTGCTGATCTCCCGCAAGAAAGCTGCCCACCACAACCTGGTTGTGCAGAAACAACACACTCGAAATTTGCTCCCAGAAAATTATTCTTAAAAGATGCTTGTGAGAATGAATATGAGATCACTTATAGACATTTGCAGAGATTATAACTCCATGTTGGAATTTATTATAAGGTATATTAGTGTATACTGAGAAGCATCAATAGTTATTCATTTTTTTCCTTTAGGGGCAGATTAACACTCGACCAATAGCTTCTTACCAAAAAAAAAAAAAACACTCGACTAATAGATGGTGAGAATAGCCAGAAACATCATGTGGGTATTTACAGAGGCAAGCTTGTCTAGAACTAGATTTCACACCTTGAATATGATTTAGTTAGCAAGCTTTCACGGTTTTCCAATTTTTAGAAACATATAAAAATTTCTCAGGAACACTTCCAAGAGAACATTATAGGAGATCTCTAAATGACAAGCACGCAGAAAGAACCAAATATGGAAGTAGAATTTTCAGCCCGAGAATTGCCCGTGAAAGCACCTAAATGACAACAAGACTTCAATCTTCTTACTGACAGTGCCCGAAACATATAAATGTCGAAAATACCTGCACAGGACTTGCTGCCACGAGCAAACCAGCGATGCCGCCACCCACAACACGTCCGTCTGGGCTTGCTAATGAGACACTCATCCCACCAGATCTGCTCCTCGTTCCTCCAGTGTCATTGGGCATGAATGATCCGGATAAGGATAATATCTCAAAACGACCCTGGAGCAAAAGTGGACTAGGAAAACTGAGGGACTAAAGCTACAAAATGGACAAGTGTGGGAACAAACGTGCTAAATGAATTTTTCCAATGGATGATGGAGACTTTTTTAAACACCGGCACAGTATTCACAATCTAATTATAAGTACCACACCTGGGGCATCCATTTATTTGAAGCAAGCCATTCAAAGCATTATCTTTTCATACTTGGAAAAAAATAGAATGAACCAGAAATGGATCACCTCATATGTCAAGGTACCGCCGGAGGAATTAGGCTGACGAAGCGTAACACTTGAGATCACACCATTCGCAGAGAGAACGCATATGGCTCTAGGTCCTTGTTGAGAAAAGGATATGACTTTCATCATGACGTCCTAAACCAAATAAGAGATGCTCAAAATTCAGTCTTCTACTTGTATAACAGTCAAATGAAGGGTATGATCTATGAAGCAACAATGCTGAGGAGAATATCAGCTAAATCATAGCATATTGGCATTAAACATGGTAGCCTAGCTAAGATATTTGCTATGATGTTTAATGACTTCTGACTTCATCTTTCATGAAGAAATAAGGAAGATGATGTAGTCAACGGATGGAACAATATCTTTTTTTAAGATGTGCAATGAGCTCTTTAATATCATCATCACGAACTACTTGGATAAAAGTGTGGACAGTGTTGAGACCTCCAAATTAAGGGTACGTCCAATAAATAGTCTCGTTTCCATCATCCAAAACAACATTCGAACTAACTTCAGTAGCTGAGGTATTATCAACCAAGCCCAAACTTAATATATCATAATTATTGGAGCCATCAGAATCAAGTATTTCTATCTCAATCATACTAAGGGTGAGCAACATGAGGGCAGAATTAGCGACTATGTTTCTATTTTATACTAATAGTAAATGATATTAGTTCATAAATCTTGGCATAATTAAGCTCTTTTTTTCCTTAAAGAAGACGGTCAATAGTCATACTAGAGAAATCAAATTCCTACTGTTCTCTATTACGTACCTCTCCTGTATTAACGGTGATAATATGGGGAGTAAAATTGGTACCCACAGAGCATGCAACCCATTCACCTGCAAAAGCAAGTTCTGATGCGATCAACCATAATCTGACTCATAAAATGATTTCGATGTTTTGTGATACAAGGAACAGATAAAGCCTTTACAAACGTAAAAAGAGTCTTTAAAAAGCCTTGCACTCTGTGCAATGTGGTCAATTAAGAAGAGAGAGATTCGACCTAAAACTTCTGGCAGACCTGAGTGCAAGAACATCAGCAATTCACATCACTTATACTTGAGATCAACAAGAAGAACATTATAGCATAATAGCTTTAGATAAGCCAAACAACTGCACGTCCAGATTCTTTCCCCACTCTTCGAGCTCATAATTCTCCACATTTCAATATTAACCCAACTCACGGAAAAGGCAGAATAAAGAAACCATATTTACTCATCTTTCTTGCTGAACAACCACAGCCATAAAATCTCCATATCTAAACAATCCCAGGTCCCACTTCTACAGGAAAAAAACCTCTGAACATGAAGCTGACACACAGAAAAAGTTCTCACTGCTAATCTCTTGGAAACTCTTGGCATGGCAGTACTGAACATCAAACCGAAAAGGAAAAAACCATCGAGCTGCCACTTCAGTTGCAGGCTCGAAATCACAATCAACAATAGAAGCATGCAACAACAGTCCACATTTCTGAGCATTTACCAAGATTTTCCACTTCGAACTTGGGCTTGCTGACCGACCCGGCCGGCTTCACTTTGCCGCGCTTCGGGGTGGAGAAGTCGATCACCGGCGGCGGCGGCGCGGCCGACGATATCGGCCTCGGCGACAGCGCCGCCCCGACCGGCCCATCGGGCCCATACTTCCTCGGGCGGCCCCTCTTCTTCTTCACCAGAGTCCCCGCGGCGGCCGGAGGCGGCGGGGCGGCCGCCGTCGCCACCGCGGGGGGCGGCGCCGATCCGGGCGCCGGGGTGGGGTTCTCGGCTCTCGGGGCGACGTGGTAGTCCGACGGAGCGTCTGATCCCACCACTGTAACACCTCCGCCACTACTAGCAGTCACACCATCTCTTCCCTCCATAACCGAAAGCTTTCAAAAAGAGAGAAAAGAAGAAGAAACAAAAACACGAATTTCTACGAGCTAGACATCAAAGACCCATTTTCATTTTACACCAGAAATTTCCCCAGGCAGCTCCGAATTCGGACAAAAGAAGAAAGTTCGCCAAATGGAAAACCAACCAAAACTCCAAAAACACAGAAACAAAAGGGACCCAAAAAAAAAAAATCGAAACTTTGAAGCAGTCAAGAATAAAAGATGAAATTTTTCACAGGGATAATTATAGTGGGAAGTTTCTTGTGATCACAGACAGCCGGGTCAGCTCGGACAAAGCTTGAATTTTGGGGGCGATCTTTATATAAAAGATGAGAAATTCAAATGTGAATTTCGAATAGTGGGAGGAGGGGAACGGGAGGATCTTGATTTGGAGAGAAGATTGACAAAAAAATTCTTTGATCTTGGGGGCACTTTTGGGGGCTTATGTCGTGTTGATTTCAAAGGGGAACGAAGAAAATGCAGATGGGAGAAAAGCTAACTCGGTTTTTCTTGATTGGCTAATGCAGCTTCCTAACTTTCCTAAGACGAAAAAAATACATTATATATTTTTTTATTTGGGTAAAGGAAGGAAAGAAGGAAGGGGAAGGGAAAATATATATATTAATGAAACGGCCGGAATCATTGAATTTATATGGCAATTTGGAATTAAATAATTTAGTATTAGGGGGCATTGATATGTGCGTTTTGGTTTGAATCCATTGGGAGAAAAAGACCATTTTTAAAAAAAAAAAAGGAACCAAAAGTGGGTAGTGATAATAATAATTTCTTGTTCTTTTTTTGTGTTAAATTTGGGATCATGCTGGGGAGGTGGGAGAGCCGAGCTAATCAAATATTTAATACGAAAGTAATTATGATTGTAATTGTTTACCAACTATAAAAAATTAGTTGGGAGGAAGGAAAGAGGGAGAGAGGGAGAGGGAGAGATAATGTTGATCTAGAAAAGGATAAAGGAAGGTCGCTAAAGCAAAGCAACCCCCTTTTCCCCGTCGGGTAAGAAAAATACATAATACAAACAAGGCTAATAATAACTAGGCTCCTATTAAATCCCTATGTTAGTGTAAAGCACAAGTTAAGCATTCACTCATGGACCGTTCACATGTTAAAGAATTTAGGTTATAAAGCAACTCTAAACACACGCATACACTCATCTAGTTGTAAACGCATAATTATTATTTTTGCACTGACAAAAAATGTAAGGTTCCCTTATTCCACGAAAAATTAATAATTTGGAAATTATTTTTCAAAAAATTGATTGCTTTGTATCATTTATAAAAATAAGTTAATAAAAATATTTTCATTGTTCACGAAAATTTTAAATTTTAAATTATTATTTTTAATAGTAAAAATATATTTTATATATTAATTATTTCAAATGATTATTTTTTAAAATAATATATTCCAAATCCGTTCATTTACAGGGAAACAAACATGGCATTGGTTATATTCAATTAAACCATGCAGACTCCACTTGTAAAAAGTAGCAATGATTTCGTGATATTTTGCTCCTCCACTTTACAAAAAGATAAAATTGAAAAACCAAAGAGAAAAAGGAACAACTAGATAAAAATCACATATTTCCAATGTTAAATTTTTATTTTTTTGGGAGGTGGGGGGGACAGACACGCTGCAGAGATTGGAGAAATGTGACTGTCCTGTCTGGGACTCAAGAGGTTGACTTGGTCAACTCACCTGTCAAATTTCAGATCGCCGGGGAAAAAAATAAAAGAATAAAATAGAAATGAGAGCACCAGAAAACAAGAAAAAGGAAATGACCGACGACGTGTCGTGAAGGCTGGGATTTTTGACATATTTGGGCTCATTAAATTTCGTATGATGCTTCCGCCCAAAAAGATAATAGTAATAAATTTGCTGGGATGCTTTTCAACTGTGAGAGAAAAGGTGCAAACTTGAAAGCTACGTACAAAGGTATTAAAAAATAAAAAGAAAAATGAGAAAAGATCACCAAAATTCTCAAATTATACTCATTATAACACATTTATCTTCATAAAAAACTTCAAATTTGTACTGTTATGACGCATTTACCTTCCATTAATACTCAGTCAGATGATTTTTTTTTTTAAAAATAATGTCGTTTTTATTTCATTTAAACCGCGTGAATGCTATATTAATGTTGTTTGCTTTCCAGTGTTCACAAAAATGGGTTTTAATAGTGTCCCTTGACAAAATCTCCATGGAAGGTAAATGCATCACACAAGTATAAATTTAGAATTTTTAGTATCACAAAAAAATCTAGGATAAATATATCGAGGCCAATATAATTTGGAATTTTGGTGGTTTTTATTCAAATAGAAATAACAAAAATTAACGTTGTTTTAGTCTTTGGCAAAAGAATTAAGACGTTAATCGGGTCTTGTTCTACGTAAAATATGTACTTATTAAATCCTTTCACTTATACTCGAACTAAGGGAAAGAAAAGGCTAGGGGATTCTAAGAAAATTTGATAAAGTATACTTATTAAATTGTAAATTTCTTAAATTTTCGCATTAAAATAATTGGATGGCCCTGCGTGTATATACTTAATTACATGTGATATAATTAAAGAAGGATTAACTTATACAACAAGTCTATAATGCTAACAACTTCAAAAGAAATATTAACATAGGAATAATCTTTTCACTCCGCATGCATATGTATTTGTTATATAATATTTAGTTTATGAAAACTTATAACATCGCTGTCAACTTTTTAATAACAATTGGTAATGGTTCCACAAAACTTATTATCTCATCGAACTAGGAATTTTTTATTAGAATCTTTCTCGACTCCTATTTGTGTCTTTGGTATGTAGATTGATGCTTTAGTGGTAAAAAATTTCAATATACACATGATGAGGAGTCCTAACTATTTACATAGTCATCACATTTTTATTTAATGGCCCGAACTTTTAGAATAATTGGTAATGATCTTGTAAAATATTTACACGATCTTCTGCCACCAGATTACCCATTTTCTGGATCCAGCCTAGAATCAAGTTGCTTCCACCTGTTTTTACTTGTTTTATGTTATGGAATTGCAAATGAAATGATATTTATTTCTTTCGGAATTCTAATCTTGGCTTTTGTCTTGCTGCATCATCGGTGGTTATATAAGTTAAATACTCGTGGACTCTTTCGGTTGAACTATAGGGACTCGATTTTTTTTTTTTTTTAATCAGAGTGTATTCCTAAACTTTGGAGTTTTTCCACAAGGACCTCGGCGATCTCCCAGTAGGCCCACTTGGGGAAACTTCATGAACCCATAAACCCCTCTCTTTATGGAGGAGGAGAATTTCAAACTCTCCACCTCCCCGTTCCCACATGGGAATAATGGTCCCAATAATTATAAAGACCCAATTTCATTAGTTCTTTAGACATTGCAAAAAATTAACTCTATAAGAATCCTAAGTATAATGTACGAAAGTCTATTCAATTCTAAAATTTTCAATTTTGTTACTCTAATTTTAAATCTTTTGATAACTCTACAATGTAGTTATACTAATCAATCTTGACTAAAAATAATTGACGTGGCTATCCAATTGGTGTCAGCCATCTACGTGGCATAGCCGGCATTAATGTAGATGTATTTTCTTTTTCTTTTTCAATTTTTTTTCAATTTTTTTAATTTTTTTAATTTTTTTTTCACCTTTGACCAGTCTTGGCTATGGCTGGCGAATGACCAAAGGCGAGGTCGCCCTTGTCGATCCTTTAAATAATTTTCTTGATGGATGGGTATTACATAAGTTATAAAACGATGTTTATGCATAATATTTTCTAAGGATCCACCAAATTCCAAGCTAATTGCGTGTATCAATTGGCTAATGATGGTCTTCTTGTCAATCTAATGAGACCTACTCAGTAGATAAACAGGATCTTTACTTGCATACGAATCTTTCATGAGAGCAAATATAAATTGTCGGAGGACAGCCTTAATTTTGTACTGACAAGCGACACGTGTATGCTTACAATTTACTAATTCAAACGAGATAGTAATTAGTTAAAAGAAAAGGGTACTCTTTGTCTATATTATCTTTCATTTTTTATTTACTAGAATTAATAAAAATTTGGAGAGGGACCATGAGGGCAAGACATGCGCTCGAATGAGTACACTTGAAGTTAGTGAATCGCATGTGCCTTGCGCCATTTGGCTTCCCACTACAATCTTTTATTCATGCGATGCTTGACCATTAATTTGTAATAAATTTTGGGGACGATTATTTAAATACCATCCTGTTTATTTTTTTATTTATTATGGTGATAAATCCAATGCCCATTATCTTCTACATATTATAATAATTTTGCTTTCCGCCTTATATCAATTCTCTAGACGCAAAAAAGGAAAAAAGAAAGGAGAGCAGGCATGGAATAAGCTTTATAATTTTCCACGGTCGGTCAGCAGACCTAACTTATGTTTGGGTTTGTTATCTACAAATAAGTTATTGAAGGAGCGAAACGGCCTTTTTCAAATCAAATGGCACCCACTTGACCTTCAAATAAAATAAGGTTGAGACCTTATATTGCCCATCCATGTCAAGTTGCTGGTTTTTTTCATGATTACACAATATATATTATCATTTGAATTTTCTGGGGGAGCACTTCACTGTCAAAATCTTAGAAGGATTGGCCTTTCAACTAAATAAATTTAAAGAGAATGTAATGTAGCTCCTTGCATTCTGGTTAGATGGTGTATAGTCATACCTTGTTGAGGGTGAAAAATTGCTCTACGGTATTGTGTCAAATATACTATTATTGCACTATAGAAGTTCCTTTAAAAAAAACAAGAAGAAAACTTTGGTCCAAGGTAAGATGACTATGAAGACTCGTGCGTGCTATTTGTGGGGGTGTGTTGTTGATACGAAATCCTATTTTGAATTTGGATCTGCGTCCCTGGTTGGCTTTTGTTTATAAGTGACCTTAGGCTGATTGAATGGGTAATCACTTTTTTCAAACGCAGCAGATTCTGTGTTCAAATCACGGCATCTTTTAATAAGAGTAACCTTAAAAGTTGCCCAATTTTTTTGTGGGTAAAGCGTTATTCAATGCATGTAGATGGCCAACATCCATACATCCCGGGACATTATCGCTATTTGATCCAAAAAATTTTCGTGTCTCATGACATAAAGAAAGGAAGGAGAGAATTAGTTGATGGGAGGCATTAGTTAAGGCACGAGAACTTTATGGGTGAGTCGAGTTCGAAGTCGGCTGAATTAACCCCGACCAAGTTCGAATCGAGTATAGAGTCTTGGAGACTTGAGTCGGAGATGAATTCGAGTTGTGGTAACTCTATATGGGCTCGACTTGACGCAATTACACTTTCACTCCCCCTTACAACTTTGGGCCATGACTCGGCCATGTTTTTTGGGCCTTCACATTTGGACTTAAAGCTGCCCAAAAGTGTAGATTAGGACAAGAGGCCCATGAAACACAACAAGCAGCCCAAAAACCATACTCCGGCCCATGTTTTTAAGGCCGACTAGAGTTCGCATGAATCCAGATTTTGGGTCGTTATCACTTTACTCTTGTCTCTTAACATCTAAAGGAAAACAAGAAAATGTTATCATTTGTTTCGTTGAGAAAATGTAAGGACTTGGAGAAAGCAAAATGAAGTGTCGGGATTAACTCAGACAGCGCTTTATTTAGCAATTAATCGTGCAGAACACTAATTTATCATCTCCTTACGGAAAAGCAAGAATTCATGCGCCCACTTTTCGATATATACATCATGCATGATTTGCAAATATCTAATTTCATAGAATTATGATCGAATCTAATGAAAAGAGTAAGGAGTGTCTGTGAAAATCGAAGGAACAAACAAATCTCAATATAATATTCTGATTTTGATAGAAATCAAAATTGGAGAATTCGACACTTTATTTGATTAGACAAAGAGAAAAATTAAATGTCATCATCATTTTTTGGGCCTTAAAAGTCTGAAAGCAAGACTGAAGGATGGGATTATCGTTAGAAGGGATACATCCGATGGGGCCTTATCATGATGTGGCTGGTGTCGAGGGGATTGCAGACAAGGTAGGGACAGAGAGACGAAGATAAGTATAATGTACTACCGATTCGAACGACGACAATTCGATCCTTTTTCAGCATTAAATAATACCAAGTTTTTTCTGCGTCTGTCCAGTGCAACAGAATCTTCTGCCTTGGAAATCATGTCCACATCAACTCAGCCAATGAAATGTGGATGAGGCCAAATGGTGCATCGAGCAAGATGCCTAATTCCACAGTAGAATAGGAAATTAAGATGATGGTGGGGTTCGGCGGCATCAAAAAGAAATCGGGTCGATTGTATCGTGTGTGTTTTCAATCGTGGTCAAATCTCTCCGGCCACATTTTGTTGTTTTTTTTTTAGGGTTTCAAGTAAGGAAGATTAGGTCTAAATCATGCACAAAAGGAAGAATAGTGAAGCTTGCCTAGGGTTTTATGGAGACGTGCTGGCTGACTCGGATGGAAATGATGCGAAAAAGAGCTTTCCACCTAACTAAAGAATCGCGCGTGGGATGTCAGGGTTTGTGCTTGCTCATTTAAGGAATATTTGTTGATGATTTCATTGTAATGGTGCAAGGGTTGCATTGAATGCTAAGGTCTTATTCATGACGTAACGATAATAATGCAGTGTTGGTTTCGTGATGGACAGAGGAGTAGACACTCGACATTGTCGGATGCAACGATGTTTATGTCTTGTCCTCAAGAAGAGTTTTGCGTGCACAAAAAAATGCCATCTTTTCATGGAAGTTGGATGCCTTCTGTGGGTTTGCACCGGCAGGTTTGAAAGTTGGTAGGTTTATCTAAATTAACTTGACTTCCTCGTCTTACAAAAATTATTATAACAATTATATTACAATCCGACTATTCTCATCTTTCATTATCAAATTTATGCATATCAATATTGGAAGCGGTACCACACTAAAGTCCTTGAAATGATGCGACGCACGAAGGACAATACATCATTGGACTATATTATTTGCATGCAAATTTACTGATCCGACATATATATGCGACGCACTAAAGTTGGTAGGTTTATCTAAATTAACTTGACTTCCTCGTCGTACAAAAATTATTATAACAATTATATTACAATCCGACTATTCTCATCTTTCATTGTCAAATTTATGCATATCAATATTGGAAGCGGTACCACACTAAAGTCCTTGAAATGATGCGACGACGAAGGACAATACATCATTGGACGAAGGACAATACATCATTGGACTATATTATTTGCATGCAAATTTATTCTGATCCGACATATATATGCGATGCACTAAAGTTGGTAGGTTTATCTAAATTAACTTGAATTCACTAAAGTTGGACTTCCTCGTCGTACAAAAATTATTATAACAATTATATTACAATCCGATTATTCTCATCTTTCATTGTCAAATTTATGCATATCAATATTGGAAGCGGTACCACACTAAAGTCCTTGAAATGATGCGACGCATGAAAGACAATACATCATTGGACTATATTATTTGCATGCAAATTTACTGATCCGACATATATATTGTTAACAATATCCTAGTACAGCTTTTATTTAAATGAGGGGGGCGAGAAATTACTCGATTGTGAGAAATCCACGGAAAAAACAAACCCAAGAAATATGCATCCTTTATGATGGGAGTGCTTTATATCATTAGAAGGAATTCCACCTTTTGTCCCCGCACTTTCATATTTTTTATAAGTGAGTTCTTATACTTTTTAAAGTTATAGGTCGATTTGATTAGACAAATTAAAAAATTTTGTCAACTTGGTCTAGAAAAGGCACAAAAGTTCGTGTTTATTTTATTTATTTGGGCGAAGTGGGTAGCTTGCAAGGATAGGAAAGTATCGAAATGTGAAATCTATTAATGCTTGATGGGACGCCGGAGGAAGGCGAACCTTTCGCGTCCTCAACCAGACAATCCTGCATGGCGACATATCTACGTAGATCCCTCTTGTCCCTCTTGAGAATGTCGGCTCGTAAATACTTCTCTTCTAGAAAAAGATTACATTATTCTTCCGTACACAAAAATCGCATGCGTTCAATCAGAAATCCAACACGAAATAGGAGATAATGTTTCTTCGAGTTGGATGCACAGAGGATCATCCGAACTTTAAGGGGGAGGTGAGCGATTTGGAAGATTCGACTTTATGGATTATTAGGAAGTGAAAGCTGTGTGAACACAAAGCAAAGAAGATTCCATTTCGATTTAGTGCTTTATTATAAGCTCTATTCAAAAGAAAACCCTTTACTTTTGTCATGAGGCTATTTGCTTTTCAACTGCTGGATATGTTCTTTCTCGTGATTTGCATTGCGGGATCTTTACTACTATCGAATTAACAAGGTCATACCATCTTACGCTCCACGCAAGAATTGTCGATCTCATGAGATATATGAATTGCATACTTGGGAAATTGAATCTTTACAGGTGGCTTGAAGTCCGATTCTTGCGATGCAAGTGCGCTCCAAATTGGAAGATGTCGCTCGACCTTAAAGAAGGATCCTTTCTTGGTTGGCGTTATTCTTAGGGCCGTATAATTTAAGAAGATGCTCTTGTGCATTCATTTGGCTGCCAAACAGCAGATGGTGTCGAGTCAACTTCTTGACAACGATCTTGCAAAGGCTAGGGACAGATGATTCTGCTTCAGCTAGGAATGAACATATGTGAGTGAAAAATGTGCACATCTCTTACAAGAATGCTAGCTACTGGCCAGAGGGCATTATTGAGGTGTGGTTCATTCTTCCATCAACAGGATAACACAAGAGTTCAGGGGTCTCGGACATAATGCCTCCGAACCGTTAGATGGCTTTTATAATATGAGCCTATATTTTCTTGATATTTTGGATTCATGCCTATGAACAGCTATTGGATATGTATAATCTATTTTTCTTATAATCAAAAGATATAACAAAGAGAGGCTATATGGTAGTTATAGTGGAATTTTGTGGTAAACGAAACTTTAATTTAAAAGTAAATTAGGATAAAACCTTATGTCTCAAAGTTTCTTTCTTGCTTTTTATTCTCGATTTCCTTATAATTGCACGTCATATCTTGACAAGCAGAACTCTTGTATTACATGAATTGATGAACACTTTGGTCCTAAGGTTCTGGAGAAGGGACGGCATTTCTAGTAATGGGGTGGAGAATATAAAAGATTATAGGGGTCTTTCTGCGATTATTCGTAGTTTTGGAGTATATAATCGAATAGAAATCCTTGAACCCAATACCTTTGTATATAATTCAGATCTTTTAAGCGTGATCAATGCAGCAGATGACAGATGGAAAAGGCCACCCTTCTAGAACATCGTGTTACCTTCTCCTGGGGTTTGACATCTTTAGTTTATTTTTGCTTTGGCTAAGGACATAAAATTTAATTTTATGAGATAGCTTTCAATATCTAAGCCCCACTTGACTTGTTTATGTATATGCCAAACCATTTTGTCTGAGAAGCGAAGGTGATGGGCATTCGCACCTACTCCTCCGTGGGCTTGAATATATATGACTAATCACATACAAAAGGGAAAATGATAAAAATAATCCATGAACTTTGACTTAATTTGTAATATAGTTCATGAATTTTTAATTTGAATGTGGTTCCCAAACTTTAGCTCAATTTGGAATGTGGTCCTTAGACTTTTGATACATGTTCAAGTTGATCTATGGACTACATGATAAAGTTCAATGTTATTATTGAACTTGAATTAACTGGAGGACGGCATTAAACGTTTCTATATAATTCAGGGACTACATCGAACATGTATAAAATATCAAATGATTATATTGAACAAATTAAAAAATCAAGAAATACATTGTATATTAAGCTAAAATTTATGAATCATATTAAATAAATTAAAAGTTTCATAGACCATTTTACAAATTGAGCCGAAATTTAGGGATCATTTATGTAATTATCTCCGTATGATAAACAAAATGTCCACTTCGTACATTCCGTGCTTTATTTGATTGTGTGATTCTAGTAGTGTTAAATTACAATCGCAACATTCACACCATAAATTACCATTCCCTTTTTGCATTATTTTTTTTCCCATTATTGCATTCCCGTTCGCCCTAAGGAGACCTAAGATCGAGAAAACTTAGATAACCAAGCATAGGACGAATTAGTTGAGATACTTCCCACAGATTCGATGCCTTTCATTTCATCCACGATTCTGTAGGCACAGCAGATGCCGTTGCCCATTTGCTACCTGCTTTGCCGAAGATTTTCGCTCTGTTTCATGCAATTCTTTAAGCTTTTCACGGTTATAACCCGGCGCGTTCAGAATTACGACGTACCACCGATGACGACGAGTCGACGGCTCGTTCAGACCACGTGATATGTGGCGAGCAATTCGATGACCATACAGCGGTTTTTCAGTGTGACGAAGCGACGACGACTTTTATATACAGCCCATTTTATTGAAAAATGACTGTCGGTCGATGGATTATATAATAGGGATTGATTGACGCAAATGAAATTAAATTAAGTTCTAAATTACCCAACTTGTGGATATTTTCTTTATTAAATTACAAAAAAAGCAAACGAGAATCGACTGATTCAGAGCTCCATGTGCATGGATTGACGAGATGGGATGAATTCCCCCCCCACTGGAAACGAACCGCGAAGGGAGTTCCTGAAAAGCAGAGCCCCAGCCGTGGGGAGCCGCGCTGAGCCGCACGTGATCCCCGTACGGCTCGGCAGGATTGCCAGCTCAGCTCGCCCCGTTAGCCGGCGCACTTGGCGGCTTTTCCACGGACTCAAAAGCCTAGGACGTTGTCCTAGCAAAGGAATGTTCCTCCTTTTTTCTTCCCATTTCGAGATCTTCTGCCTTTGCTAACCGCAAATCGATAATACCCTTAAATATGGATCTATTTCGTAAAAAATACTTAAATTTAGAAATTTTATTTTTAAAATAATTACTTATATTAGTTATGAAAATGAATCAACGAAAAACGTTTTCATCATTTAAGAAATTATTTAAATATAAATTATTATCGATGGTGGAACCAAATGATTATTATTTTTAAATAATCATTTATAAATCATTCATTTTTACTAAATAAATAAAGCATTAATAAAAATCATTTTTCATATAACCGGTCCATTTCAAAATAGGAAGACATGAAAAGATTGGTTGCTGCAATTATTTTAGATTCTCGTTAATGAGTATTCGTTGATCGCATTTTAATAAAAAAATTAATTTTGATAGATTGATTGCACATGACACGTAAGAGATAATGTATGAGAAATGATAACCTTTTTTACTTAGACGTTGTTAATAAAATCCTTATTTCTAAAATGCTAAAAATGATTACAATGATGAGTACGTAATTTATCGTAGTGACTCTTCAATTTGAGCAAAAATAGAACAAAAGGAGCAATTTGTACCTTTGTTCCTCAAACACGTGAGGCAGTCTCATTAATTCTGTAGGACTTGTTTCTAATTTATCGGTTATTAAAGAAAATAAGAAGAAAGAGAAGCTATTAAAAGATCTATTTACATGAAGAGAAATAATATGTAGTGGATGTCAAAATCTAATTAGAGGTATATCCACAATAAACTAATTAATCGTGAATATTTAATTTCCTAGATTTGTAGCATAGCTTGTGCCAGTGGCACATGAATACTGCATTTCTCCACAGTTGAGCTAACACATATACTCCATTCTAGGATATCTAAATATTATTCGAAATTAGCAATTGTCAAAATGGTCGATCATGCTTTTTCCAAATTTAGTACTATTGCTTAAAATTTATTTATGAACCACGTAGTGAACACAATTAGAATGGAGGTTCGTCACATGCGATTAAAACAATCCTAATTTTGGAGACTTTTCGACTAAAATCTAGAGTCTTGGACATGGAACGGATTCATCAACGCTATCAAAAGTGGTGGATTTTCCACAAAAAACCAGCATATTCTAATGGTGTTGCCGACCTTATGATGTGAACCCAATCGTTTCAAAACCCGCTTTCTCTCTGAGCACTCGCTAATTAATCTTATAAAAAAATCCATTTGAACTCCATTAATCATGCTTAATAAAAAAAAAAAAAGTGCTGGCTGCAAATAACACGAGAGACTGTTTATTGAAAATGAAAATCTTTTTTTAAGTAGATGTTTAAAGAGTCGCTGGAGACAACAGTTGATAATAAAAAAAACAAAAATTCTTATCCTAAGCAATCCATCGATTGGTCAGCTTAAACCAAAAGGGCTGCTGGGCACCGGCAATTATTAATTAATCCATTGAAGCTGCGATCGCCATCCACAACTTCGTCTGGTCACATTTTTAAAAAAATAAAATTGGATGGATTACCTCAAAAGGGCCAAATCCCAACCAATTTTCAACTCCAAAGATCTTCAATCTTGGGAACTGTCAACCAACGTTTTTCCTCAGCACGAGACCATTTAATTAGTCTTTTTGTTAAATTTCAAATCCCACTACGGGAAAAGAAATCAAGTAGGTAAAAAGATTTAGAGCTTTCCATCTACCATAATCGACGGGGAGGATCGTGCACCGGGGGGACCCAAATTCCGAATCTTACATAGGCCGGCGTCTCCACGTTCCTTGTCTTTGATTTTCCAATCTGCACGAGTCGAGAATTTAGGAGGGTCCGGAGATGGATCGTATCATCACGCGTTCCTGCCTTGCGCATCGAGAATCAAACCACCACTCGAAAACATTAGAAAAGAAGAGGGGAGGAAAGGAAAGTCCACGTGTGTCGGTTTTGCAGACGTCTTGTGAAATTTAATAATTGTCATCGAATGCGATGGTTGGCTTTCGCGAGATTTGATAAGGTCTGCATTCAATTGGCTAGATGATGGTTCTTGGTCACCTAACTCTTCCAAATCGGTTCAATTCGCAAGCGCCGAAGTGGAGCCACCGAAGAAAAGTCAGATGAGGCGATGTTCTACTTCTAGAATTTAGTGGAATTTCTAAGATTTCGTGTTTGAATTTATGGCAGCCTCCGAAAGAACTCGCAATTATAGCCATTTGTTCATGCCCCAACGACCGGCTTTAAAGAAGACTTTCTGTTCCGGTTGCGGAACAAGGGAAAAGATTGTCGGGGTCTTAGGTTGTACCGAGTCAAAGCAAAATTGCGTGTTTTTCTCCTGCTTGGAGGGGGTCATCGGGTAGTTGAAAGTCCAAGTCTTTCTTTCACACACAAGTCGCTTCGAATTTCATTCTCACGGGGCTTGTCGAGAATTATAACATGTCTCCTTCTTTTAAAGAGGTATAGTCATTTAGCGAGGCTCCACCGCGGCGGGGGTGGCGGCGCTTTCTTTCCCACGGCGGCTCACTGACAAAAAGGCTTACCCTTTTCTTAACGGACAGGGAAAAACGACCCGAGATAATAGCTTCTTTATTAATCCATCTCAAAGGGCGCTCCCAAAGGAAAGCAACCCACTAACCGATGCCTTCCAAAAAGCGACATGAAAGTGATGTGTATGCCACCGATACGGCCGCACGCAAAAAGGAACGATCCAAAAGCAAAACTTGGGAGATGAATTTCGATCGAAAGGGGATCGAACTACTTCTCCTCGCTTAAACAAAGCGTAGAACGTAAGGTACAAGATTAGGTTATAAGATGGGAGATTTTGCCTTTTTCCCCAAGTCATGCTCCCCCCTAAATGACACGGGTTCAACCGAGGCGACCGCAAGGATTTTCAGTTGCCTCGGCTGGACCACCGCACCATTGCGGTCTCGTCCCATTCGCCCACGTCTCTCGTACATTCTCGCGTTCGCACCTAAAGCCTAAAAGCTTAGTGCCAGCTAGATAACACGGAGGCGGCAACAGCAGTGACTTTTACTTTACTTCTCCGCCAAAACATCGTCCATTTCCAAAATCTTTTAATACCCCCTCGTAATGTTTAATAATCATAGCATGACAGAGAGAGAGACAGAGACAGAGACAGAGGAGGGGTCAGCCCAACAATGCTAAATTGCTGTAGGAAACTGTACAAACTATGGACTGTACCGAATCATTCTGGTATCTAACAACTCTTCCTCCCGCCCGCCCGCCAGCAATTACAACCTGTTTACAAAGGACAAAGCCCTTTTCCCACCACCCGTTTTGGTCCCTCCCTCCCTCCTTAAGGAATTCAAATATCCCACAGATTTACAAAGCCATCGTTTCGAAGATGGTGGAGCTGTCCCTATGGAACTGTACATATTTATGGGGGATGGTCTCTCTCTACCCTCGAACCAACCCCAACCCAACTCTTAACTAACGACTATACTATATCACCAAATTCCACCTCCCCACCTATTTACAACGCTGCACATGGCCCCCCAACTCCCCAACCCAATCAAAGTTCAGAAGCAAAGAATATGCGCCACTGCCACTAGATTCGCCCTTTATGCCCTGCTCCTCACTTCAAGAATATGACCTGATCAAGCCCAAATGGTACAGATTCCTTCTCACCATGCTTCCAAGTGACAACAGAACCGCCCCGGCTACCCCAACCGCCTCCTCTTCCCGCTCCGCCTTTTCATCGTACAGTAATGGCAGTTCCTTGACTTGCAAATCAGTGAACCCAATCCTGTGCCTCACGGCTTCAATGATCTTTGGATCCGCAGGGTTTCCCAGCGCATCAGTCACGTAGAAGATGTTGAGTACAGTGTCCATTGTTGTAGAGATTTCCGCCCTGGTGACATTGAGGCCGTTTTCACGGAATGTTCGAGTCACTTCGGCCAAGAGACCCACCCTATCTGCTGTACATAGCTCTAATCTCACACCCTGCAAAACAATCAAGCACAACAAGCGCACTTATTAGGCAACCAGAGTCAAGAGAGTGATAAGCAAGTCGATGTGACAGGCAAACGAGAGAAATAAGAACAATACCTTTGACGCTCTTCTCTCGACTGATGCTTGTAGACATTGAACTACCCGCTGCCTTTCAGGTTCAGAACTAATTGGGGTTCCGTCCATGTGCCTAATCAAGAATTCCTGAGACCAAATCAGTGAAACCAGAGTCAAACAACCTACCCATAATCATAATTTCGAGGAAATTATATCAGAGGATTGACAATCATGCACCAACCATATTTGCCTTGTCTTCTGTAGTATTCACGGTCGCATGGAAGACAACATACTCCATGTCCGTGAGGGTGCAAACAACATCAAACAAAAGCTTCGTCCTATCTTTACACTGAACATTCACTACCGAGTAACCCCTTTCTGCCCAATTCTGTACAGTTACGATGGGAGAATCAGCAGTGAGCTGCAAGATCGGCTTCCTCTCATAATCACGGTCTGCAAACATCATTTGATGTAACCTCCTCTCGGTGTGTGTCACTGCCATCGACACCATTGTCTTGGCGCTCCTAATGTCGTTATCTCCTTTCAGGACATGCTTTAATCTTGCCTCGATCCTATTTATGTGCTGAGAGTCCTCGATGGGGGAACCGGAATTACAGTCCTTCACGTAAATTAGCGAAGCTATCCTTCCATTGTGAGTCCACACCTTCGCTTCCACGATATTACACTGCAAGTCGGCGAGAACAGCAAAGACCTCCGAGAGCAGACCAACGCGGTCCGTTCCCGTCAGCTCGAGCGCTGTCAGTCCTCTGTTATCATTGGCCCTTCTATAGTAAATGGTGCCGAGCGACTGAAACGTACAAGGAAAATAATCAACTTCCAAGACAAGTTTGCGAAACATCGATAACCCACAATTAATCAAGCAGCAGCAACATAAATGTCTTAAACAGGACTTGATTCAGCAAATCACCTGCTCGATGTAGCTAATTTCGCTTTGGTCAGTTAATTTGTTTCCGTTCTGATCAGTCACATGGAAGACTGCAGGCACACAGAAGATCCAAGGGGCAAGAAGGGTCAGAGAAGTTTCTCATGACAGCATCGAGCGAGGAAATAACCCAGCTAAAGTACACACGCTTTGAGGCGCACATTAGCAAGAATGAACTCCATAAGGAACTGTCGTTAAAGCGGGAAAAAAAAAAAAAGGAGCAAGCTTGACTCACCATCCATGAACCATCTTCCATCACAGGAGATGTAAGCCTTCTTGATCGAAAGGTTCAGATCCGTGATGACCTGAACAGCCTCCAATAGAATCCCATGATTTCTGGCACTATCGACCTGAACGACCCCAGCGAAAAGACGATCCACAGTCAATTTTTTTTTTGTTTTGCTTTTGTTTTCGAGCCGACGAAAAAGGACAACGAAAAAGAAGGGCATTTCATCATTTCTCGACGGGTCTATTTTGTCCGAAAGTCCCCTCTTTTTCCTCTAAATGGTTTCGTGGAAGCATACCTTAACAACAGTGGCGCTGGAGCAAACGCTATTATCGATCACGACCCTGTGAGCAAGGAAAAAAACATGGGAGAGGTCAATTCGCGGAAAATTTGCTTTTTTGAAACTTCAAAAATTCCCAAACGAAGAAGCACGTCGCCGAAAAGTTTACACGCGAAAAACGAAAAGAAAAAAAGGGGAAAAAAGGGAGAAAATATTAAACGTAATTAATTAAGGGAGATTGTAATTTAGTACATGGAGGGTCATGAGTTGTTGCAAGATTTCGTGGTGTCATAAGAGTTTCCAAACGAGAGAAATATCGAGATGAGCTCAAATCGGTAAGAAATAGGCGATATAATTAAGGGAAGGACAACGAGTGCCCCGAAATCGAAGTAAGAAAAGGAAAATGGGGATTACGGTGGGAGAAAATGGCGCAAGATGGAATTCGTCCACACAACCATGGACGGAAAGAACGAGGTTATGCAGAGAAGGCAAAAACGAAGAGAGACCCACAAAAATCACGGCGAAGGAAACGAAATTTGGCAGTTGAACACCAGAAGCGAAGTCACTTGTCCGGAAGAGAAGGACCCGAGCGGCGGAACTTGGAAACGCAAAAGGGAAACCGACGGACCCTGAGAAGTTTTCACTGCAAAAAATAAACTGAACAACGAAACCAGAGCCTCCGCGCTTCCGCGGGGGGGGTGGAAAATTGGGCACGAAAAACAGGGCGCAGCTTTCGAGCTTGCGGGAAACGAAGAGGAAGAAACCCAACCTCGGAGTATTCATTCGGAAGACGAGCTTCTCGTACTCGTCCAAGACAGGCCACTCCATCTCGCACGGCCAAAGCCAGCCACCAGAACAACCTTCGCGTTAAGCCTCCGCAGGACCTCGGGCGCAACACGAGCGACCCCCTCCCCAAAACGAACCGCCGGCCGAAACGACGAGCGACTCGGCAACGGCGGCGGCGCCGGCGAATAAGGCAAAAAGCCGGAGCGCAACAAAGAAGAACTCGAAACAGCTCCTAACGACGTCGGATGAGCTCCTTTCTTCTGCCGCGGATCCGCGCTTATGCCTTCGGTGGAATCGCCATGAAAGTAGGCCGCTTCGCTTCGCCAATCCCCCTCACTCTCTCTTTCTCCCTCTGGTTTGAAAGCGCATAAAGCGTGCCCTCTCCCCTCGGTCTTTAACTTACCTCGCTCCCCCTCCCTCCCTCTCGATATATATATTTATTATCTTTTTTACTTATTTATCTATTCGTTTTATTTTTATAATCTAACCTTTTCCCTTTCGGTTTTCATCAACAGAAGAAAAGAAAAAAAGGGAAAAATGGAGAGAGAAAAACGCCAACACGCAAAGAGGCGTTAACTCCAGAGAGAGAGAGAGAGAGAGAGACTGCCCGAATGGACTGCCCGGGCGTGCTGACCCGCTCGGAATTCCCTCTTTACGAGATTCAAAACGCGAAGGGGAGGGGGCAGGGGGGCGGAGTCGTTAGGTCAACCGTCCATGCCGCCACGTGTCGGTGGCGGGGCCTCCGTTCTGGGGGGCGGTTCGTATCGTCCAGCTCGGACGACACCTGCGCCTTCGCCTTTGCGTGGTCTCGACTCAACAGAAGCCGGGCGAATCCACCCGGGTGGGGACTCGCGGAGGCGAAAAGTAAAATTTTCACACGGGGGCCGGAGTTTATACCGCGGGCCCATTTTCCAGCCGGCAAACAATTTTTATTCTTACAAATTTTTCTTCGCGGGGATTAAAAAAGGTTTTCCACGGTGATTGTTGGCGTTCGAAGTGGCGATCCGGCTTCCCTCATCATCGCCGGGCTGCGGCGGCGGTGGCGGCAGCTCGAGCGATCGATGAAGCCGGACACTAGAGGGACGTCTCATGCCGTGAGAGATCAGTATGATGTGCGGCTGCGATTGCTCCGGGAGGATGAAAGGGATGATTCGCCCGGCGGTGGGGCCCGCCGGAGTCAGGTCTGGCTTGCTGATCAAGTCTTTGACGCGCCGACCGGGGAGGGGGATGGTGACGTCCGCAGATGACGAACGCCCCCGCATCTCGTACCCCCCCCCTCCTTCTTTTTCCTCTGCTCCGTCGTATGGGTCGGTTCACCTTTATATTTCTATCTCGGTCGGCATTAATGGCGTCATTATTCCATCATCTTTAATGAATTCTTTACGCCCGATCGCGATCGCGACGATATTTATTCCCCGCCCGCCCGACCGCCCCGCCCAACTTATCCGTCCCGTCGCCGATTCCCCGATTCGTTTTTTTTTTTTTGGTTAATCGCCGCTTTTTGTTATTTTATATCATTTGTTTAAAGCTGGGATCGATTAGCCTCCGCGGTTTTGTGGGGCCGGCGGGGCGGAGGGCAGATTGGTCATTGCGCCAGCGAAAGCTGCCCGTCGGGGTCGCATTTAATTGGTCGGGTGGGGGACACGACCCGGAAGTGGTGCGCGCGTGGTACGACGAGGGAGGCGGAGCTTCGAAATCTTTTCGAGTCCGGGACGCGTCGGATGGAGGTACGATTCCGGATGAAATGTTAATTAAGTTTCGTACTCGTCACCTCGTTATTTTTATAAAAAATATTTAATTATTCTGAAGTGATGTGCTTGAATAAGGTCGGGTGCCGTACTGTCCGAAATATTGAAAAAAAGAAACCTTCGGATGCATGCACTATGAAAAGTTCACAACTTTTTTTATGCCGGTCGTTTGAACGAGTATTTCGGTCGCACTATCTACAGAAATCTTTGTTTTAGGCTAACAAACAAATTCAAAAAGTGAAAAGAGAGAGCGTTTAGATTCAAAATTTACTTTTACCTTTTTTGAATAGAGCTTTCTTAGCTCGGAACACCTACAAGTTTTCACAGTATGGAGATTTAAATCCATGGATCCCCATAAGATTTCTTCAAAGCTTATTAAACGTTGACAAATATAGTAAATTCTTGCAGGAAAATAAAAAAATTACTTTTTTTAACAAAGGAAAAGCAAGCAAGCAAGCATGCCCTTAGATTTCTAATGACGTGCAAAATCGCTGCACTTCTTTTTTTCCTCGATTTCAACGTCTTCATAATAGGACCTCCTTTTCTGTACCGCGGCTTGACGAGTACGGTAGGAGTTTCGCTAGTAACATGAGCTAAAATTCCCGGACGTAAGGCAAGGTCACGAATTTGAACCTGCTTGTGGTAGCATATTGCGTATTCAAAACGCACGTATAAATACGGCCCCCCGTGCGCACCGGTGCGTACTCGTCGTCTTTGGACGTATTCGTTGATGCGCGATCAACGCAGCGGCTCCAAATTCCACGAACGACGTGTCGACCGCAAAAAGCAAAAGGAGAAAATAGTTCGTCCAACGTTGAAGTTTGAAAGCGTGCCCTAGCCATAGCCATTAACCGTAGCCATTAGCCATAGCCAGTAGCCACGACCGCCGTCCAGCTCCGGCCCTTTTGACATTGCCGTCCTCCCTTCGTATGGCGGGAAGCCGTTGATGTTCCCGCCCGATCGGACGGGGTGTCGTTGGTCCCCGAAGCATCCGGATCCGAGGAGAAGTCAAACCATCGGTATTTGACTTGCTTGTGGTCCCCCCACTCGATTGACGTGGATGGCACACTGATTTTTCTCTCCCTTATTCTCTTTTTGAATCTTGAATATTCAAATCTTCTTTTACGGTCTTCCCACTCGTTGATCTTTTCTTTTTTACCGTAATGAAAGGAACGGAAAAGGTAACTAGAAACCGTCAGTTTCCTCCTAGCCTTAAAGTAAAGGTTCTAAATACCCTTACTGAATATTTTAATTCGGCAAATCAGTCGTTGCAACTCTATCAAGATACTAACAGTCGAGGAATCTTTCCAGATAAAATATGTACAAGTATACATTCAAAAGTTCGAGATTAGCGGGCCGTCACGATTCCATCAAAATATCAATAGCTAGAAAATCTCTCCACGCAAGATATCTTTATACAAAGTAATGCAGCTTATTCAAAGGTTCGCTCGAGATTTGATTCGAATACATGATCTCGTAAAAAGACGAGTGACCTTTTACCAGCTTGCCAAGACGGGAGGACAAAGAGTTGCATGAAGAACTGGACTCGATCAAACCTCATCATAGTTCAAACAACAATTTAATTCACGTTCCGATGCACTATGTTTCATTTGCTAACTAAGCCTTCATCGCAGCTTCGAGTGCTCGAAAAGAACTTATTGAGGGCAGGGCATCTCGATCACACCATCCACGCGGGGCAAGCTCTCGCGTTAAAAAGATCGCGGTGCTCGCGAGAGCGGCGATTCAAACTCGATGCTTTGAGCGAGAAAAAAATGAATGTGCTCATGCGTTCGGGCAAGCCTCTTTCGAATTGGAACCGCGGAATCGGACATTAATCAGGCTCACGTGTCGCATGCTGAGTAGCAAAGTGAAAAAAAAAAAAAAAAATCCGAGGAATGAATGCAGTCGGCCGAGATTTTTGAAATCGGACACCTTTCGGTCCCGACGTTGGAGGTGACTTCTTATGGGCCCCACGCCCTTACATGAAAGATCCAGGTGGTCCAACGACATCTCTCGTGTCGCTCCATACGTGGCCTCTCTGTTTTTAGCCGCCTCTCGGGGCTTCGAAAATCTTGGCGCCAGATGCTTTGCGACGGATTTTCTTATAGGGGCTCTTGGCGGGAATTTGGCTTTTTGGAACGTTATATAAGTGATAGGGAATCGATCTCACTCTTCACCTCGGGATCCTCGTAAACATCTGGCGCCAAATTTATAGGACAGGAACAGGAACGTGAAGTGTTGTTAGTCATGATCTCATTCACGTTTATGTCATCATGCGCGGAATCGTCGTTGATTACTTGTGGTAGCAATTGTAATGTCTGACCATTCTTCTCGATCTATAGAAGCCAGAAAAAGTGAAACAGTCCGGTTCATATGTGTATGAACATGAAGGGCGTGAGCTAGACTGGCAGAAAGTAGCCGATTCATCAATATGTATGTGATGATCCATATGTAGCGTTAAATCCAAGTCAATTTTCCGTATGACCTAGTTCCCAAGTTCCATAGCCAAAGCGTGCACATAGTAGTGCATCGAGATATATGGGTTGATAATGAAATCTCAAATGGTGATGAGGCATCTCTTAATGAGAAGTAGACTCATCAAAATGATGGATTGGGTCGAGTCGAAAATGGTCCAATTTTAATTGATCCATTTAATCCATTTTGACTTATTTTTATGTAATAAAAAAATAGACACATACCAAACCTCACCTATACTTCCATCTTTTAATCTAACTTATCATAATGTATACCCAAACTAAGATAAGAGCGTGGGGTGAGCAAACGTGAGATCCAATGAAGGGAGAGAGAGTGAACAAAAAGTCATATAGGTGAGTTTAGTTTAAGTGAACTCATGCTCATATTATTTCAGGCTTTACAATTTTAAACCCATCCATTTGATAAGATTGATAATATTATCAGTAAACCATCGAAAGATTAGATTAGAGTATAATTTGATTATGATTTGATTCTGCCATTGAAAGATTAGATCAGAGTATGATTTGATTATGCTATCGGAAGATTAGATTAGAGTGGTAGATATGATTTGATTCTGATTATTCCAATTGCTAATAAATTAATCCGGTCAATTTGTCAAATTAGATATTCGGAATATAAAATAGGGAATCTAATTGTCTTCTTAATATAAATAGTATTATGTATCGTAGAATAACAGTATGTATTATGGCTTTTAGTGAAGAACATTCTTCTCCTAGGAAATTTATCTTTGAATCGTTGTTTTCTTGAATCTTCTTATTTTCTTCATGGTATTAGTGCTTTATACTGAGAGCCAGTTTTATCATATCTGTCTTCATCCTTTTCCTTGAGTTCATCTATTCTTAATCTACATAATCATGGCGGAAAACCCAAAATGGAGATACCCATACCCGATACACATAAATTTCTCAAACTTTGTGACTATCAAACTTTCTGAAGGAAATTTCCTTCTATGGCAGACGCAATTTCTTCGCTGTCAGGATCTATTGGGTTTCATCATGGTATCGTACGGACCGACTTGTGTTGTCGTGGATCACTGGATCCATGTATGAGGATGTGCTGGGACTCATAATTAGTCTTGAATCGGCTTTTGAGGTATGGAATACATTATGTAATCGTTTTACTCAAAGATCTATGACCAAAGAATTCGAATTAAGGGGTAAGCTTCAATATTGTCAAAAGTGTAATAGGCCCTTGACTGAGTATTTACGTGAGTTCAAATTGATTTGTGACCAATTAAACGCGATCGGGAAACTGGTCGATGAAATCACAAAGGTCTTTGGTGTTTTAGAGGGTCTTGAAAGTGAATATGAGACGTTTAAGACAACTAACAACCATGTATTGTCTCAAACCCAATGAAGGGAGAGAGAGTGAATAAAAAGTCATATAAGTGAGTTTAGTTTAAGTGAACTCATGCTCATATTATTTCAGGCTTTACAATTTTAAACCCATCTATTTGATAAGATTGATAATATTATTGATAAACCATCGAAAGATTAGATTAGATTATAATTTGAAGCGAGAGAGTGTGAATAAAAAGTCATATAAGTGAGTTTAGATTAAGTAAGTGGTGAACCCATGCTCATATTATTTCGGGCTTTACAATTTTAAATCCATCTATTGAATATAACTTAACCATATAAAAATACATTATATCAAATATGGATGAAGAAATGAGTTTAACACCTATTTTTACAGGTTTAATGAGGGAGAAACTTTTGGGAGTGAGGACTCGTGCTAGGGGTGATCGGTTCCCGGTTCAGTCTGATTTCAAGGTGGAACCGGGAATCAAACCGGGAGCATCGGTTCCCAAAATTGCGAACCATGGACCGGACCGGACCATCGGTTCCGGTCCGGTCCAAAAAAATCAGCTTTACTTTTTTGCACTAAAGAGTGATCGCGCTCCGAACCGATCAATCCAATTCGGTTCTCGGGCTATTCAACAAAACTAATCACACATATTTCCACGTGCAAAATATTCAAACTTCACTCGTGTGATTCACACTTCGTATGTTTCACACTTAACTTTAACCATGAAGGCCATGAACAATTTGGCGAAAAGGTTGTGCTTGGCTTAGATTTTATAAACATTCTATCTTCTGGGTCTCTTGAAGCCTTAGTCCTATATCGAGTAGAAGATGAAACTAACAAAGAGATTTTTTCTATAAATAAAAGAGTAACAAAAGGGGTTTTAATGGTCTATTGGCTACATAAGAGGTTGCTACCTCAAATTGCAATTTTGGTTGCAATAAGTTATCATGTTTATATATTTTATTCATTCTATGTATATTAATTATATATATAAAAAAAAATTGGTTCGGTCCGGTCGGTCCGGTTCGGTTCGGTCGGTCCGGTTCGGTCCGATTCCCACCTTAGAACCGGGAACCGGACCGCCGACCGTGGGAACCGCCCAAAACCAGCCGGTTCGGTCCTGTCCGGCCGGTTCCCGGTTCGGGCGGTTCCTGTTGCACACCCCTAACTCGTGCATATCCTATAGATGTTTCGGTTAAGATTAAGTAGCCATCTTGAGTCCTCTAGTTCCTCGTGAACAATGAAATCAAGGTCAAATTAAATTGACGGATTTTACTTCATTTATAAAATGGAAAACAAACATAACAAATTAGAACAATTATACATTCCTCAATCCACTTCATTCCCGTTGCTATTTGCTAGATATTCATTACAAAATGGCATGACTGCATGCACAATGATTGTTGATCAATTTTTTAAAATAGATAAAGACATAAATGATTCATGTATTTTTCAATGTAGTTCCAAAACTTTTAATTTGTTCAATGTGATCCATGAACTCTAATTCAATGTACAATTTAGTCTCTAAACTTTCGATTTGTCCAACATAGTTTATGGACTCTTTGTTTATGTTCAACTTAGTCTATGAACTACATAAAAATGTTTGATATTGTCATTCTATTAATTTAAGTTCACGGGCAACATTGAAAATAGAGACTACATTGAACAAATTAAAAGTTTATAGATCACATTACAGATTGAGTTAAAATTCATGGACTATATTAAACAAATTAAAATATCCGGAATCACATTACACTTCATAACTATTTGTGTTATTATCCATTCTTAGAGTATATGCCTAGAGTGAGGACATTATCTTTGATTGTTTTACTAAAAAGGACAAAAACTCGATCGGCAAAACAGCATAAAATACTAGTCGAGATTCAGGCCCATCAGATCAAGGATATTGTAATTGCTGACTAGGGGTTTTACGCGAGACTTACATATGCGAGACTTACACAGTCAATAGTTGAGGTGGGTCGATCTAGATAATAAATTTCTACGTGCACAACTTCGTTCCATGCCGATGTCGTACACATACAATTCAACGGGCTTCATCAGACGAGAATAGTATCTATGTGGGCAAATTTTTTTTTGGTTAATTCAGGATTGTGCTTTCACGTCATTTTCACTTGCCGTGAGAGAGAACGCTTCTCGTTCTCGAGCATGACACTTGACGATAGCAAAATGCTTCAATTCCACACCAAATTGCCTGTGGAAACAAATATTAACAATTGGACAGTCCAGTTTGAAAATTTCCAACACCTGGGGGGATATTCCTGATCTCATCCAATGCATTGAAAAAGATCCATTAATATATCCATATTTCCTTTTCAATTTCTAAGAAATTGTTATTCTCTCATCCAACTTTACTCAAATTCCCCGAGACATCACGCTTGTCCAATCTCTTTTTAATTACTTGTTGACCATCACGATGCCCCATACCACAAGCATCCGCCCTTGATTTCTCGACGAGTTATACCAAAGTTTCGGACTAGTGAACTTTGTTTAGCTGGGCGTTTTTGTCAAGGATACTTGCAGCATCGGACAGCTTTAGTTGCAAGGAACAAGGAAGGGCCGTCGGGACCAAGCAGGACGAAGTCACACAGAGTTGATTTGCTCGAACAATGTCTCGACAACAATTTTATATCCACGAGGGGATCGAGATATGCAGAAAGGCGCGATTTAAGTGCATGGAGGGTCTCGCGACATCGAAAGAGACATCGACGGAGGAGGAAGTTGGTCTCGTCTGCATGCGAAGAATGTCGCGGTCCTGAGTAAGGATAAGCTCAAAGGCAAAGTTATCTGAAATCAGAGGACAGGAAGGCATATGAGCGTGGTCAAACGTTGAGTCCATACCAGCGACTGAGCGAGAGATTTTCTCACGTATTGTATTGATGAATATTTGTATTTTGCACATGACTTCTAGTGTACGTAGAGAGAAGATCGTGGGAGAGTTCCTATCATTTCTTGGTTATGTTCTTTTTGGCTCGTCGCGGTCTTCGATCCTGGCATGTGTCTTGCATTCGTGCATGCGTAGTCAACATATTAGGGTACATGGGACTCGGACAACTGGACATCACCTGAGCTCCCAGCGAACACGGCTTGATTTCCGTTGTCAAAGGGATCGCGTTATACTTCTTTTCCAAGTTGGAGAAATTTACCCTAACCGTGCCTTTAATTAGTGTGTTCCAGACATGGGCACTTATACTTGCATATGAGTGACGTCGATCAGAGGCAAAGCTTTTGTCTTGTTCTCTCCTGGCAATTAACTTTAATCCATTTCCAAAACCCATTTAACATATAAACACGATCGTGTTTATTTCGTTTTGATAAAAAATCCAAGAATCACAGTTCAAAATAAGGAGAACTAATGAAAAATGTTTTTATTTCCTCAATAGAATTGAGCAAATCATAGTTATTGATTTTGTTGGTCTCAGATGAGTTGCGCACGAGAATTTCATAAGATCAACGATTGTAATTCACTCAGTTTATCGAATCGGGTCAAGTCAAGCAATCAAGTCAAGCAGTCTAGGCGAGCATGAATCATCATCAAAGCAACAAAAGGGGGAAAAGAATTTGAAAACGAAGGCTTTACCCGAGAGAGAAGGGTCAATAATGTCTCGATGAATCCCCTTCCTGTTTCTGCACATGGAAGGTGCAAAGTACAAAGGGAAGGGGGCAAGAACCAGGCCCGGATCTGTACCTGTTGAGGCATATGCATCGTGTACCCATCCCCTCCCCCACGCCAAGAAAAGCTAATTTTAAAAATACTAAAATTTCCTCAATGCTTTACACCCGTTATTGGGAATTCCAACCCTCGAAAGTCCTCTCGACCATTCGCTTTCGTTCGAGGAGTTCCTCTGTCCCCCCTTCAATCAATGCTGGAAAATAGCAGAAAGGAGCTGATTCCCAGCCCTCGCTGCAACCACAGCTCACACGCAGAGTGTCCTAAAACGCGACATCTGTTGACTTTTTCCCCTCGTTTTTTTTCCCACTTCCGTTTTGTTGGGTACACCTAATTTTTCCCTCTAAAAGAGAGGGGGGAGATTCCCGGAAAAGGTCAAGGAAAATTTAATGACTTGTCGACCGGGGAAAAGCTATGGCAGTATCTCTACTGCTTCTTCTTCTTCTTCGTCGTCGTCTTGATGGCTGCCTAAACACATGCTTTTGTCTAGCGTGAGAAGAGAGATCCCCTCGGTTCGGGGTCACCACGTGATGTTCTTGCTTGCGGAAGCTTTAGTGCCCCGACGACCGGGGCATTAACGATCATCGAGAGCTACAACACAAGGAGATGGTGTTGGCAGGGTCTAATCTTGCTCTATTAGGGTTAGACCACGGTTTGCATATTAATAATGAAGATTAATCATCTCCATTTACTCATAAAAGAATACACTCGTCCTTGGTCTGAAGTTGATAATCAAGTTCTAACGATGAAGATGTGTTTGTTGATTATATGCTCGCCATTTCCTTTACAGATTGCTTTGAAGAACTCCCCGCATGTAATTGATCTTAGTGGGACCCCATTGGAATTTTTAGCACTTAAAAATTGTGCACCATCAGATCTTATTCTTAATGATGAATATCAATCACTCAACATTGACGCATCTATGAAATCACATTAAACCGTTACTTTTTCTTTTCAATTATTTGTACTCATATATTTTACACGAGAAGATCATATTTTCTTTAGATGGATCTTAGGAAGGGACGAAGTCTAATTGCATGAGTAATACATTTGTTTATATTAATGCCAAATAAATAGATGACAATTCGAACAAGTTCTTACACGGCATTATTTTTACTTTTAGTTAAAACATTTTTTGACCTGCCCACTTTTTTTATTTTGGCGGGAACTTTTCTTGGTACACGTGTCAAATACGCATGAACTTGAGATGATTTTATGTTAACGTAATGAGTGGATCATCAAGAGCCGTATGAGGGATATTTGTGGGAAAAAGTCGATATTAAGGACTTAAAAACTTTTGGACGAGAGAAAGAATATTCTTAAATATCAATGTCAAAACGAAATATGGAAGAACAGCGCAAGAGGTTCCGTTTTTGATAACGACTAATTAAACTATAAAAAAATTAATGTCAACGCAATTAACCCCCCCCCAAAGTCAACGCCACAGCTTACAAACGAATTACTAAAAATATTGATTCCACGGCGCATGATTTCATGCACCCTAAAGGGATGGACGATAATATTCTTTGTATTTAGGAAATGATTAAAAATAAATAAATTGTTTAGGAGGGAAAAAAGGGAGGAAAAATAGCCCCGCCCAACATCAAATCCCACCATCATCTGTGCTATTTAAGCAAGAAAATTGGAGTCTTGTATTTTTCTTCCAATCCTGTTTTAATCAAGGGCTGTACTTTTGTTTGGTAAATGATTTTCATTTGTTACGAATTTGTCTTTTCTCATTTTCCTCGCCTTTCAATGTCTCACAAGCAAAGTACAAGATGATTATATATACCAAAAGTTATTTGTAGCGGCTAACTCTATTCGAGCAGTTACCTATTCAGATTTATGCTCACATCTCATTTAGTCTATGAGGTTAATGTGGGTATGTGATAGGTCGGGAATTTACTTTTTTTTTTAAAATTATTTCTGCTTGTACATTTTTAATTATTTCTGCTTGTACATTTTACATGATAAGATCATGTTTTGTTTAGATGGATATTAGGAACATGATGTTTTGTTTAGATGGATATTAGGAACATGAAGGGACAAAGTCTAATTGCTTGAGTTGTTCATTTTATTTTTTTTATTGATGCTAAATAAATGTATGACAATTTGAACGAGTTCTTACACGGCATTAATTATAATTTTAGTTCGCACATTTTTAGACCCGCTCACCTTTTTTTTTAAGGGGAAACTTTTCATGGCACACGCGTCAAACATGCATAGACTTGAGATAGTTTTATGTTAATGTAATAAATGGATCTTCAAGAGACATATAAGGAATATTCCTGGGAAAAAATCAATATAAAGAATTTAAAAACTTTTTCATGAGAGAAGAATACTTTGAGAATTTAAATTTCAATGTCAAAACGAAATATGGAAGACTAGTGCAATATGTTCCCTTTTTGGATAATGACTAGTTAAACTACCAAAACAAATTTGGTCAACGCAATACACAGCAAAAGAAGTCAGCTCAGCACCGTACAAATTACTAAAAATATTGATTCCACGGCGCATGATTTCATGCAACCCAGTCCAACATCAAATCCCACCGTCACTTGTGTTGTTTAAGCAAGAAATTTGGAGTTAAATATTTTGTTTGGCAAAGGATTTTCATTAGTTATAAATGTCTTTTTTATCTCTCCTTTGCCTCCCATTATCTCACAAGCAAAATACAAGGCGGTTGTACATATCGAAAGTTATTTGTCGCGGCTAACTATATTTGAGCGGTTACTTGCTTGGATTTTAAACTCGCATCTTATTAGGTCTGAGGATAATGTGGGTATCTGATGGGTCAGGGATTTACTTACCTAAGGCGGGCTTCCTTGCCATAATTAGAGAAACTATAGATAGTCCACCAAGAAAAAGTGGAGCATAGGTTGGAGGAGTTTTCATGTTGGGCCGGCTGAGTGGGCCGGCTTCAATCTCCTTGCAGGCCTTAATCCAGCAATCCAAATGGGGCCCAACTATATGGAGCTGATCAAATAGGCAGGTCGGGTCAAGCTCGTTTTCGTTTCAAACTTGATGGGCTTGAGCGAGTCTGGGGCTATTAGGCCTATGATCCGGTCTACTCTGCCCTTTACCCCCAAAATTTCAGGTGATGGAGCTCTGCTCAGATTCCTCACATTTCAGGTGATGGAGCTGTTGTTTTTCAAACCCCGGAGAAGTTAATCCCGCCCTGCAAACTTCTTTTTTCCAGCGAACTCCCAATCCTTTTGATTTGTGAGGTCGCGCTCGTGCGAAACAGTCGTGTCGGAGTACTCAAACTCATGTTCCGAAGGCTGTTAAAGCCATTTCATTCCTCTATAAATCGATGCGACTCGATATTGAATTGGTGGAGGGCGCGGCGTTTTCCGGTTCGACTAAAAAGAGCAATTGGATGGAGAGACGGAATTTCTGACCTGCTAAATCTGGGTCACGAGACAGCCGGAGCGCTGGCGTTTCTCGACTTTAAGGTCCAAGACATGAACTTGGATATGGTGATGGCCAATTGGTCCCGCGCAAGTACTTGTGAAGATCGGTGGACTTCCTCACGTTTGGAAGATTAAGGTAAGTTTGCTGCTCTCGGTCACTCGTCCGTCCATCTATGCGGTTCGAAGCTTAAGCTGAATTATGTGATCTAAAGGTGCATAGACAACGTCCGATCCAAAATCAGGTCGACACCTCGGCGTCATGTCTCGAACTCAGTTCTGGGTTTGGTCGTCGATTATTACCTCCGACTTGAATGCACGCATTTCTCTCTATTTTGGTCGAGAAACTACTCCAAAGTGATTTTCACTAGGAAGAACAGTAGGAATAGGAGCTATATGCGCAAAGTCAGCGAAGCAAGCCAAGCCTAACAGTGCAACTAACTTCACAAAGATGGAGGGGCTTATGTGGTTGGTGCGGTTGAGGCGATGCTACGATAGACGCAACGTCGCCGGCTACTTCATGCCGCCATGCGGTTTTCTCTTTCTGCAGGCGGAGTTCCGTCGAATTGTTCTTCTTGGGCACGAGAGGCTAACACCTGGGCCTTCCTAGCTTCCTCGTCCTAGTCTATCCTCGCAACAAACACCAATAGCAGCATCAAGCAAGAAACCACGCCGATCAAGAACCCGAGCAACAGCCCCTCTAGCCCGAGTCCCGCCTTGAAAGCAAAGACTACGCCCAAGGGCAAGGCTAGGAGGTAAAACCTGCCGAGGTTCGAGTACAACGTGAGCCACGGCTTCGCTGTTCCCCGCAAACTGCCAGCGGGAAGTTCACCACCTCCACCAGGGCCACCAGGAGCATCATTTTCTTCACGCTCACCATGATGCCCCGGTTGTGGCTGACCAGATTGCCATAGATCCCCCTAGACGCTTGCATGAGCATCGCGCTGAAGCAACCCGAGAGGACACTTACTAAAAGAGAGACATAGGCCGACCAGTAAGAGATATGGGGCCAATTTGCGCCGAGTTCGTTTGATACACGTGCAGATGCACACGTTGCTAGAGATAACATCGCAGAGTAGAGGAGATAGTCAAAATTGAGCACGATGGCGAGCACTCCCACCTCCCACCTGGTGTTCTCTAGCCGCCCGGTTAGCAGCACCAAGATCTCGTAGCACCACCATTTGAGGCAGGTGGTGAGGCAGCATGGCCCGCAGAGTTTGAGCAGTTGGATCCAATCGTGAACTCCGTGTTCCCACCTCCCGACATCTTTCCGATTCCGATCCTTGCTGCGTTCGGTGATCGCCACATACAGAGTGAGTAGAATCACCAGCATCAAATCAGTGATCCGGACCGCCGTTGAGATGCCCTTGCGGCCCTTCGCTTTTGCCAGCAGGATGTTGATTGGGACGTGGAAAGCGAGGGCGAGGGTTGAGCTGAACATTATCAGGATGGTCACGCCCTGCGAGCTCAGATAGGTCTTGAGGGGACAGAGGAAGGAGGTGACCACCTAATCAGGGAGGAGATAGAAGAGGTAGCTCTTGGCAACGAGTGAAATGTCCTCTTGCTGGCCAAAACGGATCAGGACTTTGTCCACATTAAGCCACAAGAAAGAGATTGGCAATGATGCCGCTAGCAAAAACAGAACCGACATGAAAAGGGTTTTGTGGAGAAGCTTGAAGTTCCTAGCCCCATGAGTCTGCCCGCAGATCAGTTCCTTGGCGCTGCACAGCCCGTTCAGAACTGAGAACCCGGTGATGTTGGCAAATGTGAACCCGAGCATGCCGCCGGCCAGCTGGAGCTCCCCAAGCTGGCCCAGGAATGCGGTCATGATGACTATCTTGGCAAACCAGGTCAAGTTCATCACGACCAGCGGCATGGCAATCCCTCTTCACACCTTGAGCTCAGAGACCGCCATCACCAGGAACTCGGGTGGCCATCTCGATTTGGCGGCATTATGGTAAGAATATGAGGTGATGGAAAACAAGGAGGAAGACAAGAATATATTGCTTTCTCATATTGAGGAGGAACGTGTATAAGCCTATTTATAATATATAAGCTCCAATTAGGCAATGAATGCAGAAAAAAAAAAAAAAAAGATGATTCCCTAATATACAGGTCAATCACAGAGAATTATATCAAATGTGTAATATCAATCAACTCCTAATCACATCAAATCATGGGCAACATTATTCCTGATACTCCCCCTCAAGCTGATGGTCTATACATATGACGCCCCAAGTAAGTCACGTGCTACACACATCATTTTTATTTAAATTTTACGCTTGCAGAAGCACTACAAAATACGTCACCATACATCATGCAAGAAAGTCGCATGCGTATAATACATACATATGCTTTTTCTTTATATCATACTTGTGACACCCCTGGATCTCATATACGTTGATTTCACTCGACTTGTTTGTACTTCAAGAATTGTAAAATAAATTTCAGTCAAGCGGAGTCATAAGAAACTGATCTACTCGGCTCTATTTATCATAAACTTGGTTTCTTTACACGTGGGGGAGATGAGATTAAGAGGGGAATTTCTACAAAAAACACTATAAACCACGAACACTAAACATCTCGCCTCTCGTTGAGTATGTACATGTTGTCAGACAACCAAAAACAAAAGTTCTCCCACACGTCCAGCACTTCTTTGCCACCTCCTACTCCGCGGGACTACCACCCTGCCTCGGTCCATCGTTGTATAGCGCCAAGGGTCCCACTAGCCGTCCATCTTCCCGAGCATAAAGGGCAATAGAGACCATATATGCCGGCCTTGTAGGCGCCCCCGTATCTATCGTCAAACAAGAGGTGCATTTGATGAAGACTACTCCCGGGAAATGTCGGTCTTGGAAGTCCTCTAAGATAGAAAACATCTAATGCTTTTCTCTTCATTTCCAGCTCAATCAAACCGTTCGTTTTACTACAAATTCATCATGTAGCATCTCAACACACTTACACAGCATCTAGGAGTAGTCATAGTACGTTTTTATTCACTTAGAATCTTCCACAGCAAAAGCTATAAAATTTACAAACAGAGAGGGTCCAGTAAGTCTAGTTCTAGGAATCTATACTGAATTGCAAACTAAATTGCAACACTCCAACCACGTGCAAATCTTAACTCAAGAACACATCAAAATCACAAGTTCTAGATCACATACAAGTTTCATTTTCAATTAAACTTAATGGAACTAAACCAGCATTCCTCCGCGTCCAAAAGAAAATGAAATAACCTAATACTTGGCAATTTCCCCTTCGATACTACTACCCCCTCCCCCTCAATCACCCCCATCCTCAATACCCGTGACCAGAACTCAACCCAAGGAAACCACTCACAGCGCTTGGGGTTTGTGGGTTGCTGACCTGGTTAGAACCCAACACCCATATCCCACCGGCAATGGCCGCACAAAATCCAGAATCTACTCTAATCAACTCTAATCAAGAACAGCGTTTCAGTCCTTAATTTCGAGTCCAGCAACCCAAAATTCCTCAAACGATAACAAGAATAACAGCCCCCAGAAACATCGTAATTCTCTGGATACATCGACCCGCCGCTCAAGGAAGGTCGAACCCAGAAAACGGAGTTGAAGAAACGTGTAACAAAAAAAAGAATAGAGAACGGACGCACGCACGAACGGCTCCCTCTAGTTTACCCATATAGATGGGACTCCAAGAGCGACACCTCATCACAACCGGATAGCAACCGGCTTCACCAACTACCGATCCCAACCATGAACAGAGCTTTACTAGCTGTCCTCTGCGTCCCCATCGCAGCAACCCAGCCCTAAACCAACATGTAGCACCAGGCGAGCAAATTTATGAACGCGAGACTACAAGAACAACTCCACTTGCCTGGATCCTTCGCCGATGGAAGGGGAAGGAGGCGTCAGGCGGCTAGGGCTTCGCAGCCGGCGACGAAGCTTTGATCGGAACTGAGCAGCAACGATTCTGCTACTAGATGAAGGCACCGGTCGTGAGAGGCCGAGATAGGGTCGGGCTCGGTGGAGACGAACGGAAGTGAGAGGAAAGGAAGGCGGAGTGTCTCGGTAGAGAAAACGCAGATGAGGGTGGGTTCTTCGTAAAAGAGAGAGAGAGAGAGAGAGAGAGAAAAGAAAAGAAAAGAAAAACAGAATACGTGTAGCCTCCCCCCTTTTTTCGACTATGCTTGGACGCAACGTGGGGGAGGAAGAAAAATTTCCTCTCTCTAAAATTCTCTTTCCCACGCATACGAAGTGAATCATCATTGTAAATTTAATCTAATTTAATTTAATTTAATTTAATTTAATTTATTTTTTGAAATAGTCTCAAATATGCTCAATCTAACTAATGAAATTTTGGGCGTCACAATACTAGTACTTGTTATCAAAATATATAGACCTAGGATCTATGGGTTATGGGCCTACTAGGACTACTACTCTCAAACTATTCAATAAGATAGGAATAGGAATATGGATATTGCTTTCTCATATTGAAGATGAATGTGTACAAGCCTATTCATAAGGTCTGACTAGTTTAAGCAATAAATGTATAGAAAAAGATGATTCCCTAATATATAGTATTGATCAAAGGGAATCATATCAAATATACGATATCAATCAACTCCTAATCACATCAAATCATGGGTAACGGTATCTCCAACACTCCCCCTCAAACTAGCGATCTATACACATCGAGAATGCCTAGCTTACTCATTAGATACCTATGTTGTCTCTGACATAAAAGTTTAATAGTCCTTATTCCCTTTGTTTTGGTCACTCCATCTTGTATCTTGTCTCTGATAAAGCGACAGTCAACTTTTGTATGCTTCATCTTTTCATGAAAAACTAGGTTCACTGTGAATTTAAAGGCAACATCGTTGTCACAAAACAAAGTTATTGGTTCCTTTACCCATACTTAGAGATCTCAAAGCAATCCTCTTATCCAAACAATTTCACAGCTGTTCTTTACTATTGCTCGATATTTTGCTTTAGCGGATGATAATGAAATAATTGATTGTTTCTTTGTTTTCCATGAGAGTAGTGAATTTCTCAATTTGATGCAGAATTCTATGATGAATTTTCTACTCATAGGACAAATGGTCTAATCTGTAATGTAACATGCCGTCATTTCCATGTTGTTCTCTCGAGATAATAGTATTCCTAATCCAGGACATCCTTTCAAGTACTTCACTACATTCAGTGTAGCATTCATATGAGACTGTTATGGATTGTGCATGAATTGACTGAGAATTCGTATTACGTAGCATATATCAGGTCTGGTCATGGTAAGATAAATAAGTTTCCCAACAAGTCTTTAATATATAGAAGGATCCTTGAGTAAGGATTCTCATTTAGTGGTGACAATCCTTTGTCATATTTAGATGTTGTCAGCTTGATATTTTGCTTGATCGAGATGACTGTTGGCTTGGAACCTGATAGTCCCGCTTCTAACATGATTTCTAGGATAAATTTTCGCTTACCGAGAAAAATTCTTTTGTATGAGTTGGCAATTTCTATCCCGAGAAAGTATTTTGGGGTCTTAAATCTTCAATGTGAAAACTGAAATGCAAATACTTCTCAAACTCTTTGATGACAGATTCATCATTTCTCATAATGAGTATATCATCAACATATATTAGTAAATAAATGGATGAGGTACCTCAATTCTATGTGAAAAGAGTGGAGGTTGGGACACCTAGAGTGCCATAACTTGGCACGGAGGGACACTTAAGTGCCATAACTTTGAAATGGTACACTTAAGTGCTAATATCGGAGTAAAATGGAAAACTTAAGTGCCACTCCGGCGAAAATCCGGCCAAATGGCTGACGTGGCAATTTTCCGGCGATTTTGGTCCACAACGGCGTCGTTTTGCACGCTGACGTGGCGAGAAAATGCAAAAACGACATCGTTTCATGTCTAACGTATAAATAATAATATAAAAATTAATTAAATTATATTTAAACTTAATTTTATTTAAAATATTCAAAAATTAAAAAAATTAAAAAATAAAAAAAAAAAAAAAAAAAAAGGGGGGGAGGTCGAAGGGGGCGGCTGAGGGTTGAGTCCTCGTTGCCGCCACCTCCTCTCACCGTCGCGGGAAGGGCCGGTGACGGAGGGGGAGGGTCGGCCGAGGTCGCCGGCCCTCGGCCGGCGGGTAGAGGGCTACGAGCCCTCGCCGGATCATGGCGAGGGTCGCGACCCTCGCCCGGTTGGCCGGCCTTGCCGGCCCCCGGTGGCGGCGGGGAGGCGGGAGGGCCCGCGACCCTCGCCCCACGCGAGCCCTCCCCCAAATCTAGGGCGAGGGTCACGGCCCGCGCCCGGATCTGGGGCGAGGGTCGCGGCCCTCGTCACCTCTCCCCCCCCGCCGGGAAGGGCCGGCGACGGAGTGGGGAGGGTTGGCCGGGGTCGCCGGTCCTTGGCCAAGGGTTGGCGAGGCCGGCCGACCGTCGGCGCGAGGGCTCGCGAGCCCTCGCCCAAATTTGGGGTGAGGGTCGCGGCCCTCGCGGCCCCGATTGGCCGGGGGCGGCGACCCCGGCCGACCCTCCCCCTCCCTTTTTTTTTAATATTTTAAATAAAATAAAATATAAATATAATATAATTAATTTTTATATTATTATTTACACGTCGACACGAAATAGCGTCGTTTTTGCATTTTCTTGCCACGTCGCATGCAAAACGACGCCGTTTTAGACCAAAATCGCCGGAAAATTGCCATGTAAGCCATTTGGTCGGATTTTCGCCGGAGTGGCACTTAAGTGTTCTATTTAACTTCCAAACTGGCACTCAAGTGTACCATTTTGAAGTTATGGCACTTAAGTGTCATTCCGTGCCAAGTTATGGCATTTGGGCTGTTCTTCTGCCGAAAAGAGTGTAATCATGTCTTGATTGTTTGAATCCAGTAGCTATGAGTGCCTTGGTGAATTTAGCATACTAATGACAGGAGACCTATTTGAGTCCATAGAGGGATTTGCGGAGATGACATACTTGATTCTCCTCTTGTCTACGTAATCTTTGTGGAAGATCTATATATATTTCTTTCTCTAAATCCCAATGAAGGAAGGCATTGTGGACATCCATTTGATGCAAATGCCATCACGAGGAGTTGTAATGGAGACAAAAGATCGAACAATAACTTCCTTTGCTATCAGAGAAAATGCCTCCTACTAATCAAAACCTTCCCATTGTATGAAGCCTTTGGTTACTAGTCTCGCCTTAGAATGTTCGATGGAGTCATCTGCCTTATATTTGATTTTATACACCCACTTGTAACATATGTTTTATCTTATTCTCCTCTTTTTCTCCATGCTCCTTCTTCCCGAAGCCAACTCCAACCCTGCAACCTCCTCACTGAAACTTCTTCCCCATATTCCGACAAACACTGATTGGCGTTCAGGCTACCACCAGGCCACCGTCCAGCGTCGATCATTCAGTCCGACCAACGCTAGTCACCACCAGCCACTAGTTGGTCGAAGGTTTATAGTATCGCCGGATCTATTCTTGCGAGGGGCATGCCCACAACGATCGACTCGAGCAACGTGAGATATGCCGTTGGAAATCAAGTAAAACATTGACGATATTGTTGGGACAATAGCATCATAATGGGTCACATAGTTATCAAAGATCTAGGCTTCGGTTTGGAGACTTGAGTTTGACTCTCCAGTGAAGCAATTCATCGAACAATTGGCATGCACTAGAGAAACAAGGGGCTTCTAGCTCGTTTGCAACTTAAGCCCGAACCAAGACTCTTAATAGGCATAGTAGGACACACAACAACTATGCCAGAATGCATAACAACGTTAACAAGGAGCCAGCGGGGCTAGAGTTCACATGAGCTGAACGACCACGAACTTCGGACCGGCGTGGCCAAAATAAGGCATGCACAGATGAAGAAAGGCTTACCTAGGCCAACGAGGTGCTATGGTGGGCAGTGGTCAATGTGCTAGTCTCCGGCGACATGAGTCCCTTACTTCTTTCTCACGCGAGCGGAGCGGGCTACTCTCTCTCTCTCTCTCTCTCTTTCTTACTCCCTTGGTCTCTTGGTCTCACTCTGTAAATTGAGCCCATGCACGGCTGAGGCGTTAGCTTAAGCTCTCTCGCTCTTCTTGAATTGCTCGGAACTCTCATCCTCTTCGTCTCTTACTCCCAACTTTGGTCTCTAGCTCCTTGAAGAAGAGAAAAACCAGCCAAGGCTCCCCTCTCACTCGCTCCTCTCTCGCTTTTAAGCCTGGCCAACAGGTGCGCATGGCCCCTGCCATCGCCAGTTGTCCTGCCGGCCTAGCCCCTGATTGTGAGAAAATATTAGGTGCAGCTCTAACTCCAACGTGGCTTCCTTCGAGTCCATTCACCGTGCGACACGTGTCACCCGACAGCCACACTAGAGTCCAAGCTTGTCATTTTTATTTTCAAAAAGGAGTGCAGCGAAATTGGTGAAAACTCGAGTTCTCTCTCCTCCTGCACGAGAGGTCTTGTCTTGTCCCACTATTTGGTCAATAAATTGACCGAACTTCTTTGCAAGGAAGCTCACCAAATATTTCCTTCACATCTCATTCCCATGAAAATTTTGAAGGCCATCAGGAACTCTCTCTCCCTCTCTCCATTGAACCGAACTCCTTTGTTCTTTGCTTTTCCTCTGACGAACGAGGGAGACCACCGTCCGACGAACCACGCCGCCTTGAATCTCTAGCTTTTGTGCTCGGCAGGTGCGGGTGGTGAGGGTGGTCTCCGCTATTTCAAGCTCGGTGGTGAGCTCGTCGAGATCCTCGGTGCGCTCCATTGTCGCTTTGCTCTTTGCTCTTCCTCCAACGGACGAGGGAGGCTACCGTCCGACAAACCACGCCACCTTGAATCTCTAGCTTTTGTGCTCGGTGGGTGCGGGTGTGAGGGTGGTCTTGGCTATTTCGAGCTTGGTGGTGAGCCTGTTGAGATCTTCGGTGCGCTCCATTGCCGCTTTGCTCTTTGCTCTTCTTCTGACAAACGAGGGAGGCCGCCGTCTGACGAACCACGCCGCCTTGAATCTCTGGCTTTTGTGCTCGGCGGGTGCGGGTGGTGAGCAGGGTCTCGGCTATTTCAAGCTCGGTGGCGAGCCCATCCAGATCATTTTCTTTGTAAATGTAAGTGTTGAGTTTCTTTCTTCCTTTATTATTGCCATAAAAGGGTGTTGCACGTATTTGCCCGTTCAGATACTAAGGTCGCGCACGAATTCGCCCGCGCGTGGCAGAGCGCAGTTTGCATTCCGATTGCGGAGTGGGTGAGCAGCGATCACTGCTCGATCTCGTCCGCTGCTTCCCTCTCCACTAACTGGGTTGCGTCGCCCTCTTCATCTAGACCTTCCTCTGTGTGCCCCCGCTCGACTCCAACTATTACTCTTACGTTTCCGACAACTCCTCTGACTCCGACAATGATGGCAGCAATAGCGAAACCGCAGTCTTTTACGATGACTACAGCTACGACTCGCATTCCGATTGATTGATCCGGGTGGGTTTCCTATACAATAACCTCCTCACCACCCAACCCTTGTTTTTGGGTTGGTTTATGTTTTGTGTCTCTTTTCTGTTATACAGATAGTTTTTGCGTTTTCTCTATTTCGTTCTTTTTGTAATTTTTTTTTCTTGGGGGGAGGCTCTAGTGGAAATTTATTGTATTTATTGTGTTTTATTAATATATATGGCATATGGGTTTTCATTCTTGTTTCTCTGTGATTTCATTTATCTTGGTGAGCGACTGGATTGAATGGGGTTTGGTTAATTTGGGATTGGAGGTGAATATATCAAGTTTGGTTTTTCAGTATTGGTCTTGCTGATAATTGCCTGTTTAGATTGGTGAAATTGGCTGACCTTATCTCTTGCATTGCCTTACAAGGCATATAATAAGAACCATAATTGGTGGTCGAAATGGTCAATCTAGGTAGGTTTGAGGGAATGAGGCTCGAATTGTCGCGAATCTCCTGGAAGCACCCCTTCTTCTCTCCAAGGAATAGTAAATTTTAGCAGAACCCTACTCAAAATATAATGTAACAGAATAAAATAAAATGAATGATTAATATAATAAAAAATCTCATTAGACACATGCTCCATTCTCCACGTCATCAAGAAATTAGCAATGGTATGTCCGAGTTATTCATGCATGACTCAAGTTTTGATTTGCGCTTTATCTGATCAATGAAGTAAGGAAAATAATTTATCACTTGGGATTTACTTATGTTTAGTCTCATGAAGCAAACTTTGCAATTTAAGTGACTTATAGTGTCGTGTGAGAGGCTCACATAGATGAAATGCAATATGAATGATTTTTAGACAGTCTTCTGGTAAATGATGTTCTTTTCTTTGTTAGAGAAAAACTCAGAGATAGGTGGCATATACCTACTTTTACTTGTCTAAGTTTTTTTATTGGATCAAAAAAGTCTAGAGGCAACTAAAGTAAGACTCGAATACACCGTACATGTTCTCTTGAATGCTTTATCTAATGCAACTCATGTGGCGATATCATCTTGGCAAGTATAATTTGGGTACAAATTTCCACGTACAAATTTATCGAATGGCAAAATCACCGGTAATTCTTCAATTCTATGTCAAACATATTTTTCTTTCTTAAGTAACGGATGATATTTTATTATGCTTGTAAAAGCATGATGTTAATTATTTTTTGCTATTTTAATTGCAACATGAAGCTTTCCATCTTTCACATGTAGTATGTGATATGGAAAAAGATTTTGAATTTGTAGTATGAATGGTGTATTTAAATGAACTTAAAGCATATCATAAATATGTGGCATATGCAATCGACAAAGGATTTGGAGTGAGGAAGGGTAATATGTTTAGAAATAGTAAATGAGAACTAACTCGATGAACCTTTGTATGTAATTGTGAGGGGTATTCTGACAGCTCAGATTTAAAAGAAAGGAAATATCAGAGATATGAAGTTAGATGTGGCTGTCTTGTTTATATTAAATTTAAGGTTGATAATGGTGTCTATGAAGTTATAGAGTATGTTTTTGAGCATAACCATCCATTTATTCCATAAGATCAAAAACATTTGATTAGATGTGAAAGATTGATATCTGATACTTGTAAAAGTGTTTTAGTTGATATGACTAAAGCTGGTATTGGGGGGACTACAGCATATAAGTTTTTAGCAAATGAAGCTGGAGAAAGCCAAAACTTGGGTGTCAATTTGCGTGATTGTTAAAATTATTTGCAGACAAAAAGATCCGAGGCTGTAAGCGGGGGAGATTATTAACATCTTCTAAATCATTTTCATTGCATGCAAATGCAAAATCCAATTTTTTTCCAATGCTGTACAGGTTGATCAATATGGTAGATTGACAAATTTGTTTTGGAAAGATAACTTATCCAAATTTGATTACGATTGTTTCGGTAATGTCCAACAGATATGAAATGATATGTGCACCTTTTGTTGAGGTTAATCACCATTGGAAGAATACTCTATTCGGATGTATATTTTTGATAGACGAGACTGCATAATCATTTATTTGGTTATTTAATGCGTTTTTGAAGTCTATGGGAAATAAGGCTCCGAAAACAATGTTTACTGATCAAGACGCAGCCATGTCAAAAGCCATTAGAATGGTGTTTTTAAATACACAACATTGTTTATGCACTTGGCACATTGGGAAAAATGTCAATAAAAACATCCCATATCTTTACAACAAGCCGGGTTTTAAGGATAAGTATTTCTTAAGGCTTATGTATAAATGCAGATCGGAAGATGAATTTGAATTCACTTGGAAGGAAATGGAAAATTAGTGGCATACTAAGAATAACAGTTGGCTTCGGAGATTATACGATATTAGACATAAATAGAGTTTAGTTTTTGATCGTGACACATTTACTTGTGATATAACATCAAGCCAAAGGAGTGAGAGCACCAATAATGTCTTTCAACGTATGTCGAAGAAGACATTACGTCTTATAGAATTTGTCCACTATTATGAAGAACAATTGAAGCACATAAGAGAAGTGGAAAGTCAAGATGATTATGCTTCTCGTGGGAAACCCAAATTACAGGTTTCGAGTAATGGGATCTTGGACCATGCCGCTTTAGTGTATACATGCACCATTTTTAATAAGTTCAATGCAGAATTTTTGGAAATTCTCTCTGAACATATTTCAAGTGTTACATTTGATGGATCGATTTATTTATATACTCTCAAGTATATGGGAAATCGATGTGAAAATATTGTCAGATTTGACCTTGCGGATTTTTCAATCTCTTATGAATGCAAATTATTTGAATTAAAAGGATGGTTGTGCTGTCATGCCTTGAAAGTGCTGACTGAGAATATGTTGGTTATGAGCATTCCATCTGCTTATATTTTGAAAAGATGGACTAAAGGGGCTAAACAATGGATTATAGGTGATGATCTCATCCAATGTCACCAAGTTCATCTAAATTTAATCGATTTTCTATGTTAATGCAACAATCTTTTGAATTGATGAGTTTGGGAGCCGAAAGCGTAAACACTATGGGAATAGTGTCAAAGAACATGGAAAATGTGAAGACTGAACATTATTATACCAATCAAGTGTGATTATGACTGATGATGCTAGTAATGATCATAATGAGGCCTCTTTGTGTGATGTCTTGGTATTGGATCCCTTCAAAGAAAAGGAAATGGAATAACTTATGGAAGGCTTAAAAGTTTAAGTGAAAAGAATAAGAAAAAATCTAAAAAAGGAACACCCCAAACGCGAATAGAAAGTAAAGGTGAATGACATTATTTTAGTGAAATTTTTCGCTTATGTTACATGATGTCGATTAATATGTTTATTACTTTGTAATGTAGAGTTAGCTGTCCAAGCAACACCCGATGAGACTCATTTTCCAAATATTTCTAGTAATTCAAATCAGTTTCTATGTGCTCTTTATCCTAGCAACATTGGTGGTCCAACGGTAAATTTAAATTTTCATAAGTATGTATATCGCTCTTAGTCCTCCATTTGTATTTACATGTAACTAATTTTGTAAATTTTTACATAGATGCAACAGCCACCATACATTATGTCACCGGGAATTATGAGTGGATTTTGTTCATTCCCTAATCAAGTACTTAATAATTTAGTGTATTAATTTAGTTATGATAGATTGTGCCTTTCTACAACTATAGAAAAGTCATCATTTGCAGAAGTTACAATCATTACAATAATCTAATTACATTATGCTAATGGAGTTATTTATTATATATAGATGCAATCACCATACGTCATGCCGCCGGGGATTATGAATAAATTTTCACCATTTACTAATCAGGTGCTTAATATGAAATCATATTTAATCTTAGTATTATTTCATCTTTTTGTTAGTATTGTAATATTGTTAATGGTTTCTTCTAAATAGATGTTGGAATACCATAATATATCTCATGGAGCTATTTTGAGTCAGGTACGACTTGCCTTGCGTTTTGTCTCATAAGATTACTTGAGACATATTTATTTTAGCAACTTATTTAATAAAAATAAATTGGTTATTCATTTGTACAGGAGTCATCAAACTTTTTTTCAACATCTTGGGGTGAATGAATTGAATAATTCTGAAGAAGCGCGTATCAATTTGTCGAAGTAGTCATTTCATGCAGAAAACCAAAGAGGTATTTCTTGAGCATTTGCCAGCTCTACAAGAGCTTCTTTTTTGTGTGCTTGGGTGTAACGTATTTCTTGAATCTGCTAGATTTAATGTCTTTTACCCCTAAGTATTATTACTTGAGAATCCCATTGGTTGTCTCACATTTTTCAAGCATTGCGGAAATATGGCAACATCTCATTTAATTATTTTTCTGTGTTTAATAATTGTTTACCGGTTCGGGTGGTAACAAAGGTGGGAGGACTTGACGAAATTACACTAGACAGTTGTATATGCACATCTTCAAATTCAAATGGCAGTAATGCACCAATAGTAGGCCTTCATGTTGCAGTAGCAAATGATGAAGATCAGCCCAAAGATGCAACAACCGTTTCAATGACATAACTTGATACTGGAGAATTGGTTCAACAGTTCTTTCATAGTCTCATCCTATCAAGATTAGAGCAGACTTTGGCCTCATCGTTGCCACTTATTTCATTTGCGTTGCATCGATAATTGGATACCCAAGCAAAGGTCTTGGCCTTTATGTAGAAGTCCCATAATTCAAGTGAATTAATCTGGTCATGTATCTTTCATTTCATTTCTTTCATTTCTTAGTTTAATGTGATATTGCAAAACTTTGCTCAATATGCTATAAGAGAGCTTTTGCCTTCAAAATACAACACATGTAAACACATCCAAACAAAAGTGAGAAGCTATGCGGGATGTACTATATTTGTCTCTCACGTAATGCCTCTTTGTTGAAAAAATGACTTTATAATATATAAAGCTTCAAGTTTTCTAATTTGATCAAGTGTTTCTTTTTTTTGTATTGTGATGCATTATCTATGTTAGTTGATTTGCGACAGCCCGTGCTTCAATTTTTCGTCATTGTGAAATGTCCTAAGTAGTTGTGCAACAAAACCGGTTCCATAATGTCAAAGATGTCAAGGGGAGGAGCCAAAAATTTTCAAAAACAGCGACATTATCTTTGCAAAGGGCTATAGCAACTCCCAAGTTTCTCAAAACCACCACCTTAAGGTGAGTAGCTATTATATATGTTGTTATCGTATTAGCTTTATTCTAAAAAAGAAAGCATCGTTCCTTAGGGTAGACGTAAATTGCAATTAGGGAGAATCACATCTCTTTATCTGCCTTGACTTCTTCACAATGAACTAGCATCAATAAATATAACATTAGATACCACATTTAATCCACAAAGCCATTTCAATGTCATTAAACCACTAGCATCAACAAGAAAAGTAAAAGCTAGACATAGTCACAAATTGAGTTTACTTATAATAGCCATACACAATATAAAAGCCCCCATCTAAAGTTCATTAAACCACGATACAAGTTGCCGTGCTCTCCCCCCTTCCAGGCACAGTCATTTTCATTCTCCAAAAGGAACAAAATTAGAGGGCCACCAAAAAACTACATAAAAAGTTTCTAACCCAAATCAATTATGTTAGAAAACAGGCGTGCGTTCACATGTCTAAAAGCAAATAAAATTACCTAAGCTAGTAACATTACAATTTTAACCACCTACTTTATCTGGATAAGTAGTGCTAATAAAATAACAAATAATAAACAAACAAAAAGTAGTGAGACATTTAGTTTCTCCAGCAAATGCTTAATGTCTTTCATGTCATCTTCAAGTTTTGCGGGCGAAGCCTTCGTGATAGAAGGCACATCATTTGTAAGGTGACACTAGGCAAAGAATTCACATTTTTTTTATCCTCACAATTGTAGTAGAACTTCTCTTTGTTGCTTGTAGACTCCGAAATTCTCACGGCAACACGCTTGCCACAATCACACCTTTTATTTTGAAAGGCGAGTCTGCTCGAAGTACCCTTACCCTTATTCACACTGGATGACGACATGATATACCTACAATATAACCATTTTATTTCTTGTCCAATTGTTAATATGAAATCATTCATATTGCGCTTCATCTATGTGAGCCTCACACAACACTATAAGTCGCTTAAACTGCAAAGATCATTTCATGGGACTATAAATTAAAATAGCTTAATAGACAATGCAGGAGATAAGGTCACCCAGAAAAGGTGCAGCTTCATCATACCCAATTTTTTTTTAATCAATCAAGCAAGGTAATGATATTCTTTTTCCTTTTTATGCTTAACTAACATCAACCTTTTAGAATTCACGATAAAAAGATTAACGCATCATCCAAATTTTAGTAGGAAAAAGTAGGACCACACACGCACAAGGAGAGAGCGAAGTGTACCCAAGTAACGTACCTAAAATTTGTGAGGAAAGCAGCCCACTTAGCTACTCTACCCATAACGACTTAAACAATGTGTCCGATAATTCACTTTGCATATCTTTTGTGTAGAAATCAATATAGGGTATTGACAAGTAAATTTCACACGGATTGACGGTGAAAAAGTACCTGAGATTGTTGAATTCCTGTATTTCGGATTAAGCAAATTGAGATAGGCAGCAAACCACCAAATCGACCTCAAACCCAATTTTGAATGCAAAAATTCGCAACTAAAAAATTCTATGCAAGTTGAAATAAAATTAAACTCAGCGATATTCTTGTTGCAGGCAATGGCCAGAGGAAGTCTAGGCAGATGTAGACAATGGAGGCGATAAAGGTGCAGTTTCATCAAATTTTATTTATTCTTAATGATGATATTCTTCGTCCTTTTGGAGCAGGGTTTTATAACATCGGTATTGGTATAAAGCAGGAATGCTACGTTTACCTTTCTAGTATCGTCAGCCTTCTCTAATCTCTTTACAAGACTAGCCTAACGGCAAATCTCAGCAACTTTTTTGTTATGAGGAAGACCAGCCGGAGCTGCACCTCTTGTAGGCCTTGTTCAACAAGTTGCTACTGCTCTAGCTTCTTCACATGCAGAGCCTTCGGCCACCAAAGTCAACTGTTCAGCCCCACTTCGTACACCCTATCCACCAAGGATCTGGAAGGGCTTGCCACCGAGCTCGAAATAGCCAAGACCCCGCTCACCACCCGCACCCGCCAAGTACAAAGCCAGAGATTCAAGGCGACGTGGTTCGTTGGACGGCGGCCTCCCTCGTCCATTGGAGGAAGAGCAAAGAGCAAAGCGGCAATGGAGCGTTCTATGCCCTGCAAGGCAATGTAGGAAATAAGGTTAGCCAATTTCACCAATCTAGACAAGCAATTATCAGCAAGACCAATACTGAAAAACCAAACTCGATATATTCACCTCCAATCCCAAATTAACCGAACCTCATTCAATCCAGTCGCTCACCAAGATAAACGAAATCAAAGAGAAACAAGAATGAAAACCCATATGCCATATATATTAATAAAACACAATAAATACAATAAATCTCCATCGGAGCCTCCCCCAAAGAAATTTTTTTTTACAAAAAGAACGAAATAGAGAAAACGCAAAAACTATCTGTATAACAGAAAAGAGACACAAAACATAGACTAACCCAAAAACAAGGGTTGGGTGGTGAGAAAGTTACTGTATAGGAAACCCACCCGGATCAATCAATCGGAATGCGAGTCGTAGCTATAGTCGTCGTAAAAGACGGCGGTTTCGCCGCTGCTGCCACCGCCGCCGGAGTCGGAGGAGTCGTCAGAGACGTAGGAGTAATAGTTGGAGTTGGGCGGGGGCATGCAAAGGAAGGTCCAGATGAAGAGGGCAACGCGACCCAGCTAATGGAGAGGGAAGCAGCAGACGAGATTGAGCAGCTAGTCGCTGCTCACCTGCTCACCCGCTCTGCGATCGGAATGCAGACCGCGCTCTGCCAAGCACGGGCGGATTCATGCATGACCCTCAATATCTGGACGAGCAAATACATGCAACATCATTACTAGCAAATATGTGCAACACCCTTTTATGGCAATAATAAAGGAAGAAAGAAACTCAACACTTACGTTTAAAAGAAAAGGATCTAGACGGGCTCGCCACCGAGCTTGAAATAGCCGAGACCCCGCTCACCACCCGCACCCGCCAAACACAAAAGCCAGAGATTCAAGGCGGCGTGGTTCGTCGGACGGTGGCCTCCCTTGTCCGTCGGAGGAAGAGCAAAGAGCAAAGAGGTAATAGAGCGCACCGAGGATCTCGATGGGCTCACCACCGAGCTCAAAATAGCCAAGACCACCCTCACCACCCGCACCCGCCGAGCACAAAAGCTAGAGATTTAAGGCGGCGTGGTTCGTCGAACAGCGACCTCCCTCGTCCGTCGGAGGAAAAGCAAAGAACAAAACGACGTTCTAGTGTCGCTTCAAAATTTTTCAATGGAGAGAGGGAGAGAGAGTTCCTGATGGCATTCAAAGTTTTCGTGGGAAGAGAAAATATTAGGTTTCGTGGGAATGAGATGTGAAGGAAATATTTGGTGGGCTCCACCAAATATTTCCTTGCAGAGGAGTTCGGTTCCTTGCAAAACAGTAGGACAGGACAAGACCTCTCATGCAAGAGGAGAGAGAACTCGAGTTTTCACCGATTTTGCTGCGCTCCTTTTTGAAAATAAAAGGGACGAGCTCAAACTTTAGCGTGGTTGCCAGGCAACACGTGTCGCCCGGTGAATGGACTCGGAGGAAGCCACACTGGAGTCAGAGTTGCACATAATATTTTCTCCCTGATTGCCAGCCTTGGTTGTCGCTCTTCCTCTGCCTCTGTACCTCCTCTCTCTCTTTTCTGCAAATCGCATGCGATGTGTGAGGGAGAAGGAGGGAAGAGGTTTGCGGGCTGACCCATGGACAAAGCGGGAAAATGGGTTGGGCCTAAATAGGAAAGAGGAAGAAGGAAAAAGAAAGAAGGCCAGGTTGGCTTGCCCCTGGCCCGATCTCATTTTTTTTTGTTAAAATTTTAATAATTAGCAATAGTAATGTAAATGCTCCTAATGTCTATGTGCAATGTATCTTAATGAAAACATACGCAATGAAAATGATTTATTTTATTTTTCTTGTAATCAACAAATTTTTTAATAATAATTTTTTTAATTTAATTTTAAAAAATTGGATTTTCTTTTTTTAATTAATACTAGTCATGTTAATGCTCCTAACATCCACATGTGATGCAATTTAGTGAAAATTAATTTTTATGTAGGGGTTAAAAATTGATTTCTAATTTTCTATGTGATAAAGCTCTTAATAAAAAACCAAATTTAGGTGTCAACATCTAAGCCCAACAATTTTCGAGTCAAAAGAATTTGAAAGAAACAAACATGGGAATCAAAAAAGATTCGATAGGAATTGTCTTCATAGAGTTTAGAGACGAAAATGAGATTGAATTGAAAATCGGGGATAAGAAGGACATATTTTAAAGTGGTGGATGGACTAAGATGAACATTTCCAATTTTAGTGATGAAGGTGTCACTTCCATTGGGAAGACGAACTAAAGTACCATGAGGAGATTTATTGTTGCGAATTATGTGATCACTAGCACCTAAATCAATAATTCATGCTTTAATTGAAATGGAGTTCATGAGACAATACTATGCCCACATAGCTGGCCATTTTGTCATGAGTTCCCTATTGGTTTATTGCCTTTGTGAGTTGCTGGAATTGATCCTAATTGGTAGATTGGTTGACCTTAACATATGTTGCAACTGAAATATTTTGCTTTTTCCTCTCTTTGTCTATCGGCTTTCCAGGCAACATCTAACAATTTTCTTTAGTGTGATGAGGGTGTTTGCAATAATTACAAAATTTACCTTTTCCTTTGTTGAAATTTTGATTGTTTGATTTGGATGATGTGGCAAAATCTCAGCCGTTGGAGGCTTTTCATGCGAATGATGACATGGCATATAGCGCTTCATCCTTGGGAGATGCTAAGATGAAAGCTGGGTCATCAGATCGCATCATGTGCCTTGAGCTGTCTAATCGTATGATCAAATCTCGGTCACTTATCTAGATTGGAGCTCTGGCGCGTCTAGGGCTATCCGATCAAGACATCATGATTAAATCATGCCTGTCGATCTTAAGTGAAGACAAGTCGTCTGCCTCATCGGAAACCCTCATGCCATGCCCGAGCGAGGGAGACCTCCATAGTTGCCAATATGTTTGCTACTTTGCTTGTGTTCCGATGTCCCCCTTTGTCGCAAGGACAACGCAGTCGCCGATCTTCAAGGAGTTTGTGGAGGCAAGATGTTGGGATTCTTCTTACACCACGAGTTGATAGATCCATTTGAGCAAGGGAATTGGATCCATGGCAAAAATTTGGCTTCTAAATGGCAGGTTTGTTTCGTTTGGAATAAGCAAGAATCTCATTACTTTTCCTCACTCTTTGATTGCTCGATATTGGGCTAGCATGGCTTCGGGACCTTCGAGTTTCTCTTCAACCATTTCTAGCTCATTTCAAAGGGCTGATAGCTTGTTGAAAATAGCGCTGATCGAGAGATTACCTTGCTTTAGGTTTGATATAGCTTGGGTTGGGCCGAAAATTTTAGCCCTATTAAGCTTGCTGTACATTTTCTGAATGACTTTCCAAATCTTTTTTGTGCCTTCGGTTGGAGGGAGCTTGGCGACAACCTCTAGGCCGAGACAATTGCCTATCCATGTTTGCACAAGCTAGTTGCATTTCCTCTGGTGTTGTGCAAGTCGCTCCTCGAACTGCACCAGTATGATATGCCATCAATAAACCATTCTTTGTCTTTTGCAATTAGGGCACACCGGAGCTCTTGAGACCAAATGGAGTAGTTCTCCGGTTTCAAGAGTTGTAGAGTGATGAGGCGAAGTTCTAGACTGTCAGTGGCGGAGCTTGACCTGGTTGAAAACGGGGCCGAGTTTGCGCGACTTGAACCAGCCTAGTTCGGGAAATGCCTACTCGATCCCTGAATCGGGTTGGGCTTGAAAATGGGATGTGGGCCTCCTGCTAGCCCAATATTCACAACGTAGCCCGTTTGACCTTGACCTGGTTGGCCTTGACTGGGGTGCACCTTGTCGCGACCTCTTCTTTTTTTTTTTTCGGCGCCCGCGATCGGGTACGGGCGCCTAAGGAGGCTAATGGCTCGGCTGAAATTAATTATGCCCGGACTCTCCCAAGTCCACCAATTCACGACTTTAATAGTCTAAATTTTTAACCTGTAAATTAGTTTTAAAACGGAGTCGCCACTAATCGGTTTGGGGTGGGTCGATTAGAAACCCAAACGAAGTATCGGGAGAAATACTCGCTCCTGCGCAACCAGAGAAATTAGGATCGGGGACTTGATTACACTAGTTAATCACTAATGCCCTTTCGGTACCTAATCTTGTTTAAACCCTGAGGTTTTTGGATGTTCGAGAGATTTTCCATGCATTTTGGGAGGAAAAACATTTTTGAGTCTTTTTCTAATTTTTGGACACAAAAGGGATTTTTTGGGATTTTTTGGTATTTTTGGAAAAATACAAGTCTTTTGGGCTTTTTCATGAATTTTTGGCTTTTTTTGGATTTTTGGCATTTTTTGGAAAATATGGAATATTTTTGATTTTTTTGATTTTTCGGAAAATAAAATATTTTTTGGATATTTTTGTTTTTTTGGAAATTAAAATATATTTTTAAATATTTTTCGAAAAGAAAATATTTTTTTGTTTTTTTTGAAAAAATTATTTATTTATTATTTATTTATTCAAAGTATTATAAAAACGGACCGGGTCGGATCCACGGGTTGGGTCCGACCCGGGTTAGCCCAAAACGCAGGGCGAAAGGGCTACGCGGGCCCGACTTTTTTTCTTTTTTTTAAAAACGATGCCGTGGCCGGGCGTTTGGGGATGCCCGCCCGACGACCCGGGTTCCTAGCGAAACCCTACCCGGTCCGACCCGACTCCCAACTCGACTCACAGCCGCCCGAAACCCTACCCATTTCGCAGCCGGGTCCGATCCGATGACCTCGAGTCGCGACCCGAAAATCGAGAACCCTAGGGTTCTCGATTTGCGGCGCCGGAGAGGGGAAGGTTGAGGCGCTGCGGCGGCGACGGTGGCGACGACGACAATGGCAGCGACGACGATTGGACTACGGGAGGGGTGATGGCGACGGCGACGGCGACAGAGGCGGTACGCTACCTGCTCGCGGTGCGACGGAAGCGGCGACAACGGCGCGACCCCCTTTCCCTCCGATTTCTCTCGCTCAGCTCCTTCCGCTCAGATCTCGCCTTCTTCGCTTCTCAGCCCGACCCTCTTCTCTCTCACTCCGGCCAGATCCAAGCCTCTACCGGCCGGATCTGACCTCCTCGGACTCGCTCGCCGGTGGCCTCCCCCGAAGTCTCTCAGTGGGAGGTCAGCCGAGCTCGCGACTCGAGTTCTCTCTCGCTCGCTCTTCGATTCCTCCCCCGAAGTCTCTCAGTGGGAAGATCTCAGAGCTCGCTCCGTCGTTCGTCGTCGATATCGGGGGCTATTTATAGGCGAGGGGGTGGCCGGTCGACGGAACTTCGACCGCCGGTCCCCTTCGCACACCGAGCGGCCCTCGACGGCCAAACCGGTGTCCCATCCGACGCCAGCTGCTCCCCGCACGTCCTTATCCGATGCTAGCCACCCCCCCGCTCCACGTGCGTTCTTTGTTCCTCCACTTTGCTCCGGCGTCGCGCGTCCTCCTCTCCGGCGCGTGCTGCTTATCCGGTTGGGGAAGAAGACAGGGGAGGAAGAAGACAAGGAGAAGGGGCCGGGCTGAGCCACGCGGCTGGGCCTCGCGGGCCCGCGCGAAGGAAAAGAAAAGAGGGAGGGGCTGGGCTTTGAAGGCCCAGCCCTTGTGGCTATTGGCTTCTGCTTTTCTTTTTGTTTTTTCCTGTTTTTATTTGTTTTTTGTTGTTTTCTCTTTTATTATCTATTTATCCGAAAAGACAAAATAAATAAAAACTTAATTAATAAAATAAACCTAATTAAAATTGAGGCGTCAACACACCTCAACAGATACCCATTGGACGTAGGGGCCCATAAAAAATTGCCCTGAATGGACTTGCATCGGTTCTGGTCGTCTATTTCCCTTTCCTCTATATGATTTTCTTTAGTAATGCTGAAAGTATCTACGGTTGGATCCAAAAGAGGATCATTGGTGGGATTTTCAGGCTTGTTTGATGAACCAGACTTCGAATTCTGATTTTTAGGTATGTTTGCTTTGCAGGCTGTGGATGCTCTAATAAAATGTAAGAATATGGGGTTATGGAAAGCAAGGAGGAAGAGAAGAATAGAAATATCACCATTGCTTTCTCATATTGAAGACGAATGTGTACAAGCCTATTTATAATACATAAAGTCTAACTAGTTTATGCAATAAATGTATAGAAAAGAGAAAGAGATGATTCCCTAATATACAGTATCAATTGAGGGAAATCATATCAAATATACCATGTCAATCAACTCCTAATCACATCAAATCACGGATAATGGTATCTCCAACAATTACGGTTTAGCACACAAGACGAAAAGGCTAGTGTCGTCCATACATATACACTTGCGATGGAGACGGGGCTAGATAAGATTGATTTAGTTCATGAGTGCATGAGTTTCGTGAAGTTGTAGGTTTTCTCAATGCAACGGCCACCGAGGAAAAGAGATGCGAGATGACGGGGGGGTGTCGCATTTATAATGCGGTGTGAGAAAGCAAGAGTGTCCAAAATCATGGTCACACGCCACTGCCAACACCTTCAATTCTCCCCCGAGACTGCAACAGCATATCATGGTCCTTTTGGAGCCTTTCTGATGAAATTATTGGTCTGTTTGCCCGAGAGAGAGGGGTCAAATCCAGGTTACTTTTTATGCGGTGATCTTACAGAAATTTAGGAGAAAATTTTGGCTACGTCTAATTGCCAACACTACAAATAAGAAGGGCCTCAGGATGCGACACGTGTTTAAAGTGGGCCCCAATTTCAGACTCTCTCTCCTCTCTCTCTCTCTGCACGCTTTCTCAGACCCCACATCACTAGCAAGAGCAACAAAGAAGCTGTTCACTTGTTCAGCGATTCCAGCAAAGCCATTTGGCAACGGCGGACGATGGTGTTTCGATGGAATTGCGGCGGCTAAGAGCTTCGCAGGAGGGCGGCGGGCCAGCGCCAGGCCGTGCGACGGCTGCAGGTCCACCAAGGCCACCGCGTTCTGCGAGGCCGACGCGGCTTTCCTCTGCCTGGCCTGCAACGCCGGCGTCCATGGCGCCAACAAGTTCGCCTCCAGCCACGAGCGTGCGTGGATGTGCGAGGCGTGCGAGCGCACGCCGGCAGCCTTCGCGTGCAGGGCCGACGCCGCCGCCCCGTGCGTCGCGTGCGACGTGGACGGGCACCCGCCAACCCCCTCGCCGGCCGCCACGTGGGAGTCCCTTTAAAGCCCTTGTTCGACGCGGCCGCTGTTGCCGCCAATTGCGACGGGTTCCGTCCCTGACTTCCTCAACAGCGAGTGCTGCGGCCCCACGAGGATTGCGAAAGCGACCGGAGTTCTAGAATGAAGGGAGAGAGAGAGAGAGAGAGAGAGTCTTTTTTTGACCAACAAGCTCGAGAGAGAGATTCTGAGCGTGCAGAGGAGAGAGAAGAAAGAGTCTGAAATTGGGGCCCACCACTTCGGACACGTTTCGCATCCTTGTGGTCCTTCCTATTTGTTGAGTTGGCACATTAGACGATAGCCAATATTTTCTCGTCCAGAATCGTGGTCACACGCCTCCGCCAACACCTTCCGTTCTCGTCCGAGGCTGCCACAGGAAATCATCGTGGTCCTTTTCGAGCCTTTCTGATGATGAAATTATTGGTCTGTTTAGAGAGAGAGCGGTTCAAATTCAGGTACCCTTTTCTGCGGTGATCTTCCGTAAATTTAGAGAGCGAATCCAGATGTACTCTGGGACATTTTGTCGTGTCCATTCAGAAAGCAAATCCTTTGATGAGATGAAGGTTATTGTTGAGTGGTGGCAAAAAAGACTACAGGACTGTATAATGCCCGTGGTCCTGCAAGGTAAAGGTGGCCTAAATGGGGTGCGAAAAGGATTAACACTAAACAAAGCAGTGCCCCCTTACTATACTCGATAAACTTTTGACATGGGATTTGTCGTATACAGGCTCATTCATAATACAGTATGGAGGGGAAAATTACCAAAAAAGTCTGAAATCTATTATATTTATGCCAATTTAATAATAAAATCTTTTAAATATGCCAGTAGAATCTTCAACTTTTTCACGATTGGCAAATATAATCTATTTAGCTAATTTTGACCAGAAATTGTTGACAAGGAGCCTGGCCGTCTTAAGTGACATAACTGGCATACCGCTGGTGCTCACATGGGCAAATCTTTTAATTTATTCTTTTCTCTTCTTTTTGTTTTTTTTTTCTCCCAACTATGGGCCAATGAGGTTGTCGACCGACCTCATTGGCCACGGTGAGGTCTAGGTGAGGACCACAATGCCTTTGCGGAGACTAAGCAAGGGTGCCCTTGCCTATAGTTGGTGATGGTCAACTAGCAACTTCGCCAGCCTTTAGTTGTGCAAAAAAAGAAAAAAGAAAGAAAAGAACAAAAACCAAAAAACAAAAATTTAGAAAAAAATTTAAAATTTGTAAATATTGTCAGCATCAATGATTTTAAGTCAAAATTGGTCGGCCGACTATATTAGTAAATCGTCAAAATATCTATGATTCAATCGAGAGACAATTGAAAGGTTTTGCATTAAATGGACGCATGGGCAATTAATTTAGGACTCTTTTTATTATCTTTGTCAGTACTAAGGGTATCAATAATTAGTTTATATGAGTAGATGGCACATTCACGGTGTTTGTGACTGGCTTGCTATGATTGAGTGAGTTTAGGAGAAAATTTGCAGTTCAAACGAGTGGGTGTCGAGTCAAAATTTGGAACTTTCTTCATATTCACTTTGATGCTTCGGCGTCGACGTAAAGAATGTATCTTTTCCTATGCAGATTGCAAAATTGCGTGATCTTTTTTTTTTTTGGGAAAAGGGGCAAAGCCTGATTATTACATTAACACTTGCCTAACAAAACTTAAACTAGATTGATCTCCCATCAATAGGGGAATTGAACCTATTGGCGGCCTATCTAATGCCAAAGAGACATTTACATCGCAGGACTAGATGATCCAATTTGCCAACAATCTACACATGAATGTTCTTTTTTAAATTATGAATGATTCTGAGTCATTGTAAGTATTTCAATGATTTTCAAATTTGAAAGATGAGGATATCGTAAAAATGGCGAGAGATAGTTGGTTTTCGAAGTAGTGCAAGTGGGCGCCGAACATCGAGTCAAAATTGGATTTTTCTTTAGAGATATTTCGATGGTTCAACATGATCTGGGACGTAAGGAATGTAGCTTTAGTTCTCTGTAGATTGCATAATCACGTGATCTATTTTTGGTAAGAAAAGCGTCAAAGACCGATTATTACATCAGTACTTGCCTAACAAAACTTAAACTAGACTAATCTCCTATTGATAGGGGAATTTTGCGTCGTCACCTCGACGTAAAGAATGTATCTTTTCCTATGCAGATTGCAAAATTGCGTGATCTTTTTTTTTTTTTTTTTTTTTTTTTTTTGGGAAAAGGGGCAAAGCCTGATTATTACATTATTAACACTTGCCTAACAAAACTTAAACTAGATTGATCTCCTATCAATAGGGGAATTGAACCTACTGGCGGCCTATCTAATGCCAAAGAGACATTTACATCGCAAGACTAGATGATCCAATTTGCCAACAATCTACACACGAATGTTCTTTTTTAAATTATGAATGATTCTGAGTCATTGAAAGTATTTCAATGATTTTCAAATTCGAAAGATGAGGATATCGTAAAAATGGCGAGAGATAGTTGGTTTTCGAAGTAGTGCAAGTGGGCGCCAAACATCGAGTCAAAATTGGATTTTTCTTTAGAGATATTTCGATGGTTTAACATGGTTTGGGACGTAAGGAATGTAGCTTTAGTTCTTTGTAGATTGCATAATCACGTGTGATCTATTTTTGGTAAGAAAAGGGTCAAAGACCGATTATTACATTAATACTTGCCTAACAAAACTTAAACTAGACTAATCTCCTATTGATAGGGGAATTTTGTGTCGTCACCTCGACTATTGCAAAAATTTTGCGATCTAAAGGCGCGTAGACAATGTCCGATCCAAAATCAGGTTGTTACCTCAGCGTCACGTCTCGAACTCAGTTTGGTGATTTCGTATCGATTGATACATTCGACTTGAATGCAAAATTAACTCCAAAATGATTTACACTAGTTAGAACAGTAGGAACAGGAACTACATGCGCTAAGTCAGTGAAGCAAGCCGAGCTTAATTACGCAGCTAACTTCACCAGGATGGAAGGGCTTAGACGGTTGGCGCCGTCGATGCGATGCTACGATATAGACGCAACGTCGTGGGCTACTTCACGCCGCCGTGCGGTGTTCTCTTTCTGCGTGCGTCCGAGTGCCATCATCGGCTTGTTCTTCTTGGGCGTCAGTGGAGGCTAACGTTTGGGCCTTTCTAGCTTCCTCGTCCCAGTCGATCCTCGCGACGAGCACCAATAGCAGCATCAAGCAGGAGACCACGCCGACCAGGAACCCGAGCAACAGCCCCGCTAGCCCGAGCCCCGCCTTGAAAGCGAAGAATATGCCCAAGGGCAAGGCTAGGAGGTAAAAGCCGCCCAGGTTCGAGTACATCGCGAGCCATGGTTTAGCCGTTCCCCGCACGATTCCCCCACAGACTGCCAACGGGAAATTCACCACTTCCACCAGGGCCATCAGGAGCATCATTTTCTTCACGCTCGCCACGATGCCACGGTTGTGGCTGAACAGATTGCCCCAGAACCCCCTAGATGCTACCATGAGCATCGCGCCGATGCAACCCGAGAGGACGCTTACTAAAAGAGAGACATAGGCCGATCGGTAAGCATTACGGGGCCGGTTTGCCCCGAGTTCGTTTGCTACTCGTGCAGATGCGCATGTCGCCAGAGATAACATTGCAGAGTAGAGGAGATAGTCGAAATTAAGCACGATGGCGAGCACTCCCACCGCCCACTTGGCGTTCTCTAGCCGCCCGGTTAGCAGCACCAAGATCTCGTAGCACCACCATTCGAGGCAGGTGGTGAGGCAGCATGGCCCGCAGAGCTTGAGCAGTTGGATCCAATCGCCAACTCTCTGTTCCCACCACCCGCCATCCTTCCAACTCTGATCCTTGCCACGTTCGGCAATCGCCACATACAGAGCAAGTAGAATCGCTACCATTAGATCAGTGATCCAGACCGCCATCGAAATGCCCTCGAGGCCCTTCAGTTTTACCAGCAGGATGTTGATCGGGACGTGGAAAGCGAGGGAGAGGGCCGAGCTGAACATTATTGGGACAGTCACACCCTGCGAGCTCAGGTAGGCCTTGAGGGGACAGAGGAACGAGGTGACCGCCAAATCAGGGAGGAGATAGAAGAGGTAGCTTTTGGCAACAAGTGAAATGTCCTCTTGCTGGCCAAAACGGATCAGGACTTTGTCCACATTAAGCCACAAGAAAGAGATTGGCAACGATGCTGCTAGCACCAACAGGACCGACATGAAAAGGGTCTTGTGGAGGAGCTTGAAGTTCCGAGCCCCATGGGCCTGCCCGCAGATCGGTTCCATGGCCCCGCACAGCCCGTTCAGGACTGAGAACCCGGTGACGTTGGCGAAGGTGAACCCGAGCGTGCCGCCGGCCAGCTGGAGCTCCCCGAGCCGGCCCAGGAACGCAGTCGTGATGGCTATCTTGGCGAACCAGGTCAGGTTCATCACGACCAGTGGGACGGCGATCCCTCTCTGCACCTTGAGCTCGGAGACAGCCGTCACCAGGAACTCGGGCGGCCATCTCGATTTGGGCTGCATTATGGTTCAGCACACAAAACGGAGAGGCTAGCGTTGTCGCTTATACATATAATCTTGCGATGGAGGAAGGAAAGAGACCGTCCGAGATAAGATTGAATTGGTTCATGAGTGCATGAGTTTCGTGAAGGTGTAGGTTTTCTCAATGTAACGGCCACTGAGAAAGGAGATAAAAAAGATGAGGGGGGGCGTCGCATATATAGTGCGGTCTGAGTCCACAGTCATTGTCACACGCCACCGCTAACACCTTCCGTTCTCGTCCGAGGCTGCAACGGCAAATCATCATGGATTCATGGTCCTTTTCGAGCCTTTCTGATGATGAAATTATTGGTCTGTTTGCCTGAGAGAGAGTGGTTCAAATCCAGGTAACTTTTTCTGCGGTGATCTTCCGTAAATTTAGAGAGCGAATCCAGATGGATCCTGGACACTTTGTCGTGTCCACTTAGAAAGCAAATCCTTTGATGAGACGAAGATTACTGTTGAGTGGTGGCCAAAAAGACAGCAGGACTGTATTTTGCCAGTGGTCCTGCAAGGTAAAGGTGGCCTAAATGGGGTGCGAAAAGGATTAGCACTAAACAAAGCAGTGCCCCCTTGCTTTAATCGATAAACTTTTGACGTGGGATTTATTGTATACAGACTCATTCATGATACGGTACAAAAGGGAAAATTACCAAAAAAATTTAAAATCTATTACACTCGTACCAATTCAATCATAAAACCTTTCAATTATGTCAAAAGAGTCTTAAACTTTTTCACGATTGGCTAATATAATCTATTTGGCCAATTCTAACTAGAAATTATTGATACGGAGCCTGAATGTCCTACGTGACAAAACTGGCGGATGGTCAGCGCTCGCCTATACAAATTTTTAAATTTTTTCTCCGAACTATGAGCCAGTGAGGTTGTCGGCTAACCCTCATTGGGCACAATGAGGTTTGGGTGAGGGCCATGATGCCCTCACTGAGAGTAGGTGAGGGTAGGTGAGGGTGCCCTTGTTTATGGCTGGTGAGGGTCGGTTAGCAAGTTCGCCAATTTTGAATTGTGTTAAAAAAGAAGAAGAAGAAGAAGGAAATAAAATAAAAGAATAAAAAATAAAAAATTTGTAAAAATTGTCAGCATCAATGATTTTAAATCAAAATTGGCCGAATGACTATATTAGTAAATCATCAAAAGATCTATGATTCTATCGATACAATTGAAAAGTTCAAGATTAAATTGATGTATGTACAATTAATTTAAGAGTCTTTTTATTATCTTTCCCAGCACGAAGGATATCAACGATTACTTATATGAGTAGATAGCATTTTGACGCTGTGTGTGATTGACTTGATATGATAGAGTGAGTTTAGGAGAAAATTTGCAGTTGAAACGAGTGGGCATTGAGTCAAAATTTGGAACTTTCTTCATATACATTTTGATGGTTCCACGTCCACGTAAAGAATGTATCTTTTCCCATGCAGATTGCAAAATTTCATTTTATTATTATTATTTATTATTATAAAAGGGGAAAAGCTTGATTATTACATTAACACTTGCCTAACAAAACTTAAACTAGATTGATCTCCTACCAATAAGGGAATTAAACGTATCACTGGCCTATCTCATGCTAAAGTTTGCAAGACTAGATGATCCAATTTGCCAACAATCTGCACACGAATGTTCTTCATAAAAGTATGAATGATTCTGACTCATTGGAAGTATTTCAATGATTTCCAAGTTCGAAAGATGAGGATATCGCTAAAATGGCGAGAGATAGTTGGTTTTCAAAGTAATGTAATTGTTGCTTGCGAATCCACCGCCATACGAATTTTGGGAATGGCCAAAGAGATTGTCAATTGGAAGTTTAGCTTTTAATGAAGGATACTCCTACATGTTGGGAAAAACCTACAAGCCAATTGCCTAACTCATCGCGGAGAAGTTCACCTGTTGAAGCTAGACCCGGGTTGTCTTTAGAGGCCCCATCAATGTTGAGCTTTATCCAGCCATTACTAACATGATAGCGCCTTGAAAAATCTTTTCAATTTCACTTGGTACGTGCCTCAACACGAGTGTTTATTATGGATAATTGGATTACGAAAAATCATTTTGAACCGAAAGTATATAGGAATCGCTCGTTAGGCGAATATGCAAGGTACCAAACTATTTGTCTAAGAATCATTCCTTAGAAAAAGAATCAAAGAATCACTCCAAGTACCCCTTCATTTCACCTAAAAAGAAGATTAAAAGATTCGAAATTAAGCAATTAGTTAGCAGCTTAGTAATTTCAAGAACCAATAAATAATCAAATAATTAAGTAAATGGACACGGATTTATTATCTCGTTGGTCTGTGGACCACGGAATTAGTGCACCTTAAAGCTTTTTAGAGCATCTAGACAGAAATGTCAAATGAAAAAGATGCACTCACGGATCAAATTATTCAATCCCTTTTGCTTTCTTTAATATATACGCACAAGCACTTTGCTTTTTTGGCCTCATCCCACGATGTAAAGCAAGCATATCTTCCCATAATTCCAATTCGAGTCTGCTGTCTCTTTTATCATGTCTTGTCTGAACTTCAGAGAGGGAAATGCATGTAAGATTTGGTCAATTATACGGTCAATTGAGTAGACATTTCATGTTAAAGGATACTCAACATGTTAATTTTTCTAGAAACCTTTGAAGCATACTAGTTTGAAGCTAGTCGGCACGTTGTTAGGATAATATTTGCTTGGATTGCTAGTGATATAGATTATTCATAAGGTGTGAACGAGATCATTTACTTCTGATTATTCCGATCGTGTATCTCTCAGTGATTCGAGCCACTTATGAAAATATTATCTATGCATGTGATGCCCCTTTATTTAGAGGTGCTGCATAAATTCTATTTAAAATGTTTTTTTTTTTTTAAAGATGTGCATTTTTACACACGTAAAATATTTGGCAGCAAGAGTGCCATGGGCATATAAGAGATTCCGAAACATTGAGACAATGAGTGCACATATATCGGCATTTATTCTGAATTAGGAATATTAGGTATTAAGATACATGGAACTACTCGATTCCTATGGATATTGGGTTCAATCTACCTCGTTATGTATTCCCCCAACCTGCGAATCTAAAGCTAATTAGGTACAAGAAAAATAAGATTGAGAAAGAGAACCTAGGAATCATTATCATTCCTGCAGGGGGCAATGGTTTTACTACGAATCGAATCATAAAAAGATTAGCTAATTAAGCAATAATCCGAATTATCCAATACTCTGGATCAATCTAGATTGACGGTGATATTTAAATCCATAATCTGATATGTTCCGTGCCAATCATGACTCACGAGCGCAATAACACATAACCTAGTGCCCTCAAGGCACTTGTTAGTTATCCAATATTTTTTTTTATATATAAAAAAAAAAAACGTCATTTTCGAAGTATTTGCCTCGTATTATGTAGAATAAATGTATTGACAATGAATCTATTTCTTTGTTATATGTGATTAACAAGTGTCTTGAATGCACTTATTAATGAGACCCATACTAAAAAAAGGGTAAAAAAATTCAGTTTGAAACTTTTTTTTTTGGTGTCATACAAAAGCACAAATTTTAGGTTGGACCTCAATTCTAACTAGATCTTCTTTTTTTATCTCATAAAAAAGCATTAAGTTTAGCACATATCCAACTTTGACCCAAACTTTGTTTTTTTGTTTCATAAAAAATGCCAAATTTTAGTCAGTATTTAAATCTTACCTCCATCAAGTTTCCGCAAAGTACATGTGGAATGACATATTGAATTTTTAACAGCATTATTGAGTGGAAACTTGACTAAAGCCATATATAGGAATTGACTTAAAGTTGATACTTTTTTATGAGATGACAAAAAATATAGGCTAGAATTGGGGCCCTATCTAAAGTTAGGCTTAGAGTTGGGATACAAGCCAAAGTTTGTGGTTTCCTAAAGACCAAAAAAAAAAAAGTTTGGGCTAAAATTGGATCCCTATATAAAATTGATGTTTTCAAAGGAAATTAGGCCTTAAAAAAGAAAAAAAGAAAAATATGAATATTTCTCAATTGACTCTCACGCTCTACAATGAGATAGAGCAAAAGTCTAAGCGTGAGAGTTAGAGTAGGAATAGAGTAAAACCGATAAAAAAAAAAAAAACTTATTAGGCCAATGCTTGGATGGTAAGTCATAGGCACTTAAGCGCATAAGAACAAGAAGGCGAAGACACATATATTGAGCCTCAAAGTCAATTAGGAAAATGTGTATTGTACTGTAACAATTTCTGTCATTCCCTAAGTTTAATAAGTCTATAAGAATATATCTTACAAAAGTATTATCCGACTAGTTGAATGGTGTGTCATGAGCCAACTTTTTCGATCACCAGCTTGAACTAGCATATGAGTTCGACCCATGTTGGGTGTAGGAGATTTGCAAGAAATCCCTTCCTTTTAACTTTTTTAAGACCACACACTTTTTGAGACGCATGATTTCAATTGTTTTGCCGATTGATCGACCTATCGGAACTTAGCATACATTTATCACTTACTTCCCTCTTCTTTGGGAAATGAAGTTGGGATTGTGGGGTAGAAGATGGCGAGCAGATATTGGGGGAGAGAGACACACAGACAAGTCCAATCCTTGCACTCCATTATGCTCCATAGCTACCAACATTCAATGAAGCAATCAAATGCTCCCCTAGCAATCAAATGCTCCTCTATTATCTGTGGATAAGATTTTGTTAGCACCCAGTAACCACATCTTTTAGAATGCCTTAATTCCTGACCATACGTTAAGATTTTGTACGAATTCGATTTGACCCTTTTTGCGTGAAATTAGAAAGAATATTCTTTCCTTTCCCCTCCTGTAGTGGGTCTTGCAGAAAGAAGTGGAAGTGGGATCAAAGGTGTACCTCTACACTTTGTCTAGTCAATGATGATGGTAATGATTAGTGCTTGGTGACCCATGAGGCTGGACCTCAAAAGAAACAACCAAAAGCTCAATAAATAGACAATCATTAGGTACGATAGATAGCTACACGAAGAAATGTCTTACGTATCTCTCTCTAGTTTCTAGTATAGAGCAATCACTAATATATAAGGAACTAATGCTGAAATCAATCGAGTTCATTTTTTGACTTGGGGATCAGGTAGGTGAGATTTATACAAACAATAATTTTCTAAATTATGGAATCTAAGTTCCATAAATTAGCGGGGTGAAAAAATATGTTTTGCGAATTTCTATCGTGTATTAAGACGTTTAGCATGAATTTTATGGATTTTGCTGAAATTCTTCGTACTAAGAGGGACATCGTATGGTGTACTGAACTGAATGTTAAGGGTCTATTGGAAAAGGTCATTCAAAAAGAGACTAACATTTAGATCCTTTATAAGAGTAGGAATCATTTTTCCCCCTTAATTCACCTTATGGTCTGGTGTTTGAATCTTTAGAGAAAAGACAAAACAAGACATCAAAACAGGCTTAGAAGATCAATACAAATTCGATATTAAGAAAACTTAACAATATGTCATTATACCTCCTCCTTCTCCTCCTCCTCCTTGTCTTTTTGAAATAAAATCTAAAGAAATACTGTTAATTAAATAATAACCAATCTACTTGGATAGTATCACAAAAGATATCAAACTTGTACCATAAAAAATTTGTAAACTAAGTGGATAACAGTCATGATTCCCATCTTACAACACTTAACCTCTCTTCTTCTAAAGGAGAAAGATGTTGCTGCGATTTCCTCTTTGGCACTTATCTACGAGGAGAATGAGGTATTTTATGAAATGGTTACATTATATGACGCGTGACAGATAAACCAAATAAAAGCGAGATGCACAACATACGTGATGCAAAGTAAAACGGGATTCATAGTATGCGGGTATCAACGATTGGCGGCCATCACACTATCACTGTGATGTGGTATAATCATCATGTAAAATACATTCTTTATATATGAGGATTCTAATGGAGTTGAGGGATAGCTACGTACTTTCCTCCCTCCCAATAGGTATATAAAATAAAGGTTGGGCCACGTACGATAACATGAGACCAGAGAGGGATTTTCTGGACCAGGCCCAGCAAGTAGTATAGCCCATTCGAGAGCAATTTGTGATAGGACCAACCACTATGATGCGTTCGACTGCACATGCCTTGGGTTTTTGATTTTAAGAGTAAAAATTGCCAGAATTGAGGCTAATAGTGAATCATCAAGAAAAAGGTAGAAAACAAAAGAAAATTTGCCAGAACTCTTGCTCAAATTATCTAGTGCCTTCTGATCAGGAGTTCAATTTATAACTCTTGTCTAGTAATTTAGGGCTTTCTCACTAGATTCGACTGGGAGAGGAGGCCAAAAATAGCTCAAATAAAGTGCAACAACGAACACGAAATTGGTAATGACATCTCGCGTAGCTGGTGATCTGCGAAAAGATAAATCCTAGTGACGCATCTATTTAAGTAGATTGCATACAGTCAATTTTGGGTTAAATAGATTAGTCTGAAACACGAACCGCTTGTTAATCGCATATAGCTAGTCCGTACAATTTTGACATGAGCATGACTAGCCTTGACCAAAAGTATTCTAGTTATGTGCGGAGACCAGGTTGTGTATTTTAGGGCAATGTCCGACATCAGTACACTTCATTTTCCAATCAAAAGGGATCATATATAAGGTAATCCCAGATTTGATTTTTTCATGGAAATTCATCTACTTAATTAATTCATTTAATACTTGCCTATATATTCACCTATTTTCAACTCCAAGTGCTGGTAATCTAGTTTAACATATATGCTTATTTTTATTTTTTTTTATAAAAGGGCAGTGACCTTGGGGACAGATGATGTTCTTTTGGGGGTGTCATGTAATTTTTATATATGCAGCTTTTGATTGAGACGCAGTTCAATTTAATAAATTTAACCTAAGCGAATTCTTTCCTTCCTCAAATGTTGGTGCCGTACATCACCAAACAAAAGGTGACTAAATTAAGCACGACACATGAAATAATCCCAATCAAATATTCAATTTCACAGTCTTGTTGACTAATAAAATCGCTTTGCTAGTTTAAGACACGAACTGTCGCGTTGTTCCTTTTTTTGCATAAATTTTTCCGTTCGTGACTCTATCAAATCTTGGAGCAGAATTCAAGAACATCAAATGACAAAAAGAAATTGTTGAACTATGTTTTATTTTAAAAGGGAGCATGCAACTTTTGGCCAACAAGTGAACTCTTTTAATCATGGGTCGTGATTATATTAATTCCTTGAACTTGTAAAGTTTCGGTGATACTAAAATAGGGTTCATAGTACGGACAGAAATTCTGGGTAAAGTACTGTCTTGAGGAAGAAATTGGGTTACCCCTTTTGATGGCAAGACATTGGAATTGACTAGGGTTTCTTGATACCTAAACAAGCAACGAGCTCATGCTGTCTTTGACTCCTGATTATTGCAAGCGGGTAAATTCAGGTCATCTTAAAATAGTAATCTTGTCGAAGACAAACCAGACAATAGAATGAGACCTATTTTCTGGAAATTGGATCAATCGGGTACCGACTTTCGATGTTTGTTCAAGCGAGGGATCAAAAGATTAGACTGTGAATCGCGCGCTCTTCCCTTCCGTTCTTCTTTTCAATCCTCTTTTTGCCGTTTTTGATCAGCAAACTCTACATGATCCCCTCTAGCATAGGCAAGGAATTGGGCTTGTTTCCGAAGAACCTCTATATGCCCTTGATGTGTAAACTATCGCTTTTCCACAAATAAAGAAGAAGGAACTTTGTTTTGTTTCCAGAGCAAAAGGAGGCTTTCAACCCTAAAACGATCATGCTGGTATCGGTGGCATGCTAGGGTTGAACTCAAAGGCATAAACAGCTGGTGAAGGGAAGATGCGCCGGAAAAAGATTCCAAAAGCCATAACCATCAATCACGTGGGAACTTATATTACTTATTACTTTTAAATTTTAATGAACTGTTGCTTAGCATCTAATCCAAAAACTTTGCACTAATCTAGGCATCACCATTAATTGACCCACATGTGCAAGGGCGATCTTCCCTTACTGTGACAGAGATCAAGAAGGCTACATCGCGCAGAGAGAGAGAGAGAGAGAGAGAGAGAGAGAGAGAGATCTAAATGCATGCTTTGGACCCGCAAAGATAGGGAGCAGAAACATGCCAAGACATAGCGAGATTCGAGGGCTGTTTAGGTGCCTTTCACATGGGGCTTCAATTAATTAATCAACAGGGTTTAGCCCCTTCTTGCTCCTCAATTAATAAATCACGCTCTCTCTCTTCATGGACTTTGCCTAAAGATATGATTGTTTTTATCAGGTGTGATGCTGATGGATATATATTTGCATTTAATTGAATGGGAGTTGAATAATATGTATGACATAAATTATTAATGTGTCGCCAACAGCCAAGCTGTTATGGTTTCTGAGTTTTTAGGGTCTTTTAAATTTTAAAAGTTGGTTGGATCTCTTTTCACAATTCCTGATGATCGAGTTCAATTACTGCTTGACGTTTTCTTGTAAGATCAATTAACGAGAAAGTTACACTCATCGTAAATCTACTCACATCCATGTGTGCACCTTCACTTTTTATCGGGCCACGAAAGGTGGAATTTAGTCTAATATTCTAAAGGTGTCTCATATATCACTTGATTCTTATTATAATAAAACCCCTCAGAAAGACAATATTTGAACCGAGAGATATGGATTAAGAGATTGATTGGCCTATATAATTATCCTTCCATAGTTTCCTTAACTTCATCGTCATCTAACTCTGATGCTGCCTCAAGCTGAGAAAGCAAGATTACGAGGTAGCAGTCTATGCCAAATCTAGTATAACTTGTGAGAAAGTCTATCTATAAATTTAAATTGCGAGATGGAGGGAGATCATATGAATTTCAATCCCATTGAGACCCAATAGATAAGTAATCTGTGTTTTTAACGAAGTTTTAGTACTCACAATCAACAAGGTAAAATCATTGTCAGCTAACTTTTTGGGTAGGCTCTCTCCTACTAAATTGAATTGCCATAAGATAACAAAATTCTTGAGCTAGGGCTTCCGTTGCTAACATAAACATGTTGCAATCGCATAAACTCAGGGTAGTTTGGTCTATGGCATATTGCAAGCAACTGGGTTTGTCCAAAGTGAGGCAGATTCTTTAATTATTTTGTGCTTTCGTTCTTTCACGATTTGTTCATAGAAAACAGCATACTTAATCACCCAGAAAAGTGTCTCAGTAAAGATGACCTTATTGAAGTAGATAACAGAATTAAGCCGGAGTTTCTTTTTTCCATATTCCCTCTACATAATGATGGCCATTATCTTACTTAGTAATTCTATCACAAGAAGCTCAACTAATCCTGCAATTTCGATCATGTGAAAAGCCAAATTGGACTTTTGGGTGACTTTTGGAGGACCGGTCACATTCAAGAACTTCGCTCTCACGAAAAAGCTTAATAATTATATATCTTATGTACCATTCAGAGTTTTGTACTTTCAAAAGAGACAAAGTAGGGATCAATGCATGATTGGCTGTGCCCTAATTTGAAATGGCCCACCTCCGACTTTCAACGAAATTTCCTTGGACTATTCATGCACTCATCACCACCTAACCATAATTGAGAAGAACAAAATTTTATAAACTTGAAGTCAAACTACAGCAACAATCGGCCGTGTCCATTGTCCTTGTTTCCGGACATTGTGTGCTAATCATGACATGTGAATGCGGTGCTCTCTATATTTCTAACTCTTCTTTTTTTAAGAGGAGGCAAGAAAAATGTAAAATTAATGACCATAGTTATCAGAGAAGGTCCACTTTCTTTTAGGAAACAACGATAGATCAAATCTCATGATGGTCGTATCGAGTTTTGTTAGTGGAAAGAATCGATTTGAGTTTGGATTGGGTTTTGGATTTGATGATAGATTCTGTTATTTTTAGGTCGCTAATGCAATTAAATGATGGATGAAGCTAAATTTGAAAAAAATAATAATAATTAAGGATTGGGACGGAAGAAAAGACAATACAAGAGAGGACCCTGTCATGGGAGGCTTGAGATTGAATCAATCGTGCATTGACTCCTTGTTTGTCCTGTTTATTATAATATTCTTTTATTCATATTCACCTACTTTTCTAAGTACTTCAGTTCAAAACATGATAGAACATGTCGTGATTCATGTTATATCTGGCAATGAAGACATATGACAGCATGTGAAAATTAATTAACCTTTCATAATTTTTCCAAAGAAACAGCTGCGCTATCAAGTAGCGAGGATTGAACGAAGTGATCCTACATCATTTGTCTGCATAGTTGAGATTTCATCTCAAAGAATTGAGAGATTTCGTCCCAAGAAAACTAGAAATTGGCCCTTGTTTTTCTTGTCCCAGACGCTCTACCGAAGCGGTGAAAAGTTATTACTTCACTCTAGTAACCGTATGAGACATGTCAATGATGACTAATTAAAAAAACATGTACTTCGGCGATGGATGCCTATTTTCAGGAAAGTAGGTAGGTGCTTTCTCGGCAAAGATGTGTCCTTGTGTATAAACCCTAAGGAGGGGGTGGGCGGTGGTTTGAGACTGCGACTTTTTAGCACACTTTAGACGATGATAACTTTATCCGGATAGCTAAATCTGCATTGAAGACACAAGAAAGACAAACGCTAAAAGGTGGACGAGAGAGAATGGACGATCATTATTCTTAGAAGAAAGAGAAAGAAAAAGAAAATGAGAAAAAAGGCTGCAGCAGCAGCATCAACAACAGCACCAGCCAACTTGGATCGATGCTCCGAGGTGGAAAGCCTTGACTTGGTCTTAATGATTCTTATCCACACATGGCCCCCGGGGTGGGGTGGGGCGTGCGGGGACGCTCGTCGGGTTTTGTCGTTTATCAGTTTTTCTGGGACTTTGGATTGATTACATGAGCTAAGCGGCCACCTCTTGGTTATACTCCAGTGCTTCATGTGTGTGTTGTTGAGTTTTTAGGGCAAACGGCCTATCAAAAGAAAGCACTGCCGGTCTTCTTATCAATCCTTATCTCGTGCTCACCATCGATCTCGATTTTGCAGATCTTTTTCCCTTGTTTTGGGTTCGAACAGCTAGGGTTTGAGAAAAGGGCAGAAAATAGAGGGGGGTCATACATTGATTGACCATTAGGTTTTGGGGGGGCGATATGAATAATATATTATCTATTTTCCAAAAGTATAATATACGAGAACCTATGAGATATGGGAAAATGGAGGAGGGGGACAAAGAGCATCTTTGGGAAAGAGGGAAGGGGCGGGGAGGGGGGAAGAGGAGAGCTCGTGGCCCCTCCTCCCTTTCGTCTCCCTTTCGTGCGTGTGCGTGCCGGTGTCAGCGTCTCCCACGCCTCCCCCAACACCGTGGAGTGACTACTGAGTGAATAGCGCCGGTCAAAACCCTGCGGCCCTTTCGGCCTTGGCATCATGCATCATCCTTTTGCGATAAAACACACGCTCTTTTGCCAACTCGCATTTTACAGCTAAGTCACCTTTTACAGCGCTTACACAGGATAAGCTCTTCATTTTAGAACGTGTGTGGCTTTTCAAACCTAAGTTTCGTCGTCGCTGCGCTAACGAATGTCACGGGGTACTCGTTTTGCACGATTAAGTCCTGACTAACGTGGCCTGATGCTTATGATCTAGGATGGGGTCGCCCCGTAGCTTGCCACTTCCAAAGGTTTTGCGATAGAACGAGAATATCTTGTACCCAAGTGCTAAGGCCAAAGGATGGTCTCCGTGGGGCAATAGGTTCTTCGCAGACATATATAGTCGGGCACAAATTGCATATGGGACCGACTCCATCGGGTCTTTTCTGTCCATAAATGATATGTATATGTGTTGAATATAGTGCTTGGACAGAAAAGGAAAGGTCCCTAGTGCCGTGGCATAGCTCTGTTGTCTTTATTTGGAGCATCCTCATTAGTCTTTTCCCGTCAGTTTCCACTTCAAATTCACAGATTCATGAACGCATGGCTCGTGCCCATTGTACTTTTTAAAAATCTTTGACGTTGCTCTCTCTGTTCCTTGTCGAAAAAGATCTTCGTACGACCGATTCGTTTGATGCTGGAAAGATAGAAAAAAGGAGAAATAAATCGCTAAGTGTACCGATGCATCATGATCAAATGAACGAAGGACCAGACAGAGAAAAAAAAAGGGAAAAAATCAAACGGCAGCTCCGATATAAAAAGCTGAGCAAGACTAGACCCGTAAGAAGCGGGGGAGGAGACACGTGTCGCGTCCGTAGGTGCGTGTGGACCATGACGTTAAACATTTAGTATTCGAAGATAAATTTTGCAGACTCATTGGGTGCAAGTTGCTCATTTTAAGACATATTAATATCTTTCTCTATCTCTCTCTACGATGCCATTTTGGCAGTCACCAATTTAAATGAGATGGGCCAGCTACTATTCTTTCTTTTTTCCGGTTCTTTGTAGCCAATGGTTTGACCAAAAGCAGGTATTAAAAAAAAAAATTAACATAGGCTTGATACTTTTGTTAATGAAATTCTCTCATTGAATTCCGTTAGCTCGTGTCGTGTAAGCTGTCAAGCCTACATGGAATTTAGGTTTAGAACATGCAAATCTTATTCTTTTTGATGTGCTTTATGCCTGTTTGCTTTCTTCAGCTTCGCTTAATCTGATCTTCAAAGCCTAAGAGAAGTAGAAACAAAAATGGCAGCGAATTCTCCACTTAACTAAAGCTCAACACACATATAGTCGATTGAATGATCTATTAGTCATGCTGTCAATGTCCTATTGTTATAAGTCATTGTGTTTTGCAACATTTAATGGAATTTTCCACTTTTAAATTGTTTGAAAGTTTGTGCACTTTCATGGGCAACACGTGATATGACCGTTATGTTAAGTAATTTTTGCCGTTATTGGGCCTCGCATTTAAATCTCAAAGCTTTGCTATCTTTCGATGTTTTAACGATGTAATGGAGCGGAGTGAAATAGTGAGATGAACTGAGGGCGAAAATTTCGTGAGGGTTTGGCAGAGCCCGTGTTGAATTGACAACACAAACTCAATTGATCTTTGCTTTGTTAAGCTTAATCTGGACCTAGAGAGGCGTTCCCTATACACAAGCATGACTCCACTTGACTCACGATGCAAGTGATGATCGGAGTTCAAGCTCAGATCATGCTCGAGCTCGAGCGGATAATGTTATTGATCCTGTGTTAAAATGCATGAAAATTTGACGCGATTAGTCAGTTAGGGTCGTAAGCCGTCCTAGATGTTAACAGCCTTAATCTCAACTCGGTACATGCTCAAGATTTCAAACTAGGTTCTCAATACGACCGATTTAAATACGGGAGGGGGAGAGAACGTGGAGCGCCGGAGGAGACAAAAGAGAAGAGAGAGAAAAGTGGGGCCCACCCACCGCCCACTTGCAAGCGGAGTCTTACCAAAACCCCAAGGGCCCCACCAATCTCCATTTTTATTTTCTCTCGAGCCTCTGCCCTCATCGACCTAGAGCTATAGCCCTAAACCTTAAACTGTAACATCCCCCCTCTCCATTCCTTAATACTTACAAAACATGACAACCTAAATCTTTCATGTCCTCCCCTTCATCTCCCTGTCTCCTCAATCTCTCCAACCCAAAAAAAAAAAAATCCCCCACTCTTCTCTTTCTCTCTCTCTCTCAAAGAAACTCAGATACACCTCAAGCATGGAGAATTCAGCTCAAGCGTACTTTAGCTACAATTGACAGCCGAAACCCAACTCATCATCATCATCTTCCTCTTCCTCTTCTTCTTCCTTTTCTTCTCAAAGGCCATCATTACATAGTAAGGGAAAAGAGCAACATCGAAAAGGAAGCGAGAAAGGGAAAGCTCCCCCCCTAGGAAAAAGGGAGCAGAAAACACCCAAGAACGAAGTCTCCTTATTGTTGCTTTTGTCCCCCCCTTTCTTCTCCACTATCTGCGTCTCTTTTTGAAAAAAACCTCTCCCTTCTCTCTCTCTTTCTCTCTCTCTCGTTGCAATTTGCCTGATTTTGTGTATGTAACAAAGAACTGATGGATCCAGCTTCTGCTCATGGCCACTCCCTTCCACCACCCTTTCACACCAGAGACTTCCAGCTCCAACAACAGCAGCACCAGTTCCTGCACCACCCGCCAAGCTCCGAGGACGAGAGGAGCGGCGGCAGCGGCTCCCTAAAGCGGGAGCGCGACGAAAGCAACGGTGACAACCCTAAGGGCGGTGAATTTGGCAAGGACCAACTGCTGGGCGGTCAAGGCGGAGAGGGAGAGATCACAAGGAGGCCCCGAGGGAGGCCGGCTGGATCCAAGAACAAGCCGAAGCCCCCGATCATAATCACCCGGGACAGCGCCAACGCACTCCGCACCCATGTTATGGAGATCGCAGATGGTTGCGACATCGTCGAGAGCGTTGCCACCTTTGCGAGGCGGAGGCAGAGGGGGGTGTGCATAATGAGTGGAAGCGGGACTGTCACCAACGTCACCCTGAGGCAGCCGGCCTCGCCTGGTGCGATCGTGACGCTGCACGGCCGGTTCGAAATCCTATCCCTAGCTGGCTCGTTCCTGCCACCTCCAGCACCACCTGCGGCCTCGGGGCTGACCATATACTTGGCTGGCGGGCAAGGGCAGGTGGTTGGGGGGAGCGTCGTGGGGACACTCATCGCCTCGGGGCCCGTCGTGATCATGGCAGCCTCATTTAGCAATGCTGCGTATGAGAGGCTCCCTCTGGAGGAGGATGATGCGGGAATTCAAGTCCAAGGAGGGAGCATGGGGTCCCCAGGCAGCGGTGTCGGAGGGCAGACACCGCAGCAGCAGCAGCAGCCGCCACCGCAGCTCTTGGGAGATCCGAACAACGCGGGGCTATTTCACGGGTTGCCTCCAAATCTCCTCAACTCGATACAAATGCCGTCCGAAGCTTACTGGTCTGGAGCTAGACCGCCTTACTAGTGCAAAATTTCAGTTATGTTTCTTTCTCTTTTAATTTTAATCTCTCTCTCTCTCTCTCTCTCTCTCTCTCTCTCTCTGTCTTTCTCTCATGAGCACATTGAAGCTTGGTAGGAGGTAGCGGGATCTTCTGTAGCTGCTAGTGGAAGTAATCTGTGGTTTTATTTTACTTTGAATGAATTTTAGGTTTTCTGTCTTCTTCAATCAACTAGCTGATTTCATTTCTCATTTTTCCTGACTAGGCCTAGGACTGATTGGGTTTGATGTGAAGAACCATGTAAATTGGGTGGTGAGGCGACTTCTGTGAAATGTTCCGTTGATGTTGCTCTTGAATTGTAGGATATGAGGAACTTGGATTTGATAGAATTTGTACTGCTGAATGTGCCGATCAATTTGACAATTTATATTTTGTTCCTTTCGAGTTTCAAACGTCTTATCTCTCCTGATGGTTTAACCTTCTTCTTAGAGAGTGCTCTTCTCCAGAAATATTAATATTTGAATTTCACGTCATTTTACAATGGGGTGTGTGTTGTTGGTCATCCATTTTCATGAAAACAAAGATGCAAATTTCTCCGACCTTAAGCTTTATTATTTTCATTGGGTCTTTTTTTTTTTTTTTTTTTTCATTTTTGTTACTTCACGTATTGATTTTGAGAACATCTAGGAGGATAAAAGGGGGCCCATCTGGGGTCATTAATTATGGGGTGATAATAGGAGAGATAAATAGTTCATGAATTTATGTGTGAGTGTGCGAGTGTTGCTTCGATTGAGATAAGTTGAGAAGGTCAAGGCAGTTCATTTAAAGTGGCCTTTTGCAGTTTCAATGAGACTGGCATGCTATTCAGGAGTGAGGCATGCATTTGCGCATGGTGTTCCTTATTCTTGGGGAGAGAGAGAGAGCTCTCTCTCTCTCTCAACTCTAGGGTTATGTAGTGAAGCTGGCCATGAACTGGTCTACACGTGCACTTCACTGAACTAGCACCTTTACGAGGCAAACCACAACAGCACTTCCATGAAACCGCCACAATTACCATCCCCTTTCTCTCCCTTACATGGAAGGCATGCCAGTTTTCATCTTTTTGTTTCATTCCTTTGACTGAAACTGCATGCATTTTGACCCATGCCAAGATCTATCTTGTCCCCACTCTGAATCAAGACTGTTCCTTTCTTGTGTACGCACCTGTTTTGTCTCCCCCTTCTTGCTTCTCCCACCTTTGTTTTTATCTTCTGATGGAATCCCTGGGATTTGAGAATTTTTACTGGCGCTTTGAATTTTGAAACAATGTTTACCCAAACATGAATGCTAGAGGCTAGAGACCAAGGATCATTTACCGCGTTTGGTTAATTAAACTTATGTTTAAGTTTAATTGGGTAGATAATAAAGCAAATCGATTTGTACATGAGTGTTATTTATCTAAACTCAAGCAGGGAAAATTTGATATATCTTTGCATCCTTAATATTGCTCATTTTCGAATTAGTTAAAATATTTTTTGTTTTCATTTCTATTCCTCATGTCCAAGCGATCAGTTGGAAATATTGTCATTCATGGCTCATACTTAGAGTTTGGCAAGGGTGCATTTATTAAAATTTTCTTTTAGCTTGCCACGGTGATTCTTTTTTGTGGATTATCTATTTCTTATATGGAAAAGGTACCTCTAAATTCGTGAATAACCTATTTATGATTAACACATTAGAGTGAGTGATTTGAAACATCAAAATATTGAAGGGTTGAGATACTCCTCCTCCTCCTTCTTCTTTGTGGATAATTTGTACATGATTAACACCTCAGAATGAGTGATTTGAAGGGTTGAGATACTCTTCTTCTTTTTCTTCGCGACAATGATTAATTTGTGGATAATCTGTACATGATCCACACATCAGAATGAGTGATTTGAAACATCAGAATATTGAAGCATTGAGATACTCCTCCTCCTCCTTCTTCTTTGTGGATAATTTGTACATGATTAACACATTGGAATGAGTGAGTGATTTGAAGGGTGAGATACTCTTCTTCTTCTTCTCCTTCTTTGTGGATAGTCTGTACATGATTAACACATTGGAATGAGTGAGTGATTTGAAGGGTGAGATACTCTTCTTCTTCTTCTTCTTCGTGGAAGTGATTTTTTTGTGGATCATCTTCCTCTTATATGGAAAAGGTACCTCTATATTTGTGGATAATCTGTACATGATTAACACATTGGAATGAGTGGTTTGAAGGGTTGAGATACTCTTCTTCTTCTTCTTCTTCTTCTTCGTGGAAGTGATTTTTTTGTGGATCATCTTCCTCTTATATGGAAAAGGTACCTCTATATTTGTGGATAATCTGTACATGATTAACACATTGGAATGAGTGGTTTGAAGGGTTGAGATACTCTTCTTCTTCTTCTTCTTCTTCTTCTTCTTCTTCCCACCTTTGGTCACCAAAGCATCGTCGCCTCATCTCTCTCTCTCTCTCTCTCTCTCTCTCTCTCACATTGCCAATTAGCGTCACATGAGGGGTCGAAGGCCTTCTACTCAAGGTACTCTCTCTCTCTCTCTCTCTCATTACCAATTAGCGTCACATGAGGGGTCGAAGGCCTTCTACTCAAGGTAGTCAACATAGATCGAGGACATCGACCTTTCATCCGAGGTCGAAGTTCCACGGCTTCTGAAAGTAAGAATAAAAATCTCAGCTCGATCAAAGAATTGAAATGTGTTTTCTGCTGCGACCAATTTAGAAGGCTTTATAGGAACATGTCATAAAAGTAGTGCCCTTCCAATTTCTCTTGAAAAATGAAATTTAGCCCCCTGTGAACAATCATGATGCATTCTTCATAAGTTAGACTGGCTCGACACCTCTTTTGCAGCTTCTTGAACCTCAAATGTATATCTCCACCTATTCAACTTGCGTTTGGCTCAACTAGATCGACGCTATTACGTCGGGCTTAGCTCCATAAAACTACTAATCAAAGGCATGGACGACCATGGATCTGAGGTCATTGGTCGATCTGTAGCAACCACACTGGTGATGGTTGTCTCAGCGGCCACTCATGGTGAGAGGGAGAGGGTGAGAGAGAGGGGGGGGATTATCATGTGCGCGCTCGGGCGTGTGCGCGATTTTTCCCATTACTATGTGAAACTATTTTGATAAAGTCTGGATGTTCTTGGTGAAGTGGCTTAATTTGGATTCTTCATTTGGTTGACGAGATGTTAACTATTCATCTGAGGGTATAAATTCAAGGCGTAAATTTATCCTCTGAAAGATAAAAGATCCATACCCTGTTTTTCATATCTATATCTATATTATCATTAAAGGAGAAATAGGTCCTCTCCCTTTGTTTCTAACTTTCAACTGTGCGCCTACAATGTTTTATTTTCAACAGTGAGATCATGATGAAAATCTCATTTCTTAGACTAGTTAGGGTTTTCAAAGCTTCTTTTCTTTACTCAACGTTCATATGATAGTGAAAGGTAGGGTTTGTCAAAGATAGGATTCTTAGAATTACCTGTCGCATCCTAGCCAATGTGAAAACTAATTCTTAACATAAATTTGGAATAAGGACACCCTGCGTATATGCCGTCCTTTTATATGATTGGTACAGCGTTTTGTAGTAATCCTTGCTATGAAAAAGGATCGGAGTTTTTATAAGGTGTCAAACACCTTAAAACTACAGTGCATCTCCATAACTTCACTAATTTGCTCAGTTTTAATTGCTCCATTTCTTCTTAGAGTTATTACGGTGTTAAAAAATGTAGTAAGAATGAAATAAGTTACCTTTATAACGTAGCTATGAAACAACTTGGTTACAGTAGAACCACATCTACTTGCCAAACGGAATAACACATGAAATTACAGGAATGACTATCTTCTTGTTGCTAGATATGGTATAGATCCAATAGACAGTGAAATTTTCGTTTGAATCATTTGTCATTATCAATGGCGATGACATGTATTTCAGCGTCTTCTATCTAATCCATGCTTTGCTTTTCCATTCATTGTAATAGCCACTTTAGTATAACATCCGACATGAAAGCTATATTCTATCTATACATCGACTTTGCAACTTAGGTTGGCAGGTAAGCAATTACATATGCGAACAAAACTATGACTAGGACCTTTCGAGCCTTTTTCTTTTGGTATATAAAGGTTCGTTCAAGAGAAGCATTCCTTACGGAACTTGTTCAACCTCACTTTATGACTAATGTTGGGTGAAGTTTCTCTCTTCGTAACAATGAAGTAAACTACCTCTCCCAACTAATTATGACAGGACACATTTGTAGGACTTGTTTAATTCTAGGTTATGCTGCAGACCCTTGACATCTAGGGCTTCCTCTATGAATTGATTTGCAATTTGCGCAATTTGCCCGCATGGCTCATATGCTGTAATCTGTAAGCTTTCAGACAAAGCTTCCATTTCCATCATTGCCAGTAATTTAGCAGTCCAGAGGCATCATAGAGCACTTAAAAATATTTGCCTAGTGCATCCTCGAAGCTGTAGCTGGTTATTCACCAGTGATGTTCGTGATGCAGCGTGACTAAATTAGCATCGACATTCTGGAAATATCATTCACAAATTAATTTGCCCGAGACTATATCTCTATCGTTATTAACATCCATGACGAGCATTTAATAGGATGCAAACAACGCTCTACTTCAATCCCCGCGTCAAACTCATGGAAGTTACTGTGTTTCCATCAGGTTCTGTTTTCATCCTTGACCGTTTAAATCATTCATCCAGATATCGACATATGGGTGCTAACCTAATCCTTACATCAGTACGGCTTATGGCGAAAGTACCCTTTACGTAATCCCTGACGAGGCAAATCTTAAGCTCGGAATTTATTCACCTAAAGGGGGGTACCTTACTGTAGAGAAACGAAAAAAAAAACACGCGTAAGTTAGTTAAGATTTTTTCACATCTATGTTATCCATCTAAGGAGAGGTCTCTTTTCTGGAAGTGTTAGTAATGTGCTGCACGGATTGGGCGATAGCAAATTTTTCCCAGTGGAAGGGCCACAAATCTCAGAAGGGCACTCTCCGAATAGACCCGGAAATTGCCCAGGGAAGTGTCTAAGAAGTTAAAGCGTTGTGTATTAAGCCCACGGGGCTTGAGTTGCTTCTTCAAACCATAAGCCCAAACCTCCACCACTAGTAGTCCTTTTTCTGCTGTAGACTAGAAAAGGCGCGGAAGGTCGAGGCCGGCGTCGAGCTCGACTGGCATTGTCGGCTGCCCCTGACGTTGCCGTACGGGCTGCGACCAGATATTTGGCTTGAGGCACATAGCTACTCAACATCATCCGAGATACAAACATTCGATGTTAGCGAGTCCATCGAGATTTATCATTTAATTTCCACATTTGATAGCATTGCCCATGAACACGCAAACTTGTTCCGAAATAAATGAAATATTCTTTCGGCTAGGCCCAATGAAGAAAAGCAAAAAATGCTTCTTTCGGCTTTGCTGCGTGGTCACCAAACTAAAAGTCACTTCTTTTGATCAAAAAGCAAGATTTTAAAGTCCCTTCTTTCGCTGGCGGTGAAGGCCCCTTGTAGAGGCATTTCTTTCTTTTCGATGTGCCCAGAGGATATCTATCTTTGCTTGGTGCAGGATAAGTTAAATTACTAAAACTCGAATCAAAACAGTGATACATGAACATTTTCCGTTCCTAGATTAATCTACTTTCATTACGATATGTTTCAGAGAGTCCATTCATTCATTCTTGGTCAATTCACAGAGAGAACAGAACACCAGCATAGACAGCTCTTGCGGGGCCAAGTTGGATTGGAGAGAAGGAAACAGAGGAATCATTCCAGGACGCAAGAAATAAAGGCAGATATTCCAGGAGCAATTCCTCTAATCGATCAGGAAAAGACAAGAAAGGGCGAAAAAAAAAATTCAATCCACTGCTCTAAACCCAGAACTATTGCTGCTTGCCCGCCTCCGTTCAGATCCTGTCCACCTTGTCCGCCTTGATCAAGGGGTTGGCTTTGGCGATCGTGTCCTGGCCTGACTTCTTGAAGTCGAACTCGCACCGGTGGCTCTCCGGGTACCGGTGCGCCCCGCAGAACGTGGACCCGCACTTGCAGTTGAAGCCCGTGAGGCCGACCTTCCTGTTGCACGCCTCGCACCTAGGTGGGCAAGCCACGGACACGAGAATTTCAGATCATCCGGAGCGACAAAAGGATTAATGAAATCCACGATCGGCATCTTCTAAGGACGTGAATTCTCTTTGGAAAAAACCAATTCAACTCAATACTAATGATAAAAATTTGAACTTTAAACGGGGCGGGTAATCGCCCACTAGCCCCCCTCGATCTGCCGAGCATAGTACCTGTTCGTGGCCTTCGACTTCAGCTCGCCGCTCGTGGGCGGAAACTCCAAGCTTGACGCCCCGACGCCAGGCACGGCCCGCGATGGACCGGCTGCCACCCTCGTCGAAGTTTCTTGTGGGGCCGGGGCAGCCTCCAGGGCAAGGGACTTCTCCATGGCAGTCTTGGCGGCTGCGGCACGCTGCTCCCGGAGGCACAAGTCCTTGTAGCACTTGGAGCAGAGGCCCATGGTGGCGGGGTTGCCCCAGAAGCCGCAGTTGTTGGCGCAGAGCCGCGCCTCGGTGACGGGGACGCTGTCGTCGCGCTCTGAACCCATCTTCCTTCCTTCTTCTTCCTTCTACTCCTGCCTGATTCCGATTCAAACCGAAGAGGAAGCTCGTCAAATTCAAGAGCTCTGCGAATATCTTGATGCGCAAGGATCGTTGTGTGCAACTGCGAGGGGCTTTTGGAACGACTGAAATCCCGGGTGTTGCACGATTCGCTCGAGAATTGCGGTGGTGGAAAACCAGAAAAATACAGTGCGATGGATTTGATTATGCGTCGGGGGGAAAGATAGCGGTCGGGTCGGGAGTGATTTATAGTGGCAGAGAGAATTTCAGTTAGTGGAGTGAAATCGGACCCAGAAAGGAAAGGCTACAACTACATGGATTCGCACGACCTATTCCAGCACGTCACGTAAAAAAAAATAAAAAAATAAAAATAATAATAATAATAATAAATCAATTATTCGTATATATATCACATCGCCTACTACAGAAGTGGGCTATGGACTCTTTAGTCCATGTATTATAGAATTTGTGTATATAATAATTAAAAGAAAAGACAATTGCAATCAAGAAAATATAAACTAAACAACAACGATAGCATAATATTAAGGGTGAGCAACTGGACCAGTACATCATATCGTGCCACCAACTCACATCCTAAAATAAAAGAAGGAAATTTAAGGAACCGGTTTTTAATAGCTAGGTTCCTGATATTATACCGCTTTAATCGTCCGTCAAGAAACTCATCGATATTTTAATCACCGTCCCACAAATTATTCGCAAATAATGTTTGCCAAAAATAATGGTCATATCGGCGGTCGGCCTGAAGCCTCCCGGTTCGGACCAAGTCCAATCCCGGATTCTAGACCGGGAACATCGTTCTAGAACCAATCGCCCATGAACACTACTGCCCAAAGCTCAAGCTAACCTTAAACCTTCGTGAAGAATCCATTTAAAAGTAGCTGATTTGAACATAGAACCCGCTCCAAAAAGAGCTAATCGCCATGTTTCAGTTTCGAAAGAAAAAGCTCCAGATACTCGAATGGAAACTGGAGAAAAGAACAAAAAAAAATCGGGATCCCGAGCGTGATTACCTAATAATACTCGCGGCTTGCGTCCGACGGTGGAAACGCGGCCGTCGATCGATCAGCTCCGAGCATACGCTGCGCCCGCGCCGGCGCCGGCTCGACGAGATGGATGAACAGAGAACGGGAGAGGAACGGAAGTCGGGGATTGATGAAGGAGGAGAGAGCGAGAAAGGGAATACAGAGGAGCCCTGAAAAAGAGAGAATCTCTGGAGCTTTTTCCCTTTCGGCGAGAGATGCTTTGAAGATGAAGATGGATTCTCTGTCTCGACTCGACCGGGGAAAATCAAGAGGCGGCCGCCGCCGACGCCACCCACGGGTTTGCGCGATCTTTTTTTCCGAGGGGCCCGCGTTGGTTTTCCTTCTCCCGTACCGACCGGCGTCCGTCCGATTTGTGGGTGTCCCGTTTCTCGGGACCTGATCGGACGGTCCGGAGTGAGATTTCACGGGGATTACTGTGCTTTTTGTGGTCCTTAGATGTAGATGAAAGGAACTTCGAATGCTTCGTGCTCTGCTCGACCCATTCAGTCGGCCGGTCGAGGTTGGACCGGGCTCGCAGTGGTTGGACCGGGCCCGTTTCCCGCGCTCGGAGGTTCTATGGTGTGCTGACCTCATGATGCTTGAAATGGAGCTTTTCCGTTGACTAAATCGGGGGTTGACTAGCCATATAAATTACAACAAAAAGGAACTTTGTTCGGGTTATCATGGAAAAATTTCGTCCTCCGCTATCTATTTTTGGAATGACGAGAGGAGTAATTTTTAAAAAAACTTGTTTTCTCAATCTATCCTTTTGAATTGTTAACTGCTTGCACACTAAAGTATTTTGTTAGTTAATAAAGATGATATATTTCCATTATGTTAGACGACTCCTGTGGATATACGTAAAATCTCCACGCAAACAAAATCTAGTAGACTCTAAATCAAGTCTATTGATGTGGAATCTTGAAATAATTTTTTCTTAAAAAAAAGAAAAGAAAAGAAAGAGTACCTTTTAATTTTGCCAATTTATAAATCCTAAACATTTTAATAATTTACCATGTAATCCTTTCAACCAAATCATTAATGTGGACATCAGCTATCTTACATAGCATGGTGTGAGGCAATCGTGCTGACTTGGACAATTTATTTATTTATTTATTTATTTTCATTTTCTTTCCTTTTTTTTTTTATTGTGGTCAGAGAGGTCATCAAAGTTAGCTAGCCACTAGGTGAACATCACAAAGTCCTCACTAGTTGCAAGCGAAGGCCATGAAGCTCTCGTCAACTGTTGGTGAGAGTTGGGGCCCTCACCCAACCTTGCCTAGGGTGACGTTGCCTTGTCCAAATGTAAACAAGGGTAACCTTGCTAGATAGCCAATAAACAAAGAAAAAGAAAAAGAAAAAGAAAAGAAATAAATAAAAAATTAGAAAATCAAGAAAATTGTCCACACTAGTGCCAGCTATGTCATGTAGGACAACCGGCATTCATATTACCAAATTCCGGTTAAAATTAACCATAATGATTACATTGACAGATGGTCAAAACTTAAAAAAAAAAAAAAATACCTAATTAAAGGGTTTAGCACTAAATTGGTGTACAATAGTTTTATAATTTTTTTTTTTTTTTTTGGGTAATTATCCCTATACATTCTAAACTTAATTACATAGCTGCCAATATAAAAGGATATAAGACAGGAGAAGCAGTTACAATAAGCAATCATATTTGATCTTTTATGAAACTAAAAGAATAAGTTACCCCTGTATTGTGGTAGCTCTCCTTCTCTTTATTCTAATTATTGGAAAACTCGATCGAATTAACATTATCATACCAAAATATCCTACCGACTCTATGAAGTCTTTGCCTACTAGGAATCGATGACTGATGCCAAGATTTTGCAAGCGGATTTTCTCTTATTATACCCAGGTTTCTATAAAAGGACTCTGTGTACTATGTTTTGTAAAGAATTCACAAAATCCGATCACAAAAGTCAGAAAGATGTCAAACTATCAAGTTCATGTTTCGGCTTCTCCGATGTTGACTCGCGATGACCCGTCGCTGCCTCACGCTCACATGTGCGTCTCCTACACCATTCGGTCCATCCACGAGTCGACCGACCGATCGCCATCGTCGCGCATCGTCGACCATTACGGGGAGCAGCGCTTTGAGTGCCCGCAGTTCGTGTCTACCGACGCCGAGACCTCGCCGTCGTCGACCTCTTGGAGATTCATATCTTTCACGCTAGACAGGTTGCGACTGCCGTTCCCGTTGGATCGATTGAGATGGGTCGATCCGGACGGCGGGGAACTCGCGGCTCGAGAAGATCAGGCTCGGGACGAAATCCTGTCCGAGATCTTGAACGTCGCCTGCCGGGTGGTGAACGACCCCCGCAACAGGGGGCGCAAGAGGTTCGGCGTCTCGGCGGACGTGAGGAAGGTGGTCACCCTCCCCGAGGACGAGATCCGAGAGATGGGTCGGAGGCTCATGGATGCGGGCCTGGGACGCTACATCCACGAGATGCTCCGGAAGTTCAAGGCGGCGTCGGAGTCGGCGATCGGGAGCGTGGAGAAGGCGGTGATAGCGAAGCGCCGCGATCCGAGCGAGGTCTGCGCGATCTGCCTGGAGGAGCCGGAGGTGGGCGACGAGGTGAGCCGCATGGGCTGCTCGCACGAGTTCCACAGCAGTTGCATCGAGAAGTGGCTAGAGATTGCGGATACCTGTCCCACATGCAGACACCAGTTACCCACGCCCGATAAACGAGGTTAGCCCGAGCGGCATGGGCTGCTCGCGCGCGAGTTCCACAGCAGTTGCATCGAGAAGTACCGAATCTTTTGCTTCGTGATCTTTTCTTTTAAATGGTCGGACTCATGTGAGGTCGCGAAACAAGTTTGACACATTGATTTGCTGTTTTCCTGTTGATCGAGTGCATTATACGTTATGATGATTTTCTTCGCTTGCACCACTATGGGCTGATCGATGAAGGAATGACACACTGTTGTATGAGAGCAATAGCATTACGCTTGATGAATTCTCAAGGGTTAGGATCACTTTTGAACACTAACCATACTGCAAGTATACTAAAGTGTTTTAACAAGATGAAAAAAGGGCACGATTTGTTCTATATACTATTGAAATTCTGAATTCTCATGCTAATTAACTCTACTAGATTGGCTTAATTAGTGGTTAAGGCATGAACTTATGCATATGGATTAGGTGTGAGCCTCGCCAACCCTCGCCTGTGGCTGATCACCGGTCATCAGGATGCCACTTAGTTGACTGTCCCTAATCAAGTTCCGTTTTCAACGGAAACCCATTGACTTTGTCAACCGGTTTCCACCTTTACTTTTTTTTTTTAATCTTTTTCAAAAAGAATTAGCGAGAATCCTACTAATAAAAAATTACAAGTAAAAAATGAATGATCAATGTGATAATTTCTTATGTTTGTGCACATAAGACTCAAGACCATCCTCGTAAAACCCTCCAAAATTCCAACACAACCCAAACATTGTTAATTACAAGTAAAAAACATTTGTAGACAAGTTCGCTATCGCCGAGTTTCCCCCACCGAGTCCCCCGCCAAGTTCACCGTCGCCAAGTTCATCGTTGAATAACGGTGCCGTAGCTTAGCAAGGTTCTTGGTGCCTTTTTTACCTCAAAGTGCCCTTGCAATTGTTTCTAGACAGAAAGTTCTCAGATATGGACACTACTTTCTTCCAAAAGGGAAATGAAACCATAAGAACTAGTTAGTGCAGATGAACTTTTTTTAAACTTTGAATAACTACTGAAATATTGAGGAAAGACTAGAAACTTTACTAGATCTTTCTTCTTGATTAAGTTTGTCATGTTTTTTTATTTGGTCTTATTTAGAGTTATTTAGAATCAGACCACATCAAAGTAACTTTCTTGTTAATTTTCCATTTGTAGATGACTTATTTTTTTATTGAATTACGAAGGCAAATTTGTATTTTGTTATGTGAATTCATTTTTGTTGCAAATTAAACGTTGATGTAAGTGCTTTAAAGTAACAGTCCATTTTGAGCCTTTAGTATCACTTCAAAAGCAACATGCTACCAAACATTTGATTAATTAATAATTCAGTTCAATTAGTAAAAGATTGCAGGCATTTTTATGAAGGAGATATAGGAACAATTTTGTTAAATTTAATAACTTAATATGGATGGAGACAACTTCGAAACAACTTAATAAATTTGAAAAAAGAATTTAATTTCCCATATGAAAAATTTAATGGAATCCTGGGATTCAACAAATCCCACTCAAAATCCCTAAGGCTAATACGGGATAAGGTAGGATATGAAATCCTGAAATTTTCCTATATCTTATTCACTGTTTGATGAATTACAGTATTAAGGTCAGATATATTCATATCATATCATGTACATTTTTTTATATAAATGGCATATCATTGTAAATGAACCTAAAATTCATGAATTGAGATTATGAAAACCTCTCGCAACACGATTCTCTAATTTATTTTTATTTTTATATTTTTTTTTCCTCTCTTTTTAAATTATTATTTTTATTTCTTTTTTTTCCCTTCCATCATTATTTAATAAAATTTTATCAAATAGTAAACTGTACTAATATACCTAAAATACAAAACTACCTAAAATATGTAATAAATTTAGATATATAATTTATAGATTGAATGTATATTATAAGATATAATTAAAGTTGAATATATAACATTAATATACGATTAAATTTAAAAAAAAATTATTTTTTATTTCTTAAATTAAAATTGAAAATATTATTTATATTGAATATGACTTCAATTTTGTTGATTTAATAAGTTTTTATTCGAGAAAAATAACTTTTTTATTATGGATATTAGAAATCATATCCACATTTATCTCATATTTTTCATAGAATAATTTTATCTCGATCTATATCCTCCTTATTATTTGACTTCATCTTATCCCGAGCAAGCACCAAATGTAGGATATGAATCATATCATATCTATTTTTGAATCAAATCTATATTGTTTTAAATAGAGTTAAAATTTATTGGTTTTTTTGTATGGGGGGGGGTTATTATTATTTTGTTCTTGTACGTTATTTCATAAAATCTTATTTTTCGTCTTTGACCAATTTTGACTTAAAAATATTAAATCCTGAACTTATCTAAAATATTTTTGATTTGTTTCAATTGCTTATATGTTTTCCAAACGGAGGCGTGCAACTTTACTCTATACTCTATTTTATATTTAGGAGATTTTATATCTATATATCTGTCCAATAGCAATACATTTGTCAATCTACAATTGGTTGACCAGACACGTGCACTTTTTGAGGCGTGCCAAATGCAAAAAGAAAATTGTATGTATTTATAATTTCAATTATGTTAAGGCAAACTCATGGATTTTCGGTTTTTATAAGGGCGAATAAATAAAAATGAGAAAATTGCAAAGCCATGGATTTTGGGTTTTTATAAGGAAGAATAAATAAAAAAATGATTACACAAGGCTTCACATCATAAATTGAGATATCTTTCTGTTGCTCCGTTCTTATTAATTCACCACGTTTTGGTCATTACAAACTTGGAAATAGATTTATTCAAACTCACGCTACGAAATTCTTCCTAACTAGGTTTAGTAAACTAGTAGGCAAGGGACATCATAGTTCTGTAAAGGACAATAGATACATATATAATGCCACTCCAAAAATAAGTTCAACATACCTCATGACTATCGGGTCAATGTCTATGCCATTTCTTTTCGGGTGCCCGATGAGGCCATCAAGGCAACGCTCGCTCATGCTCGTCGAGTACAAGATTCAACCCTTTCCCCCAGTGGATTAGTTCTGATTTTGGTCATATATTCCCGATTATCAACGAATATGTTTTTGTCGGCTGATCGAGGTTGGACTAGGCTCACCATGGTTGGACTGGGTTTGTTTCCTACGCTCAGAGATTCTTTGGTGTACCAACCTCTAATGCTTGAAATGATCTTATCCCTCGACTAAATTGGAAGTTGATTAGTCACCATAAATTACGACAAAAAGAAATTTTTGCTAAGGCTATCATAGAAAATTTCGTGCTTCATTATTTTTTTGGAATGACAAGAGGAGTAATTTGAAAAAAGAAAAAGAAACTCTCCTTCAATCCTTTTGAATTCTTAACTGTTCATATAATCCATTAAAGTAATTCGTAATTAACAAAAATGATATCTTTTCATTATGTTAGACAACTCATGTGGATATGTGTACAATCTGTGCACGAACAAAATCTAATAGACTTTAAATCAAGTCTGTTAATGTGAAATCTTGAAATAATTTTTTCATAAAAAAAAAAAGAAATGATACATTTCAATTTTATCAATTTAATCTTAATTTTTTGATAATTTGTTAATATAGTCCTTCTATTCAAATTGCTAACGTGGATACTAGTCGTCCTATGTATCATGGTGTGGGATAGTCATGTTGACCGGAGAATTTTTTCAATATTTCTGAATTTTTATTAATTTTTTTTTCTTTCTTTCATTTTTTTTTTCTCACTATGGTCAATGAGAGCCTTTAGGGCTAGCCTCCATTGGGCGAGCACCGCAAGGACCTTGCTAGCTACGAGCAAAGGCCACAAAGCCCTCGTCAGCTATTGGTAAGAGTCATGTCCTTTGCTCAAACTTGCCTAAGGCGAGGTTGCCTTGCCCAAATCTAGGCAAGGTCAGCCTCCCCCTAGTGGCTGACGAAACCTGATGGTCCTCACCTACCATGGTTGAAAAAGTAGAAAAAAATGAAAAGGAAAGAATTAAATAAAAATTATGAAAAATTAAGAAAATTATTCATGTTAGTGTCGGTCATGCCACTTAATATGGCCGATGTTCATGTTACCAATTTCCGGTTAAATTAGCTTGAAGGACTATATTGATAAATTGTCAAAAGATTTTAAACTAAATTGACAAATTAAATGATTTAAGATTGAATTGGCATTTGTACAATAATTTTAGGATTTTTTTTCTCTAATTATCCCTTATATGATTTAATTACATAGCTGCTATTATAAAGGCATATGAGGCACGAGAAGCAGTTACGATAAGCAATCACATCTTTATCTTAGATGAAATTAAAAGAATAAGTTATCCTTGTATTGCGGTATCTCTCCTTCTCTTTATTTTAATTATTCGGAAACTCGATTTGACTTAACATTATCACACAAAAATTATCCTAACCGACGCTAGGAAGTCTTTGTCTACTAGGAATTTGGAAGCGAATTTTATCTTTATCATACTAACGTGTCTATAAAAGGATTCTTTGTTTTGTGAAGATTCACAAAATCCGATCACAAAAGTCGAAAAGATGTCAAACTACCAAGTTTATGTTTCTGCTTCTCCGATGTGGATGCAAGATGACCCGTCGCTGCCTCACGTTCTCATGGACGTCACCTACAACATTCGGTCCGTCCACGAGTCGACCAATCGATCGCCATCGTCGCGCATCTTCGACCATTACTCGGTGTGGCGCTTCGAGTGCGCGCAGTTCGTGTCTACCGACACCTCGCCGTCGTCGTTTTCTTGGAGATTCATATCTTTCACGCTGGACAGCTTGCGACTGCCGTTCCCGTTGGATCGATTGAGATGGGTTGATCCGGACAGCGGGAAACTCGCGGCTCGAGAAGATCAGGCTCGGGACGATATCCTGTCCGAGATCTTGAACGTCGCCTGCCGAGTCGTGAACGACCCCCGCAACAAGGGGCGCAAGAGGTTCGGCGTCTCGGTGAACGTAAGGAAGGTGGTCACCCTCCCCGAGGACGAGATCCGAGAGGTGCGTCGGAGGCTCATGGATGCGAGTCTGCGACGCTACATCCACGAGATGCTCCGGAGGTTCGAGGCGGCGTCGGAGTCGGCGATCGGAAGCGTGGAGAAGGCGGTGATAGTGAAGCGCCGCGATCGGAGAGAGGTCTGCTCGATCTGCCTGGAGGAGCCGGAAGTGGACGACGAGGTGAGCCGCATAGGCTGCTCGCACGAGTTCCACAGCAGTTGCATCGAGAAGTGGCTAGAGATTGCGCATACTTGTCCCACATGCAGACACGACTTACCCTCGCTCGCTTCTTGATTGTCTATTTTCCTTTCGATTGATTCCATTGTATGCACTGATAATTTCTTTTGCTTTTACCGTCATGCTTCGTCCATGAGAAGAAACACTTGGGCTGATCGATGAAGGAATGACCTTGTTGTTGGAGAGCAATAGCATCATGCTGTATGACTTCTCAAGTGTTTTGGCAAGATAGGAAAACGGCACCATTCGTTCTATATACTATTGAAATTCATAATTCTCACACTAATTAACTTGACTAGATTGACATAATTAGTGGTTAAGGGATGAGCTTGTGCATGTGGATTAGGTGCGAGCCTCGCTAGCCCTCGCCTATGGCCGGTTGCTAGCCATTGCCTAGTAAAAAGGGAAAAGAAAAAGAAAAAGAAAATAAGAGGAAAAACAAAAAAAAAATCAAAAATTAAAAAACATTGCAAAAATTATCTACATCAATGCTGATTGTGTCTTATAGGATAGCTAGTGTCTATGGTAGTGATTTTCAACCCAAATTAGTTAGATGTACTATACTGATAATTGTCAAGAGATTATGACTAAATTGATCAAATTAAAAAGGTTTAGCATTGAATTGGATACAAGCATAATATGTTTAAGACTTTTTATGGTTATTATCTCGAGTTTGTGTGTGGGCCACAAAGCTATTGAAGCATTCATGAGTCCAAGGTTTAACATGTTGAGAATCAACTTTCGCGTAATAAAAGAACATTATACATTATATCTATATATTAATATTAGTTTTTGTTTCCTTTTATAGTATCTAGAAATCTAAAGGTCAATCTAGTATTTATTCATGATTATCCATATAGATTATATCTTTCTCATTCTTATAGTTGTGCCCCTTAAAATTTGAACTTCGATGCCCTTTCCCTTTTTTAACTTTTTTTCTATTTGTCCAATAGCAATACACTTGTCGATCAACAATTGGTCTAGCGAGTCACGTGCACCTTTTGTGGTATGCCAAATGGCAAAAAGAAAATTGTAACTATTTATAATTTCAACTATGTTAAAAAAGAAAATTGCAAAGTCATGGATTATGGGCTTTTATTGGGGCGAATAAATGTAAAAGAAATTAGGCAATTGAAATGAGTATACGAGATTTCAAATCATAAATTGAGATAAACATCACCAAGGTTGGTTATCTTACCGTAGCTTTGTTCTTATCAATTCACTAAGTTTTGTTCATTACAAACTAGGAAATAGATTTATTCAAACTCTCAGCTAGCAAATCTTTCCTAAATAGGTGTAGTAAACTAGGACGCAAGGGACATTATTGTAGTTCTATAAAGGACATTATCACCATCTCCTTCGGATACATATAATGCCACTCCAAAAATAAGTTCAACATACCTTATGACTATCAAGTGGATGTCTACACCGTTCCTTTTTCGGTGCCTGATGAGACCATTGTGACAACAGCTACTCACGTCTATCGAGTACAAGGTTCAAGCCTTTTCTCCAATGGATTCGGTCGGATGTTATATACAACTATCAACCGACATGTTTCTACATGTATTGATGTGATCCTTTGATGTCTCCAAATAATTTACAGTAGTCGTCATCTTGGGAAATTATATCTTTCTCGTTACGCAATTTCCCGCATCCTTTCCCCTCAGATCATTTATGGTAGAGTGATTCGCTCACAGGAGGCTTCACATCCCTAGCCGAACGCACTCAAAATGAGATAATTTCCAAGATAACAAATGTTGCATGTGCCACGGTCAACACGTGGGATGTAGGGTGCAGTACATCTTGGTATCCATCTCTAAGGTGTTGGACCTTCCTCCGGTGGATGCGCTTGAGAGGAGGTCTATCGGAACGCATGAATTAGCAATCCAAGGAGGAAAAGGTGATATTTGAGTGTTGGTGATTTGAGTAGGATTTGTATGATCTGCTTGGCAGAGCTAGTGATGGGTGGTGATGTTAGTTACACCGTTTGTTAGACCTATTAAAATGGATTATAAACTTATTTCTTAATCCACATTTGATAATCTTAGCCATTCATCATATGTGTTAGCTATGTTTAATAAATAGATTATTAATGGATTTGGAACGACAAAACCCAAAAATGTATAAGTGTTAATTAGGTTCATAATTTATTTAAACCCAATCATCTTTGTAAAATATCAAGGTGACTTCTTTTATTTCCATGATTTTTTTTTATTATTTTCATTTTCATGCATAAATGACTAACTCTACCACTTCGAAGGTTATGCTTCCACTACTTCACCGAGCTTGCTCACAAACTTCATGACTCTACCACCCAAAAGTTATATGTATTCCCCTTTTTGCGAAGATTTCTCCGACAGTGGTGTCTGAAATTGCTGGCTCCATCATTTGGATGGTTCCTTTATCTTATCGATGGTTATGTCAATCATGGCCTTTTGTCACTTGAATCAACTTTCATTTACCCACGTTTTACTCTTGGACTTGACTGTATTCTTTTATATCTTCCGCCGGCTAAATTGATTTTCTAATGGACTGATTGCAGTTTTCGATACTCAGCCAATTTTTCTTTCATCGTACCTTGCTTGGGCTCCTTTAATCCGAGTTGACGTTTAAGGACTTTGTCATTTTTATGGTGTCAACAAATCCTTTTTATTTTTATTTTTTATGATTGTATAGTTGTAAACAAGTGCGTTTCTCATAGGCTTGAAATCAATTTCGGTTCTCAAATTGAAATGCAAGAAGAACTATGTATTTTCCAATGTCGAAGATATGTTCAAGCATTGCTTCTTCTTTCTTTGTAACTTTTATGCCATGTGTTAAGTCTTTTTTAACGATTACACTTGGAGCACAGTTATATATTATCATTTTATGTGCAAAAATTCGGCGTCATTATGAGATTCTAAAGATAATGTTATTTGAAAGTTAGTCAACTCGATTATATATGATTCCAAAATGAAGGATATAGAAAAACTATAATTGCCCCATTACTGGTCAACCCATTTGGTTAATCACGTTCGTGAAAATGATATCATGCGTCTTTATGTGTTATTTATTTATTTATTTATTATAAATGTTATGTTATCCAGAAGTTTGTCGCAAAATTTAAGGCCCAAAAGGATGATTCCATGAAATTAAAAAGATGGACATACAGCATCATATTATTGCTTTGCATAACGAGGAGAAAGCAAAGATTCTGATTCTCCCTACCTACTTTGACAGCAAAATTATTCTTCCCCTTCCCTTCTCAATTTTTAGAGAAAAGGAAAAATAGAGTGTATATATATATATATATATATATCACCGGTGTATAGAAAACCTTATACAATCTCATCCATCATTGATTCGGAGTCATGCCTACCCTCTTTTCCAATCAAAGGTGTATGTTGTGTAAAAAATATATATATAAGTACTCTAAAAAGATTGTTCGAGATTCTTTTAACTTTTATATGGAAAAAGAACAAAACAACGAAACGATGAAGGCGATTAAGCGAAATTTTTTCATCCTTTTTTTTGTATTTTATTTTAAAATATAGCGCTTCTCATTCACTGATTGACTCAAGTAGACGAAAATGCCCTTATTCAACACGTAAGGATTCTTCTCAAAATGAAAAGGAGGATGAGTACACTTTTGTCAGTTAAAGTTTTTGGCCGTTCGAATTCCACTTTTAAGGTATTTTTGTTTTGCACCAAATCCTCATTTTAGGGATGAATACATCTTAATCAAATCATTTCGAATAGGCTTATTAAGAGGACAAAAGTTTGACATTAGACTTTGGCAGTCCAATTGTTCATCGAATGAATTGTATCTCGATCGAACTTCATAAACACACCTGAAACCGAATCGGATTTATAATTTTCATCTCTTTTCCGTTTGATTTGTAACAATTTGAATCGAATTGTACGTATCCGATCACCCTTCTTTGCATAAGAAACGTTTTCTTTCTAATTCGCACGAGCAAATGTCCTGACCAAAAACGGTTTTCATACACGAGCAAAATGTCTGAAAATTACATGGACAAATTGAGATGGGACATGGAAAACGGTAAAATTTCGTTTTTTCATCCACGCAGCAATCATATGCATCTGAAAATTACATGGTCAAACGAATTGAGATAGGACATGGAAATTTAAGGACCAAAACGACATAAACAAGAAACACAAGGGGGCCCGGGGGAAAAAACACATGTGCCCACCGTGACGGTGAAGTCACGACAAAAAACGTTCCCCCAAAGTCATCGACACCAGCGCCTGCCCTGTCGCTCCGAGCAGCTCACCCCCGTCGCCACGTGTCCCGATCCTCTCCGTCCGTCGCACGCGCAACCTGCCCTTCATCATCGTCTCGATCATCATCGTCATCGTCATAATTCATCGCCCCGGACAGACAGAAACACTTCTGAATTATAAAAAAAAAATTTGCAGACGGAAGCGCAAAAAAAAAAAATCTAAGCTTTCACGCCATAATCTTTTGGCGATTGGGCTTCGCTTTAATCAATGCTTGCCTTCGGCTTCCAAGCATCGCTTTGCGTTTTCCCTTCTCCATCTCCCTCTCTCCACCGTTGATTTAACCCTCTCATCCACCAGTCCTCCTCCCGCCGACCCGATGCTTGCGCGGAATTCTCTCTGAAAGCCCGCACGTTTCCTCCCTCCCGGAAAGAGACCCGCATTCGGATTCTGGGTCCGTCTCCAATTTCCGCGATACCCTCGAACCCGCGGGCCGATTTCGGCGATCGGGTTCCTTAAAGTTTCGATTTTTGTTTCTGGGTTTTCTTTCTTGGGTACTCGATGACTTACTATGAGGAAGCGGAGGTGGTTCCGGAGCTGAGGGTGAGGGTCGGAGAGGGGGGCGAGGGGAACAAAGGGGATTATCACGACCTGGGGGTGCGAGATCGTCCGGGGAACGGCGAAGCCGGGGGAGAGCCTCCTTCTCCGAGGAGAAGTTGTGGGCGGCTGGTGTGGTATTTGGTGAAGCTGTTCTTGCTGTTTTCTTGCCTGGGGTTGTTGGCTGGGGTTTGCATCAAATGGGTCTGGCCGTTTCTCATGGACAAGGTTGGTTGTTGTTGTTGGATATATAACTTTGTTGCCTTTTGTGTTTTGGATGGTTATTTTTGTTAATGCATATATTTGGTGTGGCTTGATGTTTAGCTGATTTATTGTGTTGGGTTTGAGTGTGGGTTTTCGGGAGCTAGTGTGTTAGATTCGATGATAAGCTATGGTGGGAATTGTGTTTCAATGTTTATTTTTTGATTAAGTTTCATGTGATCTGATCGACTATAGAAGGCAATGTTTTGCCTCAAAAGTACGTGCCTGTTTTTGTTTATTGGTCTCTGTTCTTGTACGGGTATGCATTATTTGGTTGATTGGAATTTTATTTTATCAGGATTAAAATGCTTTGTTGAGCTTGCCAATTGACCTGTATGCCTGGAAGCCCCTCTTAGAATGCTGGCAGTTAAAAGTTTTGCTTGAACATACAGTCACTGCTCAGTTTCTAATCCATTCTGATGTAACTGACATTGTGGAGCTTCATAATCATCTTTGTGAAGTTGCATTTGGTATCAATTTGTATCGGTCATTATTTGTTTCCTGCATGTTCCAGTTTGGTCATGGAAAGGGGTAACGTACCAAGACTATCATTGTTGTAATCGTGGTACTGTAAAGGCAGTATTGTTTATGACTTAAAACCTGTAAATTGCCTGTCGAGTGTTCTACATTCTGAGAGTGTAGATCTAAATTATGTGCATTCTGGAGTTGGCTAGGTTGGAAAACCTATCAGAGCTCTTGGAGAGTTCTCAAGTTTTGTGTCAATCAGTATAGCAGTTTTCACTGCCCTTTCTCAATGTGATGTGCTTCATTTGCAGGAAGTTATCCCCATAATAAACTGGGAGACCACAACATTTAGCACTCCGGTTCTTGCAGTTCTAGTCTTTGCTTCTGTGGCTATATTCCCCACCCTGCTCTTACCATCAACCCCTTCCTGGTGGGTTGCTGGAATGACTTTTGGCTATGGCTATGGATTCCTGCTGATTATGTCAGGAGTAATTGTGGGTGTATCACTTCCATATTTCGTTGGCTCTCTCTTCCACCATAAAATTCAAGTAAGTATCTTGATCAAAGTGGACACACCATAAGTGATGTGAGTTACGACACATAGATATTCTTTGTTCTTGCATTCTTGTTTTACATTAGCTTGCATTGCCATGCAGAACTGGCTGGAAAAACATCCAAAGAGAGCTTCCCTGATAAGGTCAGCTGGCAGAGGAAATTGTTTTGACCAGTTTCGAGCTGTTATTTTGATCAGGATATCTCCATTTCCTTATATTTTATATAACTACTGTGCTGTGGCGACGAATGTGAGATACCTACCCTACATTCTTGGGTCGCTGATCGGTGTCATCCCAGAAATTTTTATTGCAATTTACACGTAATCTCTCTCTCTCTCTCTCTCTCTCTCTCTCTCTCTCTTGCACACATGCGTGTGCGCCCACTCACTCACACACACACCCACGCACACACACACACACGCCCACACACACACATGCATGGACACTCACAGACATGTCTTACACTAGTTATGAGGGTATTCAAACACTGTTTAGGCACATTTTTACCACTTAAATATATGTTCCTTATGTGTGCTTGTAAAATTTCATGTTTGTTGTCATTACAGACTTTATAAACCTTATATAGTGATTTTCCAGTTCAAACTAAATCTATCTTTTATATCACTTGGTGCTTTTCAGTATATTATGTAGTGGTGAACAAAAGATAATGATTAAACTTGGGTTAAGGGAATACTTTAAGCTTGACTGTCTGCATGTGCTTGTTTCTAGTATGCTCCTTACATGTAGTGCCTCAGATTCTTCTGGATTGCCTTAAATTTGAAGCATGAAGAAACCTATCCTCTTTGTATTTATTTTATCTGTCCAAGTTATGGATATAACTTTGGCTGCAGGGGAATTCTGATAAAGACTCTTGCTGATGCTTCTCACGATCAGCACTCACTATCTGCTCCCCAGATAGTCTTTAATGTGCTTGGCTTCCTGGGGACAGTTGCTACCACGATTATTTTCACTGTGTATGCGAAAAGGCAACTCAAAACAATTCAGATGGAAGAGGAGCCATTACTAGAATGAGATGGCTCCTGCACTGGGTTGAAATGTAAAGATTTGCGCTCAGAGTATGCTTAAGGTGGCACCTCTGATGGCAATACACTGCAGGATGAGGTTCATTTATTTTGGAACTTCAATCTGTGGTGAAGTCGATTCTTAGTGTAAATGGCGTTCGAGTATTGGTGATGGTTGGGAGTCAAGACTGGTATCTAACATGATTCTACTTTCTGGATCGAGCATAGGGGGAACTTTTCATGTCACAAGATTTGAATCATTTCGATACTCTGAAACAACACGGGGATACGGCAAGAACCTCATCTTCCCTATTGCCATATAATGCCTCATCCTTTAGGTAAGCGGGTTTCTTTATTATAAGCTGTATAGGGGTTGAATCTGTTTTAGAAGTTACAAGCCAATTCGTGCAGATTCTTGTCTGTATATACGAATATCAATCAGATTGACTTGGAAATTCTTGTGGTTACCGTGTGCTTTCTATTAACGGGCAAATTCGTACGGATAGTTGCCTTTTGGCCGTGAGCCGTATCTCTATTCTTATCATTAGAGGGTGATTAGGGGAAATAGGAAGCCGGCCATGTGGTGGGTCATAGTTTCAGATGTTCTGTTTTGGGTGTTCGTGCATTTGAATTTTCACTATGAAACCCGACGATTATCAGGTACTTTTTGTATAAATATAAAGAAACTCGAATATATTAGTAGAGGTGGCAACGTTTGGATGGATCGTAATCGGGTTTGATCCAAATAGATTCATTTAACTCTTACTAGTCAATTTTTTTTATCTGATGCAATTTAGATAACTCAGTACCCGGTCTGATCGTTGAACTCAAATTCGCTCAAATAACTTAAATATTAAATTTGTTACATAGACTTCAGCAAATATGGAAATGTAAAAAAGGAAAAAGAGAGAGAGAGAGAGAGAGAGAGAAAGATCTGCTAATGTTAATAAATTAAACAGTAGGAAATCAAGAGAAACATGGCGGAAAATTAAACAAACAGAAAATTGAAAAATACGTCAAAATTAAATTAACATAATAGATAAAATCTGCTTCGCTTCAGATATTATCTGCAATGATGCATATCTACGACGTTGATCCAAGGCTGCCGTGATGCCGGCGCTTTCTTGGTTTCCCCTTGTTGGCCACAGCCGGCGACCTCAAGGCGGTGAACGCAAGTGTCGAGCACCGTTTGTGTTGATGGCGGTTGTGAAGGTTGGCTGCCGCCTAGGAGATAGGAGATAGAGGGAGACGGGAAACTGAATGCAATGACTATGTTGAGGGACGATCAACAGAGGGGCAGCTGTCGTGGCTTAGAGCTGTCACCATTAGTGATGTTGCTGGCGAGATCATTTGCTTGTTCGATGTCACCGGCAGTGGTGATGCACCGCCACGGCGAGCTGCCTCCTCTTTTTAAGTTCCGAGTGCTTGAGCACGTGTTCCTCTTTTTCTTCTTTTTTCCGTCTAAATAATACGTCAAAGATGGATCTATATCGCAGACCCATAGCCCTAGATTCTGGTTGGGCTCTACTATGATAAATTAATTCCAACCTCACGTTAAAAATTATAAGTACCACATACCCTGGCTACTTGATCCGTGAGTCAAAATTTTTATATGGAACTTGCTTATATGATCAATCTTACATTGTTGTGCAAATGGAACTTGCTTATATGATCAATTTGACATTGTTGTTGCACGAAACTTGCTTTTATATGCATAGTTATAATATAGATAATCCAATGGAGAATGCGTAGATAATTATTTATTTCAGTATGGAACCTAATAAAAATGTTAACTTCAGTTTTGTAAATATGACATTAATATTCCAAGTCATTAGTTTAGATTCACATGGTGTCACATCATGTGATGTGGGGCTATTTCATAAATTGATACGACGTGGCATAACTACACGATTTCATATTCAATGACAAGTTTTGCTAAGACAAATTAGATTGGATCGATCTAGGTCAAGTTTTTATCAATTTTTTCGAATCAGTTACCTCCGTATTGTGTCAAATTCGGTTTTTTTTTTTTTTTAAATAAAAAATTCGAGTTTAGGAAATTCAGTATGGTCTGTTACCCTGGCGAGATCTCACTTAAAATGCATATGGAAGCTGGATTGGGCTTTGAAAAGGATTGTGCATTTTGCCGATATGGGATTGACACGGTGGGCCGACAGCCGGATGGATTTCCGCATGACATCCCGCTACTAGCGAGGATCCTGATACGATGAGTCCACGAAGGATCGATCTGCTTTGACTTGGGTTGGATCATGTGAAAATGGTGAAGTGGTTAGCAAGCAACGGAGGCGACAGGTAGAGGGAGCGTAACATGTGAAAGCATCATCGGATCAATCAATGTCAAGAGCAGCTCATCCGGTCAAATGTAGACGTTCAGCGAGAGAGGCCGCGACTAAGGATGGATCCGTTTGCTATCATGTTGGAAAATCTCAACCAAAGTACCCGACTAACCACTTATGGTGCGAATTTTTCCACGATCGTTCAAATAGGTTTATGCTCTCGTATCGGTACCCCCGTTCCATCCGTAATTCTAGATGAATCTACACTCGATTAATTTAGTCAGAGGAGATTTGAGTGATAATTTGATCATCTGTTCGTCTTGTTTGTTCATAATGGCTCTGCTAAGATACCAACTGAGATGGCCTTAAACATCGTTTGAGATATTTCCCAGGAACGATTGATAAGCTTCATGTGCGTCTGGGCGAGAGAGAGAGAGAGAGACAGGGAGATTCCCTTTTCAAGACGAGAACAAACGAAAGTGGGCGAGTTTATTACCAGGGCAAACTGCAGAAAGAGCAAAGCAAAACAGGGGCTTCCACCTACCCAACCGCCATGTTTCAATACTGTCTTAGCGCCGGCCCTCTTTATACTTAGGCATCACGCGTTCTCGCCATCGTATTCAATCGGGGGTTGGACCAGACTCATCATGGACTGGTTCAATCACCACCGCCGAATAGCATTATTCATCCAACGTGAAAATCTCATACGATCATCAACAAACGGCCCGGTTCATGCAAGCGGGGACTGAATTTAATTCCTCGTCTTCCTCTCCTCTCACAAATTAATACGTTTCTCTCCTTTAGCTGGTGTGGAATGCCCAAAGTGCTGTCTTTGACGTGGAAAATGGGGCAAGCAACAGTGGTAGGAACGCATCAAGGGACAACATCGAAGACAGATAGGCATGTGTCATTGCGAGTGAGGACCACACTGCTTTGGACGACTCTTTCGCTGCTAAAATTAACTATTCACTGCTGAATTTATATGAATTTGGTGCATCCACAGAAAGGGTTCTGCTTGATTATTGCTTTATTTTTTGGGGCGCGGACCAGGAACCCATTTAAGGCAAAGGGCATATGCAGAGCGTTCAATAAGCTGAAAATGAAATCCCTTTGAACGCTTTCAATGTCATGGACACCTTTTCGGGTTCTGATCTCATTTCGTTTTTGTCTATTCATTTATTTATTTTGTGGTTGTGGGGAGTGAGGAAGGTGGGGGAGTTGAAGCCAGGGTGGGATCACATGGTCATTTTCCCATTGTAATTTTCCTGACCTTTGAATCTTCTGTTCCCCTCTACTTGGTCAAATGCTACCTGACAAAACCAAATCATGAAGAAGCAGAACGTGCACGACGAGCACCAGAAGCGAAGCTTTCGCTTGAAGGAAAAGCTTTTCAGCGGACAAGAGAAAACCAAGAAGAAAGAAATGTAGACCGAGTAAAAGTCATCTTATAGATTATTATCATCACGATGTTAAACCATGGCATCATGCTCAAAAGTTTGCCGGAACAAGTTCCCATGCGGCACGGCTGGGACTCGGCCGCCCGGTTCTGTAGCTCCCTTAGCATGAGAAGATCCGCCTGAGGCGGAGAGTAAGAGTGCATATCTGCCCGTTTAAGGACCGGTCTCGCCCCTGAATTGTTTATTCATTTGGATGAACGGCACGTCTCACCTACTTCTTACACGAACGTAATACTAATTTGCCTATACAAACAACATGGTAAACGATACCCAACCAATTGAATTGTCTCCTCAATGTCTCCATCCAACGGCTGGAAGACAGGGGAAAAGGAACTGTCGATTCACAATCTTCACAGTGTAAAAGAGAGAACAAAATGAAACCCCCCCACAAATCTCTCTCTCTCTCTCCCGTTGTCTCTTTTCTTTTTTCTATTCATCTTTCTCTTCTTTTGAAGTCTCTGTTCCTGCTGCGACTATTCCGCACATGAAACAAGAAGCGAAGCAAATGGAAAAGCTTTACCATTTCGGCTGATAGTTAGTCTGCGGTGTTTGTGCGGGTTCAATAGATGATGGCGAGGCGGTGATGATGGTGGCGCAGGCGTGGTTGGTGGGGAAGAATAAATGCCCTCTCTCTCTCTCTCTCTCTCTCTCTCTCTCTCTCACGCACACAGACACACCAAAGAACAAATTATAAGGTCCCTCTCGATACCACTTTGGCGATTTAATTCAATTCAATATGAGAGAAGAGGAGACGAGACAAAACCAAAAATGGGTCTGTGCCTTTTTTTAAATTTTCAATTCAAGGTTCCATCTTTTCTTGTTGGTTTGTGAGAGAGAGAGATGAAGCAGCACATGCACGATCACCGTGCTCTTCCCCAGTTGGTTGCAATTTTAAACACATAAAAATATGAAGTGAAGCTTGAGAGACAGAGCTAATTAAGCAGGTGATATTCAAAAGTACATTTCTTATCATAATTTTTAGTTGGTATTACATCGAATAAGGTTAGATTAGATTATGTAAGAGATCTGTCTTCCTTTAACTACAAAAATTGCGCATTTATTAAATTTCCAAGTCTCTCTCCCACCTCTTGCTGCCCTTTCCAGCGAAGCCCATGTCACTTACTGCAGCTACCACTTTCGTTGCATGACTCTCTCTCTCTCTCTCTCTCTCTTCTCTCTCTCTCTAACTCAGTTAAATTTAAGAAACTTCTGCTTTTGATTGAACCCCAGGCAACAAAAGACCTTCATCATTCTTGGGCTTGGCTCAGGGAGGATCGCCCGAATCGATGCTTCGCTGGGATTTCCCATTAATTGCTGCCTGCGCATGAATGTGCTCGGTCAATGATAGCCTCCTTTATCAGATCAGAGTGTGAGTGAGAGGGTGCTCTTGCTTTGCTCTTGCTTTTACTTAACGATCAGCAAGATGCGGCATTTCTCATTCTTGAAAGTTCGCGTCTTCGACTCTGCTGCTGGAGCGAGAGCTGCCGGGATTGCCGAATCCTTCTGTTCCGCTCCGTCTTGGTGAGCTGAATCAACTACCCACCATGCCAAACGGTTAGATCCGGCGAATTCGTCAATCGGGATTTCGAGCATGAGAAGCCTCGGTCAACGCCCTCTCCCTCATGCTCTCGCGCTCGTGATCCCTTGCTTTCTCTGCATCATATGCGGGGTGTCGCCGGTGACTGAGAAGGAGATCTTGCTCCAATTTAAGGGCAACATCACCGCGGACCCATACGACTTCTTGGCCACTTGGGTCCCCAGCGCCAATGCCTGTGATTTCGGGGGCGTTACTTGCAATGCAGATGGGTACGTGGAGAGGATAGTCCTGTGGAACACCAGCCTCGCAGGTGTGTTGTCTCCTGCTCTATCTGGTTTGACGTCATTGAGGATCTTGACATTGTTTGGGAATCGCTTCTCTGGGAACATCCCAGAAGAGTATGAGCTTCTTGAGTCATTGTGGAAGATTAATTTCAGCTCTAATGCTTTGTCTGGCTTAATACCAGAGTTTCTAGGTAGCTTGCCAAACATTAGGTTTCTTGATTTGTCCAAAAATGGTTACAATGGAGAGATTCCAGTTGCTTTGTTCACTTATTGTTACAAGACCCGATTTGTTTCTCTGTCTCAGAATACTCTTTCTGGCTCGATACCCGAGTCAATCGCGAACTGCTTGAACCTTGAGGGATTCGATTTTTCTCACAACAATCTTACGGGAGGAATTCCTTCCCGAATTTGCAATATTCCGAGCTTAAATTTCGTGTCTGTGAGTGACAATGGTCTGACTGGGAGTGTGCAAGAGCAGATATCACAATGCCAGAGTTTGAATCATTTGGATCTTGGTAGCAACAACTTTACTGGGTCAGCTCCTTTCGGGGTTCTCGAGTTGAAGAACATTTCTCACTTTGACATATCGCACAATGCTTTTGATGGGGAGATTCCTAACATTACGTCATGCGGTGAAAACCTAGAGATCTTGGATGCCTCAGGGAACTACTTGGGCGGTGACATATCTTTGAGCATTGCCAAATGCAGCAGCTTGAAGGTTTTGGACCTGGGGTCCAACAGGTTGAGCGGTGGTGTTCCGACTGAACTTGGCAGTCTAAAGAACCTTTTAGTGATTAGATTGGGCAATAATCTGCTAGATGGAACAATCCCTGTGGAGATTGGAGGCATTGAGCCACTACAGATCTTGGACTTGCAGAATCTCAACCTCGTTGGTGAAATACCCACGAGCATAAGCAATTGTCGATTCCTTCTTGAGCTGTGAGTCCCCAGAACTCAATTGCTTCTGATAATATGTGAACAATTTTTAACTCTGAAATTTATAAGGAGTAATTTCTGGGTTGTGACTGCAGGGATCTTTCTGGTAATGCATTGGATGGTGAAATCCCTCAAAATCTATACAACATGACTTACCTGAAAGTTCTTGATCTTCATCAAAACCAAATAGATGGAAGCATTCCACCAACACTGGGGAACATCTCAAGACTCCAGATTCTCGATCTGTCAAATAATTCGCTTTCTGGATCCATACCCACGTCCCTTGGGAATCTGGCAGATTTAACACACTTCAATGTCTCCTTCAACCACCTCTCTGGTGTCATCCCTGCTAGCACAATCCTCCGGGCATTTGGTCCATCTGCATTTTCCAACAATCCAGGGCTCTGCGGGGCCCCTTTGGAAACGAGTTGCTCAGTTACCCCTGCTCCACGGGAGACAAAAAAGATAACTGCTTCAGTGATTGTGGCTATTGTTGCGGCTGCAGTGATCCTTACTGGTGTCTGTGTGGTTACCGTCATGAACATCCGGGCTCGACAAAGAAAAACAGATGGTGAGGTGGAAATTGTTGAGAGCACTCCGTTAGGTTCGACTGATTCAAATGTGATAATTGGAAAGTTGGTTTTGTTTAGCAAAAGTCTGCCGTCAAAGTATGAAGACTGGGAGGCAGGGACCAAGGCTTTGCTTGACAAGGACTGTCTGATAGGTGGCGGCTCGATTGGCACAGTTTATAGGAGTGATTTTGAAGGCGGGGTCTCTATTGCGGTCAAGAAGCTTGAGACACTAGGGAGGATTAGGAACCAAGATGAATTCGAGCAAGAAATTGGACGCCTGGGGAATCTGCGGCATCCTAATTTGGTTGCTTTGCAAGGATACTACTGGTCGTCGACGATGCACTTAATCTTGACCGAGTTTATAGTCAATGGGAATCTGTATGACAATTTACACGAGTTTTCTTATGCTGGAACGAGCACAGGCGGTGGTAACCCTGAACTGTATTGGTCTAGAAGGTTCCGGATTGCCCTTGGTACAGCGAGAGCTCTAGCTTACCTTCACCATGATTGCCGGCCACCTATTCTTCACCTCAACATAAAATCACGAAACATATTATTAGACGATAGATACGAGGCCAAATTGTCCGATTATGGTTTGGGGAAACTGCTTCCCATTTTGGATAATTATGGTCTGACTAAATCCCACAATGCAGTTGGGTATGTGGCGCCTGAGTTGGCTCAGAGTTTGAGGGCGAGCGAGAAATGTGATGTTTATAGCTTTGGAGTGATTCTTTTGGAGCTGGTGACGGGCCGGAAACCGGTCGAGAGACCAGTGGCAAATGAGGTGGTCGTTCTCTGTGAATACGTGCGGCAGTTACTGGACAGAGGAACTGCCTCGGATTGCTTTGACAGGAGTTTGAGAGGACTTGTGGAGAACGAGCTGATACAAGTGATGAAGTTGGGTTTGATTTGTACATCTGAGACTCCGATGCGAAGGCCGAGCATGGCTGAAGTTGTTCAGGTTCTTGAGTCTATTAGGTCTGGACCTGAATCCTAGTGATGCAACTTGTCCTGACGGTGGGATTCATTTTGGGGGCTCTTCCGAGTACAGACATGGTAGTGCATAGCCTAGCCAAGAGGGTTTTTTTGTTTGTGCAGAGGAAACATGGGGTTGGGAATTGTTTACAGAGAATTCAATGGAACAGAACAAGAAAATTCTTTTGTATTCTTTCTAGATCATCAGTCCGAAAATGTTCATTGACCCTTGTAATTTTCTGAAAATAAAATCATTCTTTCTTTTCCCATCTCATTGTTTCAAGTTGGGAAGTCAGGGAATGTACAGCAATGTCTGAGATGCAATAACGGAACAGTGACAATTTTCGAAGTCGCAGGATCAATAACACAACCTCTTCTACATTTTGCCACTGGTTAAAAATCCCAAGTAAATCGCATGGAACCATGGATTTCACTTGCGTCCATCATTTGTATACATTGTTTAAAAGTTTCTCCCTTCATCGTTTTACAAGCTATGCATTTCATCATACTCATTATTGCTCTGTCCTCAAGGTCATCAGAATAATTTGGCTAAATACAGAGTGAATTGTACAACTTATAAGGGCAATTAATTATCAACCCACCCTCAGCAAAATAAAGTATTTGCAGAAACAGAATGCAAGGGCCAAGGGGCCCAAATTTGCAAAATCCAAGAAGGACACGACACCTTTTCACCTGTCATCATTGAAAGAAATGCTTAAAAGCAGTTCCATCTCCAACTTCCACTGGTGATGCCCATTCAAATCTATTTGAACACTTTTTGCAACTAATGATGGACACCTTTACAACAATAAGAACAAAAGGCAAAGGAATTGGCTACAACCATATCTCAAAAGGAAGCTTCAACAATCTAATGAACAATTCCTATTTACCAGCATTATCCGTTCACTTTTGGAAACTGCACTACATTTTAAATCCAAGATGACCCTTACAAAAGGCCATAAAAAAACAATATCGAAGCCGATACATATCGACTAAGAGACCAAAATTGACAAAGAAATTCCATCAGAGTCGCCTCCGGATCCAAGCTGAGAACTGCTGCTGCTCAGTTTTAGGGCAGAATCAACAGGCATAAATATGACCAGAAGTAGCCAAATCCAACCGAAGAAGGTACCCACATGATTTCTCACTTGATACTTGGACTTGAAATTTTAGGGTGATTCGAGTCTTCTTCATCCATCATCATTCGCACTGGAGGCTAACTTTGCCCCTTCAAATTATCCACAGGCGACCCACTTCTGTAGATTGAAATCGATAAAAAAATTTCAACTGCGAGATTTACAAGTTTCAGTAACTTTTTGAAGCCGCTTCATAACTAGAGGAATATCTTCTTCAGTCAATGCAGTGAAACAAAACCGGAACCATCCAGGTTCAATACAGTGACAAATGGATCCAGGAGTGACATTAATCTTTGCTGTATTCAACAATTTATCCCAAAGCTCCAACTCTCCTTTCTCACTGTATGATCGAATCAACCCGCTCATGTCAGCCCAGCAGTAGGAACCCCCACTACCTTTCACACACTCAATTCCTAATTGCCTTAATTCCCCAGTGAACCTCATGTACATTTTTCCAAGCTTCTCTCTGCTGATCCTGATGAAGTTTTGCATAAATCTAGTGTCAGAAAGCAGAGAGACAAGCATGCGCTGGGTCGGAGATGAAATTGAAGAGAACCGCGCCAATTTCTTAGCAGCAGCCACAACATTTTGGTTGAAGGAGTAAATGACACCCACATTAAACCCTATTAGAGAAAGGTCCTCCGATAAACTGTAAATGATATGAACTCTGCTCCGATCAAAGTCTTCTGAATCAGCAACTTCGGCCATACTCAAAAACCCCTCACCGTGAGTCGAACCAACAAATACTTCATTACAGATTATGTGCATGTTCTTTTCGGTGGCAAAATCTAGAAGGTTATAAAGAGTCTCACGGTTTGGCAGACTCCCAACAGGATCTAATGGATTTGAGATTATAATCCCCCGAACCTTTACCCCGCGCTTCTTTGCCTGGCTGAAGGCGAGATCAAGAGCAGTAAAATTTAAACTGAAGCCATCGGCACTACGACAAGGGACTGGTATTATCTCCACTCCACTTCGCCATTTCAAATCACAGTCGAAACTGCATGTGTTATTCAAATTTAGCTTCACACACACCTCTGAATATGTAAATAGAATATCTGCACCTATTATTACCTGGGATAATATGGAGTTGGGACTAGGAATGCATTTCCAGCATCCGCTATGCAGAAGCTAAGCATCTCAATAGCAGCGCTTGCACCTGTCGTCAACACAATTTGTGACGGGTCAAAGGACACTGCTCCTTCAATAGCTTGGGACATGAATTCCGCCACGGCCTACATGATCAGTAAGATGATGCTCATAAAATGGAAGGATTCAATCAAAGGAGAATTGCACGAAATGCAGATGAGAATAGAATGATATGACTATGAGAGTGAATATCTACTTCAAATAACTCTTCGTGAGTAATTAATCCCGATACTGATTCACGGGGAAAAAGATGAACAATCCATCCAAATAAGGCAGGACTAGGAGTGCCCGATGCAATGTGTCATCAGTACTTACATTTGTACTGTCGAATAAATAATTAACGAATCTCGAGCATGAAGGAGGAGTCAACAAATTAATCAAGTTTGATTATGGCATGAATAACTAGAGATTAACTCAAACATCAATGACACGTCTGAGATTCGGCAGCAAGATTAGCTAACGAGGAGATTGGCTTGTAATCCTCTTCTTAGCTCAGAGATGCACGATAAATGCACGCACATGGACATCAGCATGCTCCACACGCACATATACACCATTTATAGCCTGCCATATGGAGGTGCTGTATAATTTGGTCGCAAAACACGGTAATGACGGGAAAAATTTGACGGGAAAAAATCATGATAAAGGCCGGAATTTGAAAGGTGGGTATTTGTAAATTTGGGTGTTGCTGGGGCCACCTAACTTCTCGCCCTCAACTTGGTATTTGGGATACTAGGGTGCATCTCCAATTGTCAATCACATGAACCAAGACAGAGAAAAATCTCCACAATTAATGACCGTCTAAACAGCTCCATCGACTTCATTTCACATGAATGCACATCATAATCAACAATTAACATGACACATCGTCAAACTCCGCAATACGAATACAACACACATAGAGAGTACACTGCGAACACAAACTCGAAGCATCTTACAACTTTCAACTCCATCAATCCATCAAAAGGCTGGTAATTTGTAATTCCACTGATGCTCAACTCATCCCCCAGCATTGCCTCCCTCCCATTCTCCACCAGCCAATTCCGAACCAAATCCAAACCCACCTGCACCCATCAGAATACCACAAACAAGACGTCATAAAATTAACTTAGCCAAAATCAAAACAACATGAAAAAATCATCCAACATAAGAAAACAGGGCAAAAAATCCCACCTTGTTCTCAGCCAAACCAAGCTGAATAACCCCATCTGGATTACCCCTCTTATCATAGGCATCCTCCAAATACTTTTTCACCCCAACGATATCCGGCGAATCCCCACTCCTCAGAATCGCGTTCACCCGGCCCGACACGTGAGCCGGCCCGGCCGGACCCCGGGGCGAGAGGTGGGCCCGGGAAAGGGTCCTCTGCAGCCCGGGCACCTCCGGCAGGTGCTCCACGGACGACGAAGGGGACGGCGGCGGCGGCGGCGGATGCTCCTCCCGGGACCTGTTCCTCTTGAGGTAGAGCTGGAGGAAGTAGAAGAGGGCGCAGGGTATGACGGAGCCAAGCACGAGGCCGCCCCTCCCCTGGACCACCCCCTGCAGGGGGACGATGACCCTCATGGCGGTTCCCCCGCCGCCGCAGGACGGCGACGAGGTCGTGGGCTTGGAGTCTTCCTCTGGATCCGGGTTCCGGGTCCGGGGGTGGCGGGGGCGGGTCATTTTGGAGAATTCATGCTTCTGGGTCGAGACGAAAATCCAAACGAAACGAAACCAAATGGAGGAGCGCCAGGGGCGGGGGCGGCGGTTCAAGAATTGGGTTGGGACGAGCGAAGGAAGAAGAGATGTTCGGAGAGAACGAGGAGGGAGCAAAATGGGTTGGCTCGGAGCGGGTGAGAGAAGGAGAGACGGCGAGAAAAATCGGGTCTTGCGGGCCGTGCAGAGTTTTTTTGTTCGCTTCTCTGTTATGCTGGTGAAAACATCGGGCGCGCCGTTCCTTTTGTTGCCCACGGAGGAAGAGAGAGAGAGAGACAGACAGAGTGTGGGATCTCAAAGTCGTCGTCCGGATATTTCTTCGTGGCGCTTTGAAGTTTTTTTTTACCTTTCGTGTCCCCGTCCGCGGTCTTTTAGACCTAACTTAGGAGGAGAGCAGTAATCCCGCCTCTACAAGAGCAAAACGAGGAGACAGACAGATGCTGACAGATGTTTCTGCAGATCGACTGACGTGAATTGGAGACATCGTCGGTCATCTTCCAGTCATCTCGGGACGCTTCGCTTGTGTATGTAAATGCTGGATCGCGCGGGAGGCGCAGGGGAGGAAAGGCTTTTCCACGCAAAGGGGTAAAGAAAAGGGGAATGCTCGAGCGACGATTGGATATGGAAATTTGACAAAGCGCCAAATGTCTCGGCGGAAAGACATGCTCGAGATGATTTGATATTTTGATTTTGCGTTTGGCATCGTGAGCGGGATTCTTTTTGTGTGTGTGTGCGGGGCTTTTTGGTTTTGAATTTTGTGGTTATCCATGACTTTTTAGGATTAGAGAAGGAGTGTACCTTAAACTGAATTTTTGAACACTGCTAATTTTTGGGACATTCCAAATCACTGCTTAGTTTTAGAAATCATAATGGTGTTTTGGCCACGGTGATAAATCTAAAAAGGCCTTTGAGCCAAAGTAAAAGTCACTTTAGATGTTGTTTATTTCAAAGAAAATGAATAATTGGAAAGATATTTTCCTAAAAATGATAATTTATAAATATTGAATCTGTTAATTAAGAATTTTTTTTTTTATTATGGGTAAGAATATATGTCTCGACATTTTCGTGAACAATAAAATTGTATTTTGTTTATTCATTTTTGTAAGTGTTACGAATGATTTTTTTTTAATTTTTAAAAATTATTTATTTTTTGTGAAACACATAAAACCTATACTTGCTTGAATTTTGAGGTAATTTTTATTGTTGTACTTTTTTTTATGAGGAGACTTTGTTTATCTTATACTTGAAGAAACCTGATTAAAATAAAAAATAATTAAAAAATTGCAATGTTAAGGTAATAATATATATTACATCAAATGTCTACACACGTTGCGTAGCGTTACTCTACACTTTTTTCCCCTTCTATATTGCATGAGTTCAAAATGTGAGATTCGAGTTAGTCGCAACTTGTATCCATTACCTTTGATCTTAGATTGATTGGTATCCATAGTTGATTGAAAAGTTGGAAACGATCCTTAAGATACTCATACTTTGTTAATATCATTTGGAGTGTACAAATTCCGCATCCCAATTGTACCTTATCACGCTATTGACTGATAACCTCAACATGTTAGAGTCGGTCAGAGGCTGCATTGCTTTTAGGGTACGTCTCCGTTTTGAGATGTGTTCTTGAAAACCACAGGATCTAAAGGGTCCCCAAAAAAGAAGAATACTTCTTTTATGGAGACAAGCATCTTCTACCTATAATCCAACAAAGAAATTGAAACGAGACAATGAAAACTTGAAACTTTTACGATTCAAAATTTGACAAATATAGCCTAATGATGAACCTAGAAAAGCTATTGATAAGGTCCTAAAGGAAAGGAATAATGGAAAAGGAAAAAGAAATTCCTAAATAGGAAATAAGTGATTAGTTTTTCCATATCCAAACACGTCCATATTTGGACGATCAATTTGGAATTTTGCCTAGCATTTTATAATATCCACGAGATTAATGTATATTATATAGAAAATATAGAATTTGCCTAGTCAAGTGAAATTAAAAAAAAAGTGGCGATCTTCTTAAAAATGAAATGTCATTCCTCCGATGCTCACTGGAGCTAACTCTACCCTCACTTGGCAAATTAGGATCGTATTTAAGTTGTTAATACACTTATTCAAAAATGTTACCCCTGGCGAGAGATTAAGATAGCTCCGATTCAGGTTGAAGTAAATGTAATTCTTTTCTCAGTGAAACTCACCCTCGTGGATTAAAATGTGATCCAAAATTTGTATGGTGGTGTTTGGTCGAAATTGGTCCACACCCTTCATCAAAAGTTTATCTTTGATTTTTACTAAGCCGGATTCAGCGGCGATCCGGAGAGGAAGTAATACATAAAGTAGTGATAACTAGATATGGAGTAAAGTGCAAGTTTAGGGAATTGATTAATTAATAAATCAATAAACTGGAATTGATTAGATATACAAGTGTTGACGATTGCATATCCTCTACAGTAATTCATGCTTATTAACAGTGACATTCAAATTGCCAAATACAATAACATCCCATGGTTTTAGGCTTCATAATCATTTTCATCGATCATGTATAATCCTTATCCTTAAACAGTTACAGCTCCTCAAATGCCTCTGGGCTTAACTATCCATTATCCATTGATATTTCCGTGGCATCTTGGTTTGGTCTTCCATCTTCAACATGTCTAGCTTTTGTTGTCGACTAACCACCACTATATGTCGATAGTTGTTACGGTCTCTTGACCATCAATAGCTCATTGATTCCAAGTTTAGATCGGCATCATATCGATTGCCAACAATCATTTTTATCGATTGCATTGTCAACAATTCAATATTGAGCTTCGTATTACCGTTACATCGATTAGGCGGACTCGGCTATTTTTTAATATCAACAAGTGACTCAAATAAATGGAGAATATCAAACTCGCTTCGTATGCTTTTAACCCTACGCAAAGACGGCAAGATTTAAAAGAAGAAAAAAGGCGATGGTTATTTTAACTCTAAAAAATGATTTCTCTCTCCGTCCATTTCATATCATTTTTCTTCATACATATTACATATTCTCGAGGCCAAAATTCACAACCAGACAGGAAGTCCAAGATCAATTTGATTGCAGCCACAACTGGGGTTTTTTTTTTTTTTGTCATTTTTTGGGTGATTTAATCCAAGGCTTCAAAGCAAGGATCTCCCTCGCACATAAGGATTCTCCACGGAACCATATATATTCAAGATTCTTCGCACCATTCACCATCAATTCGTCCTCTTGTCTTGGGTCGCTTCGTGACAAATTCTCCTCTACGCCATGATCGATTGTCCAACCGCAGCCACAAGACTAGTGGAACAGGCCTCCGGCTAGAATGAAATCCACCATACATATATGAAAAGAATATCATATACACATATCAAATCAATCAAATTTGAGGAAAAAAGAAGAAAAAGAAAAAACTTCTTTACCATCTTCTTCATTTCATAGACATAAATCTTCAGATTAGGCTTATCTTATTTTCTCTTTATCTAAACATGAGGTCGCTATTACAAGCTTTTTAACGGGGCCACCAGGAATCAACAAGAATCTAGCGCCCCACTTGCTCCAGCCACAAGCACACTGCTCCTAAATAATATCAATGGAAGACCCTTTATACGGACCAGATCGAAACCCTAATTTAATGGAAATTGTCTGTCAGTATTGTTCACATGATCTGATAATCTACAAGTTCAGATTTTGTTGGGACTGTGTATGTTAACCCCCCTCTATATAAAAGAATATTGAGAGAGAGAGAGAGAGAGAGAGGGAAAATATGATTACTTGCTGTTTCTTTTGGTCCCATGAAGAGTGAAAAATGAGGATGAAGATGGTGCGAATTGTTTTTACAACCGATCAGGTTAGATGCAATTGAATAAGGAGATGATGACGGTCATGATGATCAGTAGTAGATGAACTTGATGATGGTGTAATCGTTTGTTGAAAGCACGAAGCCTTGATTCTAGGCTTGTTCTTGTGCAGCCCAAGCCTTAGATCTACGGTTCGAGTTATCTCAACGGTGATCAATGAGGTTTTCCCATCTTGACGGCCAATGTCGACCCTTGGCATGGAGGCATGACCTCCTAAAGACAAAGATAAAGAGAGGAGTTGAGAAATAATAATGCGGAATAGTAAGTTGAAGAATTTGTGTGCATTTTTCATTTATTATAGTGAAGCTTTGACTTCATAAAATGACTAACTAAGATAACATATCAATCAAGATATGTATAATTAAATAGAGATATTCGCATAATTTTGAAAAATACAGAAAATCATTATAATTATCCTAAATATCTCTAACAAGAGGGACTCGCCGTGGTGGTGCAATAACATTAGGGAGGCTCGTGATGGGTTCGCTGGGGCCTGCCGGGTCAAGCGACGGGGTGAAAGCAGCTGTATAGGATAAGACTTTGCGGGTTGAGGGGAGAAAAAATGGTTTGGTGCGTATAATTTGCAAAAGGAAAAAAAAAAAAAATGCACAGCGGGAAATAGCAATAGATGAGCCATACCCAGTGAGCAGCCGCTAATTTCAGTCCTCATGTACGCATGAAATACATGAAAATATAGGAAAGTTTCGGTGTGGATAAAATGGATGTCAACGTGTGAGGCTTATATGCAAAGTTGGTTGCGTTAGCAAACTCCATGGAAGTTGAAAGGGGGCAAGAAAACAACACGACATGGCCTTTCGTGGTATCGGGACAACTGTGGAGGTTGTCTTGGGATGGAGATCACTGGCTGTTCATGAATTGGGCTCTCTGTCTTCTTTAGAAGTTTTGTCGTTTGCATAAACCCCAATTCGATTATACCGCAAGATGCCTGAGCTTGTCTCCGTGTCTTCTCTTTTTCATACGGAAGCTCACGAAGACGACCGATCTGCTTCAGCCAAACTCAGTTAGGAGTCAATTTGGAAGTTGAAAGGCTTTTGTGCAGCACACCTACGGCATTCAAATTATTGCTTCATTGTGCGTTCTTTTCTTCCCCAGTTGATCATCTTCGAGCAAAAAAGATGAATAATTTTGCACTCATTTCAAAAGGGCTCAATAATTTTTTCTTGTTAATACTCCTTCCTACATTCATGACTACAATATCTAAATTGGCACTAATAAATTTCAGGGTGCGTTTGTCATTAGTAGAAACTCCGTGACAAAAGGAAAACATTTTCCCTAGAAATCGTTTTCAACGAAAGTAGTTAGTTTTTTTTAATCTAAAAATAGTTAGTTTTCATTTGTTTGGTGATTTAGGAAAAGTAATTTTCTTCTTTTTTAAAGGGGAAGTCATTTTCTTTGCATCTAAGTTTGTTGTTTTCAGTTCACGGATTAGATCAACTAAATTTCTGTCATCCAAGCACTAGAAAGCAATTTCTCAAATACAATTTTCCTTCAAATGGATGGATTCTCAATTTAAGAGTTATTCCTGTAAATTTGTATGGATACACATTACCACTTTCATTTTTTCCCCGAAGATATGTAATATAATGGAATCAGGCTGCTCGTCCTAAATAGTTACTTATCCCACACGGCTCAAAGTGAAAGGATCGATATACAATACAGTACATATATTGTAGGAATGTCCGCTGATTCAAATTTATAATAAAATGACTATAATCATGACTATATAGATTTCCAAAGTCTTCAATGAATACGTCGTTGCTGTGTTTGCGTGCATTCGATCAATCGCACACTATACCTAACAACTTCATCTAACATATTGGTGTCCAAATACTTCGACCGAAGCCCAAGAGAATATTAACGACATTTCGCTTCCTAACTTAATTTCCAGCTTTGAAAAGATGGTGGGAGAGGTGGTGTCAGCCTCTAGCCAAACTACTTAATAAATATTAGATTATAAATGAAAGATTAATTAATTGGTTGGGGAAAGAAAAGTTGATAAATCTTGTTGCGATGGAAAAGGATCCGAACTCACGTGGATTGGATCCCATTTGACTATATTGAATGAACCAAGAGGGAACAACTCATTTCCTTTTCCTTTTTCTAGAAAAAACATATAACATCAGGATTCAATGAAGCCAAATTTTATTTATTTGTTCATTTCTGACCCTCTTAGTTCTAAATTGCAATTTTCTTTTACGTTTTTTTTTTTTTGCTATAACTTTGAAGGAGCCCTGGCAAAGTTGGACCAACTTTGGTTACTCTACATATAAATTCTAAAGTATTAAACAGCACGGTCGAGCCATCTGGGCCCAAAAGAAGTTGAACTGAACGGCTTGACTGGGCCTCAATGGGCCCATGATCTAACTTCAGGTATAAGTCTCATTCATTCATTCAGACAGAACCTGAACTTAGGGAGTTCTCTTTATCTAGCATCTTCGTACTATTCAGTGCAACACCAACTTTCATATCAAAATTTGAAGTCCCTTCGCTCTCTCTATTTTGAAATTCGAATTCCCTGCGAAATTCGAAGTTCTACTCCGCTTCGTTTTCGTCCTTGCTTCCCGAGCTCTGCTTCCGTATGATCGAGGCGAAGGGCAGGGTGCTCTGCTTCGCCCATCGCCTTATGTCGTAGGCTCGCTTGATGGGCTTCTTCTCCTTGCCACCGTGCCTCTTCTTGGTTATTGCAATGGCGAGATCGTTGGGGAACAGCGTGTGCCAAACAAAGGCATGGAGGAGCGTTGACACAAACAGTAGGGCAACCATCGTCGACGACGTGAACGAAAGGGCGAGCGCGAGGCCTTTGCTCATGGTGCAAGGGACATGCTCTGCGTACTTGATTGTTGCCACCGACGCTGTCGTCATTGGGAATGTGTAAGACCACCATGCCACAGAGAATCTGCAAAGTTTCATACGGAAGTGTCGATCAGAAAGCCAAAAGAAATTTTAGAAACAGCTTGGATACAATTTGGGGCTTAGGAATGCTCACTCCAATCTTTGTCTCACTTCACTTATGCAGATTCTTCTCAATTGATACTAATTGTTTGGCCTAAAGGGTCAGCATAATTCAAAGCTTCAAAAAGAACTGAGGTATAAAAATTCCACATAATCTCTAGCTTCAAGAGATGTTCACTTAACATACAACAGTTGAAGAATTTACCTAAACCCCGTGAAGAAGTTGATCCGCACCACCAGTGACGCATAGAGGAACAAGGCAATGAAGTAGCAAGTCCTGGACAAGCCATCGAACTCGTCATAAATGGCATCCCAAGCAATACTTGCAGCTGAAGGAGCCGCGATGAACATGGAATAAACGGGGTGCAGCTCCTTAGGCAAAGCCTCACTTGTAGGCAACCTCTGGTACAATGTCACGAAAAGCACCAGATAATGCGCGAACCCGACCGCCCAAAAGAACTTGGCGGGCTCCTTCCACCCGACCTTTGCTGCCAAGATCGCCCCCACGAAGTTCCCGACCACCGAGAGATGCGAGGAAGGGTTTGCGACCTTGCAAAGCCGCCGCTTCCCCCCAGAGAGCCATTGCCCGTAAATCTTGAGCTCAAGGAAGAAATAAGGGGCCATGAATGTGCACCATATTGCGGGATGGGGCGGTTTGGTAAATAGGACAGGCGGTGCCCCGATGACTAGGAACATGCAGACCACCCAAGGGGCGAAGAAGAAGTTGATGCGGACCGGGTGGAAGTATTCCCGGCGGACGGCTTCAAAGTAGAAGATGGACTTGAGGAGGTAGGTTACGGTCACGGAGAATAGGACGGCAAGGGCGAGAAGCCAGAGCGAGAGGTTGATGAAGGGCGAGATGTGGAGGAACTGAGTGGCGGGGCTTGTGGCGAGGGACCGCCACAAGACGGCTTGGCTGCTAAGGCCGAGGCAGATACCAAAGCAACCGATGGGGAAGCGGAGGAGGAAGGGCCAAGGTTGGTCCTTTGGGAGGAGGATGTCTTCAAAGTCCTGCATGCATTCACATGAATTAGAGCATATACCATCAACGATGGGCATGGTTTCCTCCATCTCTGGTTCGAAGAACTTTAGTTAACCAGTCTTTTGCATGTTCGGTTACTAGCATGCCCACATTTTTTTATTACATAGCCAAACATGTCAAAATTTATTTAAATTCGCAGGCGAGTGATATCTATAATCTACTGCATGATTATTAGAGAAAGTTTCCTTCAATTTAACTGGCTAGGGACAAAAGAAAGTATAGGCCATCTAAGAATGACTTATCTAAACAGATCATTGGTGATGAATCATTCCCCTAATAATATAATCGACTTGCTTGATCTGCAGAGGATCATTCGTTGTAATCATGGTCAGATAGAAAAAATTTTAGACACCTCTAAAGCTAAATGTTTTAGGTATGTCAGGTGTGATCTAAATAATTCATTTGGAAATTTCGAATAGATCCAAATATTGTATATTTTGAAATTGAAGGTTGTAAATGATTATTTCCGAAGCATAAAAAGATCTACTCCAAAAATACCCAAGACTTACTGAGGCTGATATTCAGAGTTTGCTCAAACTAATAGAGGTCATCTTTCCTTAATAATCAGCGATGGTTGTAAACTTTTCCACATCTCCACCTCGTGTAATAGAGATAACCGATACTAGAGATAAAATCGAATTTTTTCAAACTTATATTGAAAACTGAATAAGAAAATCTTAATGCGTTCTTGAACATATTTTAATAGGATTTGTAACTTGTACGTTATTTTTGTAAGTTCATTTTGTAAATCATTTTTCACCCATACCACTATGCATAAGCGAAATAGAGGAGAATCGACACAAATGAAAGATAAAGCTAATTCTATCTGGAGCCAAAAGTCGATTTTGCAGGAAAGATATGATCTTACGTTCTCTTAGTTTATAATGAGAAACACAAAAGTTTGATTGATTTGACGGTATATACTTTGATCCCTAGGGTTTGAGATTGGCCTTTACTGCTACAATCTTTCAGTCATTCAACACGGTTTGATAAAATGTCATAAGAAGTACATAAATTTTTGGTCGATATCTAACATACACATCATCGATATCTCCCTAAAACTGTGAAAACACCGTAAATGTGTCATTTGATTTTGATATTTACCTTGACTTCATCAAGCTCAGGTCCTCTAAGAGCAGCGAAATACCTCCCAGCAGGCACACTCTTGTTCACCGACTCGTCTTCCCTATTCCCCACAAAACCCTCGGTCTTCTGCATATGCTCGTGCACGGCCGATGCCACCGCCTCTCTCTCCTTCCTCGACTTCATCAGTGAGTTCTGCTTGCTCAGCGCGCTTTTTGTCCTGAACAAGCTATAGTCCGCCTTCCTCATTCCTCCCTCCATGCCGCCGCCTGCTCCTTTCATCGCGGAGTCGAAGCCCCCGAAGCTCACCCCGCTCCTCGAGAGCACCTTCCTCTGGCCGCCACCTCCATTGTTGGGGTCGTTGCTCTTCTCTCTGTTGAGCACCGAGAACCCCGTTTCCAGCGAGATTTGCCTGCTTAAAGTCCGCTGTTGCCTCCTCGAGTCTCGGAGCTTTGCTGCTCGGCTGGCGCGCTTGTTGCCATCGGGCTTGTTATCTGCATTTGCAGCTGTTCCTGCAGTCGATTGTTCCGCTTCTTCTTCCTGGAGGACTTCGTGAATGTCGACGAGATGGGCGCGGGGAGAATTCAGCGGTCGAGTATCCATTCCCCCAGACAAACGGAAGCAAAGAAGAGAACGAGGACACAGTGTTTGGTTCGAATTGGTAGTATTTGTAAGTTCTTTGGGGGTCTTGTGTCGTATGTAGTGTGCGGCGCGCGCGTGAGAGATCGATCACGAGAAGCTGGGAAAAGATGTGGATCGCAGGGGGTGGTTGTTTGGTTGAAGTTGGGAGACGGTGATTTCTCCATCTTTCGTATGAGAAGAATCCCGTGAGAGGGCTCAAGTGAGTATGAACATCTTGTGGCCTAGGGTTAAGTATGAATATAGCTTTTGCATGCGACGAATTTTTATTGATTGGATGGAAGAAAAGAGAGAGAGAGACCAATGACTAGAAGTTGCATGTGATGTAGATATGAGTGCACGAAATGCATTTGGACCAGCGGTAGATTGTGAGGAGATGTAACCGTGTAATTTAACAAATCGCAAGATATGTTATTACAATCAAATGCAAAATAATGCATCTTGACCATGTAAATCGAGCCACTTGATCGAAGAGATCATGACCATTTTTTAGGAAACTTAGTGCAAGTCCTCTAGTCAGGTGGTTAATGAGATTTGAATCCAATACTCAAGCCAGAAAAAATGTTCACTTAGAGACATATCTTCAGGTGGTCATGAAACACAACGTTCTTGTCCACTCAAGTCAATCACCGCATGCGAAGTGTTATCATATAATAGAAATGAATTAAAAGTAAAAATCTTTATATTTGACATATGATGATTGACTTGAGTGGATCGTGGGACAATGCTCGAAACGCACCTGTGAAAAAACTAAGACAAAGAAGAAAGCCATTTCTATTATATGCCAGAAACAATACAACACCATTCGAACACTCAGATATTGCCCCCTGAAATTCTTGAAAGGATGGTAAAGTATTAGTGGTCGTGGGCCTCAAAAGACATCTGAGATCCATACACTTTCCGTGGAGACTCGAAAATTCTTTCAATTTGTGATCCGTCCACGATGGGTTTGGCCATGAACTGATGAGGTCCATGTTGTCAGAACGAGACCCAATGGACAGCACTTGGACACAGATCAAGTTTGAACTGGGGAACTAGGAAGGGGTTGGTTTAGGGAGAGGCTGAGGCCCATAGATTTTCATGGGCTACTTTTGCAGCATCGCACCTTTCGATCCTCAACGTGCATCCTTACGTCAGTTTTCGATCCCCCGCTCTTGCTTGGAAGTGCTCTTGAAGCCCAAGAAGGCGAAGCGTTTCTATTTGCTATGTGCATTGCAATCCTTTAAGTGCACAAAGTGGAATAGTTGGGCCCAGCCCAAAGCCCATCAATTTGGCCTTTGAAGCTCCGCCGCCCAAGACCGATTTTTTTAAAAATAAAATAAAATAAAATAAAGAGACAGGGACGATCCATAGAAATAAAAAGAAAGAGGAGAGAGAGGCTTGTTCAATGGAGATGCATCTGAAGAGAAGGGAAAAAAAAAGGGAAAAAGAAGATGAGGGAAAAATTTTCAACGTAAGTGTCTCAGAGACATCACCAAACCAGACTTAACTTTATTTCACAATGTCAGGTAAGGATTCAAGATCTTTATTAATCTAATTAGAGTAATTTTTGAAATTAGAGCATAAAGGTGTGTGTGGCTAATATCTCACCTACCATACTTAGATATTAAGGTATATGCATATAACTCATCACTGTGTTTTGAGTTGTGTAAAGTTGTTAAGGTAGAGAGAGCATTAACAAAGTTCTAGGAGTATTATGATTCTACTAGTACAAGAAAATGAAAGTCCCGATGAAACTATTGAGACTTATCGTGCATTGGAAATCACTCTTATTCCCGCCTCGAATTGCTTGGGTTCCTTATTTCTATCGAAAAATGAATCAATTAGATTTACCGAATTAATAAATCATGACCAATAAACTTTCGGGACAAATGAACTGTTTATTCAAAAGGACTTAAGGAATATTAATTCGTGATACTAGATGTATTGGAAATTTTTTAATAGAATGATCAACTTCAATGCAATTCTTGTTTTTTTTTTTTTTTTTTCTTTTCATATGACAATGAAATGATAGAGAGGGATGATCAATATAACTATCCCTTAGCGTTACTATAAATGTCTCACATCTATTACGGAAATGTTTGGTTTAAATTATAACTATTCAATTCATCGATAAGTATACAAGTTTGCAAATCTCATCGGTATATCAGAAGTAAAAAATTCATTAAATCACTCTACTTGAGGTAGTAGATACCCAAAGCATAGATTGACCAAATGTTCGCTTACAACATGACTCAAATTTATAATATCATGGAAGATAATGTGACTATGCTCGATGCTAATCCTGTTTTATAACAATCACATACTTGAATCAAACAAAGTCACCATCAAAAGTCACATCGCGTTTGATCGTATTAATAATTCCGACAAGGATTACTAACTGTCGTGAGTTCTTCACTTGAGCACTCCTCCCATTCGTTGCAAACCACAAAAACATAAAAAGGGGGATGGGTCAATTGCAATTGCTGGCTTCCTTAAACAACACAAGGATTGAACATAAATGGTAAGACTCCGATTAAACTTTCAAGCTGGGAAGTAGAAGTTCACCCTCCAAACAAATTTGTCACAAGGAAGACATCTCAAGAAGTTTCTCTGTCCCTTTTCCTAAACACCGACCACGTAACTCTTCATGATTAAATTAACATCCACCTAACAAAAGAGACCCATCACGGAATTTAATCTCATTAACAAAATGTCGCCATCAGCGTGGTTCTCCAGCGGCCCCCACGCCTTCAGCGCGGTTCTTCACTTCGGCGTTGTTTAGGCGGTGGTTGCCGATAAATCAACCGGTCAAGATCTTCACTTGCCCAGTACACATCGGATGGAAGAACTTACTTATCATAGTTACAATGTGACCCTGCTCGATGCTAATCCTATTTTATAACAATCACATACTTGAATCGAATCAAGTCACCATCAAAAGTCACATCATGTTTGATCGTATTAATAATTTCGATAAGGATTAGTGTTGCGACTTCTTCACTTGAGCTCTCCTCCCATTCGTTGCAAAGCACAAAAACATAAAAGGGGATAGGTCAAATGCGATTGCTGGCTTCCTCTAACAACACAAGGATTGAACATAAATGGTAAGACTCCAATTAAACTTTCAAGCTGGGAAGTAGAAGTTTACCCTCCAGACAAATTTGTCACAAAGGAAGACATCTCAAGGAGTTGCTCTGTCCCTTTTCCTAAACACCGACCACGTAACTCTTCATGATTAAATTAACATCCACCTAACAAAAGAGACCCATCACGGAACTTAATCTCATTAGTTATATGCAGATCTCAGGCTAATTGACGTAACGTTTTGCCGTGACAAGAGGACACCTAGTCAACATTCTTGGGGATGAGATTAGCTTAAAGGGTACGCCAAAATGTCGCCTTCAAGCATGGTTCTCCAGCGGCCTCCACGCATCTACGTGTAGAGGGGTTGTTCAGGCGGTGGTTGCCGATAAATCAACCGGTCAAGATCTTCACTTGCCAAGTACACATCGGATGGAAGAACGTACCTATCATAGTTATTTGTTATTTGTTTTTGTTTTCTTTTGGGACGAGTGGGAGGAGGAGGATTCTGGCGAATGAGGAGTCGCCGGTCTCTGTCGTGGCAACTTCAACTTGCTAGCATGGTCATGACAGACTGGAAAGATGGGGAATATTCATTGAAAGAATTGGAGACCAGATCTTCTTCTTTCCACCTAAGCCAGCAAATTTCCATTTTTGTTGAAAATGAAATCAAGGGAGAGGATGATTAGCACAAACAGGAAATCAGAAAATTACTGGGGCATTGGATAAATGAGCCCGACAGTTTACCTTTACAGATTCAAACTTGGCAAAGATATTTGGCATTGGATGAGAAGAGGTTATCTTGACTCATTGGCACCTTCAAGTGATGATCATCAACTCATGCACAATTCGGCCATTATTTGTGCAATTGGATGGTCCAATTACAAATCTAAGGAGGAGCCAGGAATCCTTACTTGAACTGCTGTAAATCAGGGCCAGAAGCTGCCTCACAAACTGGGACGAAGCAGCGGACTGGACAATGACTGACCTTTCGTCTTCGATGACGATGCACCAAAGGCTATTCAGACGATCAATCTTTGTAAAATCGATTAGCGAACACAGAATGGAACCTGCTGATTCACGAAACTAGAATACACATTCTACCATCCGTAGCGACGGCCTACATGCTTGCTAGGACTAAGGCAGACGGGTGAAGCCAAAATCCACTAATTTAAACTTCTAACAGTGAAATTACACAAAGTCATTGTCGAGAAAACCCTACCCCTTCTTAATGAAATCTTGTTATCATTCAATAGAACCTACTATCGTGGAGAAAATATGACAGATCCTGATAGAACAAAGATCAAGCCGATGAAATCCACACGTACTTCTCTCACATCAAATGCAAAGCAACTAGAGAACAGCAGGTCGTTCTTCCAAGTGCCGGATATTCCGGAGGAAACCGAAAGTAAATGATGAAGACATTCGCAACCAACTAAAGTTCTCAAAAAATGTAAGCAGGATGTAATTCATATATACTAAGAGAGAACAGCACTAAGAAGTGTCGGCAGACACAAATTTAGTCAGAAATCCAAAAAACAATATGAAGCTGGGAAGACTTTTTCTTCCCGCATAACGCGTCAACAATGATATTGGAATCAATCTTTGCGAAGTCCCAACAATAAAAAAATTACAAAAAGCTATGACATTGCAGGGTAGAGTAAAAGAGAGAGCTTTATTCCCTTATTCTACCCCCACCAATCAAGAACAATTAAGCAAGAAAAGAGAAGAGGGACTCAAGATAAATCAGATCTCCTCAGATCCCTTTTCCCTTCACCCCCCCCGGTCCTATACAATTCAATCTCATTAGCTTCCTTCCTTAAATCATATTTCCCTCCAATCAACTAGAGCATCAATAAGAATTGACGAATTCCAATGCCGAAAGAAATAAAAAGAGCTGCAACCGTGTTCTATCGATCACCTTATGAACTCTCTCTGTCAACGATTCGTGACCTTCGATCTCTTCCTCGCCTCGCTGTAGAGCACCACGCCCATGATCGTGACGGCGAACCCCGTCATCCCCATCACCGTCACGGGATTCTTGAATATCAAAACTGACACGACGGCCGCCACGGCCGCCTTGGCATTCCCGAGCACCTGCAATGTGAGCGCGCTGGTGTGCTTCGTGACCATGAAATTCGTCAAGTTCACCAAGTAGGCCACCGTCGCGTTTCCCAGCAACAGGAACACAATGAACGGATCGCCCCGCGCCTTCTCGATCGTGACCGCGGCCACATTGCCCTCGATGTACAGAGTAAAGGGCAACAGAATCATGGCGGCCATCGGGGCCATGTACAACAGCAGGTTCATGGAGTGAAGCTTCTCAGCTTCGGAAGTGAGCAAAATCCCTTGAACCACAGACTTCAGAGCCCTCCCGGCGGTCGAACCGACGCAGACCAAGAACCCAAACAAATGAAACAAGGGCTCGCTATTGCTGGCCACAACAATGCCAAAGACAACGGGCAAGAGGGCGAGGTACACCTCCCCGGTCTCTTTCTTGCAGGTGATCAAGAAAGCGAAGATCGCGGTGAAGAACGGGGTGGTCGCCCCGATGGCCTGGTTGAACGAGACGGGAATGTACCTCAGCGAGGTATTCCCGCAGACAACCGAGAAGCAAAAGATGGCGCTCAGCGCGAAGATCTTCAAGAACTGCCGCCGCGAGAGGATGTGCTGGAGGGGCACTATCTCGAGGAACCCAATGGCGAAGTAGCTGTAGACGGAGCAAGAGATCATGTGGAGCATCGTCAGGAAGATTGGGTACCGGTAGCCGTAGAAGCTGAGGAGGTACTTGTTGAGGAGGAGGACGCCGATGTTGGAGAGGTACCAGGAGGCGATGATGAGGGCCGTCAGGACGGCCGGGGACAGGTGGTGGGCCCCCGCGGCGGCGTTGCGGGCGTCCCCGGGCGGCGTCGCCGGGATGTCGAGCACCTGGTCGGCGGCGGCGGCGGCGGGGTGGTCCAGCCTCGGGTTGCTCATCCGGCGGGTCGTCCATGTCTGGGCTTCGACCATGGCCGCTCCGGTGGCGAAACCGTAAATACGGCGAAGAACTCCTCCTCCTCTTCCTCAAAGTCTCTCTCTTTAAGAGAGAGAAAAGAGAGAGAGAGAGAATGGCTTTTGGGTTTCTGAGATCTAGAGAGAGAAAGATGGCGATTTCATAAGTGACGGTGGAGGAATGGGAGTAGTAGGGAGGCGTGGATTTGATCGGACGGCGGAGGTTCAGATTTGGGGAGGAGGCGGAGCGTGGAGCGTTGGATGGGGGAGAAAACAAAACATCATTAGATTCCTCGCGAAGCGAGATCTTTGGTGTCCATTGTCGAGTCAGAGTGTCGGTATTGGATACTCTTTCCTCTCCTTTTCTTTTTCCTTTTCTTTTATCTCATTTTCTTTTCTTTTGTTTTCCAACCCCTTTTCCCAGTTTGGTCCGAGTAATTTCTTAACGTTTCGATAAAACCCAGCTGTTTCGAAAATTGATTTAAAAATTTTGAGTTTCGGGTAAATTGCGTAATTCATATTTAAATGTTTTCACACTCATTGGACTTTGACCTAGAATTTAAAGCATAGAAGTACACAACTGGAAAAGTAAAAAAGAAGGATTTCTGCTTTTGTCGTCGAATTTATCCAAGCAATTATAAAAATAGTGAACGGGCACAAAAGAGTAAAATGTGGATTTTTCATTGGACGATGGACAAGTTGACTTTGATTAGCTCGAAACCGAGTGAATGGGGGCAGACTAGACCCATTATAAAGCCGGCAAGAAAGAGAAGGAAAAAAGTCGCCGAGCTCTCACATTTTTTTTTATTTGGCCATGAACGGACATTGTGAGCAATTCATTTGCCTCGTTGAATTGCCAATTTGCAAGGTTTCTTGCACGTTAATGCTTTTGTATAGAGAAAAAAAGGGAGAAATAGAATATGAACAGATAAAGGGGCAGCCGGCTGCCGACTTGCGTGGGCAACGGTGGGGGTCCATTTGGCTCTATCAAAAGCATTCACACTACCCATTTTTCAGATGTCATCCAATCACGATTAATTTATTGCTCTTCGTCATGGAGGATTTCAGCCTCTTTTTTTAAGGTTTTCCTCGTGAGCATTTCGGCAGTTCTATTGAGTTCGGCCCATCTTGCCATGACCATGGGCCAGCCGGCTTCTCAGTTCTCGTCAATTGTTCACGGCCCAATCACCCCCGATTCCAAAGAATGGTGGCCCGGGGAACTTTCCCCGGGTGGGGTGGGGTGGGCTGAGTCCGAGTGGTCTCCGAAATGCCTCATTTAACGAGAATTTTTTTTTGAAGAATTATAAAAAAAATTATAAATTTATTGTAATTATATCAATTCAGTTCCAAAATTCTTTTTTTTTTAGTCAATTCAACTTTAAACTTTTTGCGATTGTGCAAATTTAGTTTATTTGGCAGGTGTTGGCGAGCTCATAGCTGCCTTCACCTGAAGCCTATCTCCATCTAAAATGATTAAGAGACGATGGGGGTCGACCTGCTCTATCTCGTTGGACTTGGGCTTCCATTGGAAACTTTAATTTTCGCCAGGAAGCAACGACATCAGATTATCGACTGCTATAATTACATGAACGACGAAATCGTAGTTACGAACGACCATGTCATTATAGAGAGTCACGAGTGGGTTCATCAGATCTGCACGGGCACGGCTTTCAAAGGTTGGGCCTTCCCTAAGGTGATGCCGAACTTATCCTCCATGCTCATATCTTCAGGCACGACCCCATCGGCAAGCGTCCAGTCGAAGCAATTAAGGAGCGATCCCAACATCATGTGCAGCATCCTCAAGGCCAGAGGCAAGCCTATGCATATCCGCCTCCCTCCGCCAAACGGGGTTAGCTCAAAGTCATGTCCCTTCACGTCCACTTCGGACCCTAGAAATCTCTCTGGCGAGAACACATCCGGATCCTCCCATAGGGTCGGATCTCGCCCTATCGCCCACACGTTGACGAAGACCTGTGCCCCCTCGGGGATGGTGTATCCGCCCACCTCCAAATCCGCCCCGCATTTTCGGGGGAGGAGGAGCGGCACCGGCGGGTGCATCCGGAATGTCTCCCTGACAATGGCCTGTAAGTAAGGCAGGCGGGCGACGTCGGGTTCGTTGACGAGGTTGCCTTTGCCCATGACTTGATGGAGCTCAGCCTGGGCTTTCGATAGCTTCTCGGGATTGTGGAGTAGCTCGGCCATCGCCCATTCCACCGAGCTTGACGTAGTATCGGCTCCGGCGACAAACACGTCCTGCATTTCGTGAAATGAATGGCGGTTTGAAAGGAAATAGTCCTATAGCGCCTGAGAACATAATGGATGACTTTTTAGTTTTTTATTTTTCACCCTTTCATTTTCTTGTGCCGTCTTGGTTACGATCTTTATTAATGTCGAAACTGCAAATTTTCATAATAACTAAAGGTAGTTTAAAATATCTACATCTCAAACATGCTTTCTGATAATAAAATAAGCTAAGCAAACGGTCAACAATGACAAAGAACACGTGCACACCTACCAGTAACAAGGGCTTGAGCTGGGACTTGTCCATGTCCTCCTCCTTATCTTCACACATGTCAAGAAGCGAATCAAGCACATCCTTCGTCCTCGGTGAGCCGGGCGTTTCCCTCTGCCGCAGCCGCCCCACTATCAATTGATCGAACAGATCGAACATCTTCCCAAAGTACCTCGTCATCCGACGCCTCGTGCCTTGCGGGTCGATCTTCCTAAGCACCGGGAAGAAATCCACCACGTTAGGCTTCCCGGCCTCGGCCATGATTTGCCAAACGGTCTCCTTGAACTCTTTCGCCGAACCAGAAGAACGGTCCACCAAATCCAGAGAGAACATGGTGTCGGCCAAAAAGTTTATGGACGTCATGAAAGCCGCTTCGCCGATTTCCACTTCACCGCCGACGCGAGCGCTTTTCTCCACATGCGCTAGGAGTTCTTGGACTTTCTTGCGGCGCAGGTGCTGAGTGGAGTCGAGCTTCATGTTGGAGAATAGGTGCACGTTGAATATCCTCCTCAGGTTCCGCCATAGAGGCGAGACGGGGACCCAAGGCAAGCTTTGCATGCCCTGATTGAAGGCGGTGACGGCATCGGGAATCATGCGGTTGGCGAACGAAACGTCGTGAGTCTGGAGGATTTCTCTGGACAACGTGGGCGATGAGATGACGACGGTGGTTATGGCCCCAAGTTGGAGCTTAATGATGGGACCGTAAGTGTGGGCGAGCTTGGCGAGGGACTTGTGAGGGAGGTTTCCGAGCTCAAGGAGGTTACCGATCACCGGGAGAGGTGGCGGGCCGGGCGGGAGATTGGAGGGGCTTGGCTTGGTCTTCTTGGTGATGAAACGAAGAGCTTGGACCAGACTCCAAGCGAGGTAAGCACACAGTATCAACACTAAGAGGTCCATCTCTCTCTCTCTCTCTCTCTCTCTCTCTCTCTCTCGCGGTTGAGAGCTTCAAAGGTAAATTTATATAGTCGAGCTATGTAGGCTGGTTGTTGGGGACTAGAACAATCTGAATATGAGGAACTTTGTGGCTTCTCCATTCTTACAAGTATGTTATGTAATGCATTGCTTGAATAGTAGTAATTATCTTATAGAAAATTAGCAATGTAATTACTAATAATTACTCTTATATTATATACGAAATGTATAGCATCACCAGTACAACTATGCGAGTTTCCGATGTTCGTTAAAAGATTTGACCAAACAGTCAAAACTTACTTCGTCAGTAGCTAATACCACATCGCATGCTCCTTGATTAGGTGTACCTTCTTGGGCCAAAGAGATTATGGCTTAGCGTGATGTAGTAGTTGGACAAACTACCCTTCTCGCACGTGAAGGAAAAAATTCTTTGAGAAATATTTTAGACTTTAGTTTATAATCTTGTCCCTATCATATCTCTTATTGGCTGCATTATAGATTACATACATACGCCATTTACATATGAAAATCATTAAGATAAAGATTAATACTACGAAAAACATTAAACTGGTATATCAATAATAAATTTACCTCAAATTAATTTTTTAACCACAGAAAATTTCAAATTAATACACTTGTGATAAATTTATCATCCATTAATTTACGTTAAATTTTACCGTTAAATTGCCGAATTAGATGATACGTAACAATTAACGAGTGAATCGATTTGAAATTTTATTTTCCATTTATCTTAGGTGTATCGGTTTGTAATTTTCGTGGTATTAATTCAATTTAATAGAAACTAATGGAAAGTAAATTTGTCACAAACGTACCAATTTAATGGAAAAGCAAAAAATGGCAAACTTAGAGAAAAGATCTTCAAGAACTGCCTCCACGAGAGAATGTGCTAGAGGGGGCCTATCTCGAGGAAACTAAGGGCGAAGTAGCTATAAATGGAGCAAGAAATCATGTGGAGCATCGTCAAGAAGATGGGTGTTGAAACCTAAATTTTGACGACCAATCATCCATTTATTACATTGAAAATTATGGATTAATTTTTAACCCCTAAATGAAAATATTAGAATTTTAATTACATAATGTATATTTTTAAGAGCATTTATTATATAGTTTATATTAATTGCATTGGACCCGTGGATGGCTTCGAATTGATGGTTCTAAGCTTTAATTTAGCGAGTTGGATTAAACCCACAGTGAGAGAATTTCGGCGAGCCTGTCTTTTTTTAATGGCAGTAATTATTCATGTCGAGTTTGGAAAAATTGGTCAAATGTTTGAAGCGATAAAGCTTTATATTGTCCAAGATTTTTTGACCATATCAAATAGGTGTAACTCTTGACGATATTTGTATATGCCTAGCTACTTGATAGGCAAATCAGCGAGCGACGATTCGGTTGATTGTGGGAAGGAGACGAAAAGAAGAAAGGCTTGAACGTGAGTGAGAAAGAAAAGATTTGGCTGAGCTGGTGGACACAAAATGGACAAAAAATAAGAAGTAGTATTTAAATAAAAGAGGGAAAGTCAGAAGAGAGGAATCAACTGCATCTCGGACCGTGTCCTCTTGAAGTAAGATATAATATACATTGCTTTTAAAATAAGAGGATCTCGTCTCTTTCCTGGAGTTCTTCAGCTGCCCTACATATAAAGCATGACTTACTACGAGAAGAAGGGAGTCGGCAATTCTATTCAAAAAGCACACAGAGAGACATACACGTGAGAGAGAGGGAAGAGAGACAGAGAGAGAGTCCTCTTTCGGCCGAACCAAGAAGCCTCCACGTCGTGCGAGGCTCCCTTGCCGTGGCGCCGCACCCGAGCCACCTGAGTTGCCATCACTACACCGTCTTTGTTGTGTCGCCCCCAGTAGCAACAACGGACTCGCTGCCGTGACCTTGTTGCCACCGTGATGGGCTGCTGACCTGGTGTCAACCTCCTGCCGTCATGACCAAGCCTCGACGAGCCTTGCTCAACTGAGACGCTGACGGAGCTGCTGCCTTCCTCGTGCCAGATTGCTACTTGATTCGCTGCTGCCCCGTGATTTCTCCTTGCAGCAATCACTCGAGCAGCTTCCGCATCCCCAACGATCCATGATCTACTGCTTTGCTATACCACGAACCAGCACACCCTAGGGACGCTTAAACCATTGTCGCCTAGTTCAGAGTCAGCGAGGACTCCCGCGAGTTCCATCTAGCCTGGCGATGCCCTAAAGTGTTTTCTTCTGATTCACTAACAATCGCTCAACAAGCTTTCGCCGCTTCGTTTGAACTCGTTCTTTGGAGGTTTCGCCGAGGTCCAGCCAAGGCCAACACCTCCCGACCAAGGTGAATACCACGTCATATTTTTGCGGCCACCGCTTGCAAGCCTGGAGTCCACGGTCAAAAGAGTTGCTAGAATTTTGGCGAAATAAGTCAAAGTGTTGAATTTGTCTTCTTTCGGATGTTGTCCAGAAGTGATTATGCGAAAAATGGTCAAAGCTTCCTTGCCGCGGAGCCACCCCGATATCTTCGTGCCGAGCCGAGCAGTCCACCGTAACTCACCTTGGGTGTCCTCGCCGCTGCCGGTCACCTGCCTTGCCATGCTTCAAGCCGCCTAACACTGCTCACACCGTCATCGTCGCCCTTCACCATCGTGGAGCCGGTTGTGATCTCGGTTTGATTGTGTTTGGTTCAAATTTGGAAATAAGATCCTCAAATTTGGTAAGGTGCATATCTCTAGTAAATTTATAATATTTAATTATCTTATTTGAGTGATTCAATATCATCAACAATCGGTTGATATATTCTATTAGCAATTAGAATATTCTGTTAGATATTTAATTAAGTAATGTAATATTCATAAAATCTTAAGATGTCCCTCAAGTTAAGAAACTTTTAGTACTTGAACGGCCGTCCAATCTCTAACTACAAGATACGATGCTCGGGGTGCAGAAAATCCTCCATTCAATCCATAACCATTTGAATGCGATCATTAATTTACCCATTCCCAAATTTGAAAGGATAAACCTTCCATCAATATCTACAACTACTTGGATATGATTGTCGCTTTATTTTGTATTCTTATTGAGATAGATAACGTAAGATTGTGGATTACATTATTTAATTAAAAATCTATCTATTATTTAATTGCTTTCCTTAAAAAAGAAAAACCCAAAAAGTATATTTGAATTATATTTGATTCTTGCTATAATATTACTTGCTTTAGGTTAGATTGCATGTTTAGATTAGGTAATTTATTTATTCCGAATTTTTAAACTAAAAAAACCCAAACCATTGCTTTAGGATGTTATATTTTCCTGTTTCTTAATAAAAAATTGCATGTTTAATTATTGAGCAGTTTTAAATTTGAATTTTAATTAAAGAGTAAAGAAAATATAAAAAATATCATGCATGTGTTATGTAAAATTAGTTCATCCCTTACACGTCATTTAATCATTGCATGTTTAGGATCATTTAAATGTGTAACATATTAAGATAGTTTCATTTAATATTTCCCTGTCATTATATTATGTCATTTAATTAATGTCACATAACATATAGTTTACTAATTAGATTTATTTAATTGTATGTCGCATCTCATGCTAGTACAAACCCATTTTTATACATGCACGTAGATTAGATTTCATTAAATAAGAAAAAAAATTCTAAAAAAGATTGAATGACTGCGTGTTAATTAGAAATCATATCTAAGGCCGTTGATGTAAATTCTAAGCTAACATTGTAGATACTTTTGCTATTATGAGGTAAGTCCTACAATTTATTTATTACTTTATTGGATGATAAATTAGTGGTTTGCGCACCCGCACATCAGTTTACATATTGGGAAGTAACAAAATGAATCCAAACTGTTTATCAAACATTTTTTTCATAAAAAAGAATGGTACTGAAATGACATTAGAGAAACCTAGTGTAATTAAATCCCATACTCAAAATATTTGGTTTGTAGGAGTAATAATGTTCCTGTTATTTTACTTAGGTGTTTAAGCGACCTACCATAAATTGATTAGCAGTAACTTCGTATTGAAAGTTCTTTGCACGTTAAGAATATGAATCCTAAGTTGCGAATTGGTATGGGTCGGGAGAGCTCGGGTTATGGACTTAATAATTCATTAGTCAAACCCCTAGGTGATGCATCGCAAGGGTAAGGTTGCAACGATGGGGTACCAATTAGCCGTAAAAGCTAAGGAGGTACTTGTTGAGGAGGACGGCACCAAGAGGTGATGATAAGGGCTGTTAGGATGGTGGGGGAGAGGCGGGGCCCCGTGGTAGCGTTGCGGGCCTCACCAGTGGAGGGGGGTTGCCGGGATGTTGAGCACTTGGTTGGTAGTGGTGGCAAGGTTCAGCCTTAGGTTGCTCATTCCATGGGTCATCCATGTCTAGGCTTCGACTATGGTTGCTTCAGTGCAAAATTGTAAAAATGGGAGTAGGGAGGCGTGGATTTGATTGAACTGTGAAGGTTCAGATTGGGGGAGGAGGTGGAGCCTGGAGCATTGGATGGGAGCCAAAAACATCATGAGATCTCTATTGTAAGTGCCAAAACTTACTATGAGTGAATATTTAAGTGTTAAAAGTTCAAAAAAGTAGACTCCGTTTGGTTCAGCTTTGAGGGAATGTCCTTGGGGAAATACAAAGGCCTTTAGTCTAAAGGGGTTTGACGAAATGCAAATATTGTTTGGTAAATTAAAATTGAAAAGATGCATTGAGATGCAACTTGGGGAAAATGCTGTTTGGTAAACACATACATTGGGAAAGTCCTTTCATGTGCTAATTTTAAAATTTTGCAACTTTGATTTGTTGAAAATAAAAAATAAAAATCAATGACCTTAATTTATATATATATATATTTTCAAGTTGAGAATAATGTATAAGAGACCTTAATAAATTTTTAAATAAAAAAATCGCATCAAACTCAATTAAAAATAGAGTAATTTCATTACAATAAACATGACAACATATGTCCGAAAGAAAGAAATAAGTTATCGTTAAATATTACAAATGTTCTTAATATTTGTCAAGTTTATAGCTATTAGGTGCTATGTCAGGGAATGTATTATTATTAGAAGCACTTGTCCCCTCATTTACAACATCATGGTCAACTGAATATCCATACTCGGGATCCAAATCTCTGTTTCAAAATCTGTATCGAGTTATGGCATTTTTTTCTTATAAAATTATGCAAAGCCATTGTAGTTATGACAATTTGCACTTGCTTTTCATAAGAATAACTTGACATAGTAGTTAAAATCCAGGAATTCATCTTCCTATTGTTCACAATTTTCCTTTCTTGAGAATCATCCATAATTGCCTAACATAACAAAATATAAAGTTAGAATAAAAAAAAAAAACAATGAATAATCTTAACAATCCATTAAGAAAAACAATAGTATCAATCAACATATATATGTAAAATCAACCACATAAAGAGAACCCAAATTAGAAACAATTATCACATTAAAAAAATTAATATAAATTAGGTCCATACATAAGAGAGTTCGCATATAAAAATGAAATAGCATATTAAAAATTCATATAAGATGCTATGACAACATCTTAGTCATGATTAAGTTCTTCCATCTCAAGCTTGAGATACTTCACCTTTAAGGCATCAGTAATCAAATTCATGAAAACCTGCCTATTGTCTATCATTTTCTTAAAATGTTTGATTACAAAAAAATACAGCTTTTCATCTTGCACAATCTCCGATATGGCATCCAACATAGATATGAGGTCCTTGTAAAGACCAAATCCCTCATATGTTCGAGATGTAACAGCATCAACATTCCTACTTTCAACAGTGGAACAAAGCCTGTTAATTTGGCTTCCAAGTAATTGTGTTGGGCTCAAATTCTTGTCTTTCTTTTCTTGAGTTTGCCTCATTGAAGTCTGCGCCACTCTTTTACAAGCTCGAGTTTGAATTGGTTCATCAATCTTTTGACTCATATGACATTCCAAATTATCATCAGTAGATCCTATGCCATAATCAATATCGAGTTGTATGGCATCAATATTCTCATCAACACATAAACTTTGTGCAGGATTCCAAGTGATTCCTCCAGTAGCAACCGTATCCTTGAACATTCTATCTAGCAACACTTCAAGATCAAGAGGTATGCCTTTTGTCCTAAAACCTTAACCTTATGATTGGCCTGTTATAAAAAGCATTTGAGTGAGTTGTATAATTGAAAATGGCCTGTTATAAAAAGAATTTGAATAAGTTGTATAATTGAAAATGAGAACTTAATCGAAAAGTAAAAGAATAATGATAAACACCTGGATTTTACTCTCCCATCATTCATCACTCATATCAATGGTTTTCTTCCTTGGATCCCATCCTAGTCCTGTTTTACTACAAACCAATGTCCTCCATCTTTTCCATTATTCCTTAAGGTTATCCCATTTACTCTTCATTTGAGTTTTATTATACTTTTTGCCCCTCAACTTCTCAAACTTATTAATTATGACGGTCCATCCATCTCTCTTGTTTGTTGCAGGACGATTACCCTTATCGATTTGTTTAAAACACAACTTACAAAATGTTTCCACATCTTCGGAGGCCCAGTATGCATTTTCCTTTGTTGACCTCGCTATCTTCCAATAATATGAGTATGAATAGATTTGAGAGACATAATAATAATAAAAATTCAGCAATTGAATTAAAGCTAAATCAAGGTGAACTAGTAAAGCACAAATCAAAGTGACATTGTATTAGGTATTGCCCAAAAAACAAGAAAAAAAAAAACCAACATCATAGCCTCATTGTTTGTATATACCATAGACTAATTAAAAGAACATGAAACAAGTAGAGTCAAAATCATGTATCTATCAAAATAAATTTTATGAAGCTAAAGTAACCACTGTCAATGGACATAAATTTGGGGGCTTTAGTCACCTTAGATTATTTAGTTCTGAGATATGCTAGAGAAAAGCATATTGTGTATTCAACGGCATCTATACTATGCTAAATAATTTATGGGGTAATAAATCATGTACATAAAAGTTCCACATGGCTATTCTAGCCCACTTGAAGCTTTAGGAGTGTAGGCCTATAATCAGACCCCTTCGGTTTTGCTTAGTAATGACTTGATTTCTTCATTGAAATACCGCTTACTACTATATAATATTGACTTTTGAAAAATCTAATTTTCATAACTCAGGGTTTATTTTTTCCCTGCGGATGATACTAAATGAACCCGACAACAATCGTACATACGTAAATCTTTGACTTTTGATAAATGTAAAGAGAACTCTCCGAATATAAAATAGATTTCACATGAAAATAACTAGTTTTAACCCAATTGACAAATCTTGTCCCTTTGACTCGCATGCCCGTGATGTGTAATCAAATAAATAAAAAAAACTTTGATGTTCAAACCAATTTGCTAAAATGGATAGCTTTAAGAGATGATCTTCAAAGACGTATTACATAGTACTCATTTTAAAGACATATCTTTTCAACAACTCATGCTAGAGTGGAAAATGTTATGCGAAAGACAAACATGAATAACTAAACTCCCTTGCATATTAACAATTTCAGAAGGAACCTTAACAATATCTCAAATACGGGGCTTTCTACGAGAACCAAAGAAAAAGTGACTGATTTACTTGCTCGAAATGGACGATAGTATTGTGATGTTTTGCTTTTCCTTTCCTTTTTTGTTTTCATTCTATCCTTCTACGTTTCCAATGTTCTAGGATTTTTGCTTTTACACATCCTTTTTAATCTTTAAAAGAAGGAAACCAACGTTAGAAAATAATGAATTTTAAAGACTAACGTATTGGCTGGTATTCAAATGTTATACGTGTTTTTCCCAACCAGTGGTTGTATCTTAGCAACCTAGTAATTTATGCCATGAGACTAATACACTAAATTACATAATTAGTTAAATCTCATCTGCAAAAGTGATTAATGAGTAACTTTTCAGCATAAAATTTAGCTTTGCTTCCATGATCTTTTCAAACACTCCTTCAAGTTAGAAGTACATATACAGAAAACAAGATCCAACCCCTTTTGTTGCCATGAGTCATTCGCTCCACAATTTACTTTTGCCACTAGTCCCATACTTTTGTCATTCTATTCCTCATTTTCTGTAAATATTGCCTATTCAAAGTTGGGATAGAATAAGCTTAAAATGTTAGGTTTTTGATGGGAAGCTCAAAACAACAACAATGTTTGACAACGGATGGACCTTTAATAGGAGTTTTCCTCATTCCTAAAAACCCCATTGTGGAACGCACAATTTCTCTAATGAAATCCACAACCTATTTCTTTTTTCACAGAGGAAAAATCATCGCGACAAACTTGTATAGAAATTGAAGTTAGCAAAGAAAGAGGGAAGCAGTGAACAGAGAGGAAAAGCGAGGGGAAAGGAGAGATGGACAAACAATCATTCTCCCAAATGCTACGATCTCTCATCAAATCAGAACATGCCACTCTAGCCATAAGGTATGCAATTACCCACACAAATTTCCATAAAAATCGCAAACATGAATTGAGAAAATCTAGCCTGGATAGAGGCGAGCACAAGCGCGAGTGCAGCATGATGGGAGAGCTCAAGGGCAGCGAGCTTGAAGGAATGACGTGATGAAGAGAACTCAAACCCCTGCCAACCATGAGGGAACGCCGCTTCAAGCACGAAAGGGGGAGTCGTCAAGGTACGAGAAAGGCGAGGGAAATTTCTACATCCTAATAGAACCGAGAAAATCTTACCTTGAGAGAGGCAAGTGCGAGGGCGACAAGCGCTCGAGGGCGGTGGCCGTGAAGATTGTAGTGTGAGGAAGAGAGGTGAAGGGTGGTGAATTTGAGGGTCGAACACGAACAATCGTGAGGTAGAGAGATGCGTGAGAGTATAAAAGAGCATAGGAGGCATGAGAGTATAAAAGAGCAAAGGAGGCGTAAGGCTACAGAAACGTAAGGAAGATGAGGTTTTTAGAGTTCTCTATTTAGAAAATGGCAAAAACGGATTTTGGTTAATAAATGAGGACAAAATGGGCAATTGACATATTTTCATTAAACAAATGAAGTAGCATTTCGAAAATGCTACTTCTCAAATGCACCTCTACCCCTCTATTCCCCTAAAGGCCTTTGAAGTCCCTTGGAGATGCAATTGCATCTTCCCAAAGCCCTAAAAAACTTGAACCAAACACCACCTACATTTGGCCAAACCCCTTTAGAGCCCCAAAGCTCTTCCAAATGTTGAGCCAAACGGGGTCTTAAGTGTCAATTCTAGTGAGGGTAGTTAGAAATCCGACATGACATTATTTTAAAAATAAATTGGTCGATGTGGCTCGTCGAGTTTGCCTACTTAGCAATGAATGTGCAAAAACGACGTTGTTTTACCCCAAAATCATTTTTTAATATAACTATTAATTAAATTAAATTAAAAAACTAAAGTTTTAAGAAAAAAATGGAGGAGCAATAGCAAATCAGTGAGGGCCTTTACAGCCCTGCTATTGCCCCACCATCGTCAGAAAGGGCCAGTGATGGTGGGTGATGGTGGGGCAAGGGTTAGTTGGGTCACCCCCCCTTTGGTGATCAACTAGGGTTGCTAGCCATTGGTGGGTCGACTCTCACCCCACTATCCCCGGCCCATTCCAACAATGGTGGGGCGACAGTGGCGAAGGCTATGGAGGCCTTTGCTAAAGTTGGGGTTCTCTCTCTCTCTCTCACATAGTTTTTTTTTTTTAAATTTTTTTAATTAATATTTATATTAAAAATTAAATTTGCCTACAGGTTTTTTTTTTTTTTTTTTTTTTTGTGCAACGGATAAAAATTGCTATGTCGGCAAAAAAAAATCCAGAAAATTTTACATCAGTAGTTTGATTGGAATTTATCATCATTAGTACTTAAGTATTCCATTGTTCTTCGATTTTGGTACTTAAGTGTACATTTTAGAACTTTTAGCATCTAAGTATCCCATTGTGTCTAGTTTTGCACTTACAATGTCCGCACCCTAATTCCACGCAAAGTGAGCTCTTTGGTGTCCGTTTTCGAATTAGAGTGTCGATATTGGATACTCTTTCCTTTCCTTTTCTTCTTCATTTTCTTTTATCATTTTTTTTTTCTGTTTTCCAATCCCTTTCTCGAGTTTGGTCTGACTAAGTTTCTAACTTTTCAGTAAAAGCCAACTATTTCAAAAATTGATTTTAAGAATTTAAGTTTTGGGTAAATGTGTAATTTCATATATAAATATTTTTAGACTTGTTGGATTTTCACTTAAATCTAAAGTGCGGAAGTATATAACTGGAAAAGCAAATAAGAAGGGTCTCTGTTTTCGTCATTGGGCTTATCTCGATCGAAAATCACAAACCCGCACTTAACGAGTCAAATGCGTGTTGGCGGCCATGACATAGTGAATGGGCTCAAAAAGATTAAAATGTGAAATTTTCATTAAGCCATGACACAAGTTGACTTGATTGGCTTGAAACCAAGTGAATGGGGCGGCAGTCTAGACCCATTACAAAGCCAGCAAGAAACAGAAGGGCACCGAGCTCTCATATGCCACGAACGGACATTGTAAGCAATTCATTTGCCTCGTTAAAATGCCAATCCGCAAGGTTTCTTACACGTTAATGTTTTTGTAAAGGGAACAGGAGAGAAATAGAATATGAATAGATAAAGCGGCAGCCGACTTGCTCGGACGAGGTGGGTCCATTTGGAGAGCGGTGCCAGTTTGCAATCATTGACTCGATCGAAGCATTCGCGCTACCCATTTTAAAAATGTTATCTAATCACGATCCATTTATCGCTCGTCATGGAGGATTTCAGCCTCTTTTTTTAGGTTTGCCTCGTGAGCATTTCAGCTATGTAGAAGACGGGACACTCCGGAAGCGCCGTGTCGTGTCCGACACTCCGACACGTGTCCGACACGCTCCGACATGTCCCGACACGCTCCGACACGCGGTCAACGAGTGTCGAAAAATCCGACACATGGTCAACTCTTTCCGACACGCTCCGACACGCGAGTCCAGAATTCCGACACGCGATTCCGACACGCACAGGGTCAATTTTAAAAATTTCTAATACTTATGGGGTCAAAATATAAATATACACAAAAGAAGTAATAAAAGAAGTAATAAAATTGCTATAAATATACACGCGCGGGGTCAATTTTTTTTTTCAGTTTTGTTTTTTTAGAATTGTTTTATTTTTTTTAAAAGTCTTTTACTATGAAAGAAGTAATCAAAAATGCTATATATGATAAATAAATAAATTTAAAAATATCATTTCAGCATTTTTCTTTAAACAATGTTTTTTTCCTCTAAGTTTTGTATATTATTGTAACAAATTAAAATAATGAATGATATTATTTAATATTTTTTGTGTAAATTAATTCTAGGCTATTTTTATTATTATTTATTTATGTATTAATATATAAAAATATATTTAATATATAACGTGTTGGAATGTGTCGAAATTCTCTATTTTTAAGAAATGACGTGTCGTCGTGTCGTGTCGCGTGTCGCGTGCCACGTGTCGTTCGGTCTTGCTACATAAAGCATTTCAGCAGTTCCATTGAGTATGGCCTATCTTGCCATGACCATGGGCCAAGCGGCTTCTTGGTTCTCGTTAATTGTCCACGGCCCAATCTCTCCCCATTCCTGAAAACGGTGGTCCGGCGAACTTGCCCCACGTGCAAACGGGTGGTGCAGGGTGGGCCGAGGCCCGCCTGAGCGGTGTCCAATATGCCTTGCTTAACGAGAAAAGAATTATCGCATGCTCCTGCAATTCGCTGGCATGATCTAAAATGATTAAGAAACGAAAGGGGTTGACATGCTCTATCTCGTAAGAAACAAGTACATCCATCAATGCGCGTCCCTGACTTAAGCAAATCTCGCACAACTTAATTCAGTCATATTTCGTTGTCAAGATATAAATTATACTCCACATTATTCTCTAACAGATTCGGCTCTTGTAGTAAATAGTTGTACGCATCATTTCGAGTCGGTACCAGAATCAATTTTCTCAATTTAATTCTTCATATCCACCTTGGACGCGTTTGATGGGATTGGCTCTTATTAGGTGTGATGGTATATTATATTATATGTATGTAAATTTTCAAGCAGGCGCATCTAGTTCGCCTGCTTAAGGCCATCATCATCAAATTGGTATACGTGTAAGAGCTAGAAGGAATGGTAAGATTGTCAGAAGTTTTGAGAATGGAAAGCTACTGAAGATTGGAATTGCGTATATGCTTTTCATATATAACAATAAGTAATCACAACTCTATTTATAATACAAGAAGTTTAAAAAAACAGAAAATGTACACGATCTTTAAAAAATAAATTGCCTAACATGCAATATTTCAGTCTTCCATCAATGAATCGATCAAGATCAATTAAGATCAATTAACATCGGCAACGGTATCTTCAACACTCCCCTCAAGCTTGGCGGTCTATACACATTAATCACACCTAGCTTGCTTAGTAAATACAAATATTGCCTTTGACATAAAGCTTTGGTACAAATGTCCATGGGCTGTTCTACTGTTCTTATTCCTCTTGTTTTGATCACCCCATTCTGAATCTTGTCTTTGATGAAATGATAATCAACTTCAATGTGCTTCTTCTTTTGATGAAAGATTGGATTTATTGCAAGTTTGAGTGCAACATCATTGTTGTAGAATAAGATAGTTGGTTCATTTACCCATACACCGAGGTCTTTGAGTAGGTCTCTTGTCTAGACTATCTTGCAACAAGTCTTTGCTATTGCCCGATATGCCGCTTCAATAGATGATAAAGAAACGGTTGATTGTTTCTTCGTCTTCCATTAAAATAATGAGTCTCCCAATTTTATATAGAAACCCGTAATAGATTTTCTATACATGGGGCAAGTAGCATAGTTAGTGTCATAGTAGGTGGTCATTTCCATTTTGTTGTCTTGAGACAATAATATCCCCAAACCTAGATATCCTTTCAAGTCCTTTACAACTTTTAATGTTGCGTTCATATGGGATTGTTTTGGAGCATGCATGAATTGGTTGAGAATTTGCACCGCATAGCAAATGTTGGGTCTGGTCATGGTTAAATAAATGAGTTTCCCAACGAGTCTTTGATAAGTAGATGGGTCTTTAAGCAAAGGATCCTTGCCCATGGGTGACAGTTCTTTGTCATGCTTACTGTTGTCAACTTGATATTATGATCAATTGGAATAGTAGCTAGCTTAGATCTCAACAATCTTGCTTTCGATATAATCTCTAGGACAAATTTGCATTGGCTGAGACAAATGCCTTTATTTGATCATGCAATTTCAATCCGAGAAAATGTTTTTTTTTTTTTTTTGGGAGGGGGAGGGGGGCAAGGTCCTAAATCCTTAATGTGGAAGTTAGAGTGTAGGTACTTCTTGAAGTCCTCAATGGCATAAGCATCATTCCCTATAATGAGTATATCATCTACATAAATAAGTAAGTAGATTGATGATGTATCTTGTTTTCAAGTGAATAAATCATAATTGTGCCTAGATTGCTGGAATTTTGCAACCATAAGTGTATTAGTGAATTTAGCATACCATGGACAAGAGACTTACTTGAATCCATATAGGGATTTATAGGGATTTACAAAGATGACATACACTATTCTCCCCTTGTCTATGTAATCCCGATGGAAGGTCCATGTAAATTTCTTTGTCTAGATCTCACGAAGAAAAACATTTATGGACATCCATTTGATGGAGGGGCCAATCATGGAGAGCAGCAATAGAAAAAGGACTGATCGGTGACTTCTTTTGCTACCGGTGAGAAAGTTTCCGTATAGTCAAAATCTTCTAGCTGTGTGAATCCTTTTGCGACTAGTATAGCTTTATAATGCTCAATGAATCCATAAGCTTTGTATTTGATTTTATATACCTATTTGCAGCTAATTGGTTTTTGATGAGGTGGTAGAGGAACAAAATCCCAAGTTTGTTTTCCATCAAGGCTCCTAATTCATCTTTCATTGCCTGTTGCTAACGAGGATCTTTGGTGGCCTCGCCATAGGAGGAGACTTCCTATTGCTCAAAAATTTTGCTAATACAGCACATATGTTTGGGTGAAAGATGAGCAAAACTTGCATAAGAGGAGATAGGGTATTGTTTACCAAATTTGTTCCAGGAGAAATATAATCTGTCGTCCATATGGGTGGTCGGATGCTTCGGCCTAAACTCCAAGGAATGACTGGTGCAGATTGGTGCAGACGGAATATCATCCTGTGACCTAGTAGAAGTATCACTCGGCGGAATAGATGGTTCCGAAAGTATAGAAGTATTAGATATTATTAATGATGGATTGCTAGAAACCTCATCGTCCGTATTTGGTACAAGACTTGCATCTATGTCAGGGGATGCTATTATTGAAGGTGTCACTTGGGGAAGCATAATCAATTGTGCCTATGGAGGATCAATGTCACTTAAGAATGGGCGATAATATGTATCCAGATTTTCCTGTCCATATGAAGATAATTTATCCTGGAAAGGAAAAATATCCTCATGAAAAGTGATGTCTCTGTTGACAAAAAATCATCCAATGGATAGATCATGTGACATCCGGAGTTTTCTTTGTATTTTATGATATTTAGGATATATAATTAGTATAGTAATTGTCAGCGGGGATCGATACGCTCCTGAATACGTATCAAATAAATTTCAAATATAAATTTTTACCGAGTTAAGGTTTCCATATTGTTCTATATCTTCTATTAATAATTTTAGTGGTATCAAAATAATTTTAGTGGTATCAAAATAATTTTTTGTTGCATCTTAAGTGGGAAGTAATCCTAAGGACTAAGCTAGAATGATCTACTTAGTACTCTTAAGCTTGGTTGGTTGATTGTTTACTTATTTACTATAGATTTCACTTTATAGTGTGAAAATGGTAAAATTAGGTTGTTGGGTTTGTATTAAAATGCTTTCCTCATGCCTAGAAGGTGTTTGAAGAAAACCCAAATGGTTTTGTTGCATCTAAAGTGGGAAAAGTGTGAAAATGGTAAAATTAGGCATGAGAAGAGTTTTAGTAAATTTTTGACAAAACATGGGAAAATTTTGAAATTTCCATAACTGAGATGAGGCTATTAATAGGGTTAATTTATGATTTTTAGCATTAATAAGTGGGTTTCTAAGTAATATTATTTAAGGGAAATTAAACCAGTTTTAAAAAATGAGTTTAGAAGCTTTAGGGGCAAATTTGCAAAAACTGAAAGTTCTGGGGGTTTGTCCACAGCTTGTGAAACCTTATTTTGATAGGTGGTAAAATAATTTTAGAGTTAATTGCTTAATTTGGATGATGTGTCAATTATGCAAAAATGGGAACTAGTTGTACTAATAAATCAAAAGTGGGTTGTTTTAATAGTTTTGTAAAAATTTGTGGTGTGTCCATAGTGTAAATAAAGTGTTAGTATGTCTTAGATGACAAAAAGTGTAGCTTTTAGTTTTAATTTGATTAATACGACTTAGTTAGTTGAAAATCGGAAATTAAGGATAAATTTGCAAAATGAAAATTTTACTAGGGCAATTGCTTAGTTTTAAGAATTTGGAATTATAGAAAATACTCCTCAATTTTGTGGAAAAAGTGAGCTTAATCAAATGTGGTTTTATTATAAATAAAAAAAGAAGGTAAATTTATGAGTTATTTTAATTATTGGAGGAGTTAGTGTCCATTGCTAAATGGATATCAAGAATTAATAAACCAATAAAATTTCTCTACCGAACAATTATGGCTTGGTGAAAAGAAAAAGAATATTTATTTGTTAAAGTGTACGTAATTGATTGATTCTCATGGATATCAAATGTGGTTTTATTATAAATAAAAAAGAAGGTAAATTTATGAGTTATTTTAATTATTGGAGGAGTAGTGTCCATTGCTAAATGGATATCAAGAATTAATAAACCAATAAAATTTCTTACCGAACAATTATTTGTGAAAAGAAAAAGAATAATTGATTGATTCTCATGGTTACATGAAAATGCCAAGAGATTAACGTGTTATCTTTTGTAATTGTAGACACACAAAAGTTTGTGGCACTTATTATGTTGTGGTTAATTATGTATATCTTTGATATTAAGTGAATAAGAAATTTGCCATGGCCTATTTGCCATTGAGTGAATTTCCTTGTATGAGTATGTATAAGACTCTAGAGTCAATCAGATGTTCTATTGTATAAGACGGTTCTCTACAAGGTTGAGATGACATGACTTGTGTAGTCATGGTATGACATGGCTTGTGAAGCCATGATATGATGCTAATAAATGGCTATCATTACGTGGATGTATGGTGGTGTATTAATCCTTGCTAATATAGAGGACACCCATGATTGATAGGCTAAGGCATGGCAAATGGGTATGTGTAATTCCATCCCCCATGAGTTATTTGATGTCTCTTTAGTCGATGCCTCGTGAATTGAAATGGTCATGGCCAGCGATGAATATGAGTTCATATGTGTAAATTGATGGGATTTTGTGGTACTTGTATATATATGTGATATCCATTTGCACATGTGTAATTGATCCTACACAATGTTATGGTTGCCTCATTGATATGTCATGACATTAAAAATAGTACATTTATCCTTACACTCATCATTCATGGTTGTTTTGCAGTGCCTTGGATTCACGATTTTGTTGACACTGGGTGGAGTGATAGGTGGATCTTCTATCTTAGACTTAGGAATTTCATTTACTAGGCCTCGACTCATTATTATTATTTTTTTCAGACTTGTAGGATGGCTCTTCCACCACCGCTATTTTTTGGAGCTCCAGCTCACATTGAGTATAGTTATGACGAGGTGGTAACGCCTTATACGGTTCTTATGTATATCAAGTGTACAACCTTGATTTGGGTCAACATGGGACTTGATGAGTGGGTTCGCACCGCATATAGCTTGGTACGCGATCTTCGATAGCGATTGGTTAGGTACCACTTAGAGGATTTGATGGTCCCCTTGACTACATTTTCGATGGGCTAGCGATGACAGAGGTCATTGATACTTAGATTTTAGCTTTAGTGTTGTACAGGCAAGCTTTTGGGTATAGAATGATAGAGTTGAAGTTAGATGATCCTAACTCTTCCCAGGTCTTTTGGTTTTTTGTGTGTTGTTTGTAATACTGTTTGGAGTTGTAAATATACAGTTAACATAATGAAATATTATGTGTAATATTTATCTGATGTGATGATCTTCTTGTATGTATATGGTAATGTATTTATAGTGCTTCCGCTTGCTACTATAAAAAAAAAAAAAATCTGAAAGTACATGTGTCACGTGTGACGTTTGGGGCGTCACGGATCAAGGACCAAATATCCCTTTTGAAAGGTAGGATACTGCATAAATCCACATTGGAGAGCATGGGGACCCAATTTGTCCCAATGGCCTACATTAGATACATAGCATAAATACCAAAAACACGAAGGTGATAAATGTTTGGGCTTTTGCCAAATAATAATTAAAAATGAGTCTTACCGTCGAGAATACGAGATAGCATCCGATTGATTAAGTAGGCCGTTGTGACCTCATAGTCTCCTCAAAATATTTTCGAAATTGAGGCTTGGTATTTAAGGGCTTGAGCAACTTCTAAGAGATGAAGATGTTTTCTTTCAACAACCTCATTTTGTTGGGGAGTGTAGACACAAGTATCTTCATGAAGAATCCCATTGGAGAGGAATAATGAAGAGCATTCATGATTAAAAAATTCAAAAGCATTATCAGTGCAAATCCGCTGTATAGATTTGTGAAACTAATTTTTAATCAAGATAAATAAATTCTTGAGATGAGAAAGTACTCGGGCCTTGGATCGCATGAGAAAAACTCGAGTTGCTCGTGTATGATCATACACAATTGTGAGAAAGAATCAAGATCCATCACAATGTAGAGTGTGATATAGTCCCCAAATATCCATATGTAGAAGGGCTAATTCCATAAAAAAGCACGAACTTTAGGTGAGAAAGCATGACTTTAGTCTAAAAAAAAAAAAAAGATAGGTGTTATCCCAAAATGGCCCGAACTTTATTTTGTCTAAAAAAAAAGACTTTAAATAAATCGCCCGAAATTTATTTTGTTTAAAAAAAAGGACAAATTTTCACTTGTGCATGACTAACCCTCATTCCATAGTCATATCGGCATGGCAATATCCAACATAGCAAAACGATGCTACATTAGTGTTTGGAGGAAGTGTTAAATTTAAGTTTTTAATCAAGATAAATAATGATTCTCATGAGATGAAAATAATTGGATCGGATGAGGCAAAGCTAGGGCCGTTAGATCATGATTAACAATTACACAACTGTTTGCAATGTTAGAAAGAATCAAGATTACATTCACAATATTAAAAGCGTGTGCATCTTGTAGTTAAATAGAGATGTGAAGCCTATTTGTAATAGAATTACTTTATTTTGTCTCAAATAAAATTTGGGCCAAATTTAGACAACATCTAAAGTTCGTGCGTTTTTTTTTTTTTGACAAAATAAAGTTCGGGCAGGATTTGGGACAACTCCTAAAGTTCGTGCTTTTTATAAGATAAAATAAAGTTCGGGCCAGATTTGGGACAACACCTAAAGTAGAAGAGAGAAAGCATGACTAGCACACAATGTGCTTTTTGGAAAAGGCATATGTGACTGTTTAACTAATGGACATATAAGGCATTTGGGATGAGGAAAAGAGGCACTATGGCCTAAATGTTGATGAGATAAAAAGAGCGTTTGTCGCGACCTACCTCCGGGGGGAGGGAGTAGGTTTAGGGTATTGCCTAAAGGATGGACCTAAGGCCCATGATTAGGCGTGTGCTCTCTCAAGTCCATACCTCTCGTGATATTGGGGTATTCTCAAAAAATTTGCAAAAAGGAGTCGCTACTAGCCTATTGAGGTCGGCTAGAAACCAAGTAAAGTATGGGAGTATACCTCACTTCCTACGCAACCAGAGAATCTAGAGTCGGGGATTTGATTACACTAATTGACCAATTAGTGCCATTTCGGTACCTAATTTTATTCATTTTAAAAGAAAAGATTTTTGTCAGGTAGTTTTGATTGATTTTACACCTATCCACTAACATGCAATGTAATAATGAGGTGATCAACAATTTATGACAAAAGTTGCATGGATGACTTTTTTGGAAAATCGCAAAAAATTTAAAACTCAATTTGTTTCGCAAAATACAACTTTCAAGAAAATGTTTTCTGGATTTCCCAACGTCCGTTTCTTGGAAAATAAACTAATTAGGGAAAACATTCTCCATCGCCCAAGGTGGCGTTGAGCTTTTTGAATGTGAGAAGGAAGGGGGCTTAAAACTAGGAAATTGGGGTCTGACTTTGAACTTTGCTTATTTAATGTTAGAAATATTCCTCTCTCGTATCGTTAGATGGGAAATGTTGCGGAGTGGGTCTTCGTGCCTTGTGTGTGTGCAGAAGGGGTAGATTACATCAAGTGGAAAACACCATAGAAAATGGCATCCAAGAGAGATTCTGAGTCTACGAATCGCCAAGGTATTCTTGTGCTAAAAATTTCATGTATTCTTGAAAGAAAGTTTTGTACGAAATTGTACAAGGCAAAATACTTTAAAGTAGTTCGGGCACTTCAGGTAACAAATCCAGACAACAACAGTCATGAGCTTTTGAATGGAAGCATATGAAATAATTCGTCCACTTCAATCCTTTGCTAATAATGAATTTGCAAAATTTCAGCGGGGTAAAACTCCTCAGAGCGTACGATCGAACCTGTGTCGTACGCCTTGCCAACCCCAGATGATGATACAAGAAGTAGAGTTCCGGTCACATCTAAGCTCAAGGAAGAAATGCAACAAAGGAAGCAAGTCGACTTATAAGGACTTTGTAAAAGCATGAAACTCATGTCATGGGCGTCTCCAAGAGGGCGGAGAAGTACCACTCGTTCTTCTGCGCCCCCGGTCGACCTTCCTCCCGGCGTTCCACCTCAGCTTCTTGAACCCAACCCGCTCCATCATCGGCACGTACGTCCCATTCAGCTGCGGGCCTTCAAAGAAGAAGTGGTCGAGCCAGAACAGCCCACCCGGCCTCAGCACCCGGTAAATATCGTACAACGTGAACTCCAGCATCGTGTCCGGGATCCAGTTGCTCAGCACGTGCATCAAGTGCACGATGTCCAGCGTGTTCTCGAAGAAGGGCAGCCTCTGGGTGCATCGAGATGAGCCCTCGGGATGCGATGAAGCTGTTGAACGGGCCGTCCAGGTTCATCGTGGTGGTCACGATGGTCACGTTGCGCTCCCTCATCCTGGCCGTGAACGTCTCACTCCCTCCCCCAATGTCTAGGCCAATCTGAATGGTACCTAGTGGCCTGGTGGCCAGGACCTAGTCGGCTAGAAACCAAGTGATTTTTTGGCCAACGCAATCATAAAATTTAGGGTGACTTTAACACTAATTGACCAATTAGTTTTTTTTTCGATACATAATCTTGTGCATTTAAAAAAAAAAAAAAAAAGATTTTTGTCAGGTAGTTTGGATTGATTTTACACTTATCCACTAAAATGCGAGGTGATTTTACACCTATTCACTAACATGGGTATTTTCCCCCATTTTAGAAGACTTTTTTTGGCCGATGGAGAACATTAGTTTATTTTTGAGTTTTAAATTTTTTGTGAGTTTTTTTTTTGCGAAAAGTCATCCATGCAACTTTTGTCATAAATTGCTGACGTTGCTGTCCTATGTGTCACGATCAGATGGCCGGCGGCTGCTAACATGGATGATTTTTGCAATTCTTGTGAAGAAGGCAACATGCTGGCTTGATGAAATGTTATGTTCCCCTCTTTGCTCTGTCCTTGTCCTGTTAACATTTCTGTGTTATCAAATGATTCGGCTGAGTTCGGAAGCTTATGGATGTGGTGGTTGATGGATTTGTCCGGAAGAAAAGCTTAACAAAACAAGAGTTTTTCCAACTAGTTGGGCTACATGGCTTGCTCAAGCCGATGCCACCAAGCATACTCAACATCAGCGCGGCTAAACGCGAGAAGTTTCAGGAAGCTGTTGTGGGAAAAGCATCCATGTGCAACATGGCGTGGCTTGGTTGTCGATGCAGAACCATCGCGTTGCGGAAAGAATCGCTTTGCCGACGCCTTAGGAAGCTCGACCATAGCACAATATGGTCAAGTCAGTCGCAACAGTCATCACTATCAATTGGCGAAACGGAAGTACCGCTTTGACAAGGGAAAGATCGTGCTAATGAGGTCGTGATCAACACTGACGGGCCTCAAATCTCCTTCAGGTGCAGCCTCTTCTTAGGTTGCACATTTTTTCAGAGCATGTCTGGTTGGAGCCTATCCATCTTCGTCACCGGTCATTTGCCATGGCAAACAAGAAATTCGAGTTCTTCGATTTGTTTTCCCCATCGTGATCTAGCTTGCTTTTCAAACCTTAAAAAAAAAAAAAAAAAAAATCTCCATTCTTAAGCTTTAAGCATTTCTACGATAGTTGATTTGGAGGGTAAGACATGACCTTCCAAGTTGGACTTTATGCCAACCATTGACGAAGGGGAAAATATTCGGTGGTTCCAGTGTGACGTCAGCAACTGGTAGGTTTTTATTTTTTTGGCTTACAACTACTCATGTATTGACAAGAGTCTGCTGACGTGGAACTAAATAGGATGATAACATTTTCCCCTTGCTCGATCAGTGCCAATTAAAGTCAGGACAGCTGAATAGGCGGACCTAGGCAATTACTCCAATGGCGATGAGACGTTGCTAAGAAATAAAATTCAAAATTTGGAAATGTTAAGTGCATTACTTCTTGAGAAAAACACAAGCCTAGAATGTAGCAAGAAAGTTGGGATAAATATATTAGGAATGCAATAACTTTTGTACGATACTTATTTGAATGTAACAAATTTTAAAAATTGATCACTTGGGTACCATCGGCGATTTAGTTTGTCAAAAAATATGATGTGGATGCCAATTGTCCTAAATGACTTCGTCAGCATTGAGGTGCACAATTTTTGAATAATTTTTATATTTTTTTGTTGAATAATTTATTTTTTTGTACTGATGAGGGTCACTTTTGAAAGTTTTGCCAGCCCAACCTTACAGAAAATGTGAAACGATTAAAATTTATGTGTCAACACCCTATCATTTAAACTACTCATGTGACTATTTTTTATATTTTCTATTTATGACAAGTAAACTATATGAAATGTGAATCATGCATGAGATGCAATTCTTAATTAATCTACATGATGTGATTGTTAAACATTGACCTAAAGCATGCAACTCACTAAATGACATGCTATATATGACGTGCATATCATGAGACTAACTATTTGTATATATAAATGCAATCTATATGAAATCTCAATGACACCTTTTGTTTGGTTTTTATTTTTATCAATGAAAACTATAAATTATCCTTAACCTATATGAATTCTAAAAATTAACATGTATTGTCCTAACTACAAGTTATGGATGTATTCTAATCTCTAAACATGCATGTGACACATGATATACATTATCTACGACATTCATTATCTATGTGACGGTTTATAAATTTTATAGTGCATTAAAATATAGGCTCAAATGTCTGGCTCCCTAATATGTCCCAATGAATGCAAGGTATTAATTGAAACTTAATAAAATAAACTAAGGTGTTGCTACTAAAATAACATGCAATTAGAACTATATACTAGAATTAAAATCACATTATTTGCACTAACCTTGACCGAACTTGAGTTGGACTACACATCGAAAACGCCAGGACGGAGGAGCCGCTGATGTTAGACACCGATGGAGGAACGCCGGACATTGGGGATTGGAATACACCCTTGCTCCCAGGTTTGCCTTGTGTGCACCACGAGCGGATCAGAGGGAGAGGGAACAAGTGTTGTGTGATTTCGCCTTTGGTTCACGCAGTCTCTTTCCCTTGTAAACGAAACAGAGAACGCGTTTCTTCTCTTCGTGCTTAATCATCCCCAATTCCACCGCTTGACCTTTTCTCCCGTCGCTCAAGATTCACTCCCTTTTTGTCTTGGCTCCCTTTTTGCTTTTATTTTCTTCCGCCGACTGACTCAATCCTCTTCAGCACCAGAACGACTCCTGTGTTCGGCCGAATTCCCCTCCTAAAGGTGTCAAAGATGCTGGTGAGCGAGTGCGATGGTGTCCAGGCTTAGAAAAATGGACGATGGCCATCGAGAACGCCGGAGAAGGGCGCTGGACACCGGGATGAATTTCGGACAAAGACGCCGGGATGGGGAGCTGGAAAAAACGCCTCGAAAGACGGCTGGTATGGCTCGTTGGGGAGCTGCCGGTTAGTAGCGGAGGATGAATGGGTATTGGAGCATCAGCTGGGGACGACGTGACGAAGAGAGAACTCGACGGAAGAGACGTCGTGGACGTGTAAGACGTGGATGTCCTGTGAGTGATGCCTACGGCTTTCAGACTTTCTCAGTCTCTCTTGCCAAGTGTGTATGCCCATGATCTTCTCCTCTTCAGATTGCTCTCCTTCTTTTAAAACTCACCATCTCTTTTGATTCGAATCCTGGCCGCACTGCTCACATTTTCAAAACTCGATCTTTTAGCTTTTCAAACCTTATTCTCTGGTCTTGACCGGGTTTTGATCTAATCTTGATAAACCCAATCTTGAGTTTGAATTTAACTTAAAGCTTCAATGGAAGACTAATAAAAAATGCGCTAAGATGTATTATCTAATCTTGAAATTCAGTTCACTCAATCAATCTTAGTCAACCTAGGTCAAATTCGATCAATCTCGATCCAAATGAGCATCAATCTTGGAAACATTATCTTTTTGCCCCTTCAACATGCTCAATGCAAACGAATGCCATTAGCACCTAAAGGCAATGTGAATACAAACAGTGCAATATTGATGTATTTGTTTAGAAGTTGGGATATGAACAATGTGATATTGATATTTTTATTTAGAGGTTAGGGTCAATCCCTAATTTTCTTAAATAGTTAATATGACAGTGAAAATTTTGTTGTCAACGTTGATGGTTCATGGATATTAAATTAATTACCAAATGTCAGTCATGTTAAGCAAGTTCATCAAAATTAATTCATTAAATAGTGAGACAAACTTCGAATGATTGGATGTCTTTAACTAAAGAGTTCATAGAAGATGATGACCATCTTTAACATGACCACATTGGTTATTGTTGTGGAACAACAGCAAGATGCACAAATCGAAGCACAAAATAGCAAAGGAAGAAAGCAAAATCAAAACCATATGACATGGAAGATGCACGTGAAAACCCAAGACAAGAAAAATCATAGGGGGAGAGAGGGGTTTCACTATCTTAAATAATAAGTATAAGGGTACAATCCAAAATGTCAAAAGATCACTTGGTGAGTCACAAAATCCAAAGATCTAACAAGATGATAAGAAGAACAAATAAGGGAGAGAAGGTGGAGGCTATGGTCAGAGATGCATTGCACAATGCATCCCTTTAATAGTCATCCTTCAAAAAGCCCTAAAATAAATACGCATGATCCAAAATGTCCTTGTCATCAATTTGAAAGTTAAAAATCAACGGACATCAAGTTCAAACCATACATAAAATATGTTGTCTGGATATTCCAAATTGGCAAATTGGGAGCACTCATTGCTCACTAACTACACCAATGTTGGCACAGCTCTCAGACGTTCACCTTTCCGTAAGGTGAGGCCAAACTTGTCGTCCATGTTCATCTCGTCAGGCTCCATCCCATCTTCAAGCTTCCAATTGAAGCAATTAAGGAGCGAACCCAACATCTTATGCAACATCCGTAAGGCCATTGGCAAGCCTGGACATATACACCGACCTCCGCAAAATGGAATCAACTCAGAATTTTGTCCCTTCACGTCGATTTCCAATCCTAAAAACCTCTCTGTCATAAATGCATTCGGGTCCTCCCACAACGTGCCATCTCTCCCAATGGCCCATATATTGACAAAGATTTGGGCACCTTCTGGAATGGTGACGCCGCTGATATCTAATTTTGCTCCAGATTTCCGAGGGAGTAATGGAATTGTTGGGTGCAAGCGAAAAGTTTCCTTGACGATGGCCTGTAAATAGGGTAAGCCAGCGACGTCTGATTCATCGACAAGATTGCCCTTGCCGATGACTTGATCGAGCTCTGCTTGGGCTCTTGATAGTTTCTTTGCATATTGAGCATGAAGTAATATAGAGATTCCTACCCCTAAAAATATTGGTACAAATCCATCAATGTCAACAAATCCATCTCTCTCTCTCTCTCTCTCTCTCTCTCTCTCTCTTCCTGCATATTAGTTTCGCTGCATATTGAGCATGAAGTAATATAGAGATTCTACCCCTAAAAATATTGGTACAAATCCATCAATGTCAACAAATCCATCTCTCTCTCTCTCTCTCTCTCTCTCTCTCTCTCTCTCTCTCTCTCTCTCTCTCTCTCCCTGCATATTAGTTTCGCTGCATATTGAGCATGAAGTAATATAGAGATTCTACCCTAAAAATATTGGTACAAATCCATCAATGTCAACAAATCCATCTCTCTCTCTCTCTCTCTCTCTCTCTCTCTCCCTGCATATTAGTTTCGCTGCATATTGAGCATGAAGTAATATAGAGATTCTACCCCTAAAAATATTGGTACAAATCCATCAATGTCAACAAATCCATCTCTCTCTCTCTCTCTCTCTCTCTCTCTCTCTCTCTCTCTCTCTCTCTCTCTCTCTCTCTCTCTCCCTGCATATTACAAGTGGGAACAATAGGCAGGACGCATTCAATATCTAGCATTCAATCTGCCGACAATTAGATGAACATAGGGTTTCGAAATGCCATGTGTCAAGCTATTGTTTCTCCATGTTCCTATCGTATCCAGTTTTGCTCCAAGTTCTTATATTTAGCTAGTTGAACCCAATCTGGCATCTCTCTCTCTCTCCCTTCATATTATGAGTGGGGACAATAGGTAGGATGCATTCAATATCTACCATTTGATCTGCTGACAAGTAGATGAGCATAGGGTTTCAGAATGCCGCGCGTCAAGCTATTGTTTCTCCATGTTCCTATCGTATCCAATTTTGCTCCAAGTTCCTATATTTAGCTAGTTGAACCCAATCTGGCATCTCTCTCTCTCTCTCTCCCTTCATATTATGAGTGGGGACAATAGGTAGGACGCATTCAATATCTACCATTCGATCTGCCGACAAGTAGATGAGCATAGGGTTTCGGAATGCCGCGCATCAAGCTATTGTTTCTCCATGGTCCTATCGTATATTTAGCTAGTTGGACCCAATCTGGCAAACCCTACTTGGGCTACACTTTTTAGCCACCCACAAAGAAAAATGAAAGAAACTCAAATTGGAAGCGAAATATTCCACCTGGAATCAGAATTAGTAAAGGGAAAAGGAGACGAAAAATGAAAGAAACTCAAATTGGAAGCGAAATATTTCACCTGGAATCCGAATTAGTAAAGGGAAAAGGAGACGAGGAACGTGAAAGTCATCGGTACTTATGGTTTTGAAAAACTTGTAAGTAGCTAAACCTGGCAGGTGGCGGACCGGGTGGGAGATTTGAAGGGACTTGTGCTGGCCTTTTTCTTGAGGAAACGAAGAGCTTGGACAAAAATCAAAACGAGGCAAGCACCCAGTATCGACGTCAACAAATCCATCTCTCTCTCTCTCTTCCTGCTTATTACAAGTGGGGACAATAGGTAGGATGCATTCAATATCTACAATTTAATCTGCTGACACTTAGATGAACATAGGGTTTTGGAATGCCACGCGTCAAGCTATTGTTGCTCCATGTTCCTATCATATCCGGTTTTGCTCCAAGTTCCTATATTTAGCTAGTTGAACCCAATCTGGCAATTCCTACTTGGGCTGCACTTTTTAGCCACCCCCAAAGAAAAATGAAAGAAACTCCAATTGGAAACGAAATATTTCACCTGAAATCAGAATCAGCAAAGGGAAAATGAGATGACGAACGTGAAAGTCATCGGCAGTTATGGTTTTGAAAAACTTGTAAGTAGCTGAGCCTAGCAGGGATGGAATTAGGACGGATCCCATCGGCTCCCCCTCCCCCCCTCCAAAAAAAAAAAAAAACCTCAAATCTATTACAAGTTTCAATATAATATTTCCGGTCCATCCCATTAAAATTAGTTGCTCTCTCACCGAGTCACCCGTTATCCTTAACCTGACATAAAACATTAAAATCTCATATTAATAAATATAACAAATCTTATGTTTACAAAAACAATTATAATTAGAAAATTATTCAAATTAACATTTTGAGGTTAATGAACACAAAACTCATCTATTTGAAGCTACATATGAAATGGTCGCCATCGTTGAGAAACTATCATACTCAATTTTATTATTGGCTCCCGTCTGCACTGTCACTAGCACATGCAAGGGAACATCAAGGGTCTCCTTGTCTTATTTCTCTTGAAAGATACACCACCCGAATTTTTTTACCATTTATATGCAAGTTGGATGAAATTGACCTGATCCACGTCATTATCTAATTTACCAAGTTCCCATCAAAGCCCATATGAATTATTATCTATTCAAGGAAATCGCACTCAACATGAACACGGGCTCTTTTTTTTTTTTTTCCTTCAATTTTAAAGCACGGCATCCTTCCCTTTAGTCCTCGGTTTCATACGATGGAAATCCTCATAGATCACGATAAAAACTTGACCTTGGTTAAATTTCAATATTAGGGGCCTTTGTTAAACCACTTGTGATTGACCGCCAATTTCAAACTATGGTCAATAATATGTTAGTCATGTCAAGAAAGTTCATCAAAATTAATTCACTAAGTAGTGAGACAAACTTCGAATTATTGGATATCTTCCATGAAAGAGCACATAGAAAATCAGTTTCCCTTCCTTAAGACCTAAAAATTTTCCACCTCCTCATTTAATATTTTTAGAGGACTTTCCCTTTTCCCTAAGACGATAGCCCTCTAACGTTACCACATTCACTATCAAGTTCAAATCACCAATAAAAGTTGTCATCTATATATTCCAAATTGGAAAATTCAGAGAACCCTCATTGCTCACTGCCTACATCAACGTTGGCACAGCTCTCAAAGGTTGATCCTTTTGTAAGGTGAGGCCAAACTTGTCGTCCATGTTCATGTCTTCGGGTTCAATCCCACCTTCAAGCTTCCAATTGAAGCAATTAAGGAGCGAACCCAACATCAGATGCAACATCCTCAAGGCCAGTGGTAAGCCTGGACATATACGTCGACCTCCGCCAAATGGAATCAGCTCAAAACTTTGTCCCTTCACGTCGATTTCCGACCCTAAAAACCTCTCCGGCATAAATGCATTCGGGTCCTTCCACAACGTACCATCTCTCCCAATGGCCCATACGTTGACAAAGACTTGTGCGCCTTCCGGGACGGTGACGCCGCTGATTTCTAATTCCGCCCCAGATTTCCGAGGGAGGAGTAATGGAACTGGTGGGTGCAAGCGGAAAGTTTCCTTGACAATGGCCTGTAAATAGGGTAAACGAGCGATGTCCAATTCGTCGACGAGATTGCCGTTGCCGATGACTTGATCGAGCTCCGCTTGGGCTTTTGATAGTTTCTCCGGGCTGTGTAGTAGCTCGGCCATTGCCCATTCTAACGTGCTAGAAGTTGTATCCGTGCCTGCAACAAACAAATCCTATGCTCCAACGAATAAAATCCGAGTTAAAAATTAAGCTGGTTGAATAATAGCCGAGCTGCAAATTGAGCAAGAATTTATATGGAAATTGCCAAACATACCAACATTAAGTGCTTGATTTGAAACATCTCCATGTCTTCATTCTTATCTTCACATATATCAATTAGCGTATCCAATACATCATCCTTCCTAGCATAATCTGATGTTGCCCTCATCTGCAGCCTTTTCTGTATCAATCCCTCGAACAGATCCAACAATTTCCCAAAATACATCTTCATTCGACGCCTTGAACCTTGCGGGTCAATCTTCTTTAGCACCGGAAAATAATCTGCGATGTTAGGTTTTCCAGCCTCGACCATGATACAGGAAACGGTCTTCTTGAACTCGGTGGCAGAAACAGAAGAAGGGTCTGCTAAATCCAAGGAGAAAATGGTGTTGGACAAGAAGTTAAGGCTTGTCCTGAAAGCCGCTTCACCGATGTCCACCGCATTGCCGACTCGGGCGTTTGTCTTGACGTGGGCAAGAAGTTCTTGTACTTTCTTGAGACGCATGTGTTGAGTCGAGTCGAGCTTCTTGTTGGTGAATATGTGTAGGTTGCATACTCTCCTTAGGTTTCTCCATAGAGGGGAGATGGGCACCCAAGGCAAACCTGTTAAGAATATATGTCACCAGAAAGAAGATGGTGATGGTGTTAGTACTGCAGACGGTGCTACTGCAACCGTTGCTCATATTAAAACAGAGGACCCTGCGAAGGCTGATAAAACAAGAAGAAAATCAGTAGAAATGAATGGCTAAGATCAAAATAATGAAGTTGATGATCAACGATGGAAAAGCAGTCAAAGAGGATAAACAAGGATCGTGGATGAGGATTCGTATTTTCCCTATGGAGATACATGAAGTCGGTGGTTAGTTACATGAAGTTGGTAGTTAGTTATAAAGTAGAAAAACAGAAGTTAGCTGTTTCTGTTAAGTCTTCTCTTCCATATAAAGCTTCGTAATGAGAAAGAGAGAAGTAAGGAAAGTAGTGATTGTTCTTGAGAGGATTGTTCTTGAGAGATTTGTTCTTCCGGTTATTGCATAAAGCTAGATAAAGAGAGATTGATAAGAATACAGAGAGTTTTTCTTTCAATTGATGTAAAGATCTTGAAGTACATTGAGATCGAATACGAGAGAAGTATATACAGAGTTTCTTCATTGATCAAGCTCAATCCCTACATCTATACTTTCCTATTTCCTGTGTTTTCGTGTTCTTCAAGTTCGCCATAATGAAGCTTCAGCATTGTTGAATCTTCTGTGTGAATGCATCATCTTCTTCATGGTATCGAGCTGGTCGATCATCTCAGCCAAAAGGATTCACTCGGTAGCTACTTGATTGATCAAGCAAGAAGAATCGAAGCCATACGAGATCACCGTATCACGGTAACTCGTTAGCTTTTCATAGGCAAAATTGCTATCTTGATTCGTCTATAATTGGAAAAGTATAGCAATGGCAATAAGAGCATCGAAGTATCCTTTCCCTATACATGTGAATATTTCGAACTTTGTCACTATAAAACTTGCCGAAGACAACTTTCTTTTATGGCAAGCTCGGATCTGTAGGTTTCGAAAAGCCAAGAACTCTTTGGCTTTGTTAATGGTGATGTTACATCACCTACTCGAATGCTGCAGAATATAGTTGGAGGTGTTGAAGCGAGGTGGTAAATCCAGTATACGGACTGGATAAAAACGATCAACTAATATCTTCATGGATAAGTGGAGCTGTAATCGAGGATATTCTAGGCTTAATAATTGGCTTAGAAACATCTTATGAAGTGTGGCAGACACTCTTGAATCGATTCACACAAAAATCAGCAGCAAGAGAGTTTGAATTGAGGGGGAAACTTCAAGGCTGTCAAAAACATGATCGAAATCTTCTAGTCTATCTTCGAGAATACAAGACAATATGTGATCGAGTTAAATGCTATTGGGAAACCAGTAGATGATATAACCAAGCTATTTGGTGTCTTGGAAGGATTAGGAGCTGAGTATGAAAATTTTCGAACAACAATATACTTTTGTCTAAAACCTCAACCGGAGTATGATGAGGTAATTGCACAATTAGAAAGGTTCGAGTCAAGATTGCAGAACTACTCTAGAATGCAATTTAATCCCAATATGGCTTACTTTGGGCAAAGATATCCTCAAAATCAGTTCAAAGAAACTATTGATAGAGGATATATTCATCAAAATTCAAGCTTTGTTGCTCAACGAGGCAATTACGAGAGGAGGCCGCAGTTATGAAAGAGGACGTTCTCTTAATAACAGAGGCCGTGGATTCGGATACCCCGGAGACAACTCGGGTCACGGGTTTAGCAATGTCAGCCATATGCAAGAGAATCGAGGACTAAACCTTATTACAATTCCTCTCAAACCGGTTTCACTCTGGGTTTCGTCCCTATCTTTGGCCCAAAGCACGAGAGATACCAAGAAATAAAAGCTTATCCTTCACATCTAAATTTTTCCAAGAATGAGCAAGATGAGAAACCAGTTAACAATATAAAATTAGAATGTCAAATCTGCAGGAAACGGCCATGATGCTCGCACCGCTGGTATAGATTTGATAACTCGTATCAAGCTGAGGAGATACTAACAGCTTTAGCAGCTATACATCTCGAGGATGCCAAAGGCAGCGAGTGGTATCCAGATACTGGAGCAACTGCACACATTACAGCTAATCCTGGTATACTTCAAAATCCTTCTGAATATACTGGATATGACACTGTCATGATTGGTGATGGATCACACTTGTCGATTACACATTGGTAATACATTGTTGCATGCTGAAGAAAGTCTACTGCCTCTGAATGATGTTCTAATAGTCCCAGATATAAAGAAAAATCTGTTGTCAGTATCCAAATTAACAGATGATTACCCATGCTCATTTGTCTTTGACAAATTTGGTGTATATGTAAAGGACAATTGGACCAACACAACCTTGCTGCTCGGAAGGAAAACTAAAGGACTATATCAAGTGAATTTACAAACAACACAAGCCCTACTAGCTCGAGACACGGGCGGTAGAAGAAGATACATGGCATCAAAGACTAGCACACACCAATCTGAAAATCTTGAAGTATTTGCAGAACCAAAAACTCATTCGGTGTAGCAATAAGATGTTGAGTGTTTGTAGTAGTTGTCAAAATGCTAAGAATGCAGCTTTACCATTTCCATCCTCTGAATCAGAACAACCATGCCCTTCGTAAGAAAATCCACCGTGATATATGGGGGCCATCACCGTGACTTCATTTCAAAGTTTCAAATACTATGTTCTGTTTGTGGATAATTTCTCTCGATATAGCTGGATATATCCATTAAAGTTGAAGTCGATTTCTATAAGATCTTTGTTATGTTTCAAAAGCAAGTGGAAAATCGGTTTGAATCAAAGATCAAAGTATTCCAAAGTGTGATGGAGGAGGAGAATTCATTAGTCAAAGGTTTAAAGCTCATTTGCGAAGCGTGGCATAAAACAAAGTTTCTCTTGTCCTTATACACCAGCACGTAACGGGATATCCGAGAGGAAACATCGACACATTGTTGAATTAGGTCTTGCCATGTTATATCATGGAAGAATTCCATGAAGTATTGGGTTGATGCATTCATTACAGCTAACTATGTCATCAATCTTCTTCCAACACCGAAATTGGACATGCAATCACCACATAGGAAACTATATCATCAAGAGCCAACCTATGATCACCTCGAGTATTTGGTTGTGCTTGTTATCCATGTTTACGACCCTATGCTCAGCATAAGTTTGATCCAAGATCCCTCACCTGTGTATTCATTGGTTATAGTGATCATCATAAAGGCTACGGATGTCCGGTGCCTTCAACTCGGTCGAATATATATCGGTAGAAATGTAAAGTTTGATGAGAAGTTCTTCCCATTCACTAAATGGTGCTTAACAAAGTATGCATCTCTTACAACATTATATCGACATGGGTAAAAGAAGTTCGGTTAACAGAATCAGCAAATAGAGAAACGAGTCTCTAATATACTCTATAATGATCCTCATACAGCTCATCGCAACTTGATAAGAACAATATTGTTCTCAACTCTCGAGTCCTCAACAGACCTTTATTCCTTATACTAATCAACCAAGACAGGACACTTTCACAATGGATACACATGGTGCGAAACTTCACCAGAGCGAGAATCAAGACACGAGATAGTACTAATACAACACAATCCAATACTACAACCGGTAGATCCGAGCAAGTCACTTCTCATGAAACTCAAGGGATTACCTCTAATCATTCAATGCGAGACACGATCAAAAACTGGAATTGTCAAACCGAATCCAGTGTATGCATGTCTTGCTATATATAAAGTTCCTTCGAACCAAAAACAATTAAATCAGCATTAGCACATGAAGGTGGCGTAAAGCAATGACAGAAGAAATGGAGGCATTATATCAAAACAAAACTTGGGATTTGGTTCCTCGAGCGATCATATGAATATAATTGGCTGCAAGTGGGTCTTCAAAACAAAACTTGCATCGATGGTAGTCTTGAAAGGTTGAAAGCACGTTTAGTTGCTAAGGGATTCCATCAAGAAGAAGGCATTGATTTCACCGAAACTTTTAGTCCAAAGTAGTCAAGCATGCCACAATTAGAATTGTTCTGTCTATAGCAAAAATGAGACAGTGGCCTATACATCAGCTTGATGTTAAAAACGCATTTTTACATGGCACTCTTAATGAAACAGTTTATATGGAACAGCCTCCGGATTTCAAGATTCACGAAACCTTATTATGTGTGTTCACTCAAGAAATCACTCTATGGTCTTCGACAAGCCCCTCGAGCATGGTTTGATAAATTCGGTGACTTTCTACTTGAATATGGCTTCTTTTGCAGCTCGACAGATCCCTCTCTATTCATATATCATCAACAACAGCATACTATCCTTTGCTTCTATATGTCGATGACATTGTTTTAAGCGGCGAGTTCTTCCCAAATGTTTGTCTACTCTTATTCGATCTCTTAGCCTCAAATTTCACATGAAAGATCTTGGACCTCTGCATTATTTCCTTGGTATCGAAGTCAAACAAAATTCGGATCATTTGTTTCTCTGTCAAACAAAATATGCCGGTGATCTTCTTACTCGAGCATACATGTCGAAAGTAAACCAATTGCCACTCCTCTGTCCCTAAACAGGTCATTATGCAACAAGACTCTGTTGCTCGACCAATCCTGCGAATACCGTAGCTTGGTAGGTGCTCTTCAATATCTAACTTTAACTCGTCCCGACATAGCCTATGCTACCAACATATTATGTCGAAATTACAGACACCAAGCGTGGCGAGATCTTGCTCGACTTAAAAGGGTACTCGGATACATCAAAGGCACCATCAAGCTTGGTTTATTCATTCACTCACAAAGTTCCTTGCATTTATATGGCTTTTCGGATGCGAGATTGGGCGGGGTGTACGAAACACGAAGGTCAACTACGGGATTTTTGTACTTACATTGGTTCCAATCTCATCTCTTGGGGAGCCAAGAAGCAATCCACCGTCGCGGGTCCTCTACGAAGCCGAGTACCGTGCACTTGCTTCCACTTCGCGAGAACTCACTTGGATCAGCTTTGTCTTACGAGACATAGGCTGTGCTCTTCCCTTCCCTACACATCTCTTTTGTGACAATAAATCAGCTATAGCTCTCACTTTGCTAATCCTATATTACATGCTCGAACAAAGCATATTGAAATTGACTTTCACTTTGTTAGAGAAAAAGTATCTGCAGGGGTCACTCCTTTGTTCGTATGTCTCCAGCAATTCCCAAATTGCGACATCTTCACCAAATCCCTCTCACACTTTACACATTGCCAGCTCCGCACCAAATTGGGACTTGGTATTCCATCTACTCCCAATTTGAGGGGGAATGTTAAGAATATATGTCACCGAAAGAAGATGGTGATGGTGTTAGTACTGCAGACGGTGCTACGCAACCGTTGCTCATATTAAAACAGAGGACCTGCGAAGGCTGATAAAACAAGAAGAAAATCAGTAGAAATGAATGGCTAAGATCAAAATAATGAAGTTGATGATCAACGATGGAAAAGCAGTCAAAGAGGATAAACAAGGATCGTGGATGAGGATTCGTATTTTCCCTATGGAGATACATGAAGTCGGTGGTTAGTTACATGAAGTTGGTAGTTAGTTATAAAGTAGAAAAACAGAAGTTAGCTGTTTTGTTAAGTCTTCTCTTCCATATAAAGCTTCGTAATGAGAAAGAGAGAAGTAAGGAAAGTAGTGATTGTTCTTGAGAGGATTGTTCTTGAGAGATTTGTTCTTCCGGTTATTGCATAAAGCTAGATAAAGAGAGATTGATAAGAATACAGAGAGTTTTTCTTTCAATTGATGTAAAGATCTTGAAGTACATTGAGATCGAATACAAAGAAGTATATACAGAGTTTCTTCATTGATCAAGCTCAATCCCTACATCTATACTTTCCTATTTCCTGTGTTTTCTGTGTTCTTCAAGTTCGCCATAACAGAAGCTTCAGCATTGTTGAATCTTCTGTGTGAATGCATCATCTTCTTCAAAACCGAGCTCGTCTTGCTTGAATGGAGTTATCGTGTCGGGGACCATGCGATTCGAAAAATACGTGTCGTGGGCTTGGAGGATTTCTCTGGCGACACTAGGTGACGAGATGGCTATAGTGGTAATGGACCCGAGCCGGAGCTTAATGATGGGGCCGTAAGTGCGAGCGAGCTTGGCCAGGGACTTGTGCGGAAGATGGCCAAGCTCGAGGAGGTTACCGATCACCGGAAGAGGTGGCGGACCGGGTGGGAAATTAAAGGGACTTGTGCTGGCTCTTTTCTTGAGGAAACGGAGAGCTTGGACTAAAATCAAAGGGAGGAAAGCACACAGTATCAATGCCAAGAAATCCATCCCTCCCTCTCCCTCTCCCTCTCCCTCTCCCTCTACCCCTCTGTGTGTATATTATGAGGGGGAAGAACAGACGTGACGCATGCTTGTCCGTATGTTATAGAGATCTGACAATGCCAGATGTCGATCCATCATCGCTCGCTTATCCTATCTTCTAGCTAGTTGAGGGCAATCCCCACATGGGCTGCAACTTTACCCTCGCGCAAAGAAAAGTGGGAGAGAGTTGAGTCGCCTGCGATGTATTTAATGGAATGAAAGGTATGAGACATTGGAAGATCACTATCGATTATAATTTATTAGATGGATGAATGATTTAATATTTGAATATTATAATATCCTCACGAGTAGGCTGAATTTCAGTATAAGCTTAAAGTGTGGAAATTTATAATTTGAGAGGCAAGTAAGAACTTAAAAATACTAGAATTCAAAACTTCATGTTCTGTGAAAAAGGTCCAATCGAAAAAATTAATTTGTTACATGAAAACGTAATTTGCTATTTGAATTTTTTTATACAAGAAGTGAAAAGATAATGAGACAGAGACCATAAAAGTCTTCTATGCATATATTGTCGAAAACACGTAAGTGGCTGGGCATGGGCAGGGATGGAAGTTGATGGCTCTCATTAATTTTTTTCAGTATACTCTTTAAACCTGTCTCAAATTTATTGCGAATTTTGACATGATGCTCTTGACCCATCCCATTAAGGTAGTTGATTTCTCATCAAATACCCCTAGCCCGGCTTAATATTCTGTAATAAACAATAATCAGACATCAAATGTATAATAACTCTTATGGTTCAAAAAAAAAAACTGTAATACGGAATTTGTAAATTATAATTTTCAATTGAAAACTATAGAGTCTCAAATTGAGATTTTGAGATCAACGAACATTAAACTCTTTTATTATAAATTATGTATGAAATGATAGTCGTCAGTAGGAAATGAGTGTTGAAAAAATTTTCTAAGTAACATCAAGAATTTTAACAAAGGACGACTTAAATGTCCCAAAAAACGGCTAGGAAAGAGCATTATTATGTATACTTTCTCAACCATCTAAAGAACCATAGGGGTTTGTCCCAGTGGCTGCCCTTCTAATTTGGAAGGGAGAGGTGGGGGTTCGATTTCCCACCTTCTTAGGGGGTTGGGGTGGAGACGATTTAGTTTCATGAGTGGGTTTCGACTCCTACGCCCTGCAAAGAGGCATGACAAAAGTCTGAGAGTGAGTGTTAGAGTAGGAATGAGAATGAAAAAAAAAAAAAAAAAAAAACCATCTAAAGAAATATAAAGAAAACAAAGAGCATTTTGTTATACATATGGGCATTGGATGTGAGGCTTTCCATCTACAAAATCCCAAACCCATCCCAAATCCTATAGGTTCTCTAGCAAATGAACCCAAACCTTTTCCCAAATTCGTTATCTGTTCACGCCCATTAGGGTTTGGACGGGTTGAGCACTCTGTTATATATGTTCCTCGTCAATTCCTCGGGCTTTCCTTCCTTCGTTCGTTCATTTTTCACCATCCATATCGATTGTCCACTATTCAAAACCGTATATGAGATATCACCTCACATGACTCCTCGTGCAGGAGATTGTGTCCTCTTCCTCATTCGAGAATCTTATCCCTTCTTCCACTCGGTCATGAACGAGTAACTGCGGCCGATTAAATTATGTTTTCAGGTTCCAGTCATTAGCTACTATTGATCAATGATGCCAGCCGTGATGCACTTATATCTTTTAGTAAACTAATCTTGCGATGACAGCTATGACATATTTCTCTTTTCTTCCACTCAGTCACGAGAAGTGATTGGGACCGAATTAATTATGTTCCGATCATCGCCTGATATAGATTAACGATGACAGCTGTGATGTATTTATATTTGTTAATAAATTAATCATGTGAATGATTTAAAAATGTAAATCCTTTTAATCCCCTGATCTGACGTCCATGAATCACCTTTCGCCAAATCCAAGAAGTGGACTCATTGAGTATGAGAAAACTGTTAACTATAATTATTAAGAGGGGGAAAACGTTGAAACATTGGAGCAACAAGGGTTAAATTAATAGAAGAAAGATTGTGATAAATAAACCATTTCCTTCCAAATACTTGTGAGGCAATTGATGCACGTTATCTCCACCAAACCCTAGATTATCTCATCGGAAGTGGAGAAGAAGCGTAAAGATAACGTTTTTCTCACTTTTCCCACTGAAAAGAATCTCCTATCAATTTTCGGGGTGGATGTATTTGTATAAGGTCTCTCGTCATGGCAGTCTCGACCCGAAACATGCTCTAGGCTTAAGCTTGTTCTCGTTAGTGCCAATCATCTTCGTTAAAAAAGGCTTCTTTATAATCGCAAGGAAGCTTTTTGTAATTGAATCTTCGTTCAATTTTCATTGTCTTTGGAATGAAAAATTCGCACTAAATCTTATAAAACTGGGCATGTAAATGACAAGAAAACCTCTCATTTTTTCCCCTCTTTTGTTACTTCTGTTGAATTTGTTTCCGAATTTTTTTTTCTGATTCGGGATCATATTCGGCCGAATAGGCCCATGTCTTAGATAAATTTAAATCCCCATGGCGTGGTGAATCGTTACAATCCTTGGCAAAGGAAACAAAAAGGAGAAATAATTGCATACAAAACCCCAAAACAAGAACGCTGGAAGAGTCGAAGCTCATCAGGACGTTGTTTAGACTTTAACGTAGACGATGGGATCATGCACGCGCACTGACATCTGTAACTTGTAACTTTAAATAACGGGTTGCATCGCCCACCATTACGGGTAGTTTTATATGTATGCATGCATTGTGGCGTAAAGGTAGTTTCAGTTCTCTCTATTGAGAAAACATCTCAATACATTTTTTTGGTATGGAAACATCTCAATACATTTTGAAGTTGACAAAACCAATAATGAGTTTGACAAATATTTGTAAGTATCTTCGATTCAGAAAATTGTTCTCAGAAGAAAAGTCTACAAGTTATCTTGATTTTATTTAGACTCAAGTCTAAGTCCGTCTGATATCGTGTTTTTCATGGATATTCAGATTCTTGCACCAGGATATTGTGAAGATGTTTAGCATATTCAGACTCTTTGTGAAGTCTATTTAGACTTTGAAAGTATTTAGACATAAATGGTTCATTTGATTGAGAAGCTTATTCAGACCCAAAAAATCGTATACATCGTGATGGCTAGTGATCTAGCTCAAATTTCATAAATAGAAAGACTTGATTGACTCTTAATCTTAAAGATTGTTTTGCAAGGAATCTTATAATGCAAAACTCCTTAATTGATTGGCAATTAATCTCAAGACAAGTTACATTTTTAAAATGGAGGCTTCTATTTTTGGAACCAAGACTTTAGTTGTATGAGCATTCAGAATAAATAGAGATTAAAATCTTGGCACTTCACGACTACTTAATCTTTTTGATATAGATCTATCCAATGGGTAGATGGGAAGATGATTTAATGAAGACTGTCCAGTGGTTAGATTGGGAGTCGAGGAGTATGAAAAGGAGACCATGGTACTGAGGAGAAAGAAAGTGACAAAGTCCAAAATCAAGAATTCCAAAGTTTGAGAGAACTTTGCTCCTACATACTTGTCTTTCTTGGGCTATAAATTGTGATCTTAGAGAAACACCGAAAGAGTGATTGAGTGATATAAACCGAGTATTATCACTCATTATTGTAATATCTTATTGTTCTAGTGAAATTCAGTCAGTAGATTATTAGCATGGGAGAGTAGACCTAAACTTACTATAAGCTCAACCACTATAAGTCTTGTGTGCAAATTCTTTTATCCCTAAACTCTTGTTGATTATTCTTTTATAGTCTATTGCACACCAGTGATATATTTCTAATCTCTCTTCAAACTCTAAACTTTGCACTCTAGTTCAGGTTCAGATTTTCACTTTTTCAATCTCACTTTAAATTTCTCAATATTTTTTACAATCACCTATTCACTCTCTCTAGGTGATATTTGCTAGCTCCAACACTCCCTTGTGAACTTTCATAAAAGTATCTTATTTATTTCAACTATATCTTAGTCATTTTAATCACTATTATTGAGGTGCATAATGCCCATTGAAAGAAGGCATGTAGCCCTAATTCAAGGGTAAACTAGGACAAACCTTATGCTAGATTTTTCTTTCTTGCTTTTACTATTTATTTCATTGTGATTGATCATCTAATCTTAACAACTATTATTATTATTATTATTATTATTATTATTATTATTATTATTATTATTATTATTATTATTATAATTATTATTATAATTATTATTTTGGGCGGTTAACATGGTATTCCCTTTGCTAATAAACTATTCAAACCATTATGCGATGCTGTTTGAAGGGTACACGGTTATGACGGTTTTAGTAGGAAAGGATCCTCTATCTCTCTCGTATTTCCCTCCGATGTCTCTACCATCTCAACTATTAATTTGTGTGATAAAAATTTGTCACTAAATGCATATATTTGATGGCCGAGATGGTAGAGACATCGGAGGGAAATACGAGAGAGATAGTTGAGATTGTTGGGACGCAAATCGAGAACACAATACGAGGATAAAGGATCTTCACCCGTCATATTAACCACATATAGTCACATTCAGCAGTTACTTGCGATAAGCCTCCAACTGAAAGTGAATTGGGAACTTAGGGTAGTAATAATGAAAGTTTTCAACTTTTGGTACAGAGTGAGTATTTCTAAAGCACTCGAACATTTTAGGTATGTAGGTCTATACGTTGTTTTCTATCATCAACAACTAGGACTGGACTTGGAATCAGGCTCATAGCCTTTACACACTTGGAATAAGCAGTACGTACTATCTCGTTTTCGTTCATATAAAAAGAATAACCATATTCTTTTCACAGTGGCTTGGGAATAACCCTGAGAGGTTGAGCTCTTTGCAAGGTGATCCCGAACTTCTCTGCCATGCTCAAGTCCTCTGGCTTGACTTTGCCTTCAAGCTCCCAATTGAAGGAGTTTATGAGCGAACCGAGCATCCAATGCAACATCCTCAAGGCCAACGGTAAGCCTGGACATATGCGCCTACCGGCACCGAATGGAGCGAGCTCAAAATCTTGTCCCTTCACATCGATCTCGGACCCTAGAAATCGCTCCGGCATGAACACGTCTGGGTCTTTCCAAATGCTAGGGTCTCTTCCTATGGCCCACACATTCACAAAAACTTGCGCATCCTTTGGGATTGTGAAACCGGCGATCCCGATTTCCGATCCTGACTTGCGAGGAAGGTAGAGAGGAACTGGGGGGTGCAGCCGGAAAGTCTCCTTTATGATGGCTTGTAAATAGGGCAAGCGAGCGATTTCAGATTCTTCAATGGGTTTCCCTTTGCCGATGACTCGATCGAGCTCGGCTTGCGCTCTAGACAGCTTCTCGGGACTGTGGATTAGCTCGGACAATGCCCATTCTACTGTGCTCGAAGTAGTGTCCGTTCCCGCAACAAATAAATCCTGAGTGTCCACCACAAGAGATGTTTAAACGATATGTCGTCATTGTCACACATGAACTTTTATGCATTAATTCTTGACCGTACAATTTATATCTCTAGACATTGCTAATATAAAGTAAGAGCATCGCTAGATATCTAAAGTCCCATTCACAAATTTCTTTTATAAAGAGATATGCGAAGCTCGCAACCGCTAGTGTAACTAGATGGGCATATATACACACCAATAACAACTTGCAAAATTATCCTGTAAACCAACTTTTTCAATCAAGTTTTTAGCTCTATTCAATTTTTTGAAAGAAAACGAATGCGAAAGGTACAGCTTAGGTTAACCGTCCCCGTCAATGTTCACATCAAAATCCGACATATGTGGGATCCTCGTGAGCGAACAATTTATGACATACCTTTATTCAAATCATTATTGGTTCAATCGTTTTCTAGCATTCAAAGAATTATTAGGAAAACTCAATCTTCACCTTCGTCGATGTACCCAGTGACAACTAGCAAAAGGCCGATCCGTGCATTGTCTTAATAAGGATCGCACCCCTTTTTTGGCCCGAGGTGTACGGTTGTTCTGGGTAAAGAAAAAGGCAAATTTTAACACTTTCTTTTCCTAAGTAAAAAAAACATCTAATTTCAAATATTTAAAAAAAAAATTATATGTGAATTTACAAGTCGATATCAATCACATTTTGAAAGTCATCAGGATCTTATATCGAATATAGTAAGAATGCGTGAGATCAAGATTGGGAAAAAAAAAAAAACAAAACAAAAAAGTAAGAACCATTGAAATGCAAATCCAAAGTAATTAGTGATGGCGGCTACTAATATCCCACGGATTACGGCGATGATGAATATCATGACTAACCCAATAAATCATTGTCAAAGGAGTGGAAAAGTACCAAGAGAAAGTGCTTGATGAGAAAAATGTCCACTTCCTCGCTCTTGTCTTCTCTTGCATCAAGCAGTGTGTCTAACACATCGTTCTTTCTAATAGATCCAACCGCGGCCCTCTCTCGCAACCTCTTCTCGATCAAGCTGTCGAAAAGCTCTAAAATCTTTGTGAAATAGACTGTCATACGCCGCCTCGAGCCTTGCGGGTCGATCTTCTTGAGCGCGGGGAAATAATCTGCGATGTTAGGCTTTCCGGCCTCGACCATGATACGCCAGACGAGGTCCTTGAAGTCTTTTGCCGAACCAGATGGGTTTGCCAAATCCTCGGACAACATGGTCTTCGACAATAGATTGACTACGGCTTTAAAAGCCACTTCGCCAATATCGACAGCATCACCCCTGGAAAGGCTTCCGTTGATGTAGCTGAGGAGCTCTTGAACTTTCTCCTGGCGGATGTGTTGATTGGCCTCGAGCTTCTTTTGAGAGAATATGTGCAAATTGCATATCTTTCTGAGGTTCCTCCATAGAGGTGAGACGGGGATCCAAGGCAAGCCGAGCTCGTTTTGCCTCAGGGCAGTGATGCTGTCGGGGATCGTGCGGTCGGAGAAGATCGCATCGTGGGTTTGGAGGATTTCTCTTGCGATTGGTGGAGATGAAACCACGATAGTGGTCACATAACCAAGTTGAAGCTTGATGATGGGGCCATAAGTGTGGGAGAGCCTAGCAAGGGACCTGTGAGGTTGAGAGCCAAGGCTTAGGAGGTTACCGACAACCGGAAGCGGTGGCGGACCGGGAGGGAGGGTTGAAAGAGTCGTTTTGCTCCTCTTTCTGATGAAAGAAAGAGCTTCGAACAAGCACCATACAAGGTAGATACATAGAAACAAGACCCAGACGTCCATAACTAAGGAGGCTTTTGGTGTAAAGCTCCAAGCTGATGCTCTCTTATATTTCAGCTGGGCTTTTTGTTTTTTCAAATTGCGTCCATCAAAGGACATCTGTTGAATACTTATATGAGTAGAATATTTGAATTTAAAAAAAAAAAAATACCGTGGTAGTTATACCGATCGTTAGATACTCATCATAAATGAATTATAGCTCAAATAAACTAATTATTTGAATACACATGGGACAAAGTGGGAAAAGGAATATGCTACAACTTGTAGGTCCAACCATAAGATTTCACCAGATTACGTACAAATGCGGCACGAAACATAAAACATGATCTAATTTAATTTCGACGAAACAACTAAATTAGATTACATGTTTTAGTGCACTAAGAATTAAAGTAAAATGTTAAAAATGGAATTTGGTAACGACAAAACCTCAAAACTAGAATTCTAGACTCTAGAATTTCTGTGTAGGGTCCAAATAGAAGGCTGCTTTTGACTTTTCAGGCGGCTCACTTCGTCCGTCGCCCGCCGGGCGGCGACCGAAACTTTTATCAAGTGGTGTCGTCCCTTCCGAAATCAACGCGACATATTTTCTTTTGTTTTCGTCGATGCCCCCATGAGAACGATGGCGATGTCGGCCAAGTACCAGCTTGCTAATGAGGAGCTGGGATGTCAGAAAACAAGAGGACGAAAAAGATATTTCGTGAGACCGCTTGTTTTGGAGTGTCTTAGGTGATAATATCTCATCTCACTGGTCACTTGCGCAAATGCAAAAATTTTATCCTCTCAACGTTGAGTAAAGGTTGCTAAGTTAGCCCTATAGGTGATAACTACATCTTAACTCAAGTTTACACAAACCATCGCAGAAGGGGAATTGCGACATTTCTAGAAAAAGGTAATATACATGTCTATATAGATCTTCAGGGGTTATTTATTTCAATTATTATATACAATGAACATAATTCTAAAGAGATCGCAAAATTTGGTTCCATGAACTTGACTAGTGGGCAACTCAATTTTTGGGCGATTGGATTTGCCTTTAGAATTAGGATAGAAATGTTATGAAAGTACTTAAATTATTCTGAACACTAATGTACAAAATAGTTTTGTCACGAAAAATAAAAATCCAGAGACTTAGGGCACGAATGATTACTATTCTATTTCTTGACACAATTTCTAGCCGGAAATATATATATATATATATATTTTATTTCTATTTATTGGATGAGTTTCTGGAAAAAAAAAATATGTGTTTGATAACAATACAAAATTTTTCTTTCCCAAGTGACGGCTGGAGGCAGCCGGTGGAGGATGGCGGCTGGCTGCAGGACAATGGGCAATGGCAAAGGATGGTGACTAGGGTGGGCTGCAACGGAGGACAAGGGCAGTGGCGGGTGGGTGGCTAGCTATTAGCAAGAGTGAATGATGAAGAGGGTTTTTATTTTAATTTTTGTTCCAAAAATAGAAAAATGAAAAATTTACTTTTCATTTCTATTCTAAATCTATTTTTGGACTAAAGATTTGTTCCAAAATTAGAAAAAACGAAAATGTATTACTAAATGGATTTCTATTTTAAGCCTATTCTCAAGAACAAAAAAATAGATATAATCAGAAATAAAAGGGTTATCATGCATATCTTAAGAGTAAGAAATTTAAACGTACGTTGGAAAGTGTAATTTCCATTTTAAATTGGTACACATAGACGTCATATGTTAAAATTCATCCAAAAATAAGATTTTCAATGGATTCGAGTTTGTAGCGATAGGTGAGTTTCCATCAGGTTTGGCGTGACACTACAATTGATATATCTTGACTGAACTTTTCAAACAGTTTCATTGTTGGGCTATAAACGATCAAATGAAAAAGATCCTTAGACATCCGTAATAGCGAAAAGATCATATTTACTCGCATTCCCCAATAATGTGTTTATCATTTCAATCATTGAATCATGCAAATGTAATTTTTTTTTTAATCATAGATAAATCTATTAGCATTTGAGAACCTAGTATGAGAACAAACTATCTTCACTTTCGATATCAACAACTTATTTATCGATTAATTACTTTGGATTGAAACTGAATTCGGAAATTAGGGTACTGATGAAAGTTTCGAAAGTTTGCGATAGAGTGAAAATATCTCTGAAGTGCACGGTTCTCTTTAGGTAACGTAGGTCTGTAGTTTCAAACATCAACAATTATAACACGACTTTAATAAGGACGCTTCATGTGCAAAGCTACGATTATGCTTCAAGGGGTTTTTACATGTGAATGTATTTTGCGTCCGGCAACTTGTAGCAAACGTGTATATAAATCTATATGCAAATTAAAATAAGACATATAAATGTATGTAGGACAAAGATGGAAGAAGAGAAAATCTATAACTTATGACTAATACTTCCATCCATAAGATTTGACCAAAGTACAATTAAAGACTAAAAAATAAACTTCAACGTCGAAGATTATGTTAGAGCGAGATGAATTTAATTTTGCAGCTAATATTATTTATTTATATTACAATAAGTAAAGTGGACAGGTAAACTGAATATCTATTAAAGAATCCACAAAATCAATCGTCGTGTACATCCCATGCATTGCACGCCGTTGCGGTAATTGCCTATAATTCAATATGCTATCTACTGTGTCCACTAGCATTTGTCTCCTTGTCGTGAGGATAAGTGCTGAAGCCTGAAAAATGCCCAAACGCCACCGAAATTGTAGGTTGGTCTTTGGATTTCTTGCAGCTTTCTGTCTTTCACCCTTTCTGCTGGGGACCTCAAGATTTAGCCATAAGTAGTATGTCGTGAGGATAAGTGCTGAAGCCTGAAAAATGCCCAAACTCCACCGAAATTGTAGGTTGCTCTTTGGATTTCTTGCAGCTTTCTCTGTCTTTCACCCTTTCTGCTGGGGACCTCAAGATTTGGCCATAAGCAGTATGTCTTGGGTGGTGGTTTGCAGTCGAAATCAAATGTGTATGATATAAAATCCTTTTCTAGTTTTTGCTGATGTGTAATTGAGAATGACAACGATGTGAAATAAATCCATATTGTCGTTTTGGAAATGTGGGCGAACATACGACTTCGAGTATACACGAAAACAAGAGCCAACTAGCTCTGTCGATGCCAGAGCCAGCGATAAAGACGAAGCCGTATCCAACTTGTCGAGAGCGAGAGGATAAATATTTAGGGTTTGCGTTATCTGAGTCGTTGGTAATTGCACAAGCTGAGTCATCATCAGTCCAACTTCCTCATAATGAACATCTGGCCGCCACCCACCGCCAGCAGGTGACTGGCAGCGAGCATTCGGCAGTTGGTGATTGGCCGCGGGGTGAAGTCGTCGTCCAAGTGATTTTTGTTGTCAATCCTGGGGGGGCGTTAGTCCTGGCGTTTCGGATCCTGTTGATTAGGTTGTGGTCATGCAGTGCCGTTCTTTGGTGTGTAGCGCTTGTGCTTGATAAAATGCCTTGCCTTTTCACTGAGAGAAGCGCGTTTGTGTGCGTTCTGGGACTTTGATTAGGTTGGACGGCAAAACTCTTCTCTGAATGAAAACGTCCTCTTTGATTTTCACACTAATCTGGGGAAGACTCAGTATCGTCGTTGAGCCTCTTATAAAGTTAGGGTGAGATGGGATACATCTGAATGCATCGAGAATCTGAAGTAGAATGATGGAGAAACTCTTCGTAGGTGCAATGCAAATGGATTGGAGAATAAGGGATTGATAGCATTGCAAGAAGATGTGGCCGTGCAATGACTGCGTAGCAAAAACTGAAACATGCATAAATAGGGTGCGGCAGATTTTGCAGGATATGTTCTTTATGATTCAACAGAGTAAATGAAGTTTACACAACTTTTGACACTTCTAATGTTCTTCTACCCTTAAACATATATTAAAAAAATTTGCACTTAATATGAACACTAAAAAGCCAAACAAACTCTCGAAGGGACCGCATTGACTTTGGGAGATTGAAAGGAGCGTTGAATATGACTTGACTAGACCCAGCTTGACATGGAATCGACTTAACATTGGATCATGGGACGCACGGAACAAGCGAAACCATTTGGAGATGCGTGAGCATATATTACAAGTGAAAGTTCTAGTACGAACATTTAGAGGGGGGTGAATAGGTGTGAAAATAAATTTTGCAAAATATAGTGTAAAACTTTACTTTTAACCTGAGTCTGGTTAATAATAGATTTTGTAGAGGAAGTCAGACTCTAACAATTAAATAGAATTACGACCAAAATAAAGGAGTTCAGGGAAGAGAATAAGAACACAAGGTTTATAGTTGTTCGGCTTAAACCAAGCCTACGTCCACTCTCCCGCACTGACAGCCCACCAACTGGATTTTACTATGAATCAAAAGAGGTGTTACAATCGCAAGTTCTTGATTCCATAGTGTAGAGATTCTACTACACTTCCTTAAGGTCTCACCAGTATCTAATCTATTTTTTGATTACGAATTTAAGCTCAAAAATCGAATAAGAAAAGTACAAGGAGCTTCAGACGTTGGAATTTTTCTATCTCGCATATCATCGAATAACTAGAGCGTCTTCCTTTATAAACTCCTCCATGCCTTCATAACTGTTGGCACATTCCAAAGGAGTTCTTCCAATCTACCCGTTGGACATAATCAATTAGGGAGATCTCGAGTTATATAAGGAATATGAAGATAGCCCACCAATCTTGCTCGCCCATACAATCAGAATCTAGGTTTCCATTTGGAGAATCTTCCAAGTATACTTCACCAATCGACAGATCTTAGTTACTCGAATTAATTTCAATACGAATAATAGATCTTGAGATGCCATTCCCAGCCGTGAGAGCTTCTTTAGTTACACGAATCAAATCTTTAAAGATATACTCGCATCTGGATAAGTCTTCTTCGTCGGTCTAGAAATTGTCAATGAGGGCAGACTTTAAGTCTTGAGTCTGGTGGTCTTCAAACTTTGACAGTAGAGTCTGGAAGTCTTCATACTAGACTAAAGGAAATGTTTTGTCAACTTCAAAACAGATAAGGAAGTTTTCTCCAACAATCTCCCTATTTTTTATGATGACAAAATTTTCCTGCAGATTTGGATACTTTTGTCTTGCAAAACAATACTCAAGCAAACAAAGATATCTCATAAATGATAAATAAGTTAGGATAAAGATAGTATCGAATCTGCATCCACAGGAAACGAGTTAGTCCTGTAAAAACAACTATCTCAACAATGCTTAAGATACTGCAAAAGATACTACAAGCATTAAACGAGCAAACACAACCAAAAAGTCAAATCTAAAGGTCAAATCTGCATCAAATCTGCACCAACTTCTCCCCCTTTTTTGTCAACATTAAAAAGGTAGAGATAAAAAAGAGAATTGGATAAAATTAAGATTGTTTTGGAACGTGAACAAGCTGGAAATCTCCCATTGATTTGACAGTCTCCTCTAGCTTTCTCATATCCTCCTTCAGTTGCGCTACTTCCTCACCCTTGGTAGTTGCTTGAACTTGAAGACTAAAGGCTTGAACTTGATCGTGTAAAGAAACCGAAGTGGCTTGATTAGCATTCTGCATGTTCTGAAATTCACACCTCAAAGCATAAATCTGACCTCTCATCTCCAAAAGAACATCAGGCAGTCTTTTAAAGTCTGCTGAGTTGTCAGTTTGAGTGCTTGCTTCAACATGATCAGTTTGAGGAGCATTGGCAGATGATGGAATTTCAGCATGAACATCTAGACTTGGAGATGAAACCTCATTAGCTTCCTCGGGAAATTGAGAAGCATATACATCTTCTGGATCGGCATGAGAACGACTGACATCAACACTAGTAAAAGCAAGTGAAAGAGTACATCTTTTATCATCAGCTCCCCCTGTTTTAGTGCCTTCAGGTGGAGAGAAGTACTCTTCATGCTCTGATTCTTCTTCAATCCCACCATAATCTTGTCCTTCATCCTTTACTGGAGAATCACCATGACTTTCCCCTTCTGTTTATTCTCCTCTCTACTCTTGATTTGCAGTTCTTCCTTCTTCTTCTTCTTTCCTCATCGATTCCCTCTCTTCACTTCTCTGCTCTATTTCCTCTCTGTCTTGGTTCTCTCCATACTCTGTCTCTGGAACACGACGCTGTAAGTTCTTTAAGGCAAGAGCGGAAATGGTGATGTCATCCTCATCTTCTTCATCCTGCAAGATGAGTGCTCTCCTTTTTTTAGATGGAGTTGTCATGGGCTCCTTGCCTTTCCGTTTTGCAGCCACAAGGCCTTGACGAGTCTTGACAGGGGTCTTTTCCTTAAAACGCTCTAAAGCCTTGTTTAGTTCTTTCAGACGCATCTTTGAAATCATCTTTAGTTCTACCACCATTGGATCATATGTGCGAACACACAGAATTTTGGGAGGTTGAATATTAAGATGTCTGAATAGATGAGTAACAAGAGCTGAATAGGGAATTTGGCCCTTGTCCTTTACCATTGACCTATACATATGAAACATGATAGTGTGCGGCAGAGAGAACTTGTAACCAATATTAATGGCGTATATTAGCTTCGCTTCAGAAATGGAGACATCAGTCTTTGACGTGGATTTGGGTCTGAGACAATTGATTACAATCTTATGAAGCAAGACATTTGAGGCACTCATCCTCGAATACGAAATCCGACCTTCGCAATTCTGTCTCGAACAAGCTCCATAGTAGCAAGATCAATAGACACACTAATTGATTGGAATATCCCTCTTTCCACTCCAATCACATTATCCAGAGTATCCATATCAACCACATAATCTTGGTCTCTAACACTAAATGAAAATCTATTCACACCTAAAAAACTTAGATTGGAATAGAAATACGCGGTAAGTTCAGGATAAGCTACAATTGTCTCAAAGCAAAAATGTTCAAGTTGAAGTAAAGTAAATTTCTCTCGTAATTTCACGTTCAGAGAATCAAGAAAATCAAAATCCACACTCCTTGGGTTCATTACCCCTTGCTTCAGCAACTTAGAGTAAACTTGCTTATGTTCCTCAGAACGAAACAAATCTGTCCTTTTTCCTTGAATTTTTGCAGCAACACCCATTCTAGGCTTAAAATGAGTGAACATTTTCTCATCGTCATCCTTTCCTTTAGGTTGATTAAATCCTCCAACACATGGATCACTTGGGAAGTTCGCAAAAGCCCTTTCTGCCGAACCAGCGTGAGCAATTCCCAAACGTTCCATCGTTCTTAAAAAATAGGTTTCATTTCAGTATCCCTTTTCTTTCAAAAATTCATTAATGAAGGTCATCGGAGAACCACCTTCCTTCAGGGAAGTGTAGAGTTTGAAAGTAAAAGCAGGCTTAGAGTCTTTACAGGTTTGACATTCTCAATAATTTCTTCCTCTGCCTGTTGTTTTGGAGACTCTTGTGGTCTAGCCTAAGAGGAATGGCGCGGTTGAGAATGTTGCTGTTGACTTTGCTGCTGCCTTGAAGAGTCTTCTTCCTTAGTCAGATCGAAGTGCGTACGACCCTCACGCATATGTTGTGGTTCCTGCTTGCAATCCATGAGGACTTTCTTTGGGAAGACATTATCACAGTCTTTGAGAGAATTTCCGAACTCAATTCGCGAGAAAAATAAAAACTTTAACGATTAAACTAGAGAGAAAAGTAAGAAAGTGAAGTTCTGTGCTCTAGGGTTTGTGAGTAAAAATGAAGAAGAAAGACAGTATATAAAGCAGTCGAAACGAGGTATACGGATCGTTATAAAAGGAAAATTAAAAAATTGTTTTTTCAAAAAATAACTGCCTTTTTGAAAATAGATAACTTTCTTTTGAAAAAGAATAACTGCTATAACTTAAAAAACTTGGGAAGATAACATCAATCAATTGTCGATTAAAAAGCAATCATACCTTTTCAAGTTTTATCCGAAAGCTAAATTGCTAGAACTGAAATGACTTACAGTTGTAATTTTTGGTCTTCTGAGTTTGAACATCTTCAGACTTTTATTCCTGAGTCTGAGCTTCTTCAGAGTTTAAGATATTAAGTATCGAGCGAATAGACTCAAATAGGTTTTTATCTAGTGGCTTTGTAAAAATGTCCGCCAGCTAATTCTTTGAGTCAATGAATTGAATCAAGATTTCTCCATTTTGAACATTGTCTTTAATAAAATGATGTCGAATCTCTATGTGCTTAGCTCTTGAATGTAGAATTGGATTCTTGGTGAGATTAATCGCCTGGTGTTGTCATAATTGATCTCAGTGCATGAGTTTTCGATACCAAAGTCTCTTAATTGTTGTTTTATCCATAATATTTGAGAACAACAACTTCCAAGAGCCACATACTCTACTTCTATTGTTGAAAGAGCTACGGTACTTTGCTTCATTGAAAACCAAGATATTGTTCTATTACCAAGCAATTGACAAGTGCCTGAGGTGCTCTTTCTATCAATTCTGCATCCTACTAGATCTGCGTTTGAATATCCAAGGAGAGTAAAGTCTCCTTCTTTGGGATACCATAGACCTAACTTAGAGGTTGTTGCAACGTATTTGATGATGCGTTTCGCAGTACTTAGATGAGATTATTTGGGATCCGATTGAAATCTGGCACAAATGCAAACACTAAACAAAATGTCAGGTCTAGAGGCAGTAAGATAAAGAAGTGAACCAATGATACTCCTATACATCTTTTGGTCAACTTTCTTTCCTCCTTCATCTTTGTCCATCTTTAAAGAACTTGACATTGGTATATTAGTCTTTTTGCAATTCTCCAAACTGAACTTTTTAACAAGTTCTTTAGTGTCACGACCTCCCCGAAGCGGGTTGGACCACCTAAGGGTTCGGCTAATGGATTGCTAAGCCTAGACTTAACTCGAGCTCTCCCAAGCCCATACCAATTCGCAACTTAGGTTTTAAGTTCTTAATATGCAAATGATTTTTATCATGGAGTCGCCACTAATCTATTTTTGGTGGGTCGATTAGTAACCCAAGTAAAGTAATGGGAGAATTACTTCACTCCTACGAACTAGAGATTAAATGAGTTCGGGGACTTGATTACGCTAGATTTCTCTAACACCCTTTCGGTACCTTTTCTTTTTTTATTTCAAAAAATATTTTGCAGGCAGCTTGAATTGATTTTAATTTATCTTCCTAACATGTGAGGTGATCATGCGGGTGCGCAAACCACCAATTTAACACCCAAGAAAGCGATGAATAAATTGCAGGACTTACCTCATAGCAACGAAAGCATCTGCATTGTTAGATCAGAATTCACATCAACATACCTAGATATGATTTCTAATTAACATGCAATTTCCCTTTTTGGTTTTCACTTATTTAATGAGGATATAATCCATCTGCAATGTAATGCTTATAATCTAACATGAAATGATATGACATAATAACATGGCCTAAGCTACATGATGCAAATGAGATGTTTTTGTGTTTTCTTATACGCATGCAATCTATTCTAAATAATGAAATTAATTTATTCAAAGACAATTTTTTAGGTATTTTCCATAAAATTCGAAATTAAAATTGTTCAATAATTAAATGTGCAATCTAAACTAACAAAATGACCTAATTCTAATGACGGGTAATTTCCAATTAAATGAACCTAGCAATAATCACTAAATGACGTGCATGTCATGAACCTGATTCTATATGACATGTGCATGACATTTTTTCTTTTTCTTTTTTAAATGCAATTTATCCTAGAAAATAAACTAATTTATTCTAAGACATTTTTTGTATTTTTTATGAAATTCGGAATTAGAAAAATGTGAAAACTATCTATCTAAATTAAAATATCATCTAATTTGTATTAGGAATGAGGTTAAGCCAAATCCTAATTCAAACTAGAATGTTATCCTAATTTAGAAATTCCTAACTAAAATGCAATCTATCTAAAAATCCTAAAATGACATGCGAAGAGTGCCAAAATTCTAATCTTTTTTTCTGTTTTTGTATTAATTTCGAAATTAAAAATTGTCAAGTAATTAAACATGAAACCTAGGTTAAACAACTAGCAACCTAAATTGATTGATTTGATTTTTTTGTTATTATTTTTTTAAAAAAATTCGAAATGAAATTCCTATTCTAAATATGCAAACCTTAAAACAGGAAATAAACCTAATTCTAGCCTACTTTTTTTTATTTTTTTTATTTTTTTATTTTATGAAAGCGAAATTAACTTAAACGCACGACAGCAAATCAGAGCAAGATTGACATCCAAATTGACGAACCATATCTCGCGCATTAGATCGGGTTGGCCAATTTTAAATAAATCGTAAATCGAATCTCGGGCGTGAGATCGGATTGGCGATTTTTCAAGTGATTGCGAGTCGGATTTCGGGCGCGAAAATCGGACTGTCAATCACAAATTTCACAGGCTATTTCATGTCGAACATTCTCAATTTTATATTAAGGAGTAATTCTACTAAAAAAGTAAAGTAAAATAAAATAACAAAATAAAGTAGATAAAAAAACTACCTAATTTGCTTTTCCTTTTTTTTTTGTTTTCTTGCTTTGGCCTTCCACGGTGTTTGGCAACTGTGGTGGTTCGCCGGGGGGCAGCTGGTCACCGGCGTTCGGAGCTCCGGCGAGGACCGGCGGCAGGTGGACCGGCGACGGGCGGACCGGCGACAGCAGCAGGTCGCGGGGGGTGTGCTGCAGGCGTCGGGTTGCTGGTCGGAGCGGCACGGGCGGAGCAGCAGGCAACTTCGCGCGGAGGAGGCTCGGAGTGGATTTGCTGGGCGTCGGATGAGCGAGCAGGAACGAACGGCAGGCGAAACTCGGCTGCTGCAGGGTGTCCCTGGCGGAGCTCGGGCACTGGGTCGCCTGAAGCGGATCACCGGCGAAGGTAGGGCATCGGACGTACGTACGTTAGCTCGGCGTCCGGATCTGGAGCAGTGGAAGGCGAATAATGCAGGGGCGTCGGGTCGCAGCTGCTGGGGCGAAGATCGACGACTGAGCAGCAGCGGTGTGAGCTCCTGTGGCGTCGGGTCGCAGCAGGGACAGAGGCGTGGCAGCGAGGGAGGAGCAGCAGGTCGGCGTTCGGGGCTTCTGGCGTTGCAGATTGGCGACGGCAGAGGCGGAGCAGGGGCGTCGGCGTCGGAACAGGCAGAGAGGAGCGTCGTCAGGTGCTGGCTCGAGCGGAGGCGGTGGGCGATGGCGACGGGGTTGCGAGGGCAGGTGTTCGGGATGGTGCTGCTAGTGCTCGGGCGAAGACGGTGGCGCGCTCGGAGCTCGCTGGAAGGAGATGCTGGCGCCGGGCAGAGATGCGGCGATGCAGCAGCAGCGGGCGGGTTGCAGGTCACGGATGCGGCGCGGTGAGGCTGGTTGCTTGCTGCACAGCGAGGGCGCGGGATCGCAGCGGTGGCGGACAGACGGAAGCACAGGCAAACGGCGGCGTCTGGAACTCGAGGACGGCGGCGCGGGCTCGCGGCTGAGGTGGTGTGACTGACGGGTGGAGATGGCGCAGCGAGCAGGTGTCGCAGGGGGTTGTAGGCGCAGTGGACGACGCGGGCTCGCGGGTGAGGCGGAGCAGATGCGGTGACCAGCAGGTGAAGGTGTAGCAGGGCGACAGCTCGGCTGCTGCGGGGCGGCGTTGGGCGTTGGGTCACCGGCGACTCGCGGGTAGGCGCGTGGCGGCACGGCAAGGCGGCAGCGAGCAGCAGGGGTGCGGCGACGGGTGCAGGAGTTGCTGCTGCGGCGGCGGTGGCGCAGGCTCGCCGGTGAGGCGGTAACGCGAGCGGCGAGGCGAGCCGGCGGTTCGGGCGGCAAGCGAAGATGCGAGGAAGATGAACAGTTCTTTTGATTTTTTCCTTTTTCTTTTCTTTCTCCCTTACGTCCACTCTCTCCTCTCTTGTCTTTTCAGCAGACTTTCCTTTGCTGCTGCACTCTGAGTACCCCTTTTTTTGTTTCTCTCTGACAAAAGTCTCTCTTAATCTATTCTTCTCTTTTTAACTGAAAGAGAAGCCCCTCCCGCGAACTTTTTCGTTCTGCACTCTCCCTGCTTCACCTTTGGTTTCTCTCTAACGAGACTCTCTATCTCTCTTATCTCTTCTTTTCTTTTCACTCGTCTGTATGTCTCTCTGCGGGCCTTTTCATAGATTTTTTCTTAACTCATCTGGCCTCCCCCTTTACATTTGCACTCCCGAACCTTATTTATAGGCTCAGAATTCACTGCCTCACGTTGCCGACTTCAGTGTGAATTGAGAACAGCCGCAAATTTTTTACGTCCACGTACAAGTTAGCAAGCTGAACCTTGCTTCCCTGTTTCTTGAAGACTCCACTAGCTGCTATAATATATTATAATGTGTGCCCCTTCTTTTGACTTTCTTCTCCAGCCGATTTGTGCTCTTCCATTTTGTGCATGCATGTGCATGCATTAATGAGGGAGAGAAAAAGTGGACGCTCATGGATTCTTTTTTCTTTGCTTCATGCTTGCAGCTACTTGTCCCTCCCTTCTATAGGATTACCGCAACTTTTGACTTTTCTTACTTGTTATTTGCTTCCTTCTTCAGCAAATTTCTCGTTGCTTCTCCTGACAACCCACACTTGAGAGAGAGCATATTATATAATATTATATCATGGGCTCATTTTGCTTCTCTGAGGATTCCTCTAGCATCCGCACGTCCGCCGAATTTGTGCGTGCATGCGCATGCATTAATGAGGGAGAGACAACGAACGTGCAAGAACTTCCTTCCTCATTTTTTTCTTTTTTTTCACTCTTTTGCGTGTGCAGACTAGCAGAGAAAGACCATCCTTTTCGCACATGTAATCGACCGCGAGCCCCTGCTTCTTGTTGCCTTTTGGTACCGATGCAAATGTAACTACATGAAATGCAATTTTATTATTATTTTTTTTAGGGGTTAAAGATTAAACCCTAATTTTTTATGCAATTAATTACTAAATAATTAATCAAAATTTAGGTGTTAACATTTAGCATATTTTTCTTGGTGAATGAAAATTCATTCTTTCAATTGTTTCACTTGTAGTCGAGAAAGAAGGATAGTTCACCCATCATGCTCATCTTGAATTCATCCAGCATGGATTTAGAGAATTTATTGCACATGTTTTCGTTACGTGATCCAAAAATAATATCATTAACATAGATTTGAACAAGTAGAAAGTTTTTACTTTCTCTTTTAATAAACATAGTAGTGTCCACTTTACCTTTAACAAAACCATTTTGGATTGAAAACTTACTTAATCTGTCGTACGAAGCTCGAGGAGCTTGCTTTAAACCATATAGCGCATTTTTCAGTCTGAATATAGAGTCTGGTTTCCTTAGATCTTTGAAACCGGGAAGTATTTCCACATAGACTTCTTCTTGGATAAATCCATTCAGGAATGCACTTTTGATGTCAATTTGGAATAACCTGAAATTCTTATAACAAGCAAAAGTAAGTAATAATCTAATTGCTTCTAACCTTGCTACTGGTACGTAAGTCTCATCATAGTTTATCCCTTCTTCTTGCGTATATCCTTTGGCCACGAGTCTTGCTTTGTTCCTTATGACTTTCCCTTTTTCATCCATTTTGTTCCTGAAAACCCATTTAGCTCCAATAACAGATTTACCTTTTGGTTTATGAGTTAATTCCCAAACATCATTAACATTGAACTGTTTGAGCTCTTCTTGCATAGCTTCAATCCAGCTTTCATCGGTTAAAGCTTCTTCTATGCTTTTGGGTTCTATTTCAGAAATAAGAGCCACATCACTAGACTCTTCATGCCTTTTGGATCTAGTACGAATACCTTCATCAATGTCACCAATGATGAGTTCTTTGCGATGACTAGATTTGTGCTTCCAGTTGCTGGTTGGTTTGACAGACTGCTGAACTTTTTTTTCAGTTGATTCTTCAACATTTGTTCGTTGTTGACCTTTTGAAGTCTTAGCTGTTTTTGGTGAATTAGACTTTGTAGAGTCTAGAGCAGGTTCAGATTCTTCAGGTTGAGTCTGGATCGATTGATTTTGTATAAGGTATTGAAATTTTACATTCATCAATTCTTCCACAGATTGAGTCTTCTTGTTGTATACTTTGTAAGCTTTGTTGGAGGTTGCATATTCAAGGAAGATTCCTTCGTCTGATTTTTCTTCAAACTTACCAATTCGATCATTTGCATTTTTCAATACAAAACATTTGCAACCAAACACATGAAAATAAGAAACAATTGGCTTTTTCCTTTGAACAACTCATAGGGAGTTTTCTTTAGAATTGGCATTAAGAAAACTCTGTTAATGATATAACATGCTGTAGAAACTGCTTCAGCCCAAAAACGAGAAGAAATATTGCTTTCAATTAAAAGTGTTCTAGCCATTTCTTGCAACGATCTATTCTTTTTTTCCATAACTTCATTTTGTTCAGGAGTGTATGGAGAGGAGAACATATGCTGAAAGCTAGATTCATCACAGAATTTAGCAAAATCTTGATTTTCAAACTCACCTCCATGGTTTGTCCGAATGCTTGAAATAACATACTCTTTCTCATTCTATATTTTCTTAGCAAACTTAAAAAAAAAAGAAGAAAATATCAGACTTACTTGTCAGAAAGTTTACCTAAGTAAATCGTGAATAATCATCCACTATTACTAAGCAATATTTCTTTTCACCAATGCTTTAAGTTCTAGTTGATCCAAAAAGATCCATATGCAGGAGCTACAGCACACGATTAGTGGAAACTTGATTTAATGGTTTGAAAGAACTTCTAACCTGTTTTCCCAATACACATGGTGTGCATAATTCAAATTTTTGGTATTTTAGGTTGGGTAGTCCACAAACAAGCTTTTTTGAAGAGATCTTGGCAATTTGCTTCATGTTGATATGGCCAAGCTTTCAATACCAGAAATTAGCTTCATCTTGAATTGAAATTAGACATTGAGATTTTTTGGTTTGATATCCAAAAGATAGATGTTCCCATGTCTTCGCCCCGTGAAAGTCTGAGAGAAGTCTTTACTGGTTCTCGAACATATTCCTTCTTGAAAATTGATTTTCAAACCTGTGTCGCACAGTTGGCTTATGCTGAGTAGATTGTAATTTAGTCATTCTACCAAGGAGACATTGTTGATCGTAAGGCTTCCAATCTTTATTGTTCTGCATCTGACAATTTTTCCTTTGCTATTTCTACCAAAAGAAACTTTTTCTCCATTTGTTTGGATGAGCTTTATAAAACAATTTGAATCTCCTGTTATATGTCTTGAGTATCTACTATCCAAGTACCATTTGACCTTTTTCTTGATAGTGACTTGCAATTAAAAAAGAAACTCAAGCTTTTTTTGGTAACCACGCTTTCTTGGGTCCAATGGAGTTAGTGCAATATACAGTCTTTGCCCAATCGTTCTTAACATGTCTCCAAACCATAGGACATTCTTTCTCAAAGTGTTCTGAGCTGTTGCACTTAGAACATTTAAGAGCACTTCGGCCAACAAATTTTACAACGACTTTTTGAAAATGAGTTCTATAAAAGGCTTTTGTAGGTCTTTGTTTTTACTTTTGGAAAATCAATTAAAGGAATGGTTTCAAAAGTTATTCCCAAGCTTGATTTGTTAAAGTAAGGTCTTTGTACTGAAAGAATATTTTCCAATTTCTCAAATCCTATAGAAAACCTTTTTGAAATACTTGAAATATTATTTTTCAAAAGTGTATTTTCTTTTGAAAGAGAGTTTATATTTTCTTTTAAAGTAACAAAACTTCCATCTAAATTTTTGAACTTTTATTTCCAAACAATTTCCTGTTATTTCAGTGTAGAATTTCTCCTTTTTAGCTCGGAAATTCTCTTGAGAGAGGTTTTGAGACTCAGACATAGTTCATTAATATATTTGGAGGCTTTAGTAAGAATTTTTAAATTACTTACTGTTGGAGAAAACTTCATTGAGTGTTTTGAAGTTGACAAAACGTTTCCATCAATCTAATCTGAAGACTTGTATACTCTTCCATCAAAGTCTGAAGACCTCCAGACTACCAGACTCAAGACTCAAAGTGTATTCTCATTGGCAGTTCCTAGACCGTCGAAGAAGGCTTATCCATAATTGAGTATTTTGTTAAGGATTTGATTTTATTGACTGAAGAAGATCTCTTGGCTGGATATAGCATGTCAGAATCCATTATTCAAATTGAAATTGATTCAGGGATTTTGGATCCGTTCATTGGCAAAGTTTATTTGGAAAGTTCTACTTATGGAAACCTAGATCCTGATTGTATGGGCGAGCATGATTTGTGGGCTATCGACATATTCCTTAAATAACTCGAAATCTCCCTAATTGATTCTGTCCAATGGGTAGATTAGAAGAACTCATTTGGTAAGTGCCAACGGGTGTGATGTCATGAAGGAGTATACAAGGAAGACGTTCCAGTTATTCGAGTGTGTACGCGATAGAAGAATTCCAAAGTCTGAAGCTCCTTGTTCTTAGTCAATTCAATTGTTGAGTGAAATCTTATATTCAAAAGAGAGTTTATATCTTTGTGAGACCTTGAGGAAGTGTAGCAGAGTCTCTACATAGTGGAATCAAGGAAGAAACTATACTGTAACAGCTCTTTTGATTCATAGTGAAATCCAGTCGGTGGGCTGTCAGTGCGGAAGAGTGGACGTAGGCTTGGATTAAGCCGAACCACTATAAACCATGTGTTCTTATACTCTTCCCTACGTTTTTTTTTACTTTGATCGTAATTCAATTTGGTTACAAGAGTCTAATTTCCTTTTCATAATCTATTGCTGATCACAGTTGCTCACTTCACTTTGAAAATTTGTTTGTGTACCTATTCACCCCCTCTAGGTGCTCGTACTAGCTTTCACAATTGGTATCAGAGCCTGTGTATTCACTTAAGTTGAAGTGTTTTACTTCATAGTTAAAGATCCATGGCTAGTATGTTGGCTCCAGGTCTAGTTGAAGGGCAAAGTAATACCAGACCGCCTTATTTTGATGGAAATGAATATAACATATGGAAAAACAAAATGAAGGCATTCCTAAGATCAAAGGATCCTCTGGAATGTGACGTGGTAGACAAATGAATCATTCCTAAAGCTGCTACAGTCTCAGAAAGAGGAAAAGAAGCTGTTGAGTCCAGTGAAATGATTCAAAAAGAGATAACCAAGAGACAAGCTCTTGATGCAAAAACAATTTATTCTTTATATTGTGCATTATCCCATACTAAATATAACAGAATATCTTCTTGTGAAATAGCTAAAGAAGTCTGGGATAGATTACATATCACCTATGAAGGAACTGATTGAGTAAAAGAAACCAGAATCAACATTCTACTCGGTCAATATGAAGCATTCAAGATGAAACCAGGAGAATCTATCATTGACATGTTTAGTCGTTTTATAGAAATTGTGAATGGTCTTGAATATCAAGGTCAACCAATTTCTGGACCCATGAAGGTAAACAAGTTACTGCGTGAATTGTCCAAGGATTGAAATCACATAAAGACTTCAATAAGGGAGACACCCGAAGAATCATGCCACTCTCTATTGACGAATTGGTTGGGACTCTTCAGTCTTATGAAGTGGAGCAAATCAACGAAGATGAAGATCCTAAAGGTAAGAAATCCATTGCATTAAAATCTAATGATGATTCTAATGTTACAGATTCTGAAGACAATATGGATGATGAAGAGCTTGCTCTTATAATAAGAAGGTTTAGAAACCTGAACAGAAAGGGGAGAAAATTCAATCCAAAGAAACAAAGTTTTCAAAAGCTACAGAATAAATTAGTTGAGGATGATGAATCCAATAAAGATGTAGTCTGCTTTGAATGCAAGAAAAAGGGACACATCAGACCCAACTGTCCCATTTTGAAGAGAAAGAAAGGAAAAGCTGAGAAATATCGAAAGGCACTTAAAGCAGAGTGATATCGAATGTGAGGAAAGTGATGATGATTATGCCATTATTTGTCTCATGGCACAATCAGACTTAGATTCAGACTCTGAGACAGACTTAGATTCAGACAGTGAAATCGAAGTAAGTAATTTAAAAATTCCTACTAAAGTCTCTAGATACATTAATGAATTGTGTCTTAGTCTTAAAACCTTTCTTAAAAGGATTTCTGAACTTAAAAGGGAAAATTCTGCACTAAAACAACAGGAAAATGTTTGGAAAGAGAAGGTCGAAAGTTTAGACAAAAGTGTTACTACTTTGAAAGAAAATGTAGACAATCTTTCAAAAGAAAATGCACTCTTGAAAAGTGATATCTCAAACATTTCTAATAGATTTTCTATAGGATCTGGGAAACTTGAAAAAATTCTTTCAGCACAAAGATCTTACTTCAACAAATCAGGTTTAAGAATGACTGCTGAAACCATTCCTCTAATTTATTTTCCTAAAGTAAAGGAAAGAATTAAGCAAAGACCTACAAAAGATTCTTACAAAAATCATTTCCATAAAGTTTTTGTAAAACCTGTAGGCCACAGTGCTCTTAAATGTTCTAAGTGCAATAGTTCAGATCATTTTGAGAAAGGATGTCCAATTGTTTGGAAACCTATTAAGAAGGTATGGGCAAAGACCATATATTACACTAATACCAATGGACCCAAGAAAATATGGGTATCAAAGAAAGCTTGAATTTCTTTTCTAAATGTAGGTCACTATCAAGAAAAAGGTTAAATGATACTTGGATAGTGGATGCTCAAGACATATGACATGAGACTCAAATTATTTCATAAAACTTGCACAAGTTAATAATGGAAAAGTTTCTTTTGGAGGAAATAGCAAAGGAAGAATTGTGAGATACGGAACTGTAAAGATTGGAAGCCTCACGATCAGTAATGTTTCCTTAGTACAAGGACTCAATTACAACTTGCTGAGTATCAGTCAGCTGTGTGACACTGGTTTCAAAATCAACTTTCAAGAAGGAATATGTTCAGGAACCAGTAAAGACTCCTCTCAGTCTTTTACGGGACGAAGACATGGGAATATCCACCTCTTGGATATCAAACCAGATGAAACCCAATGTCTAATTTCAATTCAAGAGGAAGCAAACTTATGGCACAGAAAACTTGGGCACATCAACATGAAGCAAATAGCCAAAATCTCAGCAAAGACGCTTGTTCGTGAACTACCCAAACTGACATACCAAAAGTCTGATCTATGCACACCATGCGTGTTGGGAAAACAGGTAAGAAACTCATTCAAACCAATAAATCAAGTATCCACTAATCGTGTACTGCAGCTCTTGCATATGGATTTCTTTGGACCAACTAGAACTCAGAGCATTGGAGGTAAGAAATACTGGCTAGTAATTGTGGATGATTATTCATGATTTACTTGGATATATTTCCTGGCAAGTAAGTCTGAAACCTTTTCTTATTTTATAAAGTTTGCTAAAAATGTCCAAAATGAGAAAGGGTATGTTATTTCAAGTATACGAACAGACCATGGAGATGAATTTGAAAATCAAGACTTTACAAAATTCTGTGATGAATCTGGCTTTCAGTATGTGTTCTCTTCACCATATACTCCAGAGCAAAATGGAGTCGTGGAAAGAAAGAATAGATTGCTGCAGGAAATGGTTAGAACTCTTTTAATTGAAAGTAACATCTCTTCTCGTTTTTGGGCTGATGCAGTTTCTACAGCGTGCTATATTATTAATAGAGTCTTTTTAAGGCATATTATGGAGAAAACTCCCTATGAGTTATTCAGAGGAAAGAAGCCAATTGTTTCGTATTTTCATGTGTTTGGATGTAAATGTTTTATATTGAAAAATGCAAATGATTGAGTTGGTAAATTTGAAGAAAAATCAGATGAATGTATTTTCCTTGGATATTCTATCACAAGCAAAGCTTGTGGAGTATACAACAAAAAGACTCAATTCATGGAGGAATCGATGAATGTCAAATTTCAAGATTTTATGCAAAATCAATCGATTTAGACTCAACTTGAAGATTCTAAACCTGCTCCAGACTCTACAAAGTCTAAATCTCCAGAAGCATCTCAGACTTCAGAAGACCAGCAACAAATGATCATCGAAGATTCAAATGAGGGAAATGATCAACAGTCTGACAAATCAACTAGCAACTGGAAGCATAAGTCTAGTCATCCTAAAGATCTCATTATTGGTGATATTAATGAAGGAATTCGCACAAGATCCAAAAGGCGTTAAGAGTCTAGTGCTGTGGCTCTTATTTCTGAAATAGAACCCAAAAGCATAGAAGAAGCTTTAACTGATTGGATTGAAGCTATGCAAGAAAAACTCAGGCAATTCAGTATCAATGATGTCTGGGAATTGACTCTTAAACCAAAAGGTAAATCTATCATTGGAGCTAAATGGGTTTTCAAGAATAAGATGAACGAGAAAGAAAAAGTCGTAAGAAACAAAGCAAGGCTTGTGGCCAAAGGATATACACAAGAAGAAGGGATAGACTATGATGAGACTTACGCGCCAGTAGCAAGGTTATAAGCAATTAGATTATTACTTGCTTTTGCTTGTTATAAGAATTTCAGGTTATTCCAAATGGACGTCAAAAGTGCTTTTCTAAATGGATTTGTTCAAGAGGAAGTCTATGTGGAACAACCACCCGGTTTTGAAGACCCAAGGAAACCAGACTTTGTATTCAGACTGAAAAAGGCTCTATATGGTTTAAAGCAAGCACCTCGAGCTTGGTATGATAGACTAAGTAAGTTTTTAATTCAAAATGGCTTTGTCAAAGGTAAAGTAAATACTACACTGTTTATCAAAAGAGAAAGCAAAAGCTTTTTACTTGTTCAAATTTATGTTGATGATATTATTTTTGGATCTTCTAATGAAAATCTGTGCAATAAATTCTCTAAGTCTATGCAGGATGAATTTGAAATGAGCATGATGGGTGAACTAACCTTCTTTCTCGGGCTTCAAGTAAAACAACTGAAGGAGGGAACCTTTATTCATCAAGAAAAATATGCTAAAGAACTTGTCAAAATGTTTGGACTGGAGAATTACAAAAAGACTGATATATCAATGTCAAGTTCCTTGAAGCTGGATAAAGATAAACAAGGAAAGAAAGTTGACCAGAAGCTATACAGGGGTATCATTGGTTCACTTCTTTATCTTATTGCTTCTAGACCTGACATTCTGTTTAGTATTTGTATTTGTGTCAGATTTCAATCAGACCCCAAAGAATCTCATTTAAGTGCTGCAAAACGTATTATCAAATACATTGCCTCAACTTCAAATTTAAGCCTCTGGTATCCTAAAGAAGGAGACTTCACTCTTCTTGGATACTCAGACACAGACCTAGCTGAATGTAGAGTTGATAGAAAGAGCACATCGGACACCTGTCAACTACTTGATAACAGGACAGTATCTTGGTTTTCAAGGAAGCAAAGTACCGTAGCTCTTTCTACGGCAGAAGCAGAGTATGTAGTCTTGGAAGTTGTTGTTCACAAATTCTGTGGACAAAACAACAACTAAGAGACTTTGGAATTGAAGTTTCATGCACTGAGATCAAATGTGACAACACCAATGCAATCAATCTTATCAAGAATCCAATTCTTCACTCAAGAGCAAAACATATAGAGATTCGACATCATTTCATTAGAGATCATGTTCAAAATGGAGAAGTTTCGATTTAGTTTATTGATTCAAAGAATCAACTGGCGGACATATTTACAAATTCTTTGGAGAAAAATCAATTTGAAGTTATTTGTTCCAGACTTAATATCTTAAAGTCTGAGGAAGTTCAGACTCAGGACTGAAAGTCTAAAGGCACTCAGACTTAGACGATCAAGATTCACGACTATAAGTTATTTCTATTTTAGAAACTTATCTCTCGGATAAAATCTCGAAAATGTACGATTATCTATCTGTAATTGATTGATGTTATTTCCCCAGTTTTCGTGATTATTGTAATCTTTCCTTTTCGAAAAAAAGAAGTTGTTTTTGAAATGACGGTTTCTAGTTTTTGAAAAGGCAGTTATTTTTTAAAAGGCATTTTTATATTTCCTTTTATGACGTTCCATATGCCTCGCTTCGACTACCTTATTTACTGTTGGTTCTTCCTTGTTTTACTCACAAAAACCCTAAGAGAGTACAGATCTTTCACTTCTCTTTTCTTCTCTTGTTTAATCCTCGAAAAGTTTTCACATTTCTTGCAAAACAAGCTTGGAATCTTTCAAAGACTGTGAAAGATGTCGTCTCAAAGAAAGTCTTCGAGGATCGTGAATAGGGGACCACAGCAAATGCGTGAGGGACCTATGCATTTTGATCTCACCGAGGAAGAAGAATCTTCTAGACAATAGTAGAGCCCACAATATTCTTAGCAGCGTCCATCTCCTCCATCTAGACCTCAGAATATTGAACATCGAGAAGAGGAAGAAATCATCGAAGATGCAGAACTCGTAAGAACTCAAAAGCCCGCTTTTATGTTTAAGCTTTATTGTGCTATGAAGAAGGGTGGTACTCCTTTGAACTATATTGATGAATTTTTGAAAGACAAAGAGTATCAAAATGAAACCTACTTTTTACGCACAATGGAACGATTAAGAATTGCTCCTGCTGGGTCAGCGGAAGAAGCATTTGCAAATATCCCAAGCGATCCACGTGTTGGAGGGCTGAGTCAATCTGATGGGAATGATGATGATAGGATGTACACTCAGTTTAAACCTAGAATGGGTGTTGCGGCGAAAATCCGAATCAAAAGGACAGATTTGTTTCGCTCGAAGGAACATAAGCAACTGTACTCTAAGTTGCTAAAGCGCGGTGTGATTAACCCTAGAAGTGTGGACTTTGATTTTCTTGATTCTCTGAATGTCAAGCTGCGAGAGAAATTCAATCTTTTTCAACTAGAACGGTTTTGTTCTGAAACGACAGAGGCTCATGCTGAACTCACCGTTTACTTCTATTCTAATCTAAGTTTCTTGGATGTGAATAGATTCTCTTTAAGTGTTCGAAATCAGGACTATGTAGTTGACATGGATACTTTGGCTGATGTGATTGGGGTTGAAAGAGGGAAATATCAACCAATCAGTGTGTTAATTGGACGTGCGACGGTAGAGTTTGTTCGGGATAAAATGGCGGAAGGAAAGATTTCATATTTGAGGATGAATGCCTCAAATATTTTGCTTCACAAGATAGTGATCAACTGCCTCAGACCCAAATCGACTTCGAAGACCGATGTTTCAAACTCTGAGGCAAAGCTGATGTATGCCATTAACATTGGCAAAAAGTTCTCTCTTCCACACACTATTATGTTCCACATGTACAGAACGATGGTGAAAGACAAGCGCCAACTTCCTTACTCAAGCACTTGTCACTAAGTTATTCGAGACATTTGAACATTCAGCCTCCCGGGATTCTTTGTGTTCGAACATGCGATCAAATGGTGGTAGGACTGAAAATGGTCTCTAAAATGTGTCTGAAGGAACTTAACAAGATTTTGGAGCGATTCAAGGATAAAACCCCTGTCAAGACTTACCCAGTCTCTTCGGCTGCAAAACAGAAAGGGAAGGAGCCCATGGTTGCTTCATCCCAGAAAAGAAGAGCACTCATCTTGGAGGATGACGAGGATGAGGATGATATCACAATTTCTACTCTTGCATTGAAGAACTTAAGTCATTATGTTCCAGAGATAGAGGAGAGACAGGAACAAGACAAGGAGGAGATCGAACAGAGGACTGGAGAGAGAGAATCAATGGAGAAAGAAGCAGAGGAAGAAAGGATTGAGGAAGAAGAAGAAGAAGAGGGCAGAGGTGAACAAGAAGAAGTAGAGCATGAAGAGTACTTCTCACCGCCTGAAGGCCATAAAACAGGGGGAGATGCTGAGAAAAGAGGTACGTCTTCAATTGTTGCTACTAGTGAAGGAGTAAGTCGTTCATCAGCAAATCCAGAAGACATCTATGTTTCATCGCTCAATCTGAGTGATCGTGCTGACTTGCCATCATTTGCCAATACACCTTCTGATCGTGCAGAAGCTAGTACTCAGACTGACAATACAATAGACTTTCGTAGAATTCTTGATATTCTTATGGAGATGCGAGGACAAATTTATGCTCTGGGATGCGAAGTTCAGAACTTGCAGAATGCAAGTCAAGCCTCTTCAGTTTCCTTGTATGATCAAGTCCATGCCCTTGCTCTTCAAGTTCAAGCAAATGCCAAGGGTGAAGATGTGGCTCAACTGAAGGATGATTTGAAAAAACTGGAAGGAATTGTCCATTTAATGGGAGATTTCCAGCTTGTTCGCGTTCCTAGGCAACCTTAATTCCATTATCTTTTTTTTATCTCTACCTTTTTCATGCTGACAAAAAGGGGGAGAGATGGTGCATATTTGAAACTTAACTTTCGTTTGACTTTACTCTTTGAATGACTTTTGTTTGGTTGTTTGGCTTTGACTGAATTTGGTTTGGTTTGTTTGATCGCTTGGTTATTTTAAGCACTATTGGTATTCCATGGCAAAGATAGTTGTTTATTTACATGACTAACCTATTTCTTGTGGATGCAGATTTAATGCTGTCTATACTAAGTCAATTATTTGTTGTGAGATATTCATTTTGCTTGAGTATTGTTTTGCAAGTCAAAAATATCCAAATCTGCAGGAAAGTTTTGTCACCATAAAAAATGGGGAGATTGTTGGAGAAAACTTCCTTGAGTGTTTTGAAGTTGACAAAACGTTTCCATCGCCCTAGTCGAAGACTTGCGAGACTCTTCCATCAAAGTCTAAAGACCTCCAAACCGGACTCAAGACTCAAAGTCTATCCTCATTGACGGTTCCTAGATCGTCGAAGAAGGCTTATCCGGGCGAGTATTTCGTTAAGGATTTGATTCTATCGATCGAAGAAGATCTCTTGGCTGGATATAGCATGTCAGAATCCATTATTCAAATTGAAATTGATTCAGGGATTTTGGATCCATTGATTGGCAAAGTTTACTTGGAAAGTTTATACTTATGGAAACCTAGATCCTGATTGTATGAGCGAGTAGGATTGGTGGGTTATCGACATATTCCTTAAATAACTCGAAATCTCCCTAATTGATTCTGTCCAACAGGTAGATTGGAAGAACTCCTTTGGTAAGTGCCAACGGGTGTGATGGCATGAAGGAGTATATAAGGAAGACATTCCAGTTATTCGAGTGTGTGCGCGATAGAAGAATTTCAAAGTCTGAAGTTCCTTGTTCTTAGTTAATTCAATTGTTGAGTGAAATCTTATATTCAAAAGAGAGTTTATATCTTTGTGAGACCTTGAGGAAGTGTAGCAGAGTCTCTACACTGTGGAATCAAGGAAGAAGCTATACTGTAACAACTCTTTTGATTCATAGTGAAATCTAGCTCATGGGCTGTCAGTGCGGAAGAGTGGACGTAGGCTTAGATGAAGCCGAACCACTATAAACCCTGTGTTCTTATACTCTTCCCTACACTATTTTACTTTGATTGTAATTCAATTTGATTACAAGAGTCTAATTTCCTTTTCATAATCTAATGTTGATCACAGTTGCTCACTTCACTCTGAAAATTTGTTTGTGCACCTATTCACCCCCTCTAGGTGCTTGTACTAGCTTTCACACTTACCTCGATTTCGCTCTCAGAGTCTGAGTTTGTATCCATCTCAGAGTCTGAGTTTGATTTTGATTTTGCCATTAAACAAATATTAGCATAATCATCATCACTCTCTTCGCATTCGGTATCACTCCAAGTTTCTAAAAAGTGCCTTTGAGAAATACAAAAAGTGCCTTTTGAGTGCCTTTTTTTTTTTTTGCCATTAAGGGAAATGGGTTTGATGTGTCCATTTTTCTTGCATTCAAAAGAAATCACATCTTTATTGGATTCATTGTCCTCAGCTGATTTATTTTGAAACTTTTGAGAGTTTTGTTTATTTCAATTGAATCTTCTTCCTTTTTTATTCAGTTTTTTGAATCTTCTTATCATGAGAGCAAGCTCTTCATCGTCCATATCATTTTCAGAATCTTTAACATCAGAATCATCATTAGATTTTAAGGTAATAGACTTTTTACCTTTGGGATCTTCTTCTTCATTGATTTGCTCCACTTCATAGGACTGAAGTGTGCCAACCAATTTGTCAACAAAGAGTGGCATGATCCTTTGTGTTTCTCTTATTGAGGTCTTTACGTGATTCCAAGCTTTGGAAAGTCCACGCAGCAGTTTGTTAACCTTCATGGGTCCTAAGATTTGTTAACCTTCATGGGTCCTGAGATTGGTTGATCGTATAGAGAGAAAGTTTAGAAAGAGGAGCTCTGAAAGAAAGGAGTTTTGTATTGCTGAAATAGTTGGATGGTTCCAAATGAGAGGGAGGGCACCCCTTTTTATACTCAAGGCCCTCGGATTAAATCCGTTGATTGAGAATTTAACCGGCGGACGAGATCGCATCGCCTCAACTACCGACATAATGACAACTACTAGCTACCGACATAAATATAGCTAGAAACTTCTAGAACTTGGCATATTGACGGTTACGCCCGCCCCTTGTAGAATTTGGGAAGGAGACTTGTGGGGAAGCCAAGCGAGCACAGGAGGTTCACTGAGGATGAGTCACGGCCGTCCTTTGGGAACATCTTGGGTTGGCCTTCTTTCGGGTCGTGACACATGCATGCATGTATGTATGTATGTATGTATGTATGTATGTATGTATGTATGTATGTATGTATGTATTTATTTATGTATTGTGGCGTAAAGGTTGTTTCAGTTCTCTTTATTGAGAAAACATCTCAATAAATTTTGAAGTTGACAAAACCATTAAAGAGTTTGACAAATATTTGTAAGTATCTTTGATTCAAAAAATTGTTCTCAGAAGAAAAGTCTACAAGTTATCTTGATTTTGTTCAGACTCAAGTCTGAATTTGTCTGATATCGAGTCTTTCATGGATATTTAGATTCTTGCACCAGGATATTGTGAAGATTTTAGCATATTCAGACTCTTTGCGAAATCTATTTAGACTCTAAAAGTATTCAGACATATACAATTCATTTGATTGAGAAGCTTGTTTAGACTCAGAAAATTGTATATATTGCAATGGCTAGTGATCTGGCTTGGATTTTATAAATAGATTGATGCTCAATCTTAAAGATTGTTTTGCAAGCAATTTCAAAATGCAAAACTCCTTAATTGATTGGCAATTAATTGCAAGACAAGTTACATTTTTAAAATGGAGGCTTCTATTTTTGGAACCAAGACTTTAGCTGTATGAGCATTTAGAATATATGGAGATTAAAATTTTGTCACTTCATGACTACTTAATCTTTTTGATATAAACCTATCCAATGGGTAGATGAGAAGATGATCTAATGAAGACTATCCAACGGTTAGATTCAGAGTAGAGGAGTATGAAAAGGAGACCATGGTACCAAGGAGAAAGAAAGTGACAAAGTCCAGAATCAAGAATTCGAAAGTTTGAGAGAACTTTGATCCTACATACTTGTCTTTCTCGGGCTATAAATTGTGATATTCGATAAACACCGAAAGAGTGATTGAGTGAGATAGTGAGATCTAACATACATTGAGTATTATTACTTGCTATTGTAATATCTTATTGATCTAGTGAAATTCAGCCAATAGACTGTTAACATGGGAGAGCAGGCCTAAACTTACTATAAGCTGAACCACTATAAGTCTTGTGTACAAATTCTCTTATCCCTAAACTCTTGTTGATTATTCTTTTATAGTCTATTGCACACCAATGATATATTTCTAATCTCTGTTCAAACTATCAACTTTGCACTCTAGTTCAGCTTCAGATTTTCAGTTTTTCAATCTCACTTTAAATTTCTCAATATTTGTTAAAATCACATATTCATTCTCTCTAGGTGATATTTGCTAGCTCCAACACTCTCTTGTGAACTTTCTTAAAAGTATCTTGTTTATTTCAACTATATCTTAGTCATTTTTAATCACCATTATTGAGGTGCATAATGCCCATTGAAAGAAATGCATGTAGCCCTAGTTTAAGGGTAAACTAGGACAAACCTTATGCTAGATTTTTCCTTCTTGCTTTTTCTATTTATTTCATTGTGATTGAGCATCTAATCTTGACAACTATTATTATTATTATTATATTGAGCGGTGAACATGGCATTCCCTTTGCTAATAAACTATTCAAACCGTTAAGCGGCACGATGCTGTTTGAACGGTACACGGTTATGACGGTTTTAGTAGGAAAGGATCCTCTATCTCTCTCGTATTTCCCTCCGACGTCTCTACCATCTCAACTATTAATTCGTGTGATAAAAATTTGTCACTAAATGCATATATTTGATGGCCGAGATTGTTGGGACGCAAATCGAGAACACAATACGAGGATAAAGGATCTTCACCCGTCATATTAACCACATATAGTCAGATTCAGCAGTTACTTGCGATAAGCCTCCAACTGAAAGTGAATTGGGAACTTAGGGTAGTAATAATGAAAGTTTTCTATCTTTGGTACAGAGTGAGTATTTCTAAAGCACTCGAACATTTTAGGTATGTAGGTCTATACGTTGTTTCCTATCATCGACAACTAGGACTGGACTTGGAATCAGGCTCATAGCCTTTACACACTTGGAATAAGCAGCACGTACTATCTCGTTTTCGTTCATATAAAAAGAATAACCATATTCTTTTCAAAGTGGCTTGGGAATAACCCTGAGAGGTTGAGCTCTTTGCAAGGTGATCCCGAACTTCTCTTCCATGCTCAAGTCCTCCGGCTTGACTTTGCCTTCAAGCTCCCAATTGAAGGAGTTTATGAGCGAACCGAGCATCCAATGCAACATCCTCAAGGCCAACGGTAAGCCTGGACATATGCGCCTACCGGCACCGAATGGAGCGAGCTCAAAATCTTGTCCCTTCACATCGATCTCGGACCCTAGAAATCGCTCCGGCATGAACACGTCTGGGTCTTTCCAAATGCTAGTGTCTCTTCCCATGGCCCACACATTCACAAAAACTTGCGCATCCTTTGGGATTGTGAAACCGGCGATCCCGATTTCCGATCCCGACTTGCGAGGAAGGTAGAGAGGAACTGGGGGGTGCAGCCGGAAAGTCTCCTTTATGATGGCTTGTAAATAGGGCAAGCGAGCGATTTCAGATTCTTCAATGGGTTTCCCTTTGCCGATGACTCGATCGAGCTCGGCTTGCGCTCTAGACAGCTTCTCGGGACTGTGGATTAGCTCGGACAATGCCCATTCTACTGTGCTCCAAGTAGTGTCCGTTCCCGCAACAAATAAATCCTGAGTGTCCACCACAAGAGATGTTTAAACGATATGTCGTCATTGTCACACATGAACTTTTATGCGTTAATTCTTGACTGTACAATTTATATTTCTAGACATTGCTAATATAAAGTAAGAGCATCGCTAGATATCTAAATTCCCATTCACAAATTTCTTTTATAAAGAGATATGCGAAGCTCGCAACCGCTAGTGTAACTAGATGGGCATATATACACACCAATAACAACTTGCAAAATTATCCTGTAAACCAACTTTTTCAATCAAGTTTTTAGCTCTATTCAATTTTTTGAAAGAAAACGAATGCAAAAGGTACAGCTTAGGTTCACCGTCCCGGTCAATGTTCACATCAAAATCCGACATATGTGGGATCCTCGTGAGCGAACAATTTATGACATACCTTTATTCAAATCATTATTGGTTCAATCGTTTTCTAGCATTCAAAGAATTATTAGGAAAACTCAATCTTCACCTTCGTCGATGTACCCAGTGACAACTAGCAAAAGGCCGATCCGTGCATTGTCTTAATAAGGATCGCACCCCTTTTTTGGCCCGAGGTGTACGATTGTTCTGGGTAAAGAAAAAGGCAAATTTTAACACTTTCTTTTCCTAAGTAAAAAAAAATCTAATTTCAAATAATTTTAAAAAAAATTATATGCGAATTTACAAGTCGATATCAATCACATTTTGAAAGTCATCGGGCATCTTATATCGAATATAGTAAGAATGCGTGAGATCAAGATTGGAAAAAAAAAAAAACAAAACAAAAAAGTAAGAACCATTGAAATGCAAATCCAAAGTAATTAGTGAAGGCGGCTACTAATATCCCACGGATTACGGCGATGATGAATATCATGACTAACCCAATAAATCATTGTCAAAGGAGTGGAAAAGTACCAAGAGAAAGTGCTTGATGAGAAAAATGTCCACTTCCTCGCTCTTGTCTTCTCTTGCATCAAGCAGTGTGTCTAACACATCGTTCTTTCTAATAGATCCAACCGCGGCCCTCTCTCGCAACCTCTTCTCGATCAAGCTGTCGAAAAGCTCGAAAATCTTTGTGAAATAGACTGTCATACGCCGCCTCGAGCCTTGCGGGTCGATCTTCTTAAGCGCGGGGAAATAATCTGCGATGTTAGGCTTTCCGGCCTCGACCATGATACGCCAGACGAGGTCCTTGAAGTCTTTTGCCGAACCAGATGGGTTTGCCAAATCCTCGGACAACATGGTCTTCGACAATAGATTGACTACGGCTTTAAAAGCCACTTCGCCAATATCGACAGCATCACCCCTGGAAAGGCTTCCGTTGATGTAGCTGAGGAGCTCTTGAACTTTCTCCTGGCGGATGTGTTGATTGGCCTCGAGCTTCTTTGAGAGAATATGTGCAAATTGCATATCTTTCTGAGGTTCCTCCATAGAGGTGAGACGGGGATCCAAGGCAAGCCGAGCTCGTTTTGCCTCAGGGCAGTGATGCTGTCGGGGATCGTGCGGTCGGAGAAGATCGCATCGTGGGTTTGGAGGATTTCTCTTGCGATTGGGGGAGATGAAACAACAATAGTGGTCACATAACCAAGTTGAAGCTTGATGATGGGGCCATAAGTGTGGGAGAGCCTAGCAAGGGACCTGTGAGGTTGAGAGCCAAGGCTTAGGAGGTTACCGACAACCGGAAGCGGTGGCGGACCGGGAGGGAGGTTTGAAAGAGTCGTTTTGCTCTTCTTTCTGATGAAAGAAAGAGCTTCGAACAAGCACCATACAAGGCAGATGCATAGAAACGAGACCCAGACGTCCATAACTAAGGAGGCTTTTGGTGTAAATCTCCAAGCTGATGCTCTCTCTTATATTTCAGCTGGGCTTTTTGTTTTTTTAAATTGCGTCCATCAAAGGACATCTGTTGAATACTTATATGAGTAGAATATTTGAATGTTCACAAAAAAAAAAAAAAAAAAAAAAAAAAAAAAAAACCATGGTAGTTATACCGATCATTAGATACTCATCATGATGAATTATAGCTCAAATAAAGTAATTATTCGATTACACATTGGACAAAGTGGGAAAAGGAATATGCTACAAACGATTGGTCCAACCATAAGATTCACCAGATTACGTACAAAATGTGGCACGAAACATAAAACATGATCTAATTTAATTTCGACGAAACAACTAAATTAGATTATATGTTTTAGTGCACTAAGAATTAAAGTAAAATGTTAAAAATGGAATTTGGTAACGACAAAACCTCAAAACTAGAATTCTAGACTCCAGAATTTCTATGTGTAGGGTCCAAATAGAAGGCTGCTTTTGACTTTTCAGGCGGCTCACTTCGTCCGTCGCCCGCCGGACGGCGACCGAAACTTTTATCAAGTGGTGTCGTCCTTTCCGAAATCAACGCGACATATTTTCTTTTGTTTTCGTCGATGCCCCCATGAGAACGATGGCGATGTCGGCCAAGTACCAGCTTGCTATGAGGAGCTGGGATGTCAGAAAACAAGAGGACGAGAAAGATATTTCGTGAGACCGCTTGTTTTGGAGTGTCTTAGGTGATAATATCTCATCTCACTGGTCACTTGCGCAAATGCAAAAATTTTATCCTCTCAACGTTGAGTAAAGGTTGCTAAGTTGGCCCTATAGGTGATAACTACATCTTAACTTAAGTTTACACAAACCATCACAGAAGGGGAATTGCGACATTTCTAGAAAAAGGTAATATACATGTCTATATAGATCTTCAGGGGCTATTTATTTCAATTATTATATACAATGAACATAATTCTAAAGAGACCGCAAAATTTGGTTCCATGAACTTGACTAGTGGGCAACTCAATTTTTGGGCGATTGGATTTGCCTTTAGAATTAGGATAGAAATGTTATGAAAGTACTTAAATTATTCTGAACACTAATGTACAAAATAGTTTTGTCATGAAAAATAAAAATGCAGAGACTTAGGGCACGAATGATTACTATTCTATCTCTTGACACAATTTCTGGCCCGAAATATATATATATATAATATATATATATATATATATATATATATATATATATATATATATATATATATATATTTATTTCTATTTATTGATAAGTTTCTGGAAAAAAAAATGTGTTTGATAACAATACAAATTTTTTCTCTCCCGAGTGGTGGCTGGAGGCAGCCGACGGAGGATGGCAGCCGGCTGCAAGATAGTGGGCAATGGCAAAGGATGGTGACTAGGGTGGGCTACAACGGAGGACAAGGGTAGTGGCGGGTGGGTGGCTAGCTAGTAGCAAGAGTGAATGATGAAGAAGGTTTTTATTTTTAATTTTTTGTTCCAAAAATAGAAAAATAAAAAAGTTACTTTTCATTTCTATTCTAAATCTATATTTGGACTAAAGATTTGTTCTAGAATTAGAAAAAACAAAAATGTATTACTAAATGGATTTCTATTTTAAGCCTGTTCTCGAGAATAAAAAAATAGATATGATCAGAAATAAAAGGGTTATCATGCATATCTTAAGAGTAAGAAATTTAAATGTATGTTGGAAAGTGTAATTTCCGTTTAAAATTTGTACATATAAACGTCATATGTTAAAATTCATCCAAAAGTAAGATTTTCAATGGATTCGAGTTTGTAGCGATAGGTGAGTTTCCATCAGGTTTGGCGTGACACTACAATTGATATATCTTGACTGAAATTTTCAAACAGTTTCATTGTTGGGCTATAAACGATCAAATGAAAAAGATCCTTAGACATCCGTAATAGGGAAAAGATCATATTTACTCGCATTCCCCTATAATGCGTTTATCATTTCAATCATTGAATCATGCAATTTTTTTTTTAATCATAGATAAATCTATTAGCATTTGAGAACCAAGTATGAGAACATACGATCTTCACTTTCGATATTAACAACTTATTTATCGATTAATTACTTTGGATTGAAACTGAATTCGGAATTTAGGGTACTGATGAAAGTTTCGAAAGTTTGCGATAGAGTGAAAATATCTCTGAAGTGTTAGGTAACGTAGGTCTGTAGTTTCAAACATCAACAATTATAACACGACTTTAATAAGGACGCTTCATGTGCAAAGCTACGATTATGCTTCAAGGGGTTTTTACATGTGAATGTATTTTGCGTCCGGCAACTTGTAGCAAACATTTATATAAATCTATGTGCAAATTAAAACAAGACATATAAATGTATGTAGGACAAAGATGGAAGAAGAGAAAATCTATTACTTATGACTAATACTTCCATCCATAAGATTTGACCAAAGTACAATTAAAGACTAAAAAATAAACTTCAACGTCGAAGATTATGTTAGAGCGAGATGAATTTAATGTTGCAGCTAATATTATTTATTTATATTACAATAAGTAAAGTGGACAGGTAAACTGAATATTAATTAAAGAATTCACAAAATCAATCGTCGTGTACATCCCATGCATTGCACGCCGTTGCAGTAATTGCCTATAATTCAATATGCTATCTACTGTGTCCACTAGCATTTGTCTCCTTGTCGTGAGGATAAGTGCTGAAGCCTGAAAAATGCCCAAATGCCACCGGAATTGTAGGTTGCTCTTTGGATTTCTTGCAGCTTTCTCTGTCTTTCACCCTTTCTGCTGGGGACCTCAAGATTTGGTCATAAGTAGTATGTCGTGAGGATAAGTGCTGAAGCCTGAAAAATGCCCAAACGCCACCGAAATTTTAGGTTGCTCTTTGGATTTCTTGCAGCTTTCTCTGTCTTTCACCCTTTCTGCTGGGGACCTCAAGATTTGGCCATAAGCAGTATGTCTTGGGTGGTGGTTTGCAGTCGAAATCAAATGTGTATGATATAAATTATCCTTTTCTAGTTTTTGCTGATGTGTAATTGAGAATGACAACAATGTGAAATAAATCCAATTGTCCGACTTCAGTATATACGAAAACAAGAGCCATTGTCTTGGGTGGTGGTTTTTGGTATGATATAAAAAGTTTTTGCTGATGTGTAATTGAGAATGACAACAATGTGAAATAAACATTGTCGTTTTACGACTTTGAGTATACACGAAAACAAGAGCCATAAGTAGTATGTCTTGGGTGGTGGTTTGCAGTCGAAATCAAATGTGTATGATATAAATTATCCTTTTCTAGATTTTGCTGATGTGTAATTGAGAATGACAACAATGTGAAATAAATCCATATTGTCATTTTGGAAATGTGGGCGAACATATGACTTTGAGTATACACGAAAACAAGAGCCATAAGTAGTATGTCTTGGGTGGTGGTTTGCAGTCGAAATCAAATGTGTATGATATAAATTATCCTTTTCTAGTTTTTGCTGATGTGTAATTGAGAATGACAACAATGTGAAATAAATCCATATTGTCGTTTTGGAAATGTGGGCGAACATACGACTTCGAGTATACACGAAAACAAGAGCCAACTAGCTCTGTCGATGCCAGAGCCAGCGATAAAGACGAAACCGTATCCAACTTGTCGAGAGCGAGAGGATAAATATTTAGGGTTTGCGTTATCTGAGTCCTTGGTAATTGCACAAGCTGAGTCATCATCAGTCCAACTTCCTCATAATGAACATCTGGCCGCCACCCACCGCCAGCAGGTGACTGGCAGCGAGCATTCGGCAGTTGGTGATTGGCCGCGGGGTGAAGTCGTCGTCCAAGTGATTTTTGTTGTCAATCCTGGGGGGGCGTTAGTCCTGGCGTTTCGGATCCTGTTGATTAGGTAGTGGTCATGCAGTGCCGTTCTTTGGTGTGTAGCGCTTGTGCTTGATAATGCCTTGCTTTTTCACTGAGAGAAGCGCGTTTGTGTGCGTTCTGGGACTTTGATTAGGTTGGACGGCAAAACTCTTCTCTGAATGAAAACGTCCTCTTTGATTTTCACACTAATCTGGGGAAGACTCAGTATTGTCGTTGAGCCTCTTATAAAGTTAGGGTGAGATGGGATACATCTGAATGCATCGAGAATCTGAAGTAGAATGATGGAGAAACTCTTCGTAGGTGCAATGCAAATGGATTGGAGAATAAGGGATTGATAGCATTGCAAGAAGATGTGGCCGTGCAATGACTGCGTAGCAAAAACTGAAACATGCATAAATAGGGTGCGGCAGATTTTGCAGGATATGGTCTTTATGATTCAACAGAGTAAATGAAGTTTACATAACTTTTGACACTTCTAATGTTCTTCTATCCTTAAACATATATTAAAAAAAATTGCACTTAATATGAACACTAAAAAGCCAAACAAACTCTTGAAGGGACCACATTGACTTTGGGAGATTGAAAGGAGCGTCGAATATGACTTGACTAGACCCAGCTTGACATGGAATCGACTTAACATTGGATCATGGGACGCATGGAGCAAGCGAAACCATTTGGAGATGAGTGAACAGATATTGCAAGTGAAAGTTATAGTACGAACATCTAGAGAGGGGTGAATAGGTGTGAAAATAAATTTTGCAAAATATAGTGTAAAATTTTACTTTTAACCCGAGTCTAGTTGACAATAGACTTTGCAGAGGAAGTCAGACTCTAACAATTAAATAGAATTACGAACAAAATAAAGGAGTTCAGGAAGAGAATAATAACACAAGGTTTATAGTGGTTCGGGTTAGACCAAGCCTACGTCCATTCTCCCGCACTGACAGCCCACCAACTAGATTTTACTATGAATCAAAAGAGGTGTTACAATCGCACGTTCTTGATTCTATAGTGTAGAGATTCTACTACACTTCCTTAAGGTATCACCAGTATCTAATCTATTTTTTGAGTACGAATTTAAGCTCAAAAATCGAATAAGAAAAGTACAAGTAGCTTCAGACGTTGGACGGAACGGCAATAACCAGTCGGCACTCTGTGCCTCAGGATCATTGGAAGGCATTCACGTAAAAGGGAAGGTAGTCTTGCGCGAAAGAGGGGTAGTGGCCAGAATAGACAAAGGACAGGAGGTGAAAGGTGCTAGTTGGATTGCCATGATTCTAATGAACCAAGAAAGCGATGGATTCAGCACCTCTGTCAATGCACGCGTCCTTCCCGCATCTCATGTCAGCTTTTCTGCTGGGTAAAAGATCAAATCGTAAATTAATTCGACAAAATACCCGACTGCAACGATCGTGTTCAAAGGAACTGTGACTGGGAACCCAACTGCTCCGGCCGTTGCTTCCTTCTCTTCAAGAGGCCCCAGCACGCTTAGCCCCGGAATCCAGAAGCCGGACATCATTGGTCCTGACGTCAGCATATTAGCTGCGTGGCCGTTTCCTCTCAACAACTTCACGAAATCGAAATACACCTTCAATGTCATCTCGGGCACTTCCATGGCTTGCCCTCACCTTAGTGGTACCGCTGCTTCGATCAAGAGCACTCATCCTTACTGGTCGCCGGCGGCTGCTAAATCTGCCATCATTAAGGTACGCCTACAAATGACTTTGAATATTTTGACGGACATGATATAGATTATCTCTATGACCAGCCTCCATGCAATGATTGCGTAGTCCACCGAAAAATTAAATTAATTTTTTTTCGATCCAACGACAATTTGAGATGTTGGGGCTTGTGGAATTTTCTTTATCTTTTTTTTTTTCATTTTTATTATTTTTTGGATTTTCATGTTCGGAAAATTGGATGATCAAAATCGCAAGGATATTTTGGGAATTACCCCGTTTATTCGCATTTTTGAGGCGTTGCTTCTTTCGGATCAAGCAGCAAAGAGACACGTGTTTTATAAGCACACAAAATGAAAAATATCACGTCCCGATCCTCGAGCACGTACCCATCCCTTTTGATCGATAAAATTTGCAACTTTCAAGAACAAGTCGCCAACCCTTTTATTTTATTGCACATGCGGAAGCAAATAAGTCCCCTGACAGTAATATTTCGGGATAGAAAAGCAGGACAACAGATTTACAAACAAATATGCTTTTATAAACATATTGAGTCATGTAAAAGAACCTATGATCAAAAGATTTCAAAAGAAGGTTCTCCAAAAGAAGTTGACCTAACCGACCTACTCCTCAAGTCTCCTCAGCTCGGCTCCAGGTCCTTCGCTCTACGGCCCTGAAAATTTAGCTCACAATGGGATGAGATATAAATCTCAGCGAGTTCACGCTCTAAACCCCGATTAGGAGAGTAATATGCCCAGAGGCATCCTAACCACACAATTATACAATTACAGAGATTTACCTTGTCTTAGATCCTCCTTATAGGTCAGCACAGTTCATTTCACAATCATGTGTATATAACAAATTCACACACCATTTGGAACATCTAATCAATTGCTGCTCACACTAGCCAAAATTACCAACACACGTCAGACCATCAACTCAATCATAGGAGTCCTGATTATAGGGCAAAATCATTATGACACGTCTCATTCCATGCCACACAATTTTGTCCCACAACTCGGCCCATCAATTTCACTCAACATGTGTTCCAATTAATTATTACTACCCGCACATACAGTTTTACCCAACACACACCGGTTCTCTATCCACCAACACACACCGGGGATGGGTAACGTCCACCGACACACACTGGGGACGGCTAACATCCACCAACACACACTGAGGATAGGTAATATCCACCAACACACACCAAGGACAGGCTCTCTTAACCAACTCACAATCATTCAATTTCGGCCAAAGACATTGTGCTCTGTACTCACATGCCTCAATTAAGATAACGACATTGGCCTGTTTTCTTCTTATTAAAAACATTCGTTGAAAGTATCGTGTGTGAATATATAGTCAGATCGAGCCCGAAAAATTAATATATTCTTTGTTAAAATCTCACTATTTTATATTGTATATAAAACCATTTTCGATGTTAAAATCCAACACCCAGGATTTTCTAAATAAATATTGAGATTAACAAATTTTGGAATAAATAATCAAAATTCCAATCAACACTCAATTTGCACAAATTAACACTCAATTGCATAAATTGAACACACAATTGCAATTAGCACGAAATTCCAGTCACCGGCTATCACGGTCTAATTTCCGGAAAATAATTAATAATTAAATAATTATCAAAATTAATTAAATAATTGCAATTAATTACCATAAATACTAACCTATGCCAAAATTATTAAATCAAATACCAAAATGGGCTCGGAAAGTTCCCGAACCCTTCTAGGCCTCAACTAATTTAATTTAACCATCTAACATGCATAATTAACTAATTAAATCACTAATCTAATTTAACTAACCACCTAATTTCTAATTAATTTAATCTAAACACCCCTTAAACGTCATTAGACTACTAAGAAGAGTTTAGTGCGTAAACTCACCGGTTTATCGCGGAAACCGGTTCACCGCCATGGCGGCACAATAGTGGCCGAAACTCGAGTTTGCGGTGGCGTCAACGGGCACTTGGACCAGGAACAAAAGGCCTTGCAAGCCCACAGCAAATGCTGGGCTTGGCTTCGGGCTTGGGCTGCTTCGTGGGCTTCAAGTGAACTGGACCAAAGTTGGGCTGAAAACTGAACTGGGCTGAGTTGGGCTGCTGCTGAGGAAAACAGGACTTGGGCCGCTGAATTCAAGATTAGCTGGCTTCGAATGGGCTTGCTGGAATGGAAATTGGGCTGAGCTCGATGGAGATGGGCCGAAACTTGGCCGAACTTGCGGGCGAAGGCGAGAGGCAACGCAGTTGCCTCGGTTGCTGCTGGGGAAGCTGCTTCGTGGACGGTGACGCTGCTTCGCTGGTGGGATGCTGCGGACAAAGGAGGAGATAGTTGGGGCGTGCAGCGAGTCAACAGGAGGGGATTTCGGTGGGGGTGGTTGACGGAAGGAGTGTGCTGGCGAGGTGAAGGACGCGCGGTAGCTTGGGCTTCGATCGTGGGCTAGCGTGGCTTCGGCAGAAGCTGGGAGGCACGAGGGCGAGGCTTCGGTGGGTTGTGGGCTTCAAGGAGTCAACAACGGTTTTGCTGTGTTGACTGGAGGAGAATAGGAGACGGGCGCGTGGGCTTCGGCGGGGTGAATGGCAGACGGAGAGAGATATGCGAGGGAAATCGATGAGAGACAAGGGCAGAAGCAGCTGGGTCGGTGAGAAGAAAATGAGATCAAATTGAAGAAGAAGAGTGAAAGCAAAAGGCACGGAGGGGAAGATTGGTTGCCTAGCGTGCGACGGAAGATGGGGAAAAAGGAGGCAAAGTCAACAGTGTTATCCATCTAATTGAATGCATTGTCCCCCTCTTAATACTTTCTTGAAATAATTTCCCACCATTAGATCAAATTGAAGCCAAAATTTCCATAAATGGCTCAAATCAATGTCCAAAAAAAAAAACAGCCCCATGCCCAATCCGAATTTCACTCAAATTGAACTTCAATTTCCTCTCCGATTTCTCCAATTTGAGGTCCAATTTCGCTGAAGAAAAATCTCGTACAATTTTCTACAAGTCCCCAATATCCAAAGACTTGGCTTGGAAGTCCAAATTTCCTTCGACTTAGCCCATCCAAATTTCCGTTATTTTTCCGCAACATCCAAATCAATTTTCCGTAAAAATCTCGGAATCTCCAAAAATTCTTCAGAGGATGAGTCGATGTTCCTAAAATAGATCGTGACACGATAGAACTTTCATCAAGTTCAATTTCACGATTAATTTTAATCTGACGCGATTTTAGCGTAACCTAACCTACCGAGTAGCTTTTAGGAATTTTTAGTGCAATTGACCCATGATCGATTTGTCTCGAGTCACAATGTACATCTTTGACACATTGGCGACTCTCGATTGTCGTGAAAATCATGAGATTTCAAATACGGACAACAGTTACATAAATGATAGAAAAATCGGTGTAGTGCCGCTCGACGAGAATTTTGCAATTATGTGGAATCACCCACACACTAATCACATATTTCCATTGAATCGACCTATCTCCAGTCTCTGATCGATTTTTGACAGTGCCACAATGACCCTTACAGATTAACATAGTCGATAAGTCGATTCCTAGTCAAATTCTCAAGTCCATTGCGTTAGAATTCCTTAACGGCTTCACCAGATAGTCTAGTTATCTCGTGAGTGATCAGCTCAGAGAATAGCACTATAGGTGCGTCGATGGAAGGCTCTATTTATTTAATCCAAAACAAATTCTAAAAATTTAGGCTGTCACAAAAAAGGGGTGAGAAAAAATGGCAATTTGATTTATTTTTGAGAAATAGATTCAAGTTATCGTTGGATAAAAAAAATTAATTTAATTTTTCGGTGGACTACCCAACCAATGTATGGAGGCTGGTTTATAGGAGGGATAACTGAATATCGTGTCCATTAGAATATACAAAGTCATTTTGCGATCACAATCGAAAAGAGTCGAATTACTTTTTTATTGTTATCAAACTGTCGTTCTTGCACAATCCCGATAAATAATTTTTTGAAATTGTGCATTGTCTACGGGGAAAGCAGTTTGTTTTTATTATAAGATAAGTGCTTGCTTGGACCCACTCCATCATGACTCTTGATCATGATGGACAAGAGGTCACTTACCCGGGTTAGAGAGTTTCCGGTCCTCAAAGTGCATGTGTTGAATGAAAAGCACACAAACCAGGATCTAGCATGGATGGTCAGAAGGCAAATAGGGGAAATGTACAAAAAAAATCTTAAACATATTACGTTAGTATCAACTCAATTCCAAACTTTTCAATTTGACCAATTTACTCATAAACATTTTTATATTAATACTACTTCAGTCTATCTAGCTAATTTATGTCAAAAATTGCTTACAACAACGACTATCCTGCGTAACATAACTGACGCTGACGCGGACAAATTTTACAAATATTAAATACTTTTTTAGATATATTATAATCCCATTAGTTTTTTCTTTTCTTTATTTTTTTTCTTTTTCCTAATACTTTGGACCGGTGAGGGCCAGGACACCCTCCTTGTGCAACAGGCGAGGTTGGCCCACAATTGAGGGAAAAAAACGAAGGAAAAAAAAGAAGAAACAAAGAAACAAAGAAAAAAATGAATAAAAAATTCAGAAAAATTAAAATTATATATAATTGCACACATGAGTGCCAGCCATATCACTTAGGACAGTCCGCATTCACGTTAGCGATTTTCAATCTAAATTAGGTGGATGGACTAAATTGATATTAATGTGAAAAATTTACAATTAATTGGTCCGATTAAAAAGTTGATAATTCCAGACAAAAATAGATGTTGATGATTGAATTTGTATCAATGTAATACGTAAAGGATTTTTTTTTTTTTTTTTTTTTTTGTACATTTTCTAAGAAATGGAGAAGATAAAAAAAGAAAATGATGTAGGGACAATTTGTCATCTTTTGCAAGTTCTTTTCACTCTGCAATCTCTTCAGAGACAAACTAATCTTCCTCAATTTCAAAGCTAATCAATTACAAATGCACAAATTCTATTTACTCATAAATTACCAGCAAAGAGTTTATTTATTGAACAATGGATTGTAACATCAACCCCGAATTTAGGCAATAGAACTAGGAATACAATATAGATTCATTTGAATATATGATCAATGATTTCATGCAAAAAACAATCACATAGAGGAAATGTGTCGAGACGAGTGGTCTCACAATTTTTCTATGTAACTGTCACATATCACGTGTTATGACATAAAACTTTTGCTTGAGTTATGCTGGTACCGCCACTGCTTTTACAGGTTGAGCCCGTTGCACGGTTAACCCAAACTTGTCTTCCATGTTCATGTTCTCAACTGTGACACCATCTTCGAGCCTCCAATTGAATGCGTTAACGAGCGAACCCAGCATTAGATGTAACATTCTCGTGGCCAGTGTCATTCCCGGACAAATCCGTCTACCGCCGCCAAACGGTATGAGCTCGAAGTCTTGTCCCCGGACATCTACGTCAGATCCTAGAAATCTCTCCGGCATGAAGTCATTGGGACTGGCCCAAAAGGCAGGATCTCTTCCTATAGCCCATACATTAATAAGCACTTGTGCACCCTTTGGAATAGTGAAACCACCTACTTGTGTATCGGCTTCGGCTTTGCGAGGGAGAAGAAATGGAATTGGCGGGTGCATTCGGAAAGTTTCCTTTATGCTAGCTTGCAAATAGGGTAAGCGAGATATATCGACTTCTTCGATCTGCTTGCCTTTTCCAATGACCAGATGGAGCTCGGTTTGAGCTTTTAATAGCTTCTCCGGGTTCCGCAGTAGTTCTCCCATTGCCCACTCTAGAGTACTCGAAGTGGTTTCGCTTCCGGCAACAAAAAAGTCCTTTTGTCATCATGGCAAGAGACATAACAGCACAATAAGTACTTACGAAGGGTTGATTGAGAATGATTTTGTGGGGAAAGAGAAGCCAACTTAAGTTCAGCATAAGCTCCAACTAAAGTGAAATCAAACTTGTAATTGTCCTTAACAGCTGAAACTAAATTAGAGCAACCTGTTTGCTTCAGTATGGTTTTTAGATTTCTTTTCAGTACTATCTAATCACGAAATACACTTAAAGAAGATCATATTCATGTGGCGCACGGGTTTTGCTATAGTTCTATAGTGATGACATATGCAAATCAAATATCGTTTGACTAATCAAATGTCAGAACAGATTACCAGAAACAAATGCTTGACTAGAGAGATGTCCAGGTCCTCGCTCTTATCTTCCACGACATCAAGAATAGCATCCAAAATATCGTTGCATGCGGTGGCACCAGGCTGCGTTCTCAGCTGCAACCTTTGCTTTATCAACCCATCGAAGATATCAAACATCTTACTGAAAGACAACTCAGTGCGCCGCTTCAAACCCTGTGGGTCAATCTTCTTGAGCACAGGAAAGTAATCTGCAATGTTAGGCTTTCCAACCGAGGCCATGATTTGCCACATGACCTCCTTCAACTCGCCGGCAGAAGTTGAAGGGTCCGTCATGTCCAAAGAGAAAACTGTGTTAGACAGAGAGTTAAGAGTAGTCATAAAAGCTGCCTCACCAATATTAACAACGTCACCATTGTGTGCACATTTTCCAACATAAGCGACGAGCTCTTGCACTTTCTTGCTGCGAAGATGCTGGTTGGAATCAAGTTTCTTACTGGATAAAAGGTGTGAGTTGTATATTTTCCTGAGGTTTCTGAAGAGAGGCGAAACGGGTATCCAAGGCACGCCGAGTTGGTGGTGGTCATGGGCCGTGATGGCATCGGGAGTCGGGCGATTGGCAAAGGTAGCATCATGACTTCGGAGGATTTCTTTGGCAATCGTCGGGGAAGAGATCACGACCGTGGTTACGAAGCCGAGCTGAAGTTTGATTATGGGGCCATAAGTGCGAGCTAGCTTGGCAAGAGACTTGTGGGGAAGGTTTCCAAGTTCGAGAAGGTTGCCAATGACCGGAAGAGGCGGTGGACCGGGTGGGAGGTTGGAGGGAGACCTTCTGCTTCCCTTTACAATTAAGGAGAGAGCTTGAGACAAGCCCCAGAGAAGGCAAAGGCAAAAAATCCAGGCCAAGAAATCCATATCTCAGTGCTTATGACTAACGAGGTTTACCTCTTTGTTCTTCTGTTTCTTTTATTATAAGGAAGCGCCATTGTGGTGGTCCTCCTGAATAATATCTTCTCTTTCCCTCGGGTCCCTAACTTTCTCATGGACAGATTACAGCAAGCATTCAAAAGTTCAATTACCGAGTCTTTGATTTGATAATACATGTTCATTTAATTCTGATATCTATGCACTTCAGGGTTTTGGATGCTTACCTGAAAAAGGTGGATTGTACATCTGATGCTAGTAGTCTTGGTCATTGATAGGATTTGCTTCTTTCTCCGCAGAGAAGAGAGACGGAAATACTCTGCTCACATGGCTTTTTTAAAGGCTAGTGTGGGGACTGATTTGTATTACTTGTCAGCCGCCCCGGCCAACCCAACCCCCCCAAGGCTAGTGGGGGATTGATTTGTATGACTTGTCACCCGCCCACCCCCCTACTAGTGGGGGGACTGATTTGTATTACTGGTCACCACCCCCCCCAAGGCTAGTGGGGAACTGATTTGTATTACTTGTCGATGCTAATATGAGTAAATAACAAAAAAAAAAATCATAAACGTATTACACTTATATCAATGTCACGACCTAAATTCCGGATGTATCACCTAAAATTAGGCTAATGGATTACTAAGTCTAATTTAGCTCGGGCTCTTCCAAACCCATACTAATTCGTGACTTAGGTTCAAATATTTAGCAAAATGGAGTTACCACTAATCGACTTACGATAGATCGATTAGACACCTAAGTAAAATAATGGAAGAATTATTTTACTTCTACGAACTAGAGACTTTGAGTATGGGGACTTAATTACACTAGACTTTTCTAATGCCCTTTCGGTACCTTTCTATTTTTATTTCGAAAAAATATTTTACAAGCAGCTTGAATTAATTTTAATTCACTTCCCTAACATGTGAAGTGATAAGCAATGAATAAAAAATAATACAGAACTTACCTCATGGCAACGAAAGCATCTGCAATGTTAAATTAGAATTCACATTGACATTCCTAGATATGATTTCTAATTAACACGCAATTTCTTTTTTTGTTTTCACTTATTTAACGAGAACATAATCCATATGCAATGCAATGCTTCTAATCTAACATGAAATGATATGACATGACAATATGACCTAACTATATGACATAAATAAAATGTAGTTTGTACTAAAACATGAAATAGATTTATTCTAAAAATTTGTATTTTCCATGAAATTCGAAATTAAAGAAATCCAACATTTAAGTATGTAATCTAAATTAACCAAATGGCCTAATTCTAATGACAATCAATTTCTAACTAAATGAACCTAGCAACAATCACTAGATGACGGGCATTTCATAAACCTAATCCTACATGACATGCACATGATTTTTTTTTTTATGAAAATTCGTAATTAAAATCACTAAAAAAAAAAATCTAACTAAAGTGAAATGTTATCTATTCTAAATACTTTCTAAACACGCATTTTAAAAAAATCTAACATTTCATGCAATCAATTCTAATCTACATGGGATGCAAATGCAAATTTTTTTGTATTTTCAGGAGCCAGTGATTGGGGGCCGCAAGTAGCAAACGTGGAAGGCTGGGGTCGCAGCTGCTGGCGTCGGGTCACACGGCGGAACAAGAGCGACGGTGCTGGTGAAGTGGACGGCGGAGCGACGGTAGAGCGCTTTGCAAGTCGATACAGTGGTGCGGGCGATGACAGGTGACAGACGGTGGACACGGCAAGCTGCTACGCAGCGAATCGATGACTGGGGGGCGCCGGTAGAGGGCTCAACAAAGAAGACCAACAGTGGTTCTTCTTTCATCTCTGCTGCACGTCCGATCACTTCTCTCTGCCGTTCACTGTAGCGGCTGTACCTTCAGCAGAAGTTTTGTGTTGATTTTCAAATGAACAAAGGGAAAAGAAGCCCCCCAAAAACCCTAAAAACGAAGGAAGGAAGAAAATTTTCTCTCTTGCTTTGAATTTTTAACCTAGAAACCGAGAGAAAAGCCCCTCTTGTGCGGCCGTATATTCAATGTGTAGCCCCTCTTGTGCGGCTGTATATTCAATGTGTAGCCCCTCTTGTGCAGCCGTATATTTAATGTGTAGCCCCTCTTGTGCAGCCATATATTTAATGTGTAGCCCCTCTTGTGCGGCCGTATATTCAATGTGTAGCCCCTCTAAAACTCTACGCGTTTTAACTTATTTATAGGTCACAGATTATGGTTTTAATTTTTTCCAAATCAATATCCATGAAGACTTTTTTTTCCAAACGCAATATTTGTTTTTGATACGATTCAAAATTGCTAAAGGATTTTTCTCAAATTTGAGATTTCGCAAAGATGAATCCATAAAATCTCTTCGAGGATACGGGCTTAGGTCGATTTGCTCTCTTCATAGGCTTAGTCTGACCTATCAATTTAAAGCTCAAAATTACCGATTCGAATCCATCTGTCACCGGTCCAATAAATAAATGCAAAAAATGAGAATAAAATGCACCTAAAAATATATATGATGCAATTAATTAATTAATTTTTTGTGGGGGTTAAAATTAATCCCTGATTTTTTAATAGGATAAATGACTAAACGGATCGCCAAAATTTAGATGTCAACAATCAATTTAATCATAAACCTTTTAATTACTTCAATTTAATCCTAAACATTATCACATATTACCAATTGAGTCTATCCAGTCAATTTATACTATAAATTGCTAACACGAACATCGATCATCCTACATAAAACGGGCAACGCTGACATGGACATTCTTTTTATAATTTCTTAGATTTTTCTTTTTCGGACTAAGGCATGAGGGTCATTAGGTAACCCTTGCCGACCATAGGCGAGGGTTAGGACACCCTTGTCCCAAGCCCTTATCAACCATAGCGAGGTCATCGAGCAAGGGCTGTAATGCCCTTGCCAACCACAATGAAGACCCGCAAGCCTTCACCTAGTGGCGCTTGCCCTGAGCTAGCGAGGGTCGCGACACTCTCGTTAGCCCTCAGTCCAACAGAAAAGAAAAAAAAAACAAATAAATTTTATTTTATTTTAAAAAAAGTTTGCATTAGTGTCATTCGTATCATGTAGAACCGTTGGCATCTACATCAACGATTTCAAATCTAAATTGGTCAAATGAACTTAATTGGTAAAATGTGACAAGGTTCATGACTAAACTAATACAATTAAAATGTTTAAGACTAAATTTATATAAATATAATAGGTTTATGTCAATTTTAGTACTTTTTACACAACAAAACGATGAACATGTCTTTGCGTCAAAATGTCTGCTAAAGATTGTCACTGATATTGTTACCTTGCCAAGGGCATTTTTCGAAAGATGACTGGCATGAATTCAAGATGTCCCTTACACTTTGGGACTTGATCCTCAAAATGCCATATCAATTTGCACCGACGATCAGGCTTTGTGGTGGGCCTCGATCGATAATTGATCCTTTTCAATCAACATTACAGTGGAGTTAAGAAATGTCATAGGCCGACATTATCTGTCCTACCATGGGCCAGGTGGGTTATAAGCACTCCTAAGCCCACCAACATCACATCGGCTAGACAAATTTGGACAGGCTTGGAGAAAGGCCATTTGGATATAAGGCCCGACTTAGCCCGACCCGAAAAATAATGGACACTTTTGTAGTTGATAATCGATCTCCAGCAAGTAGTTAGGCCTAACCAAAGGGCCCAGCATGGCCTGAGCTTTTCTATTGATTGCCTCTAGTTTCTCCTCGATGAACCTCGAGCGGTCTAGCGTTGCCGATGATCCTTCGGGAATCACCTCCGCTCAGTGTTTGGTCGCAATAGTCATGGGGATGATCCAGTATGGTTTAAATAAAAGAGCTCATGAGCAAATTGACAGAGACTATCCCAAAAAACATAGCTTATGAAAATTCCATACTACACTAAATAACCCCCATCATTAAGTAATAAATTCTAAAGTTAACGTGCATTTTGTCTCTTAGTTGTTAACTTATTTTCTACTTTGCTTTTTCTTCCTTGAGAATTTCAAAAATTTCTTATAAAAAGAAGTTAGATAATTGGTGTAAAACTTTGGGATCATTGTCAATTTTTTTTTCTCTATTTGTATTGCTTCTCTAGGTGCTCCTTAATTAAGTAGTGTCGACTTCTTCTGCTTAGACTTATTTGATAGGTTCGCATGAGAGAATTCCTTTGTGGTCCCTCCACACACAAAAAATGTCTGAAAAACTTTGGAGTAATGCTCTCGTTCATTTTCAGATGACTTTTCTAGGTCCATATAATAACAATAGCATATGGCACATATGATAACTCCACTTGTAGAGATAAATAATATTGAAAACCAACTGCACGAATGCAATTAATACATTAAAAAAAGGGTAGGAACTTATTTTAATTATTGAAGTTTTTTTGTCCTTGATTTGGAAGTCAATTATAGAGTTGAGGTCCTGTCCTTTCCGCACACTACATTTTCCTTACGCATCATCAATTTGTGTCGTTCTAATCAAATTCACAATTAAGATTCTCATGACAGCTGTAGATAATACGAGGGCCTCACAAGGATAGTTGAGACCTTAGAGAACATTATGTCCTCTAGTGGCGTGAAAACTCGATCAAAGCTTATCCATGTTCTCACACTTCATATAAATACATATAGTATGTAACAAAGAAAAAGAAAAACGATGTAGTAAGAAAGATACGTTTGTACGCATGGTTTTTGATGGAAACGAAATTGAAAATTCCTCTATATTCTCATAGCTTAGAAAGATGCCTATCGTATGTAACAAGAAAAAGAAATGTGATGTAGTAAGAAAGATATGTGCACTGATATATGTGGGGTTCTTGTTGGAGAGGAAGTTGATTTTGTCGCTTGAATCAATCACAATCCTATGGTGACCAAAAATTTGATGAGGTCCATGCCAAGTGGGCATGATATCTAGTAAGAAGCGTGATTCAATTGCGCACCAAATTGATCTGAATTGAAATTGTATTTGACCAACTTTCTCACTCCTATAGAGACTTGAAAAATTCCAAAATAATAAAAAAAAAAAATCCTAAAACTTGAAGACCCAACCATGCAGGGGCCTTGGCGAGGTAGCCCTCACGACCTCTAGCTAGGGCTTCAGCCTAGCCAGCCCTTGGCGAGGCTCACTTGAGGCCGGTGAGGGACCTCATCTGCCCTCACTTTTGGCCAATCATTAGTGATCAATTAGAAGAAAAAGGAAGGGAAGAAAACAAAAGAAAAGAAAAATAAAATAAAATATTTCAATATTATTAAAAATTGTCAATGTCAGCATTGATGGTGCCACATAGGACAGTCAGTGTTTATGTCAGCACCAGTCAGCCAAAATTAGCTCGATAGACTGAATTAATGCGAATGCAAAAAATTTAAGCCACAATTGATATAAAAAAAAAAAAATTGAATCGACACAGTTACAATATGATTAAAAAAATTTTGGTAATTTTCTTATCATCGAATTTGCAAGAACGTTATCTCGAAATTTTTGGTTTGGACAGGGAATCGATGTGACCCTACTTGAGAATCTCCCTATCTAATTATTCTTTGTCAGTGTCCAAGGGAAGCTTCAAAGGTTGTCCATTAACAAAGTACAGACCCAGCGATCCTTCTCTACAAGCAAAAGAAAAATGGCGTGGAGGAAACATACGAACAGAGCCTCATCATGATAGCTACAAACGAGCGATCATATTAAAATTGACTCCTGCTCATTGATGAATGCCAGCGTTAGTTTTGTATATTCCACATTAGAATAATTAATGTAAAGACCAAGCTCAACTTTTCTTCCTTTTCCTCTTGTTTCCATCTGCTTTGTAAGATTCATAATGACCATCTAATTAAAAACTAAGTTCAACCTTCACCGGAAATCTTTTTTTTTTCTTTTTTGGGATTTTGTCCACTGCAATTGAGAACTATGCGATAAAATATAATCAAAAAGTTAATACCACCGTCGCAAACTTGACTACTCAGCAATTTGTACTACTCAAATTAGCAAAGAATTGCCTCGTCGGCATCGCCTGATGTAGACCAACGGGCAAATGCTTATATGGAAACCTTTGGGCATCAAAAGAGCGGACAATCCCACAAATCAAAGAGAATTGTAGGATCTTCGTAGTTGCAAACATATGATGCCGATTAGGGCAATGTTAGATCTCAAATTCACGCATTTTCTTTGATTTCCAGGCCATCAAAGATTTCCAACATGTTTTGCAGATCTTCAACAAGCAATTTGAAGACTTTCCCCTTTATCAATATTTTTTCCCTTAGTTCTATTATTCAATTTTCGTTATTTGATTATTTCTTAAAGGTGACCTCCCTATTAATTGTCAATTAAGACAATGTCAATGTGACTTCATTATTGAGAATAAACATTGTCTTTTGAAATCAACATATCTTCCTCTATTGTCGTCGCCTCGCTCTTCTTTTTTTTTTTTTTTTTTTGTCGGTCTTACTCTAACTCTCACTATTAGACTTTTGTCATGCCTCCTTACATGACGTAAAACCCACATTTGAAACTAAATCGTCCCCACTCCAATCCCCCTTAAAAGTGCGAATTCAAACTCCCTACCTCCCATTTCTCATGTGAGAAGGTGGCAACCCCAATTGTTTCCTCACTCTTCAAATGTGAGCAAACTGATGAAAGAACATTTGTATGGTTGTCTCTGTCTTGTTCTTAGACCGAAAACAGAACTAGGCGGGATCTACCGTATAGCAGGCTTTTGATGCAGCACAAATATCTCCTTTCGTCGTGTTGATGTAGGTTTTTATTCTCAACGAGTTAATTAATAAGTTAAATCAGCTCTATCCAAAATTCAGGGCTTTCTTCAATTATTGCACATTTGTTATTAAGAAGCTTCACCGACCATCGTTTTCAATGCTGAAACAGTCCGGCTCTCGCGCTTTATGATTCTCATTTTCTATATATATGCGAGCTGGACTTCATTAGTCGAAAAGCATCAGCTGTATAGGTTTTTCTCTTGAACCTTCTTGCTGAAAAATGGAGGAAAACCGATGCGGAAAGTTCCCGATGGTGGCTGTTTTCTTTCTTGTTGGTTTCATTTGCTCCTTCGGTTTTCATCCGGCAACCGCCAAAACTGTTCTTGAGCGTGAACAAAATGTCTTGTCTACTTATATTGTCCATGTTAGAAAACGAGCGGGTGAAGTTTCTGCTCGGTCAGAGGATCTACAGAGTTGGTACCAATCGTTCCTGCCCCAGATGACACCGAATTCGGACCAGACCAATCGTATGGTCCATTCCTACAAGAATTCGATCACAGGATTCGCAGCAAAGATGACAGCAGACGAGGCTAAGGAACTTTTGAAGTTGGATGCAGTTGTGTCTGTGAAACGAGAGAAGATTTTCTCGTTGCACACGACTCACTCACCTTCCTTCTTGAACTTGAACCCTGGGGTGGGGTTGTGGAAAGACTCCACTTTGGGCAAGGGCGTGATCATTGGAGTCCTCGACACAGGAATAACGCCGGGTCATCCTTCATTCGACGACGAAGGAATGTCCTCTCCCCCTGCTAAATGGAAAGGCAAGTGTACTTTCAATGCCACTTCCTGCAATAACAAGCTCATCGGAGCGAGGAATTTCGTGACCTCTACTTTGCCACCAACCGACGAGGATGGACACGGCACCCACACTTCCAGCACGGCAGCGGGAAATTTTGTAAAGAATGCCAATGTCCTGGGACAAGCCCTTGGCACTGCCGTCGGGGTGGCACCTCATGCCCACCTGGCTATGTACCAGGTGTGCTCCGATGTGGGCTGCCCTGAGAGCAGCATACTGGCCGCTATGGATGCTGCTATCGAGGACGGTGTCGATGTGCTCTCCCTCTCTCTTGGTGGCAGTTCGGCTCCATTCTATGCCGACTCGATCGCTGTGGGGGCATTTTCTGCTATTCGAAAGGGAATCTTTGTGAGCTGCTCAGTGGGTAATAGTGGCCCGATCAACACTTCCTTGTCGAACGAGGCTCCCTGGATTCTCACTGTGGGAGCAAGCACTATCGATAGGACCATAAAAGCTACCGCTAAGCTAGGAAATGGCGCAGAGTACCATGGTGAATCCCTTTTCCAGCCCAAGGACTTTGGATCGGCTTACCCACTTGTGTATGCTGGCGCAAATGGAAACCAAACATCCGCATTATGTGCTGAAGGATCGTTGCGGAACTTGGATGTGAAAGGAAAGGTTGTCTTATGTGAGAGAGGTGGAGGAATCGCAAGAATCGCCAAAGGGCAAGAAGTGAAGGATACCGGTGGTGCTGCCATGATTCTGATGAACGACGAACTCAATGGCTACAGCACGCTAGCTGATGCTCATGTCCTTCCCGCAACCCACATACCTTATGCCGACGGTCTGAAAATCAAGTCCTACATCAACTCGACCTCCAATCTGACGGCCACCATTTTGTTCAAAGGAACAATTATTGGGAATTCCGATGCACCAGCAGTGACATCCTTCTCTTCCAGGGGCCCCAGCTTTGTGAGCCCTGGAATCCTGAAACCCGACATAATTGGCCCAGGAGTCAGCATCCTAGCAGCCTGGCCATTCTCTCTTGATAACAGCTCGACTACCGAAGTGACCTTCAACATCATCTCTGGAACCTCCATGTCGTGCCCTCATCTCAGTGGCATTGCAGCTCTGCTGAAGAGCTCTCACCTTGATTGGTCGCCTGCTGCCATAAAATCAGCAATCATGACCACTGCATATCAAATAAACCTTGGAAGTAAGCCAATCGTCGATGAAACCCTTCTTCCAGCTGACATATTCGCCACAGGCACAGGCCATGTGAATCCACCCAAAGCAGACGATCCAGGCCTTATTTACGACATCAAGCCCAACGACTACATCCCTTATTTATGTGGTTTGGGATACAACGATTCAGAAATTGAAACCATCACACAGGAAAAGGCCAAATGCTCACAAATAAAAAGCATACCTGAAGCACAGCTGAATTACCCATCCTTCAGCATAATACTGGGCTTTAGCGCCCAGAACTATTCTAGGACAGTTACAAATGTCGGGCCCACTGACTCCTCGTACACATACAAGGTTGATGCACCGGAAGGTGTCGATATCACGGTGTATCCTTCTGAGATCAAGTTCAGTGTGGCAGTGCAAATGGCCACGTATACTGTGGGGTTCCGCAGAAGTTCTGGTGGGAGCGTTACTAGGCCATTTGCTCAAGGATCCCTGACATGGGTTTCTTCAGATCACTCCGTGAGAAGTCCCGTTGCTGTTGTTTTTAAATGAAATGCTCATCCTGTTGCCAGACTCACAAGATAGAGAATGAGTGTCCGGATACAGGAACAGGTGGTGGTGCAAGGTCAAGAACTTATGTTTTGCTCTATAAAATAATAAAAAAAATATCATAGGACCCGTTTGATTGGATTTGGAATGAGACGGTGAACTGTTCCCTGAAGAAAACTTGGAGATAATTCAAACCTCAGATGATAGTAGTTTGCCCCTTTCTATATCCTCTTGGTTGAGTGGGCTCTTGTTCAGTAGTTTATTGCAGTTATGATGGATGGCTTGTGCATTGACCAGTCTTACATTGTCGATGATTTTGTCTACTAAGATGACATCACTGGTATCAATGGGAACAGATCTTCGATTTTCAGCGAGATGTTTAACCTTAAATATAGCACGACAATCGTTCAAAAAGCTACCCTGAGAAAAGCCACCATGTCCAGTATAAAATAGAAAAAAGGAATAAAAAAATAGAATAAAAAAACTATAAAAAAAGGATTTTCTCAGTAATCATCTGCAAAAAGCAGAACAGTTTCGGAATGAAATTTCACTATAAAATCACTTGAAATTTTATAGTTCTACTGTATAAGTAATCATTAACTAGAAAAACCTTATTCCCGAGGCACCAGAAAAAATTTCGCTACATTCTGCTTTTTAGAACTCAAAAAGATTGACAACATGAAAAAGTAAGTGATAAGAACTCTGAGAGCTTCTGCTGCATGGCTAGACTCCACTTAGGAAAACTAATAGTTTGAATCTAACAAGTTAGATTTAATTGAATAGTCATTTGCTTTATAGTAATCCCCACTTTAGAAGAAAAACTAGATCTTCACTCATCTCTCCTCTCAAATCAATACCGAAATTGTCATTAGAGATAAATGAAGCTTCTTTATTCCAATACAACATCGGGTTTGATTGAAAACTTATTTACGTCTAATATGTGATTCATGGGTTTTAGAGAAGATCAAGAGCCAGTTCATCTAGTCTCCGCAAAGCAAAAAGATTTCAAGGTGCAACCGTAGATAAAGCCAAACTATTATGCAATTTTTAGTTCCATCAATTTAAGGAAAGTTTTTCACTGATCCTAACTGCACTGCACTTTTAACATAACTGACATGCCAATCTCCTAAATATTCAGCATTAGATCAGCTGTAGTGTTTAAGAAGCGCATGCCTCTCAGGAGTTGATAATTCCAGACAAAATAAAAAATAAAAAAAATGTTTATTATTGAATTTGTATGAATGTAATACGTGTAGGACTTTTTTTTTATTTTTTGTACATTTTCTAAGAAATGGAGAAGATAAAAAGGAAAATGATGTAGGGACAATTTGTCATCTTTTGCAAGTTCCTTTCACTCTGCAATCTCTTCAGCGACAAATTAGTCTTCCTCAATTTCAAAGCTAATCAATTACAAATGCACCAATTCTATTTCCTCATCGAATTACCAGCAAAGAGTTTCTATTACGCAAGTTACTGAACGATGAATTGTAACATCAACCCCGAATTTAGGCAATAGAACTAGGAATACAATATAGATTCATTTCAATAAATGATCGATGATTTCATGCAAAGAAACAATCACATAAAGGAAATGTGTCGAGACGAGTGGTCTCACAATTTTTCTATGTAACCGTCACATGGCACATGTTATGACATAAAACTTTTGCTTGAGTTATGCCGGTACCGCCACTGCTTTTACAGGTTGAGCCCGTTGCACGGTTATCCCAAACTTGTCTTCCATGTTCATGTTCTCAACTGTGACACCATCTTCGAGCCTCCAATTGAATGCGTTAACGAGCGAACCCAGCATTAGATGTAACATTCTCGTGGCCAGTGGCAATCCCGGACAAATCCGTCTACCGCCGCCAAACGGTATGAGCTCGAAGTCTTGTCCCCGGACATCTACGTCGGATCCTAGAAATCTCTCCGGCATGAAGTCATTTGGACTGACCCAAAAGGCAGGATCTCTTCCTATAGCCCATACATTAATAAGCACTTGTGCACCCTTTGGAATAGTGAAACCACCTACTTGTGTATCGGCTTCGGCTTTGCGAGGGAGAAGAAGTGGAATTGGCGGGTGCATTCGGAAAGTTTCCTTTATGGTGGCTTGCAAATAGGGTAAGCGAGATATATCGACTTCTTCGATCTGCTTGCCTTTTCCAAGGACGAGGTGGAGCTCGGTTTGTGCTTTTAATAGCTTCTCCGGGTTCCGCAGTAGTTCTCCCATTGCCCACTCTAGAGTACTCGAAGTGGTTTCGCTTCCGGCAACAAAAAAGTCCTTTTGTCATCATGGCAAGAGACATAACAGCACGATAAGTACTTACGAAGGGTTGATTGAGAATGATTTTGTGGGGAAAAAGAAGCCAACCTAAGTTCAGCATAAGCTCCAACTAAAGTGAAATCAAACTTGTAATCGTCCTTAACAGCTGAAACTAAATTAGAGCAACCTGTTTGCTTCAGTATGGTTTTTAGATTTTTTTTCAGTACTATCTAATCACGAAATACACTTAAAGAAGATCATATTCATGTGGCGCACGGGTTTTGCTATAGTTCTATAGTGATGACATATGCAAATCAAAGATCGTTTGACTAATCAAATGTCAGAACAGATTACCAGAAACAAATGCTTGACTAGAGAGATGTCCAGGTCCTCGCTCTTATCTTCCACGACATCAAGAATGGCATCCAAAACATCGTTGCATGTGGTGGCACCAGGCTGCGTTCTCAGCCGCAACCTTTGCTTGATCAGCCCATCGAAGATATCAAACATCTTACTGAAATACAACTCAGTGCGCCGCTTCGAACCCTGTGGGTCAAACTTCTTGAGCACAGGAAAGTAATCTGCAATGTTAGGCTTTCCAACCTCAGCCATGATTTGCCACATGACCTCCTTCAACTCGCTGGCAGAAGTTGAAAGGTCCGTCATGTCCAAAGAGAAAACTGTGTTAGACAGAGAGTTAAGAGTAGTCCTAAAAGCTGCCTCGCCAATATTAATAACGTCACCATTGTGTGCACATTTTCCAACATAAGCGAGGAGCTCTTGCACTTTCTTGCTGCGAAGATGCTGGTTGGAATCAAGTTTCTTACTGGATAAAAGGTGTGAGTTGTATATTTTCCTGAGGTTTCGGAAGAGGGGCGAAACGGGTATCCAGGGCAAGCCGAGTTGGTGGTGGTCATGGGCCGTGATGGCATCGGGAGTCGTGCGATTTGCAAAGATAGCATCATGACTTTGGAGGATTTCTTTGGCGAGCGTCGGGGAAGAGATCACGACCGTGGTTACGAAGCCGAGCTGAAGTTTGATTATGGGGCCATAAGTGCGAGCTAGCTTGGCAAGAGACTTGTGGGGAAGGTTTCCAAGTTCGAGAAGGTTGCCAATGACCGGAAGAGGCGGTGGACCAGGTGGGAGGTTGGAGGGAGACCTTCTGCTTCCCTTTACAATTAAGGAGAGAGCTTGACACAAGCCCCAGAGAAGGCAAAGGCAAAAAATCCAGGCCAAGAAATCCATATCTCCGTGCTTATGACTAACGAGGTTTGCCTCTTTGTTCTTCTGTTTGTTTTATTATACGGAAGCGCCATTGAGGTGGTCCTCCTGAATAATATCTTCTCTTTCCCTCGGGTCCCTCACTCTTTGTCCTTTCGTCGCCATCGTGATCTATTTACGAAAACAAAGAATAATTAGCGGACAAATCATCGTCTTCTTTATTCTCGCCGCGATCAGCGGTGGAAGGTTAATGTCTCGTGGATAAATTATGATGCATCGACTCAGATTGACATCACTCATTCCAGGTTATTCTGGAGCTTTGAGGTCTTTGGGTCGAGGGTGGTTCTCATGGACAGATTACAGCGAGCATTCAAAAGTTCAAATACCGAGTCTTTCATTTGATAACACATGCTCATTTAATTCTGATATCTATGCATTTCAGGGTTTTGGATGCTTACCTGAAAAAGGTGGATAGTGATGCTAGTAGCCTTGGTGATTGATAGGATTTGCTTCTTTCTCCGTTTTCTTCAGGATCAAAGAGGGCACGACGCAATGTATTGCTTCCCACCTGCACCAGAAATTGGACCATGGACATGCCCTATTGAAGCCGAGGACCGCAGACAAGACAGAATGAAATGGACTCTTCTCACATGGCTTTTTAAAGGCTAGTGGGGGGACTGTGATTTGTTTTACTTTTCAGCCGCCGCCCCCCACCCTCCACCCCCACCCCCCAGTCAACAGCTGCCGCCAACAACGTATGGTCGACATTAGTTTATTAGTCGTATGCTTTGCTTGTCAATGCTAATATGAGAAAATAACAAAAATAAAAAAGTCATAAGCATATTACCCTTGTATCAATTTAATCCTAAACCTTTTGATTACTTCAGTTTAATCCTAAATATTTTTACATATTACTAATTGAGTCTATCCAATCAATTTATATTGTAAATTGCTGATAGAAATATGGATCATCCTACATAATATGGGCAACGCTGACGTTGACATTCTTTTTATAATTTCTTTGATTTTTCTTTTTCGGACTAAGGACCACATGAGAGTCTTTGGGTAACCCTTGCTGACCATAGGCGAGGGTTAGCACACCCTTGTCCCAAGCCCTCATCGACCACAATGAGGTCATTGAGCAAGGGCATTAGGCTGTAATGCCCTTGCCAACCACAATGAAGACCTACGAGCCTTCACTTAGTGGTTGGTGAGGGCGTTGCGGCGCTTGCCCTGAGCTAGCAAGGGTCGCAACATCCTCGTTGTATCAATATTGTGCATTCAAAGACGGACAGTTGAAACCTTAAGGTAAAGCCCTAAATGCTTAGTTAAACTTAAGCATAATTCTAAATTGAAATACTTCCATTTTTTAGGAGAAAATAGCCCAAGAGATTAATTTTACCCTTTTCAGAGATTTTTTAATTTTTGTAGAATTTTTCGGATATTTCGATTTTTTATTTAAAAAAATGAATTTTCGAATTCCCCCCCAAACTACATTTTACAATTTTTTGAAACTTCTTTTAAAAAAAAAATCGAATTTTTTAATGTTTTCTGAATTTTTGAATTTTCGGAGGATTTTTTGAATTTTATTATTTTTCGATTTTTTTTAGTTTTTTCTGAAACTTTTTTAATATTATAATATTCGATGGAGCGGGTTCGGACCGGATGAACCCGATCCGACCCGCTGACCTGGCCCAAATGCGGATCCGACCCAGTCGGATAAAAAGACACATTTTTTTATTTTTAAATTTTTTAAAATTTAATATCTATTTTTTTTGTCTTTTTTCCTATTTTGGTTTTTTCTACTGCACTTTCTTTTCTGCCACTCCTCTTTCCCGAAGCAACTTTTGCATCCTTTTCCTTCTTTTTTTTTTTTTTTTTTTTTTTTTTAACTTTTGGCTGCACTTTTTCTCTTGCTTTTTTTTTTTTTTTTTTTATTCTCCTCTGATCTTCTTCTTCGTGCGATCTCCTTCAACGAGCTCCAGCCTTCCGAAGATCCCATTTTTTCTAATAAAAACCTCGACCGAAGATCCCATTTTTTCTAATAAAAACCTCGACCGAAGATCAAGCCACCGCCGAGCCGCCACTTTTCGTCAAACGCCCACTCCCACCGCCACTTGCCGGTCGACCTCCTCGCCGCCGGCCGAGGGCCCCCTCTTGGCCAAGCGTGCAAATGGTGAAAGACGGCGGAAAAGTGGCAAAACGAATAAACGACCAACGGATAGAAAGCTAATCACAAAAACGACGCCTCAGCCAAACGAATCCAACGCATGGACACTCGGTTTTGGCCAAAAAAAGGGGAAGTACAAAAATAGATCTGATTGAGGCATTTCGTCGAACGGGCGGAGGGCGCTCCTGAATCACGCGGTTTCTAGCTCAACTAGGACCTGAACCCAAACCGAGACTCTCACCAACAAATAATTAGACACGCAACAACCAAAGAAGGAATGGACAGGGCCGGAGTTCACACAAACCGGTCGATCGCAAACTCCGGCCCGGGGTGCACAGAACCGGGTGAAAACAGGGCGCGAGAAGGGCCTACCGGATTCAATTTGAGGACGTCGGTCGAGGGGTCGTCGGGCGGGGCTCGCGCGCAGCTGAGGCGACGGCTGAAGCTCCCTCTCTCTCCCTTTAGTCGCCTCCTCGCTCGGACTCTCTCTGTCTCCCCACTCTCTCTCTCCTCTTCGGTTTTCTCTTTTCTTATCTCTCTGCTCCTGCTCCTGTCCTTTCTTTCTGCTCTGCTCCTATCCTCTTCCTGCTCTGACCTCTGCTCCTTTTTCTTTTTCTCAAGGTTGGGCGCGAAGATGGCACGAAGGAGGGAGACATCTGGGGCACGCTGGGCTGAAGGAAAAGGGCCGGGCCCAACGCAAGGGAAAAGGGAAGAGAGGCGGGCCAGGCCGAGGTCCGATCCGGCCCGACCCGACCCCTAAGCGTTTTTCTCTTTTTTTGTATAAAAATAGGTGTCAACACTGAATTTGTAAAAAAATAATAGGTTTATGTCAATTTTAGTAATTTTTACACAACAAAACGATGAACATGTCTTTGCATCAAAATGTCTGCTAAGATTGTCACTGATATTGTTACCTTGCCAAGGGCATTTTCCGAAAGATGACTGGCATGGATTCAAGATGTCCCATACACTTTGGGACTTGATCCTCAAAATGTCATATCAATTTGCACGGATGATCAGGCTTTGTGGTGGGCCTCGATCGATAATTGATCCTTTTCAATCAACATTACAGTGGAGTTAAGAAATGTCATAGGCCGACATTAATCTGTCCTACCATGGGCCAAGTGGGTTATAAGCACTCCTAAGCCCACCAACATCACATCAGCTAGACAAATTTGGACAGGCTTGGAGAAAGGCCATTTGGATATAAGGCCCGACTTAGCCCGACCCGAAAAATAATGGACACTTTTGTTGTTGATAATCAATCTCCAGCAAGAAGTTAGGCCTAACCAAAGGGCCCAGCATGGCCTGAGCTTGCCTATTGATTGCCTCTAGTTTCTCCTCGATGAACCTCGAGCGGTCCAGCGTTGCCGTTGATCCTTCAGGAATCAACTCTACTTAGTGTTTGGTTGCAACAGTCATGGGGATGATCCAATATGGTTTAAATAAAAGAGCTCATGAGCAAATTGACAGAGACTATCCAAAAAAACATAGCTTATGAAAATTCCATACTACACTAAATAACCCCCATTATCAAGTAAAACATTCTAAAGTTAACGTGCATTTTGTCTCTTAGTTGTTAACTTATTTTCTACTTTGCTTTTTCTTCCTTGAGAATTTCAAGAATTTCTTAAAAAAATAAGTTTGATAATTGGTGTTAAACTTTGGTATCATTGTCAATTTTTTTTTTTTAATTCTCTATATGTATTGCTTCTCTCGGTGCTCTTTAATTAAGCAGTGTCGACTTATTTTGCTTAGACTTATTCGATTGGTTCACATGAGAGAATCCCTTTATGGTCCCTCCACACACAAAGAAATGTCTGAAAAACTTTGGAGTAATGCTCTCATTCATTTTCAGATGACTTTTCTAGGTCCATATAATAACAATAGCATATGGCACATATAATAACATATAGTAACTCCACTTGTAGAGATAAATAATATTGAAAACCAACTACACTAATGCAATTAATACATTATAAAAAAGGGGTAGGAACTTATTTTAATTATTGAAGTTTTTTGTCCTTGATTTGGAAGTCAATTATAGAGTTGACATCCTGTCCTTTTCGCACACTACATTTTCCTTACACATCATCATTTTGTGTCGTTCTAATCAAATTCACAATTAAGATTCTCATGACATCTATAGATAATACGAGGGCCTCATAAGGATAGTTGAGACCTTAGAGAGCATTATGTCCTCTAGTGGCATGAAAACTCGATCAAAGCTTATCCAAACAAACAATATTCCTCCATGTTCTCACACTTCATATAAATACATATAGTATGTAACAAAGAAAAAGATAAACGATGTAGTAAGAAAGATACATTTGTACGAGTGGTTTTTGATGGAGAGGAAATTGAAAATTCCTCTGTATTCTCATAGCTTAGAAAGATGCCTATCGTATGTAACAAGAAAAAGAAAAATGATGTAGTAAGAAAGATATGTGCATTGATGTATGTGTGGTTCTTGTTGGAGAGGAAGTTGATTTTGTCGCTTGAATCAATCACAATCCCATGGTGACCAAAAATTTGATGAGGTCCATGCCAAGTGGGCATGATATCTAGTAAGAAGCGTGATTCAATCGCACACCAAATTGACCCTAATTGAAATTGTATTTGACCAACTTTCTCACTCCTACAGAGACTTGGAAAATTCCAAAAAAAAAAAAATCCTAAAACTTGAAGACCCAACCATGTGGCGAGGCTCACTTGAGGTTGGTGAGGGACCTCATTTGCCCTCACTTTTGGCCAATCATCGGCAATAAGTTAGAAGAAAAAGGAAGGGAAGAAAACAAAAGAAAATAGAAATAAAATAAAATAAAATTCATAAAATATTTCAATATTATTAAAAATCACAACGTCAAAGCGTCGGTAGTGTCACATAGGGCAATTAGTATTTATATCAACACCGGTCGGCCAAAATTAGCCTGATGGACTAAATTAATACGAATGCAAAAAATTTAAGCCACAATTGGTAAAAAAAAAAAATTTGAATTGATACAATTACAATATGATTAAAAAAATTTTGGTAATTTTCTTATCATTGAATTTGCAAGAACGTTATCTCGAAATGTTTGGTTTGGACAGGGAATCAATGTGACCCTACTTGAGAATCTCCCTATCTAATTATTTTTTGTCAGTGTCCAAGGAAAGCTTCAAAGGTTGTCCATTAACAAAGTACAAACCCAGTCGATCCTTCTCTACAAGCAAAATAAAAATGGCTTGGAGGAAACAAACGAATAGAGCCTCATCATGATAGCTACAAACGAGCGATCATATCATAGAGCATCATATTAAAATTGACTCCTGCTCATTGATGAATGCCAGCGTTAGTTTTGTATTTTCCACATTAGAATAATTAACGTAAAGACCAAGCTCAACTTTTCTTCCTTTTCCTCTTGTTTCCATCTGCTTTGTAAGATTCATAATGACCATCTAATTAAAAACTAAGTTCAATCCTCACCAAAAATCGTTTTTTTTTTTCTTTTTGGGATTTTGTCCACTGTCGTTGAAAACTCTGTGCTAAAATCTAATCAAAAAGTTAATACCACCATCGCAAACTTGACTACTAAGCAATTTGTACTATTCGAATTAGCAAAGAATTGCCTCGTCGGCATCGCCTGATGTAGACCAACAAGCAAATGCTTATACGGAAACCTTTGGGCATCAAAAGAGCGGACAGTCCCACAAATCAAAGAGCATTGTAGAATTTTTCGTAGTTTCCAATAGATGATGCCGATTAGGGCAATGCTAGATATCAAATTCACGCATTTTTTTTTTTTAATTTCTAGGTCATCAAAGATTTCCAACGTGTTTTGCAGATGTTCAACACACGATTTGAAGACTTTCCCCTTTATCAATATTTTTTTTCCTTAGTTCTATTATTCGATTTTCGTTATGTGATTATTTCTTAAAGGGTGACCTCCCCATTAATTGTCAATTAAGACAATGTCAACGTGATTTCATTATTGAGAATAAATATTGTCTTTTGAAATCGGCATATCTTCATTTACCGTCGTTGCCTCACTCCTTTTCTTTTTATCAGTTTTACTTTACTTTTACTCTAACTCTCACTCTTAGAGTTTTGTCATGCTTTCTTATAGGGCATGAGAATCGAAACTTACATCTGAAACTAAATTATCCATACTCCAATCCCCTTGAAAATGTGAGAATTCGAACTCTCTACCTCCCATTTCTCATGCGAGAAGGGTGGCAACCCCAGTTTTTTCCTCATTCTTCAAATGTGAGCAAACTAATGAAAGAACATTCGTATGGTTGCCTTGTCTTGTTCTTAAACGAAGACAGAACTAGGCGGGATCTACCATATAGCAGGCTTTTGATGCAACACAAATATCTCCTTTCGTCGTGCTGATGTAGTTGCTTATTCTCAACGAGTTAATTAATAAGTTAAATCAGCTCTATGCAAAATTCAAGGCTTCCTTCAATTATTGCACATTTGTTATTAAGAAGCTTCACCGACCACTGTTTTCAATGGTGAAACAGTCCCGCTCTCGCGCTTTATGACTCTCATTTTCTATATATATGCGAGCTTTAGTTCATTAGTCGAAAAGCATGAGCTGCATAGGTTTTTCTCTTGAACCTTCTTGCTAGAAAATGGAGGAAAACCCATGCAGAAAGTTCCCGATGGTGGCTGTTTTCTTTCTTGTTGGTTTCATTTGCTCCTTCAGTTTTCATCCGGCAACCGCCAAAACTGTTCTTGAGCATGAACAAAATGTCCTGTCTACTTATATTGTCCATGTTAGAACACGAGCGGGTGAAGTTTTTGCCCGGTCAGAGGATCTACAGAGCTGGTACCAATCGTTCCTGCCCCAGATGACACCGAATTCGGACCAGACGAATCGTATGGTCCATTCCTACAAGAATTCGATCACAGGATTCGCAGCAAAGATGACAGCAGACGAGGCTAAGGAACTTTTGAAGTTGGATGCAGTTGTGTCTGTGAAACGAGAGAAGATTTTCTCGTTGCACACGACTCACTCACCTTCCTTCTTGAACTTGAACCCTGGGGTGGGGTTGTGGAAAGACTCCACTTTGGGCAAGGGCGTGATCATTGGAGTCCTCGACACAGGAATAACGCCGGGTCATCCTTCATTCGACGACGAAGGAATGTCCTCTCCCCTGCTAAATGGAAAGGCAAGTGTACTTTCAATGCCACTTCCTGCAATAACAAGCTCATCGGAGCGAGGAATTTCGTGACCTCTACTTTGCCACCAACCGACGAGGATGGACACGGCACCCACACTTCCAGCACGGCAGCGGGAAATTTTGTAAAGAATGCCAATGTCCTGGGACAAGCCCTTGGCACTGCCGTCGGGGTGGCACCTCATGCCCACCTGGCTATGTACCAGGTGTGCTCCGATGTGGGCTGCCCTGAGAGCAGCATACTGGCCGCTATGGATGCTGCTATCGAGGACGGTGTCGATGTGCTCTCCCTCTCTCTTGGTGGCGGTTCGGCTCCATTCTATGCCGACTCGATTGCTGTGGGGGCATTTTCTGCAATTCGAAAGGGAATCTTTGTGAGCTGCTCAGCTGGTAATAGTGGCCCGATCAACACTTCCTTATCCAACGAGGCTCCCTGGATTCTCACTGTGGGAGCAAGCACTATCGATAGGACCATAAAAGCTACCGCTAAGCTAGGAAATGGCGCAGAGTACAATGGCGAATCCCTTTTCCAGCCCAAGGACTTTGGATCGGCTTACCCACTTGTGTATGCTGGCGCAAATGGAAACCAAACATCCGCATTATGTGCTGAAGGATCGTTGCAGAACTTGGACGTGAAAGGAAAGGTCGTCTTGTGTGAGAGAGGCGGAGGAATCGAGAGAATCGCCAAAGGGCAAGAAGTGAAGGATGCCGGTGGGGCTGCCATGATTCTGATGAACGACGAACTCAATGGCTACAGCACGCTAGCTGACGCTCATGTCCTTCCCGCAACCCACATACCTTATGCTGACGGTCTGAAAATCAAGTCGTACATCAACTCGACCTCCAATCCGATGGCCACCATTTTGTTCAAAGGAACAATTATTGGGAATTCCGATGCACCAGCAGTGACATCCTTCTCTTCCAGGGGTCCCAGCTTTGAGAGCCCCGGAATCCTGAAACCCGACATAATTGGCCCAGGAGTCAGCATCCTCGCAGCCTGGCCAATCTCTCTTGATAACAGCTCGACTACCGATGTGACCTTCAACATCATCTCTGGAACCTCCATGGCGTGCCCTCATCTCAGTGGCATTGCAGCTCTGCTGAAGAGCTCTCACCCTGATTGGTCGCCTGCTGCCATAAAATCCGCAATCATGACCACTGCATATCAAATAAACCTTGGAAGTAAGCCAATCGTCGATGAAACCCTTCTTCCAGCTGACATCTTCGCCACAGGGGCAGGCCATGTGAATCCACCCAAAGCAGACGATCCAGGCCTTATTTACGACATCAAGCCCAACGACTACATCCCTTATTTATGTGGTTTGGGATACAACGATTCTGAAATTGAAACCATCACACAGGAAAAGGCCAAATGCTCACAAATAAAAAGCATACCTCAGGCACAGCTGAATTACCCATCCTTCAGCATAATACTGGGCTCTAGCGCCCAGAACTATTCTAGGACAGTTACAAATGTCGGGCCCCTTAACTCCTCGTACACATACAAGGTTGATGCACCAGAAGGTGTTGATGTCACGGTGTATCCTTCTGAGATCAAGTTCAGTGTGGCAGTGCAAATGGCCACGTATACTGTGGGGTTCCGCAGAAGTTCTGGTGGGAGCTTTACTAAGCCATTTGCTCAAGGATCCCTGACATGGGTTTCTTCAGATCACTCCGTGAGAAGCCCCATTGCTGTTGTTTTCAAATGAAATGTTCATCCTGTTGCCAGACTTGCAAGATAGAGAATGAGTCTCCAGATACAGGAACAGGTGGCGGTGCAAGGTCAAGAACTTATGTTTTGCTCTATAAAACAATAAAAGATATCATAGGACCTGTTTGATTGGATTTGGAACAAGACGGTGAACTGGTCCCTGAAGAAAACTTGGAGCTAATTCAAACCTCAGATGATAGTAGTTTGCCCCTTTCTATGTCCTCTTGGTTGAGTGGGCTCTTGTTCAATAGAATATTGCAGTTATGATGGATGGCCTGTGCATTGACCAGTCTTACATTGTTGATGATTTTGTCTACTAAGATGATATCACTGGCATCAATGGGGACAGATCTTTGATTTTTAGCGAGATGCTTAACCTTAAATATACCACGACAATCGTTCAAAAGGCTACACTGAGAAAAGCCACCATGTCCAGTATAAAACAGAAAAAAAAAAAAGAAGAAAAAATTATAAAAAAAAGGATTTTCTCAGTAATCATCTGCAAAAAGCAGAACAGTTTCGGAATGAGATTTTATTATAAAATCACTTGAAATTTTACAGTTCTACTGTATAAGTAATCATTAACTAGAAAAACCTTATTCCTGAGGCACCAGAAAAAGTTTCACTACATTCTGCTTCCTAGAACTCAAAAAGATTGACAAGATGAAAAAGTGAGTGCTAAGAACTCAGAGCATCTGCTGCATGGCTAGACTCCACTTAGGAAAACTAATAGTTTGAATCTAACGTTAGATTCAATTGAATAGTCATTTGCTTTATAGTAATCCCCCCTTTAGAAGAACAACTAGATCTTCACTCATCTCTCCTCTCAAATCAATACCGAAATTGTCATTAGAGATAAATGAAGCTTCGTTATTCCAATACAACGTTGGGTTTAATTGAAAACTTATTTATGTCTGAATATGTGATTTGTGAGTTTGGGAGAAGATCAAGACCCGATTCATCTATTGTCTGCAAAGAAAAAAAAAATTCAAGGTGCAACCGTAGATAAAGCCAAACTACCATTCAGCAGCTCCTAACAGCACTTCACTTATTATGCAATGTTTAGTTCCATCAATTTAAGGAAAGTTTTTCACTGATCCTAACTGCACTGCACTTTTAACATAACTGACATGCCAATATCCTAAATCTTCACCATTAGATCTATTGTAGTGTTTAACAAGCAAATGCCTCCCAAGTACTTGGAAAAATCAACTGAAGAATGCTGCTTAAGCAGCGAAAGAAGCGCTGCATTCATATAACAGCAAAATGCTGCCTCATTCACTGTCTTGATGTACAGTTTAGAAATAAACACGAAGATATGACCATGTTGTTCAACTAAAATCATAGTGATTAAACTAAGATTGCAACGCAGTCATCCGTGTAATTTTAACCGACATGCTGGCCAGGTTGAAACAATCACACTGTGGATACTTTCATCATTAACTTTTAAGATTCCATGAGCTCGTTCAAAAGGTGCATGGGACATAACAAAGCGATTGCTAGGACTTGGCCATTCTGTAGCTTGGTTATTTTTGCCGCTCTTTCTGATCATGCATTAACACTGCTAAAAATTGATGAGAAACAGAACATTCTGTAGCTTGGTTATTTTTGTCTCTCTTTCTGGTCATGCATAAACTGTAATGAGCGGTGAGCGCTCATGTGGAAGGTATATATAATGATGAACGCTAATTCAGAAGAGGTTTGCAAGTTACACCAAAAGGCCGAACTGAAGTTATTCTCATTGACGCAGAAGGCTATGCACCAGCCGCATACTGTTCAAGGAGTTGGAACAATTCCTCACTGGCCAAATCATTATGCTCCAAGAATAGCATCTTTTAACAAGTCCACATTGCTAAAAGGAATTGTTTGAACAATTCTTCACTGGCCAATCACGATGCTCCAATGATTCAAATGCTTAATGCAGATCCCAGACTCACTTAAGACAAACTCTCATTAGGCACCACCTCAATTTAATCAGCATTCAAGAATTGTACTCATATGCACATGCCGGCAATGCCTTTTTTCCACTTCCGTGTAAATAGCTGTTCTAATTAGCCGCATAACACAGACTCCAATTTAATACCTTATCACTTACTATGGCTTTCCTTCCCCTCCTCAGCGTCATTATCCTGTTATCGAATGTCAATCCTGAGCTTACTCGTGCCGATGACTTGCAAACATACATAATCCATTTGAGTTACCCCGATGATCAAATTCTCTCCGAGGATGAAGACATTCTTGGTACCGGTCATTTTTGCCTGATAGCACCCGGACCTCAGAAAACCAGCAGCGAATGCTTTACGCTTGCCAAAATGCGATGACTGGCTTTGCAGCGAGACTGACTTCAGAGGAAGTAGCTGCCATGCAAACGAAGGAAGGATCCGCGTCAGCTTGGCCCGAGAAAATGTATCACAGCCAAGCAACAGACAGTCCCCAGTTCTTAGGCTTACCACAGCAACAAGGATCCTCGGTGGGCTTGAATCCAGAAAAGGGAGTGATTATTGGTGTGCTGGACGGTGGAATATTTCCCAACCACCCTCATTCAGCGGTGCAGCAATGCTGCCTCCACCAGCTAAATGGAAAGGGAGGTGCGAATTCAAACCTTTCCAATGCAATAACAAATTAATTGGCACGAGGTCCTTTGACCTCTAGGCTAAGGAAAGTGGAACTGCCCCTCCTACTGATGAGGATGGGCACGGCACTCACACGGCCAGCACAGCTGCTGGCGTTTTTGTGTCCCAAGCCGATGCACATGGGAATGCCAGAGGAACGGCAGTTGGCATGGCTCTGGATGCTCACCTAGCAATCTATAAAGTGTGCTTCGGAGAAGATTGTCCTGAGGCAGACATACTCGCCGCCCTCGACGCCGCCGTTGCTGATAGGGTTGATGTGCTCTCGATCTCACTGGGCAGTCCTTCCGCCCCATTTTTCAATGACACCGTTGCCATTGGTTCATTTGCAGCCATTCAGAAGGGGATATTTGTGAGCTGCGCAGCAGGAAATTCCGGCCTTTCCCAAGCACATTGTGGAATGATGCCCCATGGATTCTTACCGTCGGAGCGAGCACCACTGACAGGAACATCACAGCAACAGTGAAACTCGGAACTGGAATGGAATACGATGGCGAGTCGCTATTCCAATGCTTCTTTCCTTCGAAGTTGTTGCCTCTTGTGTATGCTGGGAGGAACGGCAATAACCAGTCGGTGCTCTGTGCCCCAGGATCATTGAAAGGCATTGACGTAAACGGGAACGTAGTCTTGTGCGAAAGAGGGGTAGTGGCCAGAATAGACAAAGGACAGGAGGTGAAAGATGCTGGTGGAATTGCCATGATTCTATAGAACCAAGAAAGCGATGGATTCAGCACCTCTGTCGATGCTCACGTCCTTCCGCTTCTCATGGCAGCTTTTCCGCTGGGCAAAGATCAAATCGTACATTAATTCGACAAAATGCCCGACTGCTACGATCCTGTTCAAAGGAACAGTGATTGGGAACCCAACTGCTCCGGCCGTTGCTTCCTTCTCTTCATGGAAAAAATAGGTGGTTTCTTATTTGCCACGTTGGAGCACGTGGCGTACCTAATATTCTCACTTTTTGTAGAGAAGAATGAGTTGGGCGTGTCACTTCTGAGAAGTTCTCCAGAAAGCGGCATATTCTGTCACTTTTGATCATGTCAATTCCACTTCCGAGGCTGGTGAATACACCTAGGGTTATCTGTCGTGGGTTTCTGAAAAATACCCGGTTAGGAGTCCAATTTCTGTCATATTCAATTAAAGAAGTACATGGGACTAATTACGGGCGTCCCAGATGTATGCAGAAACAACCTTTGGCAGATGATAGGTTTATGATATCCAATGTTCTGTCATAATATTGATCGTCAAATATAAAAAATTACAATTTATTTAACCCCACTGTCAAATGAATTGTTGAATCTTCATTTGTCAAATCAACAATGTACAATACATTACAAAAATTGTGAGAAGATTGTTAGAGGTTGCTGGATACGGGTTAGCTAAGGATGCCACACGGAAAACTAATATAGTATTATGATTTGTCATTGTATCCTCTGAGTAAGCATGTTGTATGAGCACCGAAGAAGAATTGCACGATTCAACATTCATGAAAACTCAAATGCCCATCTAAAATGGAAAAAACTTAGGAACAAAAGTTACAAATGCAGTTCAATGAGGATCCTGGATTAGGAAGGAGTCTCACTATAAAATATTCCATCTCCCGACACGGAACCTACAACCTTCACAGACACGCCTAAACTTATGGCTTCCCTTTGCAATGTTCTCCTCGTCCTCTTCTTCCTCCTGTCAATTGTTCAGTTTATTCTCGTCATTCATCCGGCTACTCAACTAGCAGACAAGTGTCACAGTCAAGAAGTTTCTGCAGGTAAAGGGCCATGCCTTTCCGCGGAGGACCTGTTGCGATGGCTAGGATTCCCGACAAGACTTCTTCTGGAACTTTCTAAGGGCGGGCAATACGGTAATTGAGCCAAATTCTATAATTCTACTGTCATTAGTGTCAGTAGTTGGTAGGTTTGGCGGTATGATCTCATCTGCCGGATGAAAAGCCGATCAATAGATGTAATCAGAGGGCCTCTAGTATAAGGAGTGCCATCCCCTTCATTTATAACCATCCAAACATTTTAGCAATACAAAAGCTCTTTTTTTTCCAGAGCTTCTCTCTCTACGATCCAGGTGAGCAAGCGAGTGCACGATCGATCGAGCAAGGCTTGGCTTAGGCGATCCAAAAGAGCTTGAGTTACCGCACGGTCACAATCCCAATCGATTGGCCCGTGACACAAGCCTCAAACTTACCTTGTCCACGTGACCCGCCCTGATGGCCATGAACTTTGTAACGAAGAAGATCTTGGCTCGTCGTACCGTTCCTTTTTGCCACAGAATTACACTACCAACTCAGAGAACGCAACCCCCATCCTCTTCGAGACTCACTCCAAGTAAAGTAGCTGCAATAAGAAACAAGAGGGATTCCTCGCAGCTCACCTGGACAATACTTACAAACTCCAAATAACTCATAGGAGTGCCGGGCACTTCCAATGTCCAAACTTGATACAAGTGGACCCAAACTTTGCTTGGGTGAACACTTAAGTACCAAAGTTTCCAAAAGATATACTTAAATACTAAAATCAGAGAAGAAAGGAATACTTAAAGCTCTGTTCGTTTTGTAGAAAATACCACGTGCCCAAAAAATATTTTTCAGGAAACTATTTTCCAAGAAAATGATAATTTTTTCTATTGTTTGACCAAAACTTGAAAATGAAGTGGAAAATATTTTTCACTATTTGGTATTTGATTTGAGTTTCTGTTCAAAAATAAATAAATAAAATCAAATTCTAATTTTTTTAATTGACCAAAAAAATTAATTTCAATTTATATATTTTTAAAATTGAACTTTTAATTATTTTTATTTTCAAAAAATTGAATTTTTCTTTTTAACTTTTTCTTTTTGTCTTTCTTTTTCTCTTCCTTCCTTCTCATTCCTCTGTTGCTCCTCCTTCCTTCCTCTGTCACCACGTACCTCAGCAATGGTTGGCTACTTGGCAATTGACCAAGACACTAATCGGCAAGCTTGAGGCTCGGCTAATCTAGGCGAGCCGGAGCTCCATCGAGGCCAGCAAGCTCTTGGCTCACTAGATATAGGTGAGCGGGTCAGGCGAGCTCAAGCTTCACCCAAGGTCACTAGAGGTTGGTGAGGCTTTAGTGACCTCAAGTGAGGCCTAAGCCTTACCCAACTCGTCAGATTTGGCGAAGTCCAAGCTCTCCGGCCTATGGCAAGGTTTAAATCAGCCAAAGAAGAAGAAGAAGAAAAATAAAAACTTGATTTAAAATATATATTAAAATAAAAGGAAAATGTCTTTGGTGAAAGAAACTAAGATAGAAAATGCTATGGAAATGTTTTCCATTTTTAGAAAATGAAGAACATTTTCCCCACTTTTGAATGTATTTTTTTCAATAGCAAAAAACGTTTTCCCTAGCTAGTTCATTTTTTATGAAACAAATACCAAAAAATCTAAAAGATATTTTTTTAAAAGTTATTTTTTATGAAATGAACGGAGTCTTAAGTACCAATGGCAAAAATTCCAACTAAAATGCTGCCATGGTACCGACATAATTAGCTTGTCCCAAAATAACATTGTTTTGCCTCCAAAAAATTGATTTTTAATATAAATATTTTTAAAAACTAAATTAAAAAAATGGAGAGGAATTAGCACCCTGCCGCCACCCATGATCTTCGAAAAGGGCTAGTGACAGCGGGGCACAGGTCAGCCGAGGTCACTTGCCACTGCGGATTGATGATGCAAGGCATGGGACAATGACAGCTCACACAGCTGCAGGTACTTTTGTGTAGCCTGCCAACTTGCTCGGAAGTGCCAGGGGCACAACTGTTGGCATGGCACTGAAATCACACTAGGCCGTGTATAAGATGTGCCATCTATAATACTTTTACGTTTCAAAAGTGGTGGGACCCACTCAAAAAATGTTGACTTAGTCAACAAAAGGAATAGTGGGCGCTTGTTATAAAGAGGCCGAGCTCGCCCGAACGAGAAATAGAAAAGAAAAATGGGAGAAAGAAGAAAGAAATGCAAGAAGAAGAAGAGGAGGAGGAGGAGAAAAGAGGGCTTTGCGCATACCTCGCCAAGCCATAGTTACTTTGTATTGCAACACCAGGCAAATGCTCGTGCTCCTCGTTCGTCCAATCTAAGTATTTTTCAAATTTATGGCTCAACTTCGAAATTTTGGGAAAATCAAGCTGCGGAGTCTAATTTTTCAGTTGTGGAGCTTTAGGATTTCTTGGAAATCGGGGTTTATGGCATTATAGAACCATGGATTTTGATGGGAGTCGTTTTCATGATTTGGGAAACGTTTAATAAAAAAGATGTTTCAAAATATTACTAGTTTACGAAATGAATTTTGTAATGATGTGAGAAATGTCTTGCGAGTGTGTGTGCGCACCTATGTATATACATATATATATGTCTGTGTGTATGTATATTATGTCCAATGAGCAGAGTTGGGAAAGAGAATATGGCTTGGGCATGTGAAAGAATTGCATTGACTAGCATATGATTTATGAAAGGTGATTTAATTTGGTATGTGAAACCGGTGTATGATACGAATTCTGAATTGATTTTTTGGAGATAATTGATTTATGAAAAGTTATATTTTGCTTTGTGAAGCCAATTGTAATGTGGACCGATAAAGACTAAATGCTATACGACAACGTAACTTTATGGGAACCACCTCTAGAGCCTTGTACCATTGATATGTGTTGGAAAATGATTAAGTGTTACATAATAACATAACTTCATATAAGCCACCTCTAGAGCATTGTAATCAAGGATTAAGTACTACACGATAACATAATTTCGTGAAACTCACCTCTAGGGCCTTGTACTATTAATATAAGTTGGTTAATGACTAAGTATTACATAATAACGTAACTTCATGAGAGTCACCTCTAAAGTTTTGTAGTACTCAAAGGCTAAGTACTACACAATGATATGATCTCATAGAGGTCACCTCTAGGGTCTTAAGATGTGATGTGCTATAAGATTGATCACTGGAATATACCATCGACTTGAGAAATAACGAGTTCGATTATTAAATCAAATCAATGATACTTGTTTTGATCTTATTAATGAACGAAAAATTCTGCTGTTGATGTAGCTAGTTTAAAGTAATTTATAACTCATTTTATTATTGCAAGTTGTTATATGTTGGATTGACATAAATGAGCCATGTCTTAATGTAATGTGGAGGCTTAATCTGCTTATAAGATATGTACTACCCATTGAACTGTGATTGCTCATTCCTCTCTTTCCCAATCTATTCAGCTTTCTTACTTAGAGTGCTATCACAATAAATTTTGGGAGTTGGATTTTGATGATTTGAGATTGTGTCCTTTGGTTGGAAGAATGGCTGTGTCATTCCTTATTTCACTAAGATTCGGGTGTGACACCATCGAACAAGTCGTTCCGAAGTAGGGTGCCATCAAACAATTTGTTCTGGTGCAAACATAGTAGCGGGACTTTGATGCTTCTATCTTCGATGGAGTCAACGTAATTTCTATATCAATCTGAAGTGATATTGAGTAGGGGTGTGCATGGTCCAGGCGGGCAATTCCTAACCTAGAACTGAGAACTACCTGTTAAGGACCGATTTCGAAAAATTAGAATCAGAATCCACCCGTTAATTGTATGGATCCATTTAGGAACCGGACCGCCAATCCGGTCCGGTTCCCGGATGGATTCATGGAACCGGTCTCACAATAATAATAATAATATCATTTTCTCGAAAGTTCCAATCTTAACGAGAAACAACTTTGGTTTTCGACCAAAATTGCTAGTTCTTTTCTGCCTGACCTATTCTTCTCCTCCTCCTCCTCCAGCCCTGCTTCTTCACGTGCTTGCTTTTTGCCCACCAATTGCTCGATGTTTTGTCAAGGTGCACTTTGGACTTTTTAGCTTCAGCGCCTCTCCATTTGGTGCGCTTTGGACTTTCTTCCCACTTTAATTAATTTTTTTAATTATTTGATTTGGGTTTGTTAATTTGTAATTTCATTTTTTTAATATTAAAAATTAATATATTATTTTAATATAATCGGTCCGGATGCAGGTGGACGGGTGGATGGATCCGCCCATGGAACCCGGAACCAGACCGATTCCCTCAAGAACCACCGGTTTCGAGCGGTTCCGGTTTGGTTCTGGGCAGTCCGGGTGGATCCCGATTTTTTTGTACACCCCTAATATTGAGACGTCTACGTTTTTTTAAGGATCTAGTTGCTGTCGGCATATTTGCAGCAATCCAGAAGGGGATCTTTGTGAGTTGTGCCACTAGGGATAGTGGGCCTTTAAGGAGCACGTTATTGAATGACGCCCCATGGATGCTCAAAGTTGGAGCTAGTAGCATAGATAGAAGCATTGTCACCAGCGTTAAACTTGGAAACAGACTAAGTAATACTGACACCAACATATAACATGTGACACAACACATTGACACGTCGTTTCTAAAAAAAATGGAAAACTTTGATACATTGAAATACGTTATATATTAAATGTATATTTTTATATTATTATTTTTATAATTATTGTAATCAAATTAATTTGATTCAAATTCACAAATAAATAAATAATAAAGAGCCTAGAATAAATTTACATTAAAAAAAATTAATCTATCATTTGTTAATATCATTTATTATTTAGATTTGACAATTTCAACTCCATTCCAATAATTCATAAAACTTAGAGAGAGAAAAAAAAGCAAGCAAACCATATTCTGGACTTACATATTAGAGCGTGTCTTAAAAGGAGGTAAAAAAACAAACTTAAGAAATTAATTGAGTATAATAGGAAGTGAAAGTCGGAAGAAAAAAAAATACTAGGTTTTTCTTCTTTCATCTTTTATTATTTTTATTATTTTTTATTTTCTTACATATTTACATTTTTTTTTTTTGGGTAACCCAAGGAACCCCGGACGCCGCTTCGTGGCGGGGTAAACTCTGGGGGCGACACATGCTAGCCACCACACACGTGCCACCGGGTAAGTCACCCTGCGACGCTCGAGATTCAAACACTCGACCTTTTGCGGGAGGAAGAGTGCCCGCTCCAGCGGCGCCACCCAGTGGGTGGTTACATATTTACATTTCAACCCCTCATTTATTGAAAATTTTTAAAATTGACTTTATGCATGTCAAAATCATATGTTGAAATTCCAAATTCACAAATCGAAATTCCAGACTCACATGTCAAAGAGTGTTGGAAGAGTTGACCACGTATCGGATTTTTCAACATGTGTTGACCGAGTGTCAGACAGTGTCAAAAAGTATCATTACATATGTTGAAATGTCAGACATATGTTGGAATATCCGACATGACACGATATGAAGGCTCTCAGAGAATGTTGGTGCTTCCTAAGAAATTGAATGAATATGATGCTGAGTCGCTATACCAACCGCATTTCCCTTCGACTTTGCTTCCTCCTATATATCCAGGGATGGAACATGATCAATGTGGCACAACAGAAGCCTTGAAAGACCACAAAGTGAAAAAGAAAATTGTGTCGTGTCGAGGAGCTGAGGGCTCTGATGGGTGGCAGGGGCAGACGGTGAAAGATGCTGGTGGGGCTGCCATGATCCTGATGAATGGAGAAGTTGAGGGATCCGCTATCATGGAAGAGGTGTTTTATTGAGGAGAGGATCATAGCCTACATCAATTCAACGAAAAATCCTACTGCCGCCATTATTTTTCAGAGGAACAGTAACGGGAAACCCAACTGCTCCTGCGGTTTCCTCCTCTTCAAGGGGCCCCAGCTTGGCTAGTCCGGGTATACTGAAGCCTGACATTATCGGTCCGGGTTTAAACATCTTAGCTGCATCACCGCTTCCTCAGAGAAGGGGTAAGAAACCAGACCTTGTCTTTAATATTGATTCTGGCACTTTCCTTTTCTTGCGCTCACCTCAGCGGAATCGCAGCTTTGGTAAAGCGGGCTCATCCTCATTGGACAGCTGCGGCCATGAAGTCCGCCATCATGACATCTACTGAACAACTGAACCTCGGGAAAGGACCCATCCTGGATGAAAGGCTTCAGGCTGCGGATGTCTTCGCCATTGGGGCAGGCCATGTCAATCCATGAAAGGCCATCGATCCAGGTTTGGTGTACGATACTCAACCCAACGATTACATACCTTATTTATGTGGTCTAGGATACACAGACAAGCAAGTTTCAATCATTGCTCACAAATCAATCAAATGCTCTGCAGTATCAAGCATTCCTAGGGGGAGCTGAACTACCCGTCATTTTCAGTTGCCCATGGACCTCCACAGACGTTTATCAGGACTGTGACAAATATTGGCAAATCATATTCCTCTTATGTAGTCACTGTTGTTCCCCCTCAAGATGTGAATGTCAACATGAAGCCTGCCAAACTCAGCTTCTCAGAAGTTATCTAGAAAGGGACATACTGTCACTTTCCGCTGTGTCAATTCCACTTCCAAGGCTGGTGAATACACCCAGGGTTATCTGAAGTGAGTTTCTGGAAAATACCTGGTAAGGAGTCCAACTTCTGTCGAATTCAAGTAAAGAAGTACAAGGGACTATTTACTAGCATCCTCAATGTAATGCAGAAACTACTTCTGGTAGATGACAGGTTTCTGATCTCCGATGCTCTGCATCTTAATAAATTCCAGAGTTTTAAAATCATTCAGTATCACATCTTTAGAGTACTCCGTTGTAAAAAATTGTTCTTCCACCGCTCAAATGCCCATTTAGCTCATTTTATTATGGCATTTAATTCAGATGCCAACTTAACCTTTCCTGTCTTTCTTGCTATTCATTTCTCAGTCTTCTTGTTCATCCGACATGTAGCTGTTGCATATGTCCATTTTGTGCGCAAGTTTTTGCTTTACTTCACTGCCCAAATAAGAACTATGATATGCCTCGTATTAAGCATCAGCATCAACGAAACATTTGCTTTCCTTCCTCGGAATTCCATTTGCTCTTGATGATGAATGGTTAGAGAATAATTAGACTACTTATGCACTGATAAGATACCAAATTGATACAACTGCAAACTGCTACTTTATTACATGTTGTGGCACGAGAATTGACATAAGCATTATTTTTGTGCAGAGGTGATTTTTATTAATTTAACAGAAAAATTAGAGAATTCTATTTGAGAAACTTGACCGTGTTGAACATTTAAGAGTAACTATGAAATAAAATTTTCACTAATTAGATTACAAAATTAGTGCTTCTCCACAATGAAACTTGATAGTAACTTGTGACTTTTACTATAGGAAAGTACCAAACTCTATGTAGTTAATAATTTGTTCATGTAAGTAATAAGTTTTCAAATAAGAAAGTAATTGATATCCTTCATAGGAAGCACGAGCTATAGTAACTTTCCTATCTCATGGACTTACTTTGTATATAGATAAAACTCGTGACTTTCAATAATTATTCAGGTGATATAGTAAAAAAGGACGATAACCAATAACTTGGGCCACGAATTTCATCTGTTCTTAAGCCTGTGCTTGGGACAAGCAAGCTCACAAAAGCTTTTGCGTTCTCTGAGTTCAAGGGCAACCATGTGCATGAGCACTGAAAAAGAAGTTGCACGATTCAACATTTCATACAAACTCAGAAGCCGCTATAATGGAAAAACTTCAGACCCCAAACAGAAGTTACAGCCCAGGCCGCATGGACAAAATGACCACAAGTCATCTAATTACATTTCTGAATTTTTTATGGAGCTTCGATCATGCGCTAATCTTGATCCGTTTCTTTCCTATTCAAGGAGTCAAAAGATACTCTCAATGAGATAATTCCATCCGCCTGACTATACATCTTCCAATAGAAAATTTATGAAAGAGAATTGGCTCTCTACCAAATAAGGGAGAGATGGGAGTTCAGGCGATTGCCCATACAATTATGTACAAGTTTCTAAGGGCCCCCGCTTAAGTCCTATAACATATCATCAGCCGAACACGCATACAACGATACAGGGTAATCAATCCAATACAATGACAAGGACAATATCAAATAGTAACAGCCCCGTCACAGAAGGAATTTTTTCATATCAGACAACTAAATCCTTCATATCCAATCATCTATCCAAAGATCTCTCCGAAGAATGGTACGGCCTCTTCCTTGTGCTCTGTTCAGATAATAGCCTTGGACTTCTGCAAAAACAGAATGCCACTGAAATAGAACGAAATCCCTTTTCATTTCCAACAACAATTTGCATGCGAAACTAAGTGTGAGAAAGTGTGTGCAGTTGAGGGGGAGGGAATGCATCCGGGACGTGATTTTATATATATATATATATAGAGAGAGAGAGAGAGAGAGAGAGATCTTACAGATGTTTTTCTTGTTTTCTACTTCTTGGTGATTCCTTTGGTGTCCAAGATGATCCTGTCGCCTGCAACAAGTGGCAATCCCTCAACTCGAGCATACACTACCACATGGGAATGCTAGAAGCAGAATAGTAGAACTTTTTGGTTTTTTCTCTATATGTTCAATTTTTCCTTATTTATTGGCCAGTTTAGCTAGGGAGGGAGGGGAATAAGACTAGCGAGACTTTGATGAGGGAACACTGTGCCTTGGCAAGATTGACATCTACCAACTAATTTCGCCCTCAGTTTTGATCCAAACTAAGCACCATCAAAGGCAGTCCAGATCCTCTAGCATAGCCCATTGAAAGGAAGAGACCACAATCAAAGAACACCCTTCTTTCCACAGAGAGGTGCAAAGGAACCATCAGTTTGGTACAGAATAACTAGGAAAACCAAGGGGTGTGAAGCCCGAGACCATTCTAGAATCAAGATAAGGCAATGGAAAAATGACAGCATAAAATTATTAGAACACCATTGTGAGGAGTGCCCCTACATCTTCTCCTTACTTTCTATGTCACACTCACATCTAACAACATACTATTATGCATTAACTTTCTTTTTCTGTAGACTTTATCATCAAATTGAAGTTTTAAAAGACATTATTCCTCCATCAGAAATTATGAGATGAGACCTAGATGAAAAGATATGTGCCGAAGACAAGAATAAAGCCAGAGAAAACATGCTGTCATCACACATCACCTAGGTAGCTGTAATCTTAAGATCACATGTTACAATTTCATCAAGCCAGCATACTATAAATCACAAAATGACATATTTAAGATATATCGGCATCTTATGGAAAAATACAAGGTGCTACAGGGACACTATATCCACATTCATGAGTGAAAGTCAGAATATTTTTGTGCATAGCATTCAATTGTATCAAAAGATTGAAGGACTAACAGAGTCACAATTTGTAACAGATAAAAATTACATGAGTAAAGCAATATGTAGCTAGCAAATGGTAAATGGAAATTCATTAGTTCGCTCTATGATCACTGTAAAACTGCAACTTCAGCGAGAAGAAGAAGAAGAAGAGACTATAACTATAAAAAATCAAGAATCAAGGCAGGAAGACCTAATTATGAACATCCATTGGTGGATCTCTACAGATTTAAACTTTTTGAGGTAAATGACTCGTATGAACCAGGATGGCCAAGGTAATATGTATACTAACAGGAAGGCACATCTTTCTGCTGCTTCTGCTATGGACTTCCAGGTATTCTTCATATGACTGCATGCCAATCCCAAATATTTACTCATTAGAACACAAACATATGCCCATAACCAAACTCAAAGTAAATAACAGATATAAGTAACACTAGGATATGATGAACACTACAAGAATAGGGAAGTAGTGCAGAACTTGTATAATCCGATCCAGGAAAGAATACATGATGTAGAAAGATTTGCTAAGAGTGCCAGATAAAGCTTTACCACAAGAAAGCTAGAATTTCTACACAAATTCTTAACTATCAAGTGGCAATTCCATCTCCAACCGGAAAAGTGGGGAAAAGGTGGCAATGCCATCACATCCACTCAGAATCTCAACCTACCAGTGCAATACACTATGAGAAAAACTCAGGCAATACAAAAACAGCATCTCAGCTGTCAAGCAATGGGCTCATAACAAGCGGAGATAAATTCAGGATAGAAAGTAAATTAAGCCCTTCTCAGTTTCATCCCATCTCTCACACTGCTGTTGTTTGCCACCCCCTTTTGGGTACAAAAAGCGAAGTGATCAGATGCATAGCACATCACCAAATAGAAGCGTAAGATTGTCAGACTTAGCTTCAAGTTTAACAAAGAAACATTGTTATAATCCAGAATGTTGGGCAACTGGATAACAGAATCAGAAAACTGTCTTGTTGGCTCTATTCACACTCAGTACAAAAAAACTATGAAACAGACACCTGCTTTTGTTCTTCTGTCATGGTCCTCCTTTGACTAATCACAACAGCATTTATCAGTTTCAGAACATACTTTGGCAAAACCAAGATCATGCAAGAAACCACACTCATCTTGAGTATTTTTACTGTAACAAAGGAAGAATGGAGAAAATGTTTCTATAAACCATTGCAACCAATACTAGACATAGAACAATATTTAGTTCAAAGAAGAGACAACAGAAACAATTCACCCCATCAGAAAAAGAGCAATCCACCTTTTGAGCATCAGTTCCTCATAATGATATGCAAAATTTTCGAGGGCAGGTTATTTTAATGGCGTTTTCAGTCCACCAGAAACAGATATAAACTTGTGCTCATCAACGAAGAATCGACATACCATGTCAAGAAAGTCATCTTCCGTCAGGGTACTAGCAAGAGGACTTCCAGCGGACAATCCCCACATATCATATCGCGGAGATACATCCCGATGTGATACAGCAGGTGTATTTCCATTTGCCAGAGGATATTTTGGTTTTGGAACTTTTGATGCTCCAGATGGGACAGCTAAATCGTCAGAAAGAAAGGTGCCTGCTGATCTTGCATATGCTAAATTGTTTCTAGCAGCTTCAGCATGTTGCGGATAGTACAGAGAAGAATAAGGCATAGTCCATGGCATGTGTACTGCAGGCCCATTATATTCTTCCCCTTGCACCGAACACATGGAAGACTTTTCGAGAGGGGCAGAATCCCTGATAAAACCATTTTGGTTAGTCAACAAAACACTTGGATTAAACAATATCTAGCACAAATCATAACGTACACTAGATATACCTTCTAGTTTCTCCATCCACATCAGCATCACAATCAAGCAGCTCACACAGAGCTTCCCCAACATCCTGGGGTAACTCCTGAAAAAGATAAAGCAAGCACTTAAGATTCTTTTCAATAGGCAGATCATGGAAGAAGGATAAAGGCATCGAGAAAAAGAAACCTGACAATCTCTGCTAATTTTGACAGGTTTGTTGTCATTTAATGGGTTCTTAAGATGAAGAGTCTTCTGGAAGGGCAAATCATATAACCGCAGCCATTTGACCTTAAAACTGCGGCCCCAAGGATTATTTCTACCATTGCCTTGACTCCACACTTTGTCCCTCCTCCACCCAATAGGAGACATCATTTGAGCATACCCTTGGAAGAACCCACTCATGTTGACACTAAATATTAAAATCACTTTTCCAGAATTCTGCAAGACCAAGCATACTTCTCTCTTAAGCATATACATTAAGAAACCATCATATAAACATACAGTAAATAGGCATTCTTACATGGAAGGCTTCTTCCAAAATGGGTTCATTCATGACCTGAGTAGCCCAGATTCCTTTCTCAATTGATAGTTGGAGATTGTGGTGATTCAAACTCTTAATGATAAAATACCTAATGCTATACCATCTACCCTTTCTGTTGGCAATTGAATCTCCCATTTTATCATGACCACACCCTGGTTCTTCTGAGTTATAGGCATACTGATCCTCGTTTTGTTTATCTGTACTTTCTGTAAGAAAAGAACCAGCTTTAGGAGCAAAAAGGAAGGGAAGGGAGGGGAGTTTGTCCACTCACACTTCTCATGCACCTCAATTATAAACAATACTAGTTTCTAAATGCCTACCAATTTTTAACACTTTTGAAAGATAAGTGCAAGGTGACATAAGAAACACTTGGCCTCCTGGCCAATCAATGCTCACAGACAGTCCGGTAGTATCACTTAAATTAGTTATCCCACCAAATTGATACTATGCAACCAAACACCTAGATCAGGGTGCATTTTTGCAGAAACCAGTGACATAGATGCTGAGTCCCACAAAATATATCAACCGCCTCACTGCAAAGTACAAAGGGAACTAGTTCCCTAAGCTGATTTTCTGACCAGTCACAGATGCTCCTAATTTCCTCCATAAGGCACATATCAGCTTCATGTAAACCCTAGCCAACCAGCAAAGCTTCCATCTTTTAGCACCAAGCTCCCAGGTGATAAACAATCTAGTTCAAAACGTCCAAAGAAGAAGATGAACCAAATACCAACTCACAAAGAATTCACGGGGATGACATGACATGGGGAGAAAAACAACTAGAAGGTAGGCAATCTCACTAATTGAGCAGCTAAGAACATCCAAACAATCGCAATGAGAGCTGCTCCCACACCTACTCGATAGTTGTCTACAAAAATCGCCTAGTGCCTTTGCATCCTCTTCAGTAAATAACATAATCCAAATCTTCCTCTCTTCATTCTTGTATGCCTCTTTCCCATGCCGTGACCACGACATATTGTCAGATCTTTTCACAAGAATACTCAAAAAATCACATCCACAGCAGGTCAAATGAAGTTTTATCACCTCATACTTAAAGAAAGCCACTCCCACTTATTCTCAAGTAGTCATTCCTCATACCATTCTTTCTAGAGTACCAATACATTCTTCTAAATATTCCTGTCTCAAGTACTATCATCTTTTGCACATGTAGACACTTGACCACCAAAAGAAAACTATTTTTAAGTTCAGATTATTGCCTTCTCTTCACATCTGATGAAGCACAAATCAACTAAAATGGTGCTATCAGTGGAAAAATTATTACAACGTTCTCCAAAAGAAAGTCTTATAGTCAATATGAGCTTCTCTCATTTACAGGAAAAAAAGAAACGATCAAAACTAGGGCTCTAATTTGTCTACTATCTGAATTGTTCTACAAAATTAGTGGTTTGAAAAAATAATGCCTGATAGAGCAGAAGCATTCACTGCATGAATTGTTTCACATACTTGGCGGATTGGACAAACAAGAAAAAAAAAAAAAAGGCTTCATGGAGCAACATGCTTATCCCCTAATACTTCCTTCTTTACCCTTAACACAGTTAAGCATTTGCAATGACATGTCAAAATTGTCTGTGATCTTGCTGAAACACAATGTACTAAGAGACAAATTGTCAATTACTTTCCGACTAAAAGCTGAGTAGCAAGCGTCTAATAGATATAATAATCCTATTTATTGAAAATCTTCCATTAGAAAGTTCAGATGAGTTTGCCGAGGATAATGGTCATGCAGAAGACAAACTCTTAATTATTAATTCTGTGATTCTGCCAAAAAACTGTAGAAAACCAGGACTTCTATCCACACGGAAAGAGGACAAGTAGTTTTCCTAAGTCAAGCAGCAGCAATAAACGCTAGCAGTTAGAAAATTGTTTTTGATGTCAGGCAATCGACATGATCTAAATGTAGTAGCATATTGAGCATCCACAGGCCAGACAAGTCGTCATTGATATTGAAAGACAAGCATCCATTGCCGGAACATATATCTTTCGACTGCACAAAACCATTCCTTACCAGGCTCATCCAAAGTCCCCATGTCATGCCTCCCTTCTGTCACCGATGAATCGACCACGGACGCATTATCTTTCCCAGAATCCCAGGACATCTCTCTAAAGATCTCCTGAAAGTAGTAGGGCCTCACGTCAAAGACGCATTAAATGATTAAAACACGGAACTCTACGGACACGGCCATACGAGGCGATTTCTCTCGGAATCCCTAGGCACCGGAATCACTCGGTCGCAACCACCTATTCAAAAAGAAAAATCCGCGCCATCTCCCCTATCTCCTCTCGCTCGATTCACCTAGCTCCTCCGCAATCTAGCGCGCGGCTCCTCCTGATCAATGCTCTCCCGAAACCAATCGACGAAAAAATCGAACTTGCACACTGAGGAAGCAGCGACAGCGCGAGCGAACCGGAAACCGGTTCGAGCCGTCCGCCCCCCACGCGGCGAAGTGAACAAAACAAACCGCACTGATTCCCGAGGAGACCGAACGGCCGCCAAACACTCAGACGAGCAGACTCGACCGCACTGGAAGACAGATTGCTCGGGACCGCCGGACGGCAACAACAAGCGAGCGTCCACGAGGAACAAGTACATGCGAGAGATAGAGAGACAGAGACAGAGACAGAGAGGACACAGCAGAGCACGTCGAGCATGGAATCGAGGATATCGCGAGTGGCCAATTGGCCATAGCCATGAGAGAGAGAGAGAGAGAGTGTGTACGTACCTTCCCGTAGAGCGAGAGGGAGGGAGGGAGGGAGGGAGGGAGAAGCAGAGGGAATTCGGAGGCGCGTGATAGCGAGAGATGATGATTAACTGATGAGAGCTTTTATATCGTCTGATACTTCTTTGTTTTCTTTTTTCTTTTTCATCTTTTTTTCTGATTTTTCTTCTTCTTTTTTCATGATCCAGATATTTGGTCTGTTCTTTGATGATAATTCACAAAGTCCAGGCTGAAACAAACATGTCCTTAGAAACATGATGTGACCTCGCTAGAGAAGAAAAATTGGTTGGCAATTGGATTTTACTAGCAAACAAGTCCCACGAATTATGTGCACACAAAAAAATAATAATAATAAGAACACGAAATTACTTGCTAAAAATTATATTTTTTAGAGATCGAAATTGCAAGGTCACCTAACGACCTTTGGATAGTATTAAATCAAGTTAGGGCTAATTGATCCATCCTCGATTTGAAACCAACTATACTTAATCGGAAATAGGCTTTAGCTGAGTGAAATTCTAAGGGTTTAAGTAATTGAGGACTCAATTTTGAATGCATCAAATCATGTTATTGAACCGCAACATGAATCGTTTTAATTAACTTAAACAGACAAATCTGTTGTCTCAGAAGAAAACTTTACTTCATGCACATAGATATCGCAATTTGCATTCGTTAGGAGTTAGGATTAGTCAAATTGAATATAATGATACTTTATGTTGATTGAGAAACAAGATTCAAGGTGTAAGTCCAATAGATAAAAAATAATAAATAAAAAAAGAAGTTTAGGAGGGATCTAAGCTTTGTATTACTACAATCAATTCATAGGGGAGATTTTTTTTTTTTTTGGAAATAAAAATGTATATTGATATCCAAAAGATTATTTAACTAAACTTCTAGAAATTTAGTACTTCAGTAGTTCTTTCGTGGGGATTTACCAAAAAAATCATAAACTTATTATACTTTGTGCCAATTTAGTTCTCAATATTTTAATTTAATCAATTTAATCTTAAATATTTTGATGATTTCCCAATTTAGTCATTCTGGCCATTTTTTTTATTAGAAATTGCTCATATGGATGCTAGCCATCCTATATGACACAATCGGGGCTAAGGTAGATAATTTGTATAATTTATTTAAAAAAATGAATTTTCTATAATTTGATTTCTTTTTTTTTTTTTAGCCCGGCAAGCGCCGAAATGTAGCAAGGGCTGCAACCCTTGTCCACTACCATCGAGGGCCTGAACCCTTGCCTAATGGCTGACCCTCACTAGTAGAAAAAAAAATGAAAAGAAAGAAAGAAAGAAGAATAAAAATAAAAATAAAAATAATTCAAAAATTATAAAAATTTATCCATGTTTGTACCAACCATTTTATACAGCACTTCGACATTCACATCAATACTTCCCAAACAAAATTGGCAAGTTGCTAAAATGTGCAGAACTAAATTTGACTAAATTGAAAAGCTTAGGATTTTGTACAAGTGTAATAAGTTAATGTTTTGTTTTTGTAATATTTCAGTTCTTTCCTAATTGATTGGGATCTGATTCTTGTTACAAAAAAGTAAAATAGGACTATACTTTTTAAGGTCTGTTGCAAGTTAATCTCAACTTAACTTAGTTTTCAATGTGCCATCTTAATTTGAATGGCTACTTTAGTGAATATTGGAACGCAAGGTGCGATTTCACCGATAGAATGGACAGCTCACTTTTTTGCCCTCAAATGAGAAATAGTTCATTACAAGAAGAAAGAAAAAAATAAAAGAAGGAAAAGGACACATTGAAAACCCGACAGAATCATTGACCGTGGCTATTACATGGAATATAATGTCATTCACACCAAAATTTGCCTGGTACTAAGGGCCCTAAATTTTTAGATACTACTGCGAAAGACCATCCGACTGATGATCAAGCCCAATAGGATGAGATTATTTGAGTGATTATCGGGGATAAACGGCGTTACCTTAGTCATCGCCATTTGTAAGCTTTCTCTCTGGTGCCAAAGTCCAGCTTTGGGCTTTGCAAACTTGGACTCCATGTATGCCCAATTTTGCTTTGCAAAAGCCCAGTCAAGTTGGGCTTCTAACGTATTTCGTTGAAGGGCCTCGCATTGACTGGATATGAATTATGACGGTAAGGGTTACAGGTGGATGGGCAAAAGGGTTAACAAAGAAATTAGAAAAATGACAACAAAAGAGGTCATTGAAATTAAATTAAAATTGGAGAACAAAAACGAAAAAGCTTAAGTCAGATCTTGAAGATGTCGGGTTTCAATTATGTCGCTCTCTTGAGGTATCGTTCGATTTAGCCCGTGTTTTGAGGATTTGGGTTATATGAGCTGTTTGTGAGGTTAGGGTTCTTTTGGGAAACAGTGTTCGTTGTTCTTTTGGTTCGAGCCATAGCCACTAGCTCTTGTTCTTTCGCAGATGGCGCCAATCAGTGATGTGCAAATCTTAGGTTATGACTAACAGGGACTAGATCAAATAATATCTCTAACCCCGCATCACTGGGTCAAGACTTCAAAGGACAGTTCATCCCGACAATGGGCTTTCTGAACGTGGAATGAGTGAATCATTTAGTCAAAAAGTGTTTGAAAAGGCAGATATTAATCCGTTCGGGTTAGGTCGGCCTCAAAAAGTGAGTTGAAAGATGTCAAATTATCAAAGTCACGTTTCTGCATCAAAGATGATTGGGGAGGCGGTCCATTTCAAGGACATGCCCTCATGACCATGTTATACACATGCCGAATTCTATTACTTGTTGGATGTTGGGTTATCTCCACTCATCTTAAACCCTATCACCATTATTTTTGTACTATAAATGCAAATGGACACGGATCAATCTAGGAATAAATTAAGAGGGTCGTTTCCTTCTAAGATGATAACTCAATCAAATCAAGAAACTAATGAATAGTTAAGACACATGTCATCACAAACTTACATTTTAATCTTTCTATTATGGTGCAGTTATAATATAGCTTAAGCTCTCTCTCTCTCTCTCTCTGCATTTTTTTTTGGGTATGAAAAAGGGGCACATGACCTTTGATCATTTAAAGAGAAAAGGGATGGAAGAATCATTTCGATTGGATAATTAACATTTGACAAGTTGATTTGTATCTTCCAAAAATATTGATACTCAAAAGTGCATCTAAAAGTCTTCTCTGTCCTAAAAGATATTGGTGGAGGTGCAAATATTGAGTACTAGAAAAAATAAAAATAAAAACGATGAGTTTTCAGGCATGTGGTTGAGCCGAAGGACTACCACATATTATTAGGGCTAATTCCATGAAAAAGCATCAACTTTAGGTTGATGGACAAATCTGGCCAAAACTTTTTTTTGTCTCATGAAAAAGCACAAACTTTAGGTCGAGGGACAAATCTAGCCCGAACTTTTTTTTGTCTCGTAAAAAAGCACCAACTCTAGGTTAAGTGACAATTCTGATCCCAATTTTTTTTTTTTTTTTTTTTGTCTCATAAAAAATCACAAACTTTCGCTTCTATCCAAAATCTAACCCCTACCATTAACTTTCTATTTGAAGTTAACCTTATTTCAGGAGAAAATGTTCTAGCTGTGAGATTGGTGGATCTCATCTATGGTTTCTCTTGATAGGCGGTGATCTACAGCTTCATATTACAACAAAACGATAAAGTATAGCTAGAGAAATTCAATGTGTAGATTTTTTTACTTGTGAGATGACACAGTTTCACGTTATTCTTCAAGCTGTAGCTCAAACAAGAAGACAATTAATGGTGTTAGCCAGTAAGTGCACATGGATTTATTGATAAAAACAATCAATGAATTTAAGTTAAGTGGGGCTAGATTTAGGATTTAAGTGAAAGTTGGTGATTTTTTTTCGAAACAAAAAAAAAATGGGCCAAAATTGTCACTCGACCTAAAGTTGATGCTTTTTTATGTGACAAAAAAAAGTTTAGGCCGGATTTGTCACTTGACCTAAAGTTTGTGCTTTTTTACGAGACAAAAAAAAGTTTGGGCTAGATTTGTCCATCGACCTAAAGTTGGTGCTTTTTTTTGGAATTAACCCCATATTGTTAGATTCATTATACCAAGTCAACCATAAAACCGACACACAAATTACATTCTCATATTGCAAACATAAACTGACCATGATTGACAACATGTAAAATCCTACCTGGGAGGATCCAACATGAATCATTACGAACTTGTTATTTTTTAAGTACACCTTGGATCTTTACCTATTCATGGAGAATCAAATGATGAGTGAAAATATATATTCTAAATGAGACAAACAAAAAGGGGTTAGAGATGAAGTTGGCCTTATAATAATAATAGATTGAACCAAGCCAATGAAACTAAAGACTCGATATTGTATTGTTAAGGTAATTAGAACCAAAAGGTTAGTGTAAAAATTGATTCTTAACCTGGCCTAACGCTTTGGATAGAATTTAATTAGTTTGTGCACTCGAATTATATTAACATTCTTCGTGAAATGTGTTTTTCAGTACTTGCTTAGTCATAAAAGTAAAAGTCATCAACCCCGCACTATGATTCACTTGGGTGTCGAACTAGGAATCCCTCTCAGGTTTTTTAGTTTAAATTTATATTGCTATTAGATTAGTGTCGCTATCACTGTGTTGAAGTGGCAGATATACTAATTAGGCAAGGGGTAATGACATCAATAATGTAGTAAAAATAACTCAGAAGTTAATAGATCTTACAATTCAAGTCAAACAGGAAAAAATAAAATTACTAGAAAAATTTATGAAGAACGATAAAGAACACTAGAGTTACATAGTTCAGTCAAGTGTCGGTATTACCTCATGGGAAGAGCCAGTCACTAAAAAATCCACTATAATCCAGAGAGTACATAGTTTACAATCGCTTAAATGTTTCTCACCTCCTAATTACACTCAAAATAAAACTATAAGCTTCATATCACAATCTCTAATAAAAAACTCAATAAACAAAATCATATACTCCTCTCGTTTGTTCCAATTACCTAACCACGTTACATCAAGAGCTTTCCAATCAATGGCAAGTGATGGTGATTTGTTCACCAACCAATGATATTCACTATTTTGACATAGAAATCTTTACTTTATTTAGTATTGGAGGATAAAGAGCGAGCTCTCTCCAACATAATTTTGTTCATTAGTTTTGCAATTCCGTTTAGCCATGGGGTATGGACAATAGTGCAATGTTTCACTATACCTTTTTCATGCCAAACTAACTAAGCTCCTTTGAACAAAAATCCAACCCTTTTACTGATTTTCAAGCATTTGATCTTCCAACTATTTGTTTTTCAATTATTACCTTCCATAACTTGAACCAACCAAACACTTCATTTTTGTGCTTAAGAAGGAAAATTCATACTTTTTTCAAAATTTAATCAACAAAGGACTACACATACCCGGCACCACCTCGAGATGGAACTTGAGAGGGTCCTCATAAGTTTGAGTTTATGCAGCTTTCAATCTCCAAGATCCATGAACTTCACTCTTTGTTAACTACTCTTGTCGTAATGTTCACAAAAGTTCATCTTCTCAATCCAGTGACCTCCAATAGACCCTCTAACTCAGAATAATAATCTTTCTCTCACCTATTTGTTCGAGTCCCATGTGTCACTTCTCTGTTGTTCCTTAACTTAAAGCCTAAGAGAATTTAGTAGACAAGCCAATCACTATTATTCAATTGAGCATATACAACCTGTAGTCTATCTTACCTCATATCATAGGAAGTACACTTCAAGAGACCTTCAAAACTCCACATTTATTAGAGATCTGATATCCAACCCATCAACAGCACCTAATGAGATGAGGTTCTTTCTCAACTCTAGTACATGCTTATATCAATCAATGTTCTCACCACTCCATTATGCATCTTAATCTAAATTGGTTTGATTTCCACTGCTTCACAAGCAACACCGTTTCGCATAAACACTTTACCACCCTCAATGTACTAATTGCTAATAAGCAAGTGTCTATGAGAAGTCTAACAATAAGAACATCTAGAGTCAAGCATCCAATCATTACCAGTGAACTCGTGGTGACTATTAACACATCCTTGACATCACCGGAATTGTTATATGTTAAGGTAACAACATTACCATTGCCTGCGGACTCCACTTTAACTCATTTACCACAACACTTTGGACAATCTCTCTAATAATGCCCTCACTCTTTACAATGATAGCATGAACAATTCCGAACAGTGGACTTTAACTTAGAATGATTCTTCCATTTACTATTTCCAGACTCCCTACAATGGTCTCTATGTTGGATAATTTATTTACACCACATCCTACACCTAGTTATCGTCTAATAATTTATTTTGTCGCTTCTTTAAAAATGATGGAGATTTGACCTCTTTCAAAGTAATTATAGTGCGCCCTTATAACAATGAATTAGTAAAGTGCTCAAAAGAATCCAACAGAGACGCCAGCAACATGATGCATTGTTTCTCATCAAGTTAACGTTCTTCAAATCCGCCATGAGTTTGTCAATCTTATCTAAATGGGTTCTAATGGATGTGGCTTCAACCATCCAAAAATTGAAACTATTACTTTTTAACATATACAAGCGATTGTTAAAAAACTCTTCATCAAATAAAGTGACTTGCGTTTTGTCCATAATGCCGCAACATTCTTCTCTTTGGCCACTTAATAAATATCTCATCCAACAAATTCAACAAGATTATAATTTTTGCCTTCTTCATCAACTCTACCTTATCAGCCTCTTTCATCATTCATGGTAATTTATCCTTACCATCCAATACCTTCATCAAACCTTAGGTTATTAACAAGGCGTGCATTTTAATGCTCCACAACCGAAAATTTTTCCTCCCCATTGAACTTCTCAGTCTCAAATTTTGCTCCAAGCATAATTGCAATAACAAAATTTCGAGAAGGTGATTGGACAAGTAAGAGCCCCAAATCAACTCTAAAAACTCTTAAATTTAGCTCTAATTCCATTTGTTATGAAAATAACGTGGAAACCAATGGATTTTCCGATTCAAGTAAAATGCCAGAGAATGACATTACAAGAAAAATCAAAGAAAAGCTATAATGAACACTAGAGCTTCATGTGATTCGATTCGAGCATCAGTACATATTCCACAGGAGAGTCAGTCACCTTGAAATCCATTATGAATCTAGAGAATACTGAATTCATAATCGTTTGAATGTTTCTTAGCCCCTAATTACACCTGTAGCAGACAACAAGTATTATCTCACAATCTCTCTTAGAGAACTCACCCAAAAATTTTATGGAGAGAAAATCTTATACTTCTCTTATTTACTCTATTGTATCTGATATTAGAGTAGAATTTACATGTATGTACGTACGTACGTATGTAGGTATAGGAAAGCTCTTTTATAAAATGTCGAAACCTACTCAAATTAAAAAATCTACTCAAACTCGAGACACATTCTCAACTGATAGTACTTACTTTATATACATATGACTTGGAGATTAACAAACAAGAGCAATAAGAGTATATGAAAAGTACACATAATATGAATGCAACAAGCTCCTGACAATAGTGAAATTTAGCATGAGAAAAACCTGTTAGGATAGATGTAAGTTGTAACTAAGTCTCATCCTATTTATCCATGAAGTTAGTTTGTGTGGTCAACGAATAAAATTATTTATGCCCGATACATGTAAAACCCTCTCTCTCTCTCTATATATATACCATCATTAAGGCCACCTACACTAGGGTTTGGGTTCTCATTCTTTCCCGGACAGACTATGTCCAAATCCTACTCCATCAAGAACTATTCTCATTAATTTAGATCGCCATTTCTCTGTGTTTTCACATCGTTTCACAAGCTTAGTACGAAAACTCGGAATCCCCACTTTATAATATTGATCTTCCAGAGGCCGAATCCATGGATTACTGCACATAACTTAAAAAAATTCATTTGTAGTAGGTGCCAGATGGTTCTGAAGAGCTTTGGATACTCTCTCCCAAGAATTAAGAACTAAATCATCATTCTTATCACCCACTTCACTATTTTAGCTGAATGACTATCGAGAAATCCGAGTAATCAAGTTTGTGAAATCACCCATCAATTATTTCTTACTTAATGTTAGAATATTTAATATTAAATCACCCGTTCATCTAATAATTTAAGTTTTTACAGTAGTTGACAGTAGTTTGACACAATACTTTAGAGTACTGAAACAGAAAATCCTGAATTCAATTCTTTATGAACTCCTCATTTGTTACACGTACTTTATAGTTTCACCTTTAGTTTATATCAAAAGCCAACCTGCGTGTGCGAGATTAGTGTATTTTAAATATCAAATCACTTGTTTTTATAATATCAGTGATCCCACAGAAAATCTTTCACTAGATACGGTACTCTGGTGGATCTATCATAGGTCGCTACACCTTTCCATTATGTGCATAGTAACTCATCTTGATTGATAGAAACATCACCTCACATCTTTCTTTCAATTTAAGTTAGTTGTATCCAAATTTTGCACTTGGAAACATCGTCAGCGATGCATTATTAAATGATTTACACACCTGATATAATTAACGAGTGACATACATACCATAACACATTTTCCATGATTATTTACCTTGAACAATGAAAAACATGTTCTTCATGCCGCAGAATAACTAAGTCCTTTTCAATAGAAAGTGTAGGAAAAGAAATTGTTTTCACGTGCGCCTTTTCGCCCGGTCTTTCTTTGGCCACGTTCATATTTTTCTTTTCTGGTTGAACATTAATTTGTTGTCACGGTCGTGGATTCACTGTTAATGAACTTTGACTTAGTCATTTTGAGTACAATGTTGGCCGGCCACAAGAATAAATAAATATAAGAAAAAGGACATTTTCCGAGATATATTTCCTGATAATTATTTGGACTGTGACTCGAAATTATTGCTTCAAAAGCGGGAATCTCTTTCCCTATCTCTCTATCTCCATTGCCGGGTTTGGTTTGGACCCTTTTGCTTAATTGACTAATTAATTAGGTTAATCACTTTATGATTGTCCTAGTCTACGAAAGGAGCAAATTGCTCAAGTTGACAAATGAACAAACGATCACGTGAAAATGACCAATTTCCTCCTTTAAAAAAGACACCCTACGTGGTCTTTCCTAGTTGGGTAATCATGTCTATTATTTTCCTAATTTAATATTCCCAAATCTTTTATGAAGATTAATTCTATTCACGCCAGTGACTTAGGTATCAAATAATTTCTGATGTAATTTATACGCGTTGTTATGAAATAGTCGTTTTCCAATGATATCCTCCACTCATGTCATCTGGAATGGAAGGGGTGGCCTGAATCTTTCTGTTCTTTTTCATACCGACGTTGCCAATTTCTTTTGCAAAGTCAATCGTGCACTTTCAAATTGGGCAGTCTACTTGTCTTAGGTGGGAAAGTTTAATAGGGGACATTAAAATGTCGCAATCAAGGATCTAATAATCTGCCACCACTAAAAGATACAGCAGATTTCATTTCATTAATTTAACAGATAAAATATAGTATATGTTGATAACGCTCTTCGTAATTATTTGTGAATGATGTTGTCCTATATAACTCACGTGGCCTACTTAGAATTCTTTTCTTTTGTTTCGACTTCTTTGATTTGGTGAGGATCTACATATACCAAATACCAATAGAAAACGGCGGAATTGGGCAAAGTGGTTTCAAATTGTGTGAAAACAATGCCAATTTGGAATAGAAGTTGAATTTTGCAGTGCAAAAGATAAAAAGAAAGAAAAAGTTAAATTTTGATAGGGAAGCATGTTAAGATAGAAGATATTCGACAATCGAGCCCATTTAACTTTATTTTTTGTTGGATCAACTAGGTTTTTGTGGAGCTAGGAAATGGAGTCCTAGCAATCTTATGATTACTTGTATTGGCCGGTTATAAAATCGTTTGTCAAAAGAATTGGAGTTGTTAGAAAGCGAAACCATGACATACCTCTGCCATGTGAAATACAAAATCAATTCGAATTCACATCCAACAAAATAATGATGTAACATCAAAATAATTCTAAGATCAACATATTAATAACATGAGGTACTGTCAAGATTATATTTTTCCAATCAAAACCCATGTTGAATCCGTGAATAACCCGCCTCTCATCATGTGGTAGAGAAATAAGGTAGTGTATGAAACGCTCAAATTAGATGAAGAACTAATGCTTTGTGACATCATTCATATAATTTTTGTAACTATTAAGTAAGCTGCTATAATACATTGTTTGCACGTTTCCGAACATCTTAAATTATCAGGAAAAATGCGATAAATTTAACTTGATACCGGAGCATATGTCAATAGTTTTAATCTTAGCGCTCCCTCTCAATTTTCTCTTAGTTGTCATTCTTGTTATTATGTCAGTTTTTCTGTTCAGCGATTACCCATACGATTCACTTCCAATCACAACCCTTCTTACGCCGATAATGACCGGCTTACACCTGATCATTATTGGCCCTAAGTTGATAGGAAAAACGGTTAGTCCAATTATAACGAGGAATCCCACTGAATAACTTCATTGACCAGACAAAAACACGAGCTATCCGAGCGGGTATGTGACTAAACAAATTAATACACGAAAATTTTTTAGGATCCAAGTTGAAACCCAATAAAAGAAAAATCTTATTCATGATGTATATTCGCATCACAGTACCTGTAATTCCAGCAAACAACTAAGACCATGCGTCCTCCAAACTTATTTATCTTAAACTCTAATTGTTAAACTCTTGCGTGAGAACTTAGTAACAAGGATAACATTAAACTGTCTCTCTTTGAGACCAGGAGGCATGCTCAAAACCGATCATAAGCTGGTGATACAAGCCGAACTTAACTTTGCCGACATAACTTAATTAGCAAGTGATGTTGCGCCTAACTAGCTAGTGTTTGCTCTATCACAAAGACCTAAAGTCTAGATAGAAATGGTGGACCGCTTTCATTCTATTTTGCTAGATTTATATACATGTGAATTCAATTGAATAGCTTTCTAGTGAGTCTTGAAATCAAATAAATGCATAGTTTTTTATTTGACTTCTCTGCACCAACTCGGAGCCTCCTTAGCAACGTGGCCCTTCAAATCAAATCAAATCAAATCAAATCAAATGATAGGAATACAGGAATACAACCTTTACGCAATGGAGCATCCCAAACATTCTTTCTCCCAACAAATACAACTCATTTAAGAATTCAATTCATCTGATGAATAGTCAATCAAGAGACTTGGGTAGATCAAACACATTCCACAGAGCATCTATGGATGGGCAATGGTCTTGTTAATATTTAAATATCAAACCATGCATTCATTTAATAACTTGAACTTTCAAAATAATTTGCTATGAGTCTCACAAAATCTTACATTGTATTAGAATAAGATATCTTGAGTTCAAATTCCAGCCAAAGCGTGATGAGAAATATTAGAATATAAATATGATATCACACCCTACATCAAATCTATAAATGTGTAATGCGAGAATTTAGCTCTGTTTATTTTGTGGAAAACAAATAATTTGAAATTTTTTTTTCATAAAAATAATATATTGTATCGTTTGAAATAATTAGTCGTTGATAAACATCGATAACAATTTATATCCAAAAATTTTCACAAACAATCATTTACTAATTATTTTAAATGATATAATTAATTATTTTTAAGAAAATATTTTCCAAATTATTTATTTTCTACAAAAAAAAAAATGCACTCAGTGTACAATGTAAATTTTAGATTGATTTCAACTCCTAATATGAGTGGATTACCCCTAACTTCTCCACTTTTTATCGTAACCCATTTTTAACCAATGTATACAAGAGTGCAAAGTATAAACCACTATCACAAGAAATGATATTGGGGAGATATTACAACTAGTGTTGTTATTTATTTTCCAGCATATCGGTCTCATTATCTTTGAATGAACCTCTCCAATCACCTTAATTAATTGTACAAGTCATTATGCATAATTTCATTATATTTCGTTCTTTAATAATGGTTCGATCAAGTGAACCCATCAGACCGATTTTCTTGACCATGTCAACTTTGACATATCTCTTTAAATCTGTACGGATGATCAAAATGATAAAATCATGATTGATGTAACATTTAAAGTAGCTTATGAGAGCGAACCAAACAACCCTGCCATTTCTGGTGATCTGCTTCTCCTGAAATCGCTCGCACGTGTGTTGTCGTGCATTCCCATATGTCAGATTTTCTTGATTTTGATTTCTTGACGCATTAAACACTCTGGACCCACGTCCTCATCATCAAATTGTCCCACCTAATCCTGCTCCCTCGTCTCAATAATGATCACTTCAACAAAACATAGAAACACTGTTGTTTTGCATCATTTCATTTTGGCAAGAAATCCACGCCCATAATGTCGTCTTCCTAAGAAATTTCTCAGATTTTACCAAGTCCATCCACAAATTAGGTAAGTTTTTTATTTTTTTGCTCGACTTTTATTTTATCCAATGTCAATTAGGAAATCTTTTTTCATGAGCATTACGAAAAATCAACAAATGTTAATATGCACGCGATAGGGATTTACTTATGGAATAAATGTACTTGCATTTTTTAATTCGAAAAGGCATATAAATTAACACCCTGGCTCCACCTGTGTGATTTTGTGGATAAATTCACATAAAACATTTTTGCTCGACTAAGAGACGTTATCTTCCCATTTTTCTCACTGTCCAAGAGAGACTTTTGATGCCTCATGTTTTCTTCTCTTCTCTTGGTATCCGTACACACCACTTTCCAACCCACCATCTGCTGGTCATCACCTAGCTACTCGAAATGGTGGCTATGGTGATTCTCCAAATAAAGGGGATGATCACCTTGTGATTTGAACTTACTTAGCCCATCCATCCAATGGTCAGAAGGAAACATGTACTTAATAATTAGAATAATTTCCCATTTTTGTCAGAAAAGTGTCTGCAAGTAGCTGGTTTAGTATTTTAATTCTTTTTCAGCAACCCAAAAGAAAAAGAAAACGATCGCACTTTGTTATGAGGATATGCTGTTTGAAGCAGAAAAAAGTGCTAAGATATTTAAAACAATGTGGGTTGACACTAAGGAAAACTACAAATTGATACATGTGCAACAAATTTACTTTAAATTAAAACCCTAATTTAGTACACAAATAATAAACTTACCTTCTATTGTTTGGAGTTTGATGGTCAAAATTTTAATTTGAGGTAAATTTATCATGAATGTATTCATTTATGATTTTTCATGATAAAAAAATTAATTTTAATAAATTTATTACGGGTGCCAGATCAATGAGAGTTTTTGTAGTATCACAGACGATAAATCAAGATAAATATATATTTATCAACTCCCATTTCTTTGGGGGGACCAAGAGAAATGTGTGAAATCCAAAAATTGAATCAGACGCAAGTCCATATTCTGATTTTCTACATGTGAATATGATGTGGGTTTCGCTCAGTCCCCCAAATGTACAGTTCCAGAAGAAAGATATTAAAGCTTTATTTTAGGAAGCAGCAAACTCAGGTCATTTTTTAAGTCACATTTGTCCATCAAAAACCACAAAATCTTGAAGCATCAGGCCCATCAAAGATCTCATCATGCCCAAAAAAAACATATCCGCAGCATCCCAATTATAAAAGAGAGAATACCTCAATAGAAATAGAAAGAGAGATATAGAGAGATATAGAGAGAGAGAGAGAGCTGCCCAAACATGAGCTATTTTACTAGCACGATCCCATTTGACGAAACTGATGAGTTCTTCCACTGCTCTTCCTTTGATTCCCACCAACAACATCATCAAGTCGATAACTACGACGATATCCTATATCAACTTTCTTCTCCTCCAGATGGGAACTTCTTCATCGGCGAGACGCTAGACGATCATGGCCGACAGGGTGATAAAACGTCTTCTGTGTTCGATAAACCCACGGCTGGTGCGAAGCCTAATGGCAACACAAGCAAGAACAAGAAAGTCGTACACAGAGATATTGAGAGGCAAAGGAGGCAAGAAATGGCTACCCTTTATGGATCTCTAAGGAAACAACTCCCAATTGAATTTCTTAAGGTTAGTTTTCCTGTACTCATTTTTACGAATTCTTTTGCTAAAGTTTGTGCAATACAGCACTTTCTGTGCCGTCTTTTGTGTGGATTTAATTTGCCTTTTAATGGGATAGGACACTTTTTGCAGGGAAAGAGGTCTATTTCTGATCACATTCATGAGACAGTCAACTACATAAGGCATATGCAGAACAAGATCCAAGCGCTGAGTGACAGGAGAGACGAGCTGAAGGGACTGTCTGATTCGGGTGCTCCTAAAGAGACACCTGAATGTTCAAGAGCTGCTTGCTCTCAGGGTGACACTGTGATGGTCCAGTCTTGCATGGCAGGAGTGGAAATTCTCATAAACACCGCCTCGCAACAAGGGCTCCCCTTATCAAGAGCATTCAAAGCGTTGTCCGAAGAAGGAGTAAACGTGTTCAGCTGCAATTCAACGCAAGTGAGCGAAAGGATTCTTCACTCCATCAAAGCCGAGGTACCCCTAAGCCTCAATAATTATCCCTCAACGAATGCATATAATGCCAATACTTTTAGGGTTTCATTTGAAATTTCCTTTTAACCCACTAATTGATGAAGCTCCTATCCTATATTGGGGTTATTTATGCAGGTAACCAAAGGAGGAAATGGCAATTTGTTCGAGCTGCAACAGAAATTGATGAAGTTAACGACTTGATTATTCTCAGATTGGAGTGATTCCGTGAATCTTAGTTTTGTGAACTTCCTCTAGATGACATGAATCATGAGGATGTCTTTACATCCTGCAGGTCCTTCTTCCAGGCAATTTTGGCCAGGAGTTGGTAATGTTGGTGACAATGCTTCATTAGAATATGTGAATGTGATATATTAAGTTTTGCACATTCTTCCTGTACTCGACTGAGAGATGAGTAACATTGTTCTGCCGAGTTGGCTTTCATGTACAGTTTGCCTGCCTAATTGTATCACTTTGAATCTCGTACACCAGAAGTCTGGCGTCATGATTTTTATTAGCGGTATATAAAAGTTAATGCACATGGTTGCTGTGAATGATAGGGCATCTGATCAGTGGTGTATAGCAGATATATATGATCCTTCATGTGCATCTGGTCATATTAGGATTTAACATTCACGGATTCCACTTCCTTCTTTGCAGCTGATTGAAATTGATAAACAGAAACAAAAGTGAAGCATATATTCATGATATCTGATCAAATCGATCACAAACATGCATCAGCATTAATGTTTACTTGTTTGGGTCCATTTGCTGGAAATGCATCATCAACTACTTGGGATAAATGAGGTGTTGTGCTGTAAATGCATGCTAAGACTTTGCTTTTGGGTAATGCCTTCTCTTAAAGGGAAAAAGAGACATTTTTTTTCCTATTAACTCTTAGGAAGTGTATATCACTCGCGTAGGACATATCACATGTCCGTGCATATGCATGTTTTAGCAATTGATTTTATCTATTAGCATGGCGAATCTTGTACACAAGCATCTTGGTAAAGAAATTGAAACAATCTTTCCACTGGAGTTAAAAAAATCTGTCTGCATCATCAGAAACCGGAATCATTGTACACTGAACTTGTAGTCGTCAAAAGTATGTTTGCTTTTCCTTGTTGGCTGTCTCTATGCCGACTGTTATGCAGCTTTTCTAAGATATTGCTAGGCATAGTGAAGATAGGGGAAATGTTTGCTAGTAACACCTGAACAAAAAATATCCAGAAAAAGCCAAAAAAGAGACCGTGGTTAGTGAGCTGATTTTAGGCTCGTTAGGAATAGAATTTCGTGTTGACTGACAACAGGACCATGTCACAGTAAGGTCCATTTTGTCATCTTATAGCTGCAATAAGAGGGAATATACATAAATCTTAGCCCCAAATATTCTTTACTGAGCAGTGTTTCGAGGAAGCACTGGCACGCAGGCTCGCAGACATGCAATATAAGAATTGAAACAGTCCTAATCTCCTTTACTTTTTTCTTTTTTTTTATACATACGATGGTGTGAGCCTCCTGTGTGCTTTCTGCATCTAAACCTAGACTGTAGATAAATAATGTTCTCTTCCTACTCCTTAGTACCAAATTATCATTCCGCATGCTGTAGATATATAGTCAAAATTATAAGGGCTGAGATCCTTGTTTGTCCATGTTTATATGCATTATTTGCGTTAATTGTTCAATCCATGGAGTTTAGAGAGAGAACGGCTGCATGAATGATGTAGAGTTGATATAGGGTTAAATCCTTTTATTTTCCATTCTATCCAATTTCTTTTTCAAAGGACAATATATAGTAATTTATTTATAAATATCTGATGGAAAAGTTTATTTCTTCACATGGAAATACTATCACAACGTGATTTACATGTGTTTTGAAAAAGGCTTAAATTGAGATGAATGTATGACAGAATTATTATAAACCGAGTGTATGAAAATCACTCTTTTTATCATTGTATGAAAGATAAAAAGAAAATTCCTTTGAGAATCACGTCACTGCAACACGAAAAAAGGGGACATATCACTCATGACACTTGTCATTGAGATTCTTTTTCCTAAATTAGGTTTTCGTATATGAATACTAAATCAAGCTCATCTCTCTGGTCCGGAGAAAAGCATACCCTCTGCAAAGGACATTGATGGTGACTTATTCCTCTTAGCAGAAACATCCTCAGCAAAGTCTAAGGGTACTCGTCACTGGCATTCCCGTAATCGGATTTTGAGGACTCGACTTGCCCTCTTGGCCTTGACTCAGTGGGCAGACAGTCAATATACATTCAAAGCTGCTCGTTGTCTTGTTCAAAAAAAAAAAAAAGCTGCTCGTTGTCTCCCATCAAATCGATTTTAACATCGACTGACAGCTGACCATCTCCCTCCCTCACCTACACATGGCTTTTCGTGGCTTGTGGGGAGTCCCCAACCCTACCATTTCATTATTTTAGAAAGGTTAGCAACACACACGGACATGCGCAAGCTCTGACCACCCATTGCATGCCCTTTTCGACCCCGTCATCATTTAATATGTGATGATGAGGATGATTCATTGAATGAAATGAACACTCCCGTTTCGAACTTCCAGATACTTAGGAAAATTCATGCATCCACGTCATTGGCTGACTCATGGATGGGTTCGAAATGGAAGCTGCAAAGAATTAATTAATGGGATGACTTCATTTTCTCATCGATTACCCTATCTTTAGTGGTCCTTGCCTGGCTTGGCCAGTCTTCCCTACAACGGATGTGTTCGATTTCTCATGCATCTGCTACCTTTACATTCTGTTTTCTACTTGGATCATGGTTGAGCAATGTATGGATTTAGTATTAGTTCACTGTTTTGGTTCGTTATAAGACAGATAATCAACTTGTATATTCAGGTCACTAATATTGATATCGTAAAAATTGTTAATTTGTTTTCTAACACTTTAACGTTCCACAAGAAATGATTTGTCTAATAGGATATTAGAACATAATAAATCAATGGTTCAAATCTCGGCACTTCCACTAAATTTTTGCATAAATGTTATTCTACTTGTTTTCTTGTTCCTCAATTATCTCGTTGACGCGTTGTGCCACCTAGTCTCTTGCCTGTAATATGCTATACATACAAAATTGTCATATTTCGTAACTACTTAGCAAACATTTTTCCGAAAGAACGTATGAATAACATGAAAGTGATTATGTACGTTGTTAGTAAGTGATATGGCCCCAATTGCTTTGGAAAGTGGCTATATAAGCTTTGCTAGGGCACTCGAAAAATCCGCAGCGAAAGAACCACAAATTAATTGATGGATCATGGTTGTCGCTGATATGTCTCTCCAGGCATTTCTCCGAGCAATATGACTAACCTCTATCGGTTGTTTGGCAACCACCAGACACGACGTGCGCTGAATCAGAAGTGCAGCCGTTGTTGCGTCGGTCTTGTTATCCGGATAAGAACATGATCTGTGAGTCCATGCTGGCTTGATTTCTGTCTCTTTCTCTCTTGTCGAGGCAATATCTCCAAGAAAAATCCATCTTCCTTACCTTCTTGCCACTGTACGATTGCCCAAAAAGTCCAAGTAAATTGAAAAGAAATTGAACTATTAGGTAAAGGGAGACTGGACGTGTTAGAGTTCACTGTAAATCCTAAATCAAGCGATTTGCAAATTGGGATTGTCAAAGCAGATGGAATGAAAGGATGGGCTGATCAGGATCAACAGCGAGAAATCTCGAAGTGGTTGAAAAGGGGTTGTCAAAGCACATATTAGGCTCCTACTCAGTATAGGTTGTTGCAACATTGATAAAGTACATAAAAATCGATGTACTTGTTACTCTTTGTACAAGGAAGTGGAGTTAACGTCTGAGTTTCATGTTTGATAATGATTGCTGATGTGCGATGTAGGCTTTGACGTGTCTTTGGTTAGACGAAACCCTAGTGTATATTTAGGAAAAGCAAATAGAGTTTGTCAAAACGACCTTATAAAAACTATTAATAATAATATCAAAATAGAGGCTATTAAGAGGATGTGTGGCCCGTTGATATGGCACATGCTTTCATCGTCACCAGATCGATGGCCTAATTTCCTAAAAAATCATAAACTTTAAATCTAATCTCAATTATGCATGAAAATGTTTTTTGTCTAAAAAAAACACCCAAAGTTAAGTTCAGTTCCAAATTTACCCTGAATGTTTTTTATTTGATAAAAAATCGTCAATTTTTTACTTTAGACTTCATTCGTTTTGTGGAAAATGTGGTGTTTCTGAAAAATATTTTCCAAGAAGTCATTTTCTAAGAAAATGCAATTATCTTTTGGTGTTCGGATGAAATCGAAAATGAAGTGGAAAAGATTTTTTACTGTTCGATAAGGAAAATCTTTTCCTCCATATACTCATTTTCATTTATTTTATTTTTTAAAATGGAATTTTCATATTTTTTAAAAATTGATTTTTAATTATTTTTAATTTTAAAATTTATTATTGATTTTTTCTTTTCTTTTCTTTTTTTTTTCTTTGTTTTCCATCTCCTTTTTTCTTGGCTGGTCACCGGCCACAGCGATGGCTTGCAACCGACCACCGGTTAGCTTCGAGCTCACCGATGAGCACGAGGCTCGCCTCTCACTAGATTGGCGAGCGTGAGCATTGAGCTCAAGGCTCGCTAGATCAATGAGTGCGAGCTTGAGATTGACGACCTCGAGGTTCGCCTAGCGACGGTTGGTGACTAGCCAAGAAAGAAGAAGATGGGAAACAAAGAAAAGAAAAATAAAAATAAAAAAGAAATAGAAAAGAAAAAGGAAATTAAAAATAATTGAATTAAAAAAGAAAATTACAATAAAAAATAATTCAAATAAAAAAAAAAAGAAGAAGAAGAAATGGGAGGAGGAAGTGAGGATTTGTAGAAGTGTGAGACAAGAGAGATTAAGTGAGGAAAATGTTTTCCACTTTTCAAAAGTGGAAAATATTTTCCTCTAATTTAGAAGAGTTTTTTTCTTTCATGGAAAACGTTTTTCCCAAGGAATTCATTTTCCGTGAAATGAACGTTGGAAAATCCGGAAAACGTTTTCTTGAAAATTATTTTCCATGAAACGAACGGAGCCTTAGTCTCAAATTTGCTCTTAATAGCCCTCTGCCCAAAAAATCATCGTTAGTTGTCCCTAATTTTCATATCCTACAACGGTTTCACCTTATTGATGTAAAATTATTTTGATGTGAAGATGTCACATTAAGTTGGGACTATACTACGGGGTAGATTTGAAAATAGATTAAAAGTTAGTGATTTATTTTAGACAAAACAAAATTCATGATAGATTTGGGTATGGATCTAAAATTTGTGGCTTTTTCTAAGACACAAAAAAAAGTTTGGGGCAAATTTGAAATTGGACCTAAAGTTTTGTTTTGTTTTTTTTTTAACAAAAAATTTGAGGGCTTTCAAGGGAATTAGGCCCTTGATCGATTGGGGTTTTAAACTGACCACAAGCTTTCTTTATTTTGTTTGTTTTCTTTATATAAAGAGTAAAAAGATCAGAGGAGAAGGGTGATCGGCTCGATTATTCCAATTGATGAGGTTTCTACACTTGTTACAAGAAATTCAGTTAAGTCATCACTACTTAATCCACCAAAGGTGTACGAATGGATCACCACATCTCAACCCAAGTAACAGAAATCAGGCCGGTGCCGTTGCTCTGCTAACCACGGGGTTAAGGTAGCCAAGCAAGGAAAAAAAAGGTTTCATGTGAATTCTTTTTGTCATGTTAACGAGTAACTTTAATAAGGAAATGTTTTCATTTGAAAACGACAAATGTTTTCTTGGGGCATTCATGTTGTTCAAAGAGGAATGAAAAAAAGGGGAGAGAATCGAGACGGCAAGGGCGGAAATATGCTCTTAAGGGCCGGCCCAACCAAATGCGGATCCAAATGCCTTGTTGTGGAAAAAAACGGATCGGCCTTTTTAGCCCGTTCTAAGCCCCAAGTCAAAGGGTCTTTTGTGTTGGGTCGTTGACTTGATCAAGAAGAACGGGCAGTTCCCATCCTCTCATTTCGTATCAACCCGCTTAAACTATTCAAAATTAGCCAATTTCGTGCCAAATCACATCAATTCATGTTGACTCCAACTCCGGCCCCCTATATATCTGCATTTGGATTGTTCATCTCGCATACATGTTACACCCCCGACACTTTATACGGAACGATATTAGATAATGACTTATTTGGTTGACTTTTCTCGCTATAATCTAGAGTTCCCTCATCACAAAATCAATGACAACCATAAATGTTATATGTTAATCACTTGTCACTAGAAGCTAAGTCATGGATTTGGCATGTCATCTTCAAACTTCACTAAGAGCATCTCATAGTCTAAATAATTTTGCTTCCGAAATTTTATATTGCCGATCTAATTCATCAAATGTTTCGATTGCTATCCTAAGGATGTGTTTATTTAAGAAAAAACTTAAATAACAAAAAAAAATTATCACGCGCTGATCAATTATTAGTGTGCATATGAGGGGAAGATAGCTACATAAGAATAATCTAGTAAATTTTTGTCTATTTCTTAGAAAAATTAGAGGAAGGAAACATGCAGCATGGAAGAAGAAAGAAAGTTGGACATCATTCATTAAATGCATGGTCTGATGGGCGCCCATCTTCATTAATTGTGTTCATGAGTCCCATATCCATTTTTCTTCTCTATCTTTAATGCATGCACATGACACAGATGCATTCCCATAGATATTAGTGGGCGCCGAATGTCATCTTCTCTTTTGTCATCCTTAGTGGGCGAACTCTTCATGATCGGCATTGAATTCTCTGCATTTAATGTGCCCAGAAGACAAAGCACTAAAATGAAGACGGTAGCCCCTCTCTTTTGCATTAAATACGTTGAATTCTTGAAGTTCTTTTACAGGCGTCATTTGTCTTGTCTTCACACCCATCCTACTATAAATGGAGAGGACGCCTGAAGACGAAGGAGGTAGAGCGAGAGGAAAGAGCTTGAAGAGAGAAGTCGTGTTAGCCTTCCTGAAGAAAAGACAGAAGCTTTCGGCAGAGGGAGAAATTTCCTGTTGTAATTACGCCCTCCAGTGTTTTAGCCATTTAAATTCTTGTGAGTAGAATCTATTTAATTCCTTAAGTGAGGTTTCAATAGGAATTGTGAGGGGCTAAACACTGAGTTTTAGGTGTAATTGGGGGCTAGGAAACATTGAGTGAGTGTTTGAGTGCTTGAATGATTATAATTTCTGGTGTATCGCTTGTTTCTATAATGGAATTCCGTACTGCTTTTTCCGTGAACGTAAGTTCTAATATTCGGACTGAACCACATATATTCAATGTCCGATTCCCTTTCCTTCCTTCAAAATAATTTTACCGATTTGCTTGGCCCTTTATATTCACAACAATTGATATTAGAGGCCGGTTCAACTGACTTGAAGCGAATTGGTAACAATAAAAGAAGGAAATGTGAGAATCGACCGATTTGATAAGAAATATTTTGTTTTCTAGAAAATGCGGATTGAGGATTATCTATACAGAAGAAATTTCCACTTACCCTTATCTGGGGAGAAACCAGACTCAATGAAAAATGCCAAATGAGAATTGTTAGATAGACAAGCGATGGGTGTTATTCGGCTGGTGTTAGCTCGTAACGTCTCATTGAACATCATGAAGGAGAAAACCATTGCAGGACTAATGAAAGTCTTGTCGAATATGTACAAGAAACCCACTGCAATTAGTAAGGTCTATTTCATGCAACGTCTATTTCAATTTAAAAATGGGCGAAGGTACGTCGATTGCCGGACATATCAACGAATTTAATGAAATCATTAACCAATTGAGTTCGGTTGAGATTAACTTTAAAGATGAGGTTCGTGCTTTGATTCTATTATCCTCATTACCTGATAGTTGGAATACTACCGTTACTGTTATCAGTAATTCATTTAGGTCAAGAAACTTGACATCTAATGAGGTTCGCAATTTGATTCGAGGTGAAGACATTCGTGGGAAAGAATCTAGTGAACCTGTACTTGCTACTTTAGTAGGTGATAGTAGAGGAAAAACTAATACTCGTGTTAACAGGAATATAAATAGACGTAGTCAAATTAGGACTAGTAGGATTGCCTATTTGTGGCAATAGTGGACATTGTAAAAGAGATTGTTTTAAGCTAAAAAATGAAAAGGGTAAAGGAATTAGAGTTGAGTCTATAGATGGTGTTGTAGCTATATCTGAGAATAATTTTTATGATATCGATTGTGTCTTGTCCATTACTGAGGATTCGTCATTTGACAGGTGGATAATAGATTCAAGTTGTTCATTTCACGCTATACCAAATATAAAATAGTTTATCACTTATTAGTGCACGAGTAGTAGTAAAGTTCAGTTAGCGAATAATACTAAGTGCGATATTGTGGGAGTTGGTTATGTTAAAATTAGAAAGTATGATGGTATTGTGAGAATAATGATTGGAGTAAGACATGTTTCAAAATTGAAAAGGAACTTGATTTTCTTGGGTGCCCTAGATTCAACTGGTTATAGATATTCTTCATATGGTGGAGTTCTAAAGGTTGTTCGAGGTGCCTTGGTGATAATAAAAAGAATCAAGCATAGTGACATGTATGAAGTTCAAGGTGAGACAATGATAGGTTTCACCCTAGAAACATCGGATGCATCTATTCGAGAGCCTAACGACTACTCGAGGAAGACTTGGGTGTTTGTGTCGATACATAAGTTTGATGTCATTTTTAGGAAATGCGGTTGAGAGCTTTGATCGAGACGGAGACTAGTAAGTCGATCAAGCATGTGTGGACTGACAATAGCATGGAAGTCTGCTCATAGCTGGTAAATAAATTCTGCATGAACGAGGACATAGCAAAACACCACATTAATGCCGATAAACCACAACAATTTGCAGAATTGATTAGCAAATCATTACTAGAGATGGCCCATAAAAAGATCTCTAGTGTTAGTGTTGCTAGGAGAATCATGATTGATGTGCTTAGCATGACCTGGTGAATAAATTCCCATCGATTGCTATTGAATATTGAACTACTAAAGAAGTGTGGTCAGGTAACGTTGATGGTTATTCTATTCTTAGAATGTTTAGTTGCCTGTGTTATTTTCAAGTGAGTGATGATAAGCTCGATGAGATGACAATATGCATGTTTCATGGCTATGCACAAGATGAGTAGCGAATCAGTTGTGGTGACTAGATATAGATTGACTTATTAATAGTAGAAAAGTTACCTTTGACAAGTCTTTAATACTTTTGGCTAAAAGTGTAATACAAATTTGGACAGTGTTCAATTTAAGGTGGAGTTGCAATTAGAAACTCCTAAGGTAGCCGGTACTAGTGGAATAATCGCCACGGATGATGCTTGTAACAAGGTGGAGCCAGTAGAGTCAACAATTGTTGTAATTGCTGAATTTGAAAAGGTACATGTTCGACCTTCTCTTAGATACAGAAGTAATAATGGCTTTGTTTTATCTATAATACAAGAGGTTATGTTGGATAATATAATTATGCAAGTGGAGTTGGCATCTTGATGAGGTCCACGGTTATGGTGAACTTGGAAGCACTCTATGGCGGTTAAGCCTATTAGGGCTGTAGAATAGTAGTGGCAAGGTGTCCATTGAAGCGATTGTGACCTATCTTAAACGTCGAGTCAATGTGAAAATTGTTGAAAGTATGTCTCGAATTTAAGCCTGTATACGAGACTCGACTCCGTTATTTATCACACGCTGATCAGTTATTAGTGCGTGCATAAGGGGAAGATAGCTGCACGACAATAATTTAGTAAATTTTTGTCTACTTTAAAAAAGTAGAGAAAAGGAACATGCAACATGGAAGAAGAACGAAAGTTCGACATCATTCACTAAATGCATGGTCTGGTGGGCGCCCAACTTCATTAATAGTCTTCATGAGTCTCACATCCATTTTATCTTCCCTCTCTTTAATGCATGCACATGACATAAATATGCATACCCATAGATATTGGTGGAAGCTGAATGTCATATTCTCTTTTGTTATCCTTGGTGGGCGAACTCTTCATGATCGGCACCGAGTTCTTTATATTTAATGTCGCGGAAGACGAAGCACTAAAAGGAAGACGGCAACCCCTCTCTTTTGCATTAAATTTATTGAATTCTTCAAGATCTTGAAGATCTGATAGGCATCGTTTGTCTTGTCTTTACACTCATCCTACTGTAAATGGAGAGCATGTCTGAAGACGAAAGAGGTAGAGCGAGAGAAAGGAGCTTGAAGACAGAAGTCTTGGAACCAAGATGAAGAAAAGACAAAAGCTCTCAAGAGAGGGAGAAATTTCTCGTAATTACACCCTATAGTATTTTAGCCAATTAAATTCTTGTTAGTAGAATTTGTTTAATTCATTAAGTGAGGTTTCACTAAGAATTGTGAGGGGCTAAATACTATATGGGTTATTAGGTGTAATTGGAGACTGGAAAATACTAAGTGAGTGTTTGAGTGCTTGAGTAATTGTAATCGCCGGTGTATCACTTATTTCTATAGTGGAATTCTGTGATGCTCTTCCCGTAAATGTAGGTTTCAATATTTAGATTGAACTACGTAAATTCGGTGTCTGATTCCCTTTCCTTCTTTTTAGAATAATTTTACCGATTTGCTTGGCCCTCTATATTCATAACAAATATCTATGAATCACTTGTCACTAGAAGCTCAGTCATGGAGTTGGCATGTCATCTTCGAACTTCACTAAGAGTATCTGATAGTCTAAATAATTTTGCTTCCGAAATTCTGTATTGCCCATCTAATTCATCTAATGTTTCGATTATCACCCTAAGGATGTGCTTATTTAAGAGAAAACTTAAATAACCAAAAAAAAAAAAAATTATGATGCGTTGATCGGTTATAAGTGTGCCCATAAGGAGAAGATAGTTGCACAAGAATAATCTAGGAAATTTTATGTACTTCTTTGAAAAAGTAGATGAAGGAAACGTGCAGCATGGAAGAAGAAAGAAAGTTGGACGTTATTCTTTAATTGCGTGGGCTGGAGGGCGCCCATCTTCATTAATTTTGTGAGTCCCATGTCCATTTTTCTTCTCTCTCTTTAAGGCTTGCACATGACACAAACATGCATACCCATAGATATTGGTCGGCACCAAATGTCATCTTCTCTTTTGTCATCCTTAGAGGGCGAACTCTCCATGATTGGCACCGAATTCTTTACATTTAATGTGCCTAGAAGATGAAACACTGAAAGGAAGATGGCAGCTCCTCTCTTTTGCATTAAATAAGTTGAATCTTGAAGATCTTTTGATAGGCGTCGTTTGTCATGTCTTCACACCCATCCTACTATAAATGGAGAGAATGTCTGAAGATGAAGAAGGTCGTTTGTCATGTCTTCACACCCATCCTACTATAAATGGAGAGAATGTCTGAAGACGAAGAAGGTAGAATGAGAGCAAAGAGCTTGAAGAGAGAAGTTGTGTGAACTTTATTAAAGAAAAGGTAAAAGCTCTCGACAGAGGGAGAAATTTCTCGTTGTAATTACACCCTATAGTATTTTGGCTCGCTAAATTCTTATGAGTAGAATTTATTTAATTTCTTAAGTGAGGTTTCACTAGGAATTATGAGGAGCTAAACATTGTGTAAGTTATTGGGTGTAATTGGAGGTTGGAAAACACTGAGTGCTCGAATGATTGTAATCTTTTGTGTATCACTTGTTTCAAGTACCGGACATTTGGAGTGCCAAAACTTAGTATAGAGAGTCACTTAAGTATCAAAAGTTAAGAAAGTGACACTTAAATACCAAAATCGGAGCAAAATGGATCACTTAAGTACCATCAGTGAGAAAATTCTGCCAAAATGCTGACGTGATGATTTTCCGATAAAGTAAGTGCAAAACGGCGTCGTTTTGCATGTTGATGTAGTAAATAATATATATAAATTAATTAAATTTTATTTAAAACTAAATTTATTTAAAACATTTTAAAATAAAATATATATTTAAAAAAAAAAAAAGAGGGAGGAATAAGGCAGCTGAAGGTTGAGCCCTCGCTGCTGCCGCCTCCCCGCCCTCACCGGGAAGGGCCAGCAACAGTGGGGGGGAGAATCGGTTGGGGTTGCCGGCCCTTGGCTCCCACCATCGTCGTTGGCCCTTCTTAGCGACGGTGGGGAGGCGGTGGTGGCAAGAGCTTAGCCCTCAACCACCTTCTTCCTCCCTCCCTTTTTTTTTTTTTTTTTTTTAATAAATAAATTTATTTTTAAATTATTTTTTATAATTTAATTTAATTAATCTTTATATTAAAATTCAAATCCACGTCAAAACGACATCGTTTTATGCATTTCTTTGTTGATTTAGTTCTCCGGCGAGTCACGTATGCACAAAAAAAAAAAAAAAAAAATTGCCACATAGAATTTCCGATGGGGCTTGTTGGAGGTGACACTTAAGTGTTCCACTTTTTAAAAAAAAAATGACACTTAAGTGTCACTTTCATAACTTTTGGCATTTAAGTGTTCATTTGTGCCAAGTTTTGGCATTTAGGGTGTACTTCTTCCCACTTGTTTCTATAGTGGAATTCGTACTGCTTTTCCCATGGACGAAGGTTCTAATATTTGGATCAAAACACATAAATTTAGTGTCCAATTCTCTTTCCTTCTTTGAGAATAATTTTAGCAATTCGCTTGGCCCTCTACATTCACAATAGGTATCTATTAATCACTTGTCACTAGAAGCTAAGTCATGAATTTGGCATGTCATATTCAAACTTCACTAAGAGTATCTATGGTCTAAACAATTTTGCTTCTGAAATTATGTATTGCCCATTTAATTCATCAAATATTTCCATCTAATTCATCTAATGTTTCGATTATCACCCTAATGATATACTTATTTAAGAGAAAATTTCATGAGAAAGGAAAATACTTTCTGAAAAATTATTTTCTAGAAAAATAGTTTTTTTCTTTTTTGTTGATACGTGACCGAAAACTATTCTAGTGCTTGCATCTCATTCGGAAAATGACTTCAACCTCATGACGTCACTTCAAGCAAAAAAAAAAAAAATTAAAAGTATTTTTATTTTTATTCCTTACCGTTTTCCTTCTTTGTCCGCTGGTCGCCAGGCATTTGCAATGCCTCGCAATGGTCACAGGCAAGCCTTGATCCTGAACCCAAGCTCAAGCACCAAGGACTTGCACACGGTCTTTATGAAGGGTTGGGACCAGAATTGGAGCTTGGGGACTTGAGCATGGCCTTTATGAACCCAAGTTCAGGTGCCGGAGCATTAGCTGTGGGTAATAGGCATTTGGGCCCAACTTTGATGGACACCAGTGGCCCAAGCCTAAGCTTGGCCTGCCTTCATGGGCTCAAGCCTGATTGCCAAGAGACCTAGTCTTGAACGTGGGAATTCATGAACCAATTTTGGAGTTTCTATGTCCAAGTGTATAGTTTTGAATCAAAGCGCAAATAACTAGTTATATTTTGATAAATGTTTTCCGATTTGTTTAAAGAAAAAATCAATTTTCTAAATCTAAGCTTTAATAGGAAACTATTTTTTATTGACTAGGATAATATTCCCCGTTAACTCATATTCCTAAGCGAAATAAATATCGGAAAATGATCTTTCGAAACATATTTTTCGTGAAACAAATGCGCTCATCTCTATTTTAAAATTACTTGTTAATATTTGTTCATCGTGATGCTAGCTAAGTTTTACGGATTTATTTGGGCTTTTACGACTAAAATTTTCTTATCTCTAATTATAAAATAAAATAAAATAAAATAAAAAAATAAACAAAAAAGTGGACCCAAAATATCATCCCGGTTCAGAAATCACGAAAGATTCGTCACCTACCGGTCATTAAGAAACGACAAGAGGACTCCCACCGGCTCAGCTTGATTCCCTCTCCCGCCCTGACCCTTCGGCAAAACCGAAGAATGTCTTCCCACCCCGAACCCGGCGCCGAACCCGGGTCGGGCCGACCCGACGTCCTCGTCCACCGCCTCCCGTCCTTCGCTCTTCCCTTCCTCGCCCTGCTCCGCGACCACTTCACCGTCCTCGATCCGTGCACGGACTCGCCGGGCGAGCCCGCCCACGCCTTCCTTGCCCGCCGCGCCGGCCTCACCCGCGCCCTCGTCTGCGCGGGGCCCATCCCCCTCCCCGCCCACACCCTCCGCCTCCTCCCCTCCCTCCGGCTTGTCGTCGCCACCACCACCGGCGTCGACAAGATCGACCTCCGCGAGTGCCGCCGGCGCGGCATCGCCGTCACCAACGCCGGGACCACCTTCGCCGAGGACGTCGCCGACTACGCCGTCGCGCTCCTGCTCGACGTCCTCAGGCGGATGTCCGCGGCCGACCGGTACGTCAGGGAGGGCTCGTGGTTGAAGAACGGAGACTACCCGCTCGGATTCAAGGTGAGCACCGGCTTTTGTCGAGCAAAGTTTCTTTTGTTGGTCGGAATCAATTGAAAGCTTTTTCCTTTTTGGGTATATTTCGAGGTTGTCCTAAGGTAATGGCTGTTTCAGCATAATGCATTGTGTTGGACATTTTAGGAAGAGAGTGAGGTGGTTGAAGCCATCTCATTTGATCCTGTTCTATTAGTTCTCCTGGTTTTCTTTGGTGTTCAAGCAGTGAGTTCAGCTGCATAGTTGAAGATGCACGAAGAAGATATTGTTTGTCTGCATTCCATCCATTATGTATGGACCGGTACTGCAGTTCAGATGATGCCTAAGAACATATTTGTTGTCGGTCAAGGCAAGTGTAGATCGTCATCGAGCAGTTTAGTTGTGTGCCTGATTTAGTCTAGTGGCGCAAGTTCACGCGATAAATTTGGTTACTCTGGTGGAAGGATTTTGCATAAAATTGGCTAGTAAATAGGAAGTTGAATTTGTCAAAGTAAGTAACTGGGTATGTTTAGTGTTCATACTATCATCTGCTATAATGTTTGTACCTCTAATGTAGAATTCAGAGGCATCTGGCTGTGAGTTGATGTAGCGATGAAACATTCATGGAAGCAGATCCTCTGTGGTGATGATGGGAATACTAGTTGATGATCAGTGGATGCTTGCTATTTTAATACTGTGGATCTTATTGTTTCGTCTGATGATGAGTCGAGAAGCTAGTCAGAGCATCTGGGACTTGATAAGAAGTGGTATGACTGTTGTATTCTCGAATGCTTTCATTGCTTGATTCTATAGTATGCACATCTGTGGTACTATCCTTTGGGAAGTTGATCTACATGCAACTGCAGATGCTGTGTCAAATGTAACTAACAGGATGTCGAATTCACGAGCTTGAGGGTAGAAATTTGGCCACTAGTTCTTCTAAACGGAGATTTGGATGGTTATGTGAACATCTTATGATGAGCTTTGCTGATACAAGATCAAGACAGACAAAAAGTCTATTTGTGCATGGTTTCTAGGCATCAGTAATACCTACTTCTTCATATCTGTGAAAAGTGTCCCTTCTTTGGTCATTGAGCAGTAAATTTGCTACTGATTACTAAAGATGTCATATGTTGCATTGAGACAGAGTCTTACCTTCAGATGTTCGTACTTACAGATACAGTTTCTTTTCGACTCTGCCGTGCCTTTCCTGTTATATCTTTTTACAAGTGAAACTGATTCTTCCAGCTGCATTATCAGTTTCGTGAATATCTACTCTCTAAGATGCCGAGTGGATTATATAATTTGTGCTTGTATTGTTACAGTTAAGAGGAAAGCAGGTGGGGATCGTGGGACTAGGAAACATCGGTTCCCATGTCGCCAAAAGGCTTCAGCCCTTCGGCTGTGACATCGCCTACAACTCAAGGAGCAAGAAGCCATCGTTTCCGTATCCTTACTACGCGAGCGTTCACAATCTCGCCGCCAATTCTGATGTCCTCATCTTGTGCTGCACCCTCACCGAAGAAACCCGCCACGTGATTGACAGAGAGGTCATGACTGTTCTGGAAGATCGAGGGGTCATAATTAATGTGGGGCGAGGCGGTCTCATCGATGAGAAGGAGCTCGTGCAGTTCCTGATGCGAGGGGAGCTTGGCGGTGCAGGCCTCGACGTGTTTGAAGATGAACCGAACGTGCCAAAAGAGTTGTTAGGTCTGGACAACGTGGTGTTGTCTCCGCACTCAGCCGCCTTAACTCCAGAATCATTCGAGGCGCTGGGGGAGCTCACCGTGTCAAACCTGAAGGCTTTCTTCTCGAACCAGCCCTTGTCATGCCTCGTCCAGGGCGAGTAACAAGGTGGCAAGGCGAGGCGGGGTGGTGCCTTCTTATGGGTGAAGAATAAAGCATCAAGAGCTAAATCAACGTTTTGTTGAACGCCAACGTCTCTCAAACGATTCTCTTATGAATATTTAGGGAGGAAAATTTGCTTTCTGGCCCTTGTACTTTTGGATCGATCCCCCGAATCATACTTCGTAGAGCAACACTTTCTTTCAAAAAAAGTATCTTCTTCTAATCTCAAGGAGATCTTCTGGTTTACCAACAAAAGCAAATTCTGCATCCATAGCTCCTTAGATGAGCAGAATGGTTTTTAGAGTATTCCTTTGATTTTTGGACAATTCTTGGCAAAGTGGCCTTTCTCATTACAAATGTAACAACTGTCAGAATTTCTACGTCTTCGAACGATGCTTGTCTAAAAAAATACTATAGAAAATGGATGTTGGAGCATCCGTGGAACTTGCTGGAATACTAGGTTGGGGTAGATACCTAAGTTGGGGTGACAGACTTTCTCTGTCAAGACCTAGATTGCAAATAATTGGCTTTTGTCGGCCAAATGGAGTTTGTAAAATTCTAGCATTCAAAGGGCAACTCCACGAATTTGTAGATATCAATAGATATTTCACTATTTGGAGTGGATTGGTCACAAACATATAAGTATATGATTTTTTTATTGTTAAAAAATTAATTTAAGGTAAATTTTTTAGAAATGTACAATTTATGATTTGTCATGGTATTAAGCCTTAACCAAACAGCATTTCTAATTTCCCATATGACAATTTGGGCAATGCATCGTGAGTTAGCTCGCACGATTTTCCCGTTCAAGAAATCATGGAATGATCTGAATTCATGTCTATAGTATAATCCAAACCCTGCTTAATCACTTTCATCATTGGCGATCAAATCATGAATTTACCACATCACCATAACATGCCACTATGTGTCATTTATTTTGCAAATTTAACTATAAAATTTAACAAGAGTTAATAGAGGATAACTTTATCATAGGTGTATCTATTTGGGATTTTTAATAATCAAAAATTAATTTAAGGTAAATTTGTTATGAGTATACCAGTTTTGGGTTCTTGATGGTAAAAAAATTAATTTTGGATAAATTTATCACGAGTGTACCAATTTGGATTTTTTATGGTCAAAAAATTAATTTGAAGTAAATTTATCATGGATGTATCAATTTGGAGTTTTTCAAGGTATTAACTCTTCTAAAAAATAAAGATGATTTTTCGTTTGTTTGTTAATATGTGACAGAAAACTTTGGAAATTGATTTCAACCTCATGACTCTATCTCAAGCCCAAAAAAAAAAAAATCAAAATCAAAATCAAAATCAAAATTTTAAATTATTTTTATTTTTATTCTTTTTCTTTTTCCTTCTTTGTCCGCCGATCACCAGGCTTGTGTGATGCCCGACAATGGTCACAGGCAAGCCTCAATCCTGAACTCAAGCTCAAGCATTGAGGACTCATGCATGGTCTTTATGGACCCGACCTAGGGGTTGGACTAGAGTTCGAGTCTTGGAGACCTAAGCATGGCCTTTATGAACCAGAGTTCAAGTGTTGGAGTATTGGTTGTGGGCACTAGGGATTCGGGCTTGGCCTTTATAGACCCAAGCATGGGCACCAGGGGCTTAAGCCTGAGCACCGAGGTCCCAAGCCTCACCTTCATGGACCCAGGCTCGATCGCCAAGAGACCTGGTCTTGAACGCAGGGATCTAGGAACCAACTTTGGAGTTCCTAAACCCAAGTGTAGAGTTTCGAATCAAAACGCCAATAACTAGTCATATTTTGATAAAATGTTTTTGATTCATTTAAAGAAAAAATCATTTTCTTGAATTTAAGCTTTAGTAGAAAAACATTTTTCATTAATCAGGAAAACATTTTCTGTTAACTCATTTTCTTAAATAAATGTAATGTCAAAAAATGAGAAAAATATTCTTTCGAAAAATATTTTACATGAAAGAAACACATCCTCAATATTAAATTACATGTTAATATTTGTGCACCGTGATGCTAGTGTCATGGGTCGATCGATTGCGAACGATCACATACCTATGTGGCCTTAGGATTTGATCCCAAGTCAACCTAACACGTACTCAGCTCACAAGAATGAAATATGAGAGTGAAGCTCGGGTTATATTAGCTTGTGAACTAGAGTGTATAGCTAAAGGGGTGGGGTCCCTTATTTATACATGGACAAGTCTAATCTCAACTGTTGGTCCCTCTCTGATCTAATAGTGGTATTCGAATATGTACAATCACTACAAGGGTACATGCAGCTCAAGAGGCCTTAGGCCATGGCGAATTCAAGGGACATCCACCACGAGGTTTGTAAGGTCAATTTGTGGAAATCGAAGGGTTGCCTAACATGAGGGAGTTGAACGATGTGGGCTTACTCTCGTGTTACTCATGGGCCGATGTGTGCATTACTCGTGGGTTGCCTGTGGGTCATTCATGGGCCTCATAGGCAACTTGTGGGTTGGCCCTTTGTATGGGACATAGCCCTATCATTTGAACATCTTGCATCATGCTCGTTATTGGGCCATGTCAATCTCCCCCACCTATTTGGCAACGTCCTCATCGCATCTTCGCATGGAATGCATCTATGTGCCTCTTGAATTGCCACGGAGTCTCGGATGGTTCCCAATTTGTTTTACTCTCTGAAAGGCCCTTCCATTGGATCAAGTATTCCTTCTTTGGTGTGCAATACCTCTTTCGTATGACTTGGTTCGCCATGATGCACTCAACGTCTCAATCGTACGAGGTTTTTGTTCAAGGGGCGCTCGTTGTGATTTATCTCAGTCTAGGTCTTCCTCATTTACATGGAAAGGTTTCACCATACTCAAGTGGAACACGAGATGTACCTTGAGTTTGGCTAGCAAGTCCAGCTTGTGTGCAACCTTCCCGATCCACTGCAACACTCAGAATGGGCCCTCATGGCGATGGATCAACCCTTTATGCATGTCTCGATACCACAAGACTAGGTGTAGTTGGCCAGTAGTAGGTCCCCGACCTAGAATTCTACATGCCGTCGCTTTTTGTTGGCCTACTTCTTCATGCATTTCGCAGCCTTATGTAGGCATGCCCGTGCCAAGTCCACTTGTTCATCTCATTCCTTCGTGAACTTGTAGGCTGACAAACTACTTCCTTGGTAGCCCGAGTCAACCACGCTCGGTGTGAGCGGTTGTTGCCATATCATGATCTTGAATAGGCTCTGATTTGTGAACTCACTCCGTTGCAAGTTGTGTGAGAATTGGGCCACATCGAATGGCCTCGCCCAATTTACTCACGTGGTGCTCACATAATGCCGAAGGTATATTTCTATGAGCACATTCACCCTCTCCATCTGCGCGTCAATTTGGGGATGTAAATTTGTGGAGAAATTGAGGTTCAACCCCAACAACTTGAAGAGCTTGGTCCAAAACGGCTTGGTGAATTGAGGATTGATCATTCAATTGCAGGATTGACAACGATCTAAATTTTTCTTAGTCATTTATTGCATTAAAAATTAGGGGTTAATTTTATTTCTGAAAAAATAGTTAATTGCATAGCATATCGTGGACTAAGCCCACAAAGGAGCGGAAAGATTTTAGCACGAGATTTCAAATTTTAAAAAATCCTCTTGCAATCCTAAATCGTATCAAAAGTAAATATTACATTTGGAAAAAGGAATTTTCGTGGATATGGATTTGGAAAAATTAAAACCCTAACTCGCGGCCTATAAATAGATTAAATGCGTAGGGTTTGAAAAAAAGGCCACATATTGATACATACGGCACACAGAGAGAGGTCGGCAGACTTTATTCTCAAGAGCACAAAGAGATACACGTGAGTCAAGAAACAAAGAGGAGAAGTCCTACACATGGACCAAGAGAAATCGTGAGTGCAGAACTTGAATAATACTCACGGCCAAAACAGGGAGAACACGTGTGTTCTGCCACAAAGAAGATGGCCACTTTCTGATCACGTGGAGAGGGAGAAGAAAAGGCTCGGGGAATTTCACCACAAATCTTCCTCGGTCTTAATCTCTTGTGGCGTGTCCAACGAAGTTCCAGCGGTTTGAGAATCCAGTCCAGTGTTGACGAGATCCAGAGCCACCTCGTGAACTATCACAGCTCGCCATCGCTGGGTTAACCCGCAAGTCCACTAACCGTTGCTCGCCATCCCGAAGAACCTGTTACCACTTGACACCGTCCTGCCCACGCTCCACAACATCAACAACGCAAAGAGCTGCCGCGTCCCTCCTCGGCGAAGTCCGATCAGATCTAAGCCCCATTGACGAAGCCTGGATTTCCTTTGAGACAAACCAAGCGCATTGGCGCCAGCAATTTTCCCCGAGACGCTTGCAGCTTCTGATGAACCCCGCTCAGCACAGAGACGTGAAGAGAACATGACACATGCAGGACGGGATATAGGGTCTTAGTGGACAAGAGACGGCCGTGAAGAGGATTACACGGAAAAAGGCTCGCGGACGATCGAGGGCTTGGCCTTATCTCACCGAATTCTCACAGCAAGCCCCTCCGTGGACGACTGCCATCCAATCCCTATCCGATTGCGCAAAGTCCAAATTTGGAAGCCAATATTCGGATTAGGTAAAAGAATTGTCTATTTTGAATTAGAAAATTTCGTTTCCTTATTTGATATATTTGGCAACAAACATTGCTCTCCGATTTTGCTTGAAATACGACCCCATCGCACGGAAAAATTTCGAGATACGATTCGTGATTTTTATTTAAAAATTGGCCGATCCGATCTCATGCGCGAGATATGACTCGTCAATTTATTTCCAAAATTAAATGGACATGGATGATATCTTGCTTGATTTGTTGCTGTGCTGTTCTCGATGCCTTTATTTGATTGCTCCTGTAAAGGAAAAACCCAAAAAAAAAATAACAATAATTGAGTTAGGTTAAATGCATGTTAGGATGTTACTGGCTTTAATGTTATGTTGCATGTTTAGGATAGGAAATTTATTTTGAATTTCTTAAATAAAAAGACCAAAAACATTAATTTAGGATATCATATTTTCTTCTCATTAATTTAAATTGCACGTTTAATTATTTGGCAATTTTAAATTTCGAATTTCATAAAAAAAATTTAGAATTAGAGCATTCTTTACACGTCATTGCATATTATGATAGATTGCATGCTTATTAGGAAAATAAAAATCATGTGCACGTCATATAGAATTAGGTTCATACAATGCACGTCATTTAGTGATTTTTCTTTGGTTCATTTAATTAGAAATTGCCCGTCATTAGAATTAGGTCATTAGATTAATTTAGATTGCATATTTAAGTGTTGCATTTCTTTAACTTCGAATCTCATGGAAAATACAAAAAAAATTATTTTTTAGAATAAATCCATCTCATTTCAGGATAGACTACATGCTTATTTATGTCATATCGCTTAGGTCATATAGCTAAGTCATGTCGCCATGTCATATCATTTCATGTTAAATTAGTGGCATGCATTGCATAAAGCATGATTCTCATTAATTAAGTGAAAACAAAAAAAGAAATTGCGTGTTAATTAGAAATCATATCTAGGGTTGTTGATGTAAATTCTGATCTAACATTGCAGATGCTTTCGTTGCTATGAGGTAAGTCTCGCATTTTATTCATTTGCTTTCTTGAGTGTTAAATTGGTGGTTTGCGCACCTGCATGAACACCTCACATGTTATGGAGATAGTTTAAAATCAATTTAAGCTGCCTGCAAAACTTTTTTTTTCAAAATAAAAGAAATGGTACCGAAAGGGCGTTAGAGAAATCTAGCGTAATCAAGTCCCTGTACTATAATCTCTGGTTCGTAGGAGTAAAGTAAATCTCCCATTACTTTACTTGGGTTTCTAATCGACCCACCAAAAATAGATTAGTGGCGACTCCTAAATGAAAATCAATTGCATGTTAAGAACTTGAACCGAAAGTCGCACATATGAGGCCAATCCAATAGCCAAATAGGTGGATACCCCAAAAAATTGGTCTCGATGAGTGCTTTGGTAAGTTCATAATGAAGATGGAGCGAGCCTTGGCAACAAACATTGCTCTATTTTATTTTGCTGGCACATCAGACATGTCCTCGTATGCTACAACGTCGTCCCACATATGAGGCCAATAATATTGATCCTCGATGAGTGCCATGATGCGGTGGATTCCAGGATGGCCCGCCCACTTGGAGTCGTAGCATTCGTACAACATTTCCTTTATTAATTTCCCATGGAGTGGCACATAGAGCCACTATCCTTTAATATATAGGAAGTCATCCTCACACCAAAATTGTCTCGTCTTCCCCTTTCGCATGTATCAAATGAGTGCTTCGGCCGTTTGGTTGTGCTTTAACCCCTTCTTGATACAGTCAATCCCAAGACGGTTGGATCGACTCACGATATTGGCCAATTCCATCTTTCGACTCAAGGCATTTGCCATGGAGTTGGACTTCCCCGAAAGCTAGCACATAATCAAATTCAGCCAAGAAGTCTTGCCATTTTGGGTTTGGAAGTAACTTGTGACCACGTTGTCCATCCTTACAACGTACTGGGACCCCAAGAGATAATGCCTCCATGTACGAAGGCAATGTACCACTGTGGTCATTTCTTTCTCTTGGACTATATATTGTCGCTCAGTTTTGTTCAACTTTCGATATTCAAAGGCAACCAGGTCTCATCATGCATAAGGACACCACCTATAGCAAAATTAAAGGTGTTGTTTTCTACCTCATATGACTTGGCATGGTTGGGTAGCATGAGCACCGGATCCTTAGTCATGGCCCGCTTCAACCGATTGAATGCTTCTTGACACCGATCCGTCCATTCTCATGGCCATTCTTTCTTTAGCATTCCATGAGTAGCACGATGAGGTCTGAATAGCCTCGAATGAAGTGCTAATAGTAATTTATGAGACCAAGGAACAATCTCAGCTTCGTCACCTTAGTCGGCGTTTTCCATTCAACGATAGCACGAATCTTGGCCACGTCCATCAGTACTCATCCATCCCCCAATGATGTGCCTAAGAAAAGGAACTTCATTTTGCACGAAGGCGCACTTCTCACACTTCAGGTATAGATCATTCTTCCACCAGAATTGGAAGACTTACCTCAAGTGCTCGACGTGTTCCTCAAGCGTCCTACCATACGCAAAATTATCACCAAGGTAAACTACCACAAACCAATTAGGGAGCAGGTGTAGTTCCTTGTTCATCAAAGTGCATAATGTGGTTGGTGTGTTAGTCAAGCCAAAAGGCATGACACGGAACTCATATGACTCGTAGCGCATCACGCATGCAGTTTTCGACTCGTCCCCCTCAGCGATCTAAACTTGGTAGTACCCCGATCGAAGATCGAGCTTGGTGAACCGCTTGGTGAACCACCGAGCTTCCCTAAGCTGATTGAACAAGTCCACAATGAGAGGCATAAAATACTTGTTTTTTAATGGTGAGCTTCTTCAATGTTCGGTAATCAATGCACATCTAAAGGGATCCATCATACTTCTTTTGGAACAAGATCGGGGCACCAAATGGAGCATTAGACAGTCGAATATATCCCTCATCGAGCAACTTCTTAAGTAGTTTCCGCAATTCTTCTAATTCGAGTAGGGCCATGCGATAGGGTGCCTTGGGTGCCATTGCCCGCGGTCGAGCACGGGGCACACACTCAATCCGATGATCCAACTCTCTTCAGGGGGAAGCTTCTGGGGCAGCTCGAGCAACATCACATCTTAGAACGAATTGAGGAATTGGATCACCTCCTTTAGTGCATAACCTCCCTTTGCGTCCTCAGCTTTCAACATTGTTAAGAAGGTCACATTACCCTTCTTTGCTCCCTTCAACAGCTGTATGGCCGATAACATCTTTTTATCGCATCCCAACTTGCGATGGATCGGGACCATACATTGGCACCGCTTGTCGAAGATGCATATGCAATCTATGAACGGCATAACACTCGCATTGATCCTATCAAGGAATTCGAGACCCAACACAAAATCATAATCGTCAAGGGGGATTACCTCAATGTTTTCCTTGCTAGTCGACGGACCAAGATGGAGCTCCACGTCCCTAGCCATGGTGCTAGTCAAGACTTTGCTGGAGTTCATTGTTTTGAGCTAATTGGCTCTTCCCTTTTCGACCAAAAGGTTCAGCTTCTTTGTGGCCTCTTGAGATATGAAGAGATCGAACGTCTCAATATCCATGAGTGTACTCATCGTGATACCTCCAATCTTCACATCCACAAATATCATGCCTTCGGGTTCCTTCACCTTCTTGGTTTTGATCGAACCAAGGATGCATAGCAAACCCAATTGCGCCTCCCTTGCGATTTGTCCTCCTTGCATAGGACTGCTAGTTTGCCCTCTTAGGACAATCACGAGTCATGTGAGGACCATCACTGTAGAAACACCTATATATACATACCTTCCTTTGTCTCTATCCACTCGACTCCGATTGGGTCCTAGGCACTGCCGCCAATGGTTTGCTTCCATTCGGGTGATTAAGTCTTCCTCAATCTCCCCCACCATTGGTCTTGTCCTTCAAATGAGAATTGGACTCCGTTGTGGATGGTGACTTGTACTCCATGAGAGAATCGGTCACGGACGTAGCCATCGATCCACCGCACACACTGCTTGAGTTCTTGCTTAAACCATGGCTTGAGTCCACTCATGAACTGGTGGTACACCTCCATCTCGCTCATGGACGAGATTTGGAGAAATAGCTCCGAGAATCGCTTCACATAGTCGTAAACTCCGCCTTTTTGTTCAAGGTGCTTGAGTTCATCGCAAGCTTTTTCTTCTGCATTTGCGCGATAGTAATTCCGTCGAAAATTTTCAATGAACCACCATGTCATGATAAGGTTGACACACCTATCATTCAACTGACAACGCCACCACAACAATGCATTTTCAACTAAATACATGGATGCGGTGTTTACTCGAGATATGTCATCATCAATTCCCATGGCCTAGAAGTATCATTCCATGTACCACATGAAGTTATCCATGTCTTTGACCACTCGCAAGCCCTTAAACTCTCTTGGCTTGGGTGCATCAATACATAGGTTCGCTTACACGGTGACTGCCCCATTTATGCATGCAGCTTCAAACTTCGAAAGCTTACCTTTAAGCTCCACGCGCATGGCCGCTATCATGGCCTCCCATGTCTCATCCCGCTACTGTAACTCATGAATGAGGGACCCCAGCACCTCAGCGGGAAGCTCTCCTATGCCGGACTTGAGTTCTTGCACTTCAACCAAGAGCTCCTCCCCTTTGGCTTCCACTCCTTTAACAATTTGGTTCAAGTCGTCCACCATCCCTTGGACGTCCATGACAATCTCGTCTATAACTGTCATTGAATTATCTAGGTCGCCCTTTGGATCCCTCGAGTTCAAGGTAGCGTGGTTTTTCTTTGACCAAGTGACCTTCTCGACCGTTCTTGTATGATCCTCACAGTCTTCACCTTGAGCAATCGCAACATGAGAAGGAGGATCAGCTATTGCGCTTGGAACAAAGGCTCTGATACCACTTGTCATGGATCAGTCGATTGTGAACGATCCCACACCCGTGTGACCTTAAGATTTGATTCCAAGTCAGCTTAACACACACTCAACTCACAAGAACGAAGTATGAAAGTGAAGCTTAAGTTGTATTAGCTTGTAAACTAGAGTGTACAGTTGAAGGTGAGAGACCCTTATTTATGTAGGGATGAATTTAATCTCAGTTGTTGATCCCTCACCGATCCAATGTTAGTATTTGAATGTATGCAATCTTCGTAAGGCTACATGCAACTCAAGAGGCCCTAAGCCATGGGGAACTCAAGGGACACTTGCCATGGGGTCTATAAACTTAGTCCGTGGAAACCGAAGGGTTGCCTGAGATGAGGGAGCCAAACGATTACGGGCTCACTCTTGCATTACTCATGGGCCGGCATGCGCATTACTCATGGGTCACCGTGGATCGTTCATGGGTAGCTCGTGGGCTGACCCTTGTATGAGACAGGGGCCTATCATTTGGACGTCTTGTATCATGCTCATCCTTGAGCCGTGTCACTAGCTAAGCTTTACTGATTTGTTTGGGCTTTTACTACTAAACTTTTTTTTTTTTTTCGGTTCCGGAGGAACCGGCTTGCAACCGACAGCCGCGCCGTAAACCTCCAGATGACACGTAAGCAAAAGGACCCACCACCCCTGGTGTCACACTTAATACACTTAACGCCTCTCCTGGGTTTTGAACCATTCACCTCTGGGCTGAGGATCAGCAGAGCCTTATCCAGCGGAGCCACCACGGCGGTGGTTTTACTACTAAACTTTTTATCTCTGATTATAGAAAGAATTGAAAAAAAAAAAAGAAAAAAAGAAAGTGGACCAAAACATCATCCCTGTTTGATGATCACGAAAGGTTCATCACCAGACGGTCATTAGAAACGACAAGAGGCCCCCTCGCCGGCTCAGCTTCAGCTTTTCTCATCGGTTGTCGGCGTCGTTTTCCGTCGCTCGCGGCCTCGATTCCCTCTCCCGCCCTGACCCTTCGGCAAAACCGAAGAATGTCTTCCCAGCCCAAACCCGGTGCTGAACCTGGGTCAGGCCGTCCCGACGTCCTCGTCCACCGCCTCCTGTCCTTCGCTCTTCCCTTCCTCGCCCTGCTCCGCGACCACTTCACCATCCTCGATCCGCGCACGGACTCGTCGGACGAGCCCGCCCACGCCTTCCTTGCCCGCCGCGCCGGCCTCATCCGCGCCCTCGTCTGCGTGGGGCCCACCCCCCTCCCCGCCGACACCCTCCGCCTCATCCCCTCCCTCCGGCTCGTCATCGCCACCAGCGCCGGCGTCGACAAGATCGACCTCCGCGAGTGCCGCCGGCGCGGCATCGCCGTCACCAACTCCGGGGCTACCTTCGCCGAGGACGTCGCCAACTACGCCGTCGCGCTCCTGCTCGACGTCCTCAGGCGGATGTCGGCGTCCGACCGGTACCTCAGGGAGGGCTTGTGGTTGAAGAACGAAGACTACCCGCTCGGATTCAAGGTGAGCACCGGCTTTTGTCGAGCAAAGTTTCTTTTGGGTAGTCTTTTGTTGGTTGGAATCAATTGAAAACTTTTTCCTTTTGGGTATATTTCGAGGTCGTCGGAAGGTATTGGCTGTTTCAGCATAATGCATCGTGTTGGACATTTTAGGAAGAGAGTTAGGTGGTTGAAGCCTGCTCAATTGATCCTGGTCTCTTAGTTCTCCTGGTTTTCTTTGGTGTTCAAGCAGTGAGTTCAGCTGCATAGTTGAAGATGCGCGGAGAAGATATTTTTTGTCTGCATTCTGTCCATTATGCATGGACCGGTACTACAGTTCAGATGATGCATAGGAACATATTTGTTGTTGGTCAAGGCAAGTAGAGATTGTCATCGAGCAGTTTAGTTGTGTGCCAGTCTAGTGGTGTGAGTTCACGCGATAGATTTGGTTACTCTGGTGGAAGGATTTAGCATGAAGTTGGCTGGTAAATAGGAAGTTGAATCTGTCAAATTAAGTAACTGGGTATGTTCAGTGTTCATACTATTATCCACTATAATGTTTGTACCTCTAATGTAGAATTCAGGGGCATTTGGCCGTGAGTTAATGTAACGACGAAATATTCATGGAAGAAGATCCTCTGTGGCAATGACAGGGATGCTAGTTGACGATCAGTGAATGCTTGCTATTTTTCTACTGTGGATTTTACTGTTAGGTCTGATGCTGAGTCTAGAAGCTAGTCAGAGCATCTGGGACTTGATAAGAAGTGGTATGACACTGTTGTATTCTCAAATGCTCTCATCGCTTGATTCTATAGTATGCACGTCTGTGGTACCATCCTTTAGGAAGTTGATCTACATGCAAATGTAGATGCAGTGCCAAATTAACAGGAGGTCAAATTCATGAGTTTGAGTGTAGAAATTTGGCCACTAGTTCTTCTAAACGAAGATTCGGGTGGTTATGTGAAGATCTAATGATGAGCATTGCTGATACAAGATCAAGACGGACAAAAAGTCCATTCGTGCATGGTTTCTAGGCATCAGTAGTACCTAACTTTCCATATCTGTGAAAAGTGTCCCATGTCTGGTCATCGAGCAGTATATTTGCTACTGGTTATGGCATTGAGACAGACTCTTACCTTCATATGTTTGTAATTACAGTTTCTTTTCAACACTACCATGCATTTCCTGCCGAGCTTGTTTGGGCACTGGTTGTAGTGTCTGGAACTGATGTTTCCATTGATCGTCTGAAAGTGCTCACTGAGCTTCAAATAGAATAGAGAGCCTATATGCTTATCAAATTCCTTTTATCCAAGGCTGGCTGAAATCCTAAGTTCTAGACTAGGCGATGAGCTTGCAGTGGAAAGAGTGGTCACGGGGAGGTTAAGTAAACGAGGTTTAACGGAAAGTCTCTGAAAGGATAACAGGTATGGGATTGACTCCATGCTTGAACTGAGAGAATAGATTGATAACCCGATCATCCACATATCCTAGAGCTTTAGGGAAAATCACCAGCCCGTAGATTGCTAAAGCCATCATATCCATCCCTGCTTCATCATTAGAGTGCAATTGTTTGAAAGTGAGTAGATCGTGAGTGGGTCTGTCGTCCTCCTCATTATAGTCCATTATAATCATAGTCCTCCCCTGCTATGCAACTCAGCGTCAGCAGCTTCGTGCTGCACTGTAGTATTCCAATATGCGGTTCTGCACGTTCCACCACCTCTCCATTCATTTTCAATACTGATCGTGAAACACCTCCTGTCCAAAACCTTGTTGGAAGGGGGATTCGATGACAAGTACACTAAAGCTCATGATGTAGAAGCACATCTTATAGGCTCCTTCCATTCCATTGCATAGTTGCGCTAGCAGGTACTATGAGCCCTCTGTCCCACGCACCTAAGCAGCTTGCGTGGCATAGTCACTTTGTACAAGTGAAACTAATTTTTGCAGCTCCATTTTCAGTTTCATTAGAAAGTACCCTCTAAGATGCCGAGTGGATTATGACTTCGTGCTTGTATTGTTACAGCTAAGAGGAAAGCGAGTGGGGATTGTGGGACTGGGAAACATCGATTCCCAAGTCGCCAAAAGGCTACAGCCCTTCAGCTGTGACATCGCTTACAACTCGAGGAGTAAGAAGCCATCATTCCCATTTCCTTACTACACAAGCGTCCGTGATCTCGCTGCCAATTCTGATGTCCTCATCTTGTGCTGCGCCCTCACTGAAGAAACCCGCCATGTGATCGACAGAGAGGTCATGACTGTTCTGGGAGATCGAGGGGTCATAATTAACGTGGGGCGAGGCGGTCTCATTGACGAGAAGGAGCTCGTGCAGTTCCTGGTGCGAGGGGAGCTCGGTGGTGCAGGCCTCGATGTGTTCAAAGACGAACCCAACGTGCCGAAAGAGCTGTTCAGTCTGGACAACGTGGTGTTGTCTCCGCACTCGGCGGTCATTACTCTTGAATCATTTGAGGCGCTGGGGGAGCTCACCATGTCGAACCTGAAGGCTTTCTTCTCGGGCCAGCCCTTGTCGTGCCTTGTCCAGGGCGAGTAACACAGGCGAGGCGAGGCGAGGCGAGGCGAGGGAGGGCAGTGTGGGGGCGGAGCGGGTCATTCTTATGGGTGAGAATAAAGCATCAAGAGCTGTATCAACGTTTTTGTTAAACGCTAACATCTCTCGAATGATTCTCATGAATAAATTTGCTTCCTGGCCCTTGGTACTTTTGGATCGATCGTCCTCTACCCGATTAGTCTCAGGATCCCATCTAAATTAGCCCCCCACAATTGTAAAATTACTTCAATTTGGTCCCTTCAAACAAATAATAAATATATCATGAAAAATCTTAAACTTGTATACCTATAACAAATTTACCTCAAAAAATTCATTGATCACCAAAAACCTTAAACTAATATATTTGTGACAAATTTATTCTCGTTAGTTTCCATTAAGTTTTATTGTGAAATTGTCTAATTGAATAACACATGATAGTTGACGGGTATACCAGATTAGAGCTTTATTTTTTGTATTTTGTAGGTTTACTAATTCATGGTTTTTTCGTAATATTAATTCAATTTAATGGAAACTAAATAATGGTAAGTTTGTCACAAATATACTAGTTTCTTAAGTTTTTATGGTTAAAAAATTAGTTTGGAGTGGAATTCATTGCAATGATATTAATTTGGGGTTTTTTATGATTAAAAATTAATTTTGGATAAATTTGTCACTAATATACTATTAATAGTTTTTTTTATAATATTAACCTTTTAATAAAGGCATTTCCAATTTTCCATATGACAATTTTGGCAATGCATAGTGAGTTAGCTAGCTAGATTCCCCCGTCAGAAAAATCATGGGATGATCCGAATACTTGTCTATAGTAAAATCCAAATCCTGCTTAATTACTTTCAAGGTTGTGTTAGAATAATATAAAATTAATTGTTGAAGATTTGAGCACGTCGAATTTGTTGTTAGTATTCTTCAAAATGCTTGATCTCCGGTGGGTGTTAAAAGAAGATTTAAGACGAAAGGATATCAGCATGATTTATGGTGGGCTATGTTTGGGTAGCCCCTCCACCGTTCAACAAAGAGTAAATGCTTTCATATTGAAAATGGGAGGTCTTGTTTGTTTTTCTTTAGTTAAAGAACGTGAGGTTTCTTCATTGTCACAATGAGCAAAGATTTCACATCTGTCTCATTTATCGTTTGTGTGTTTTTTCTTCATCTTTGTGGACTTTCTTGTGTTTCTCATTTAATGTTAGTTAAGCTATCTATATGTCCAACTACTTTAAAAGGTTGTGGACTTCAGAATGTAGTTACACCGAAGCAAAGACCATTTGCATTTCCATTATTTCTCTCTTCGATCTTCCTTTGTGCTTTGTTCCAAACTTCCAAAGATGCCATTATGCTTTTTGGTTTCAACATTTGGTATCATAACTAGAAATGACAAGTTCCAAACTTGAATGGAAAGAATTTTCAACAACTAGTCCGTCTAGATGAAGGTTCTTTTCAAATCGTAAGATTTGTGGAATCCGGTGGAAAATGACAACACTGAAGTGGCCGATGCCGAAGCATTTGAGACTTTAAGAAAGGAGGAGAAAGATGCTTTGGTGGAGTTCGAGAAGAAAGATCACAAAGCTTTGTTTGCTATTTTTCAAGCTGTGGAGGAAACAATATTTGAAAAAATATCGAGTGTGGAGACTACAAAAGAAGTGTGGGATATTTTGTCAAAATTCTACGAAGGCAATGACCGTGTCCAACTAGTGCTTCTTCAAACACTTTAAGATGATTTTGAGTCTTTATGCATGAATGACTCTGAATAAATCTCAATATATTTTGATCATGTGCAAACCATTGTTAACCAATTGAGGGTTAATGGTGAAGAACTCCAAGATGTATGAGTCGTAAAAAAAATCTTGAGGTCTTTGACTGAAAGATTTAACTACGTTGTGGCAGCCATCGAAGAAAGACAAGATGTGTCAACCCTAACATTAGATTGGTTGATGGGTTCATTGTGCTCACATGAGGAAAGAACGAATCAAAAATCCACCGGTTCCAATCCCGAGCAAGCATTGCAAAGTCATGTCGCTCCATCAAATCAAGAAGGCTATCAAGGTGGTCGAGGCCGTGGAGGAGGCCGAGGTAGAGATGGAAATTCAAATTTCACCATAAAATATAAATCCGGATGCCAAGCAAAATCAAGGTATGAGTAGGTGGAACACACACGTGCCACCGATGATGAAGAATATATGGTGTTAGCATGTAAGAAGGATGACCCAAGCAACGTAGACACCAACATATGGTACTTAGATACTAGTTGCAGCAACTATATGTTTGGCCAAAAGGAGTTGTTCTTGTAGTTGAACAAGACGAGTCATGGTGAAGTCAACTTCTGTAATAGATAAAAAAAAAACCCCTAATGCGCAAAGGTAACACTAATATTAAGTCAAAAGATGATACTAATGTTACTATTGGGGATGTTTACTTTGTGCTAGGACTTTTTTGGAATTTGCTAAGTGTTAGGCAACTATCCGAAAAAGGCCACAAAGTTCATATTGAAAATGGAGTTTGCACTATCAGGGGTGTCGACAACAAGTTGACCACAACGATGCAAATGATGAAGAACCGGATATTTCCCTTAACTCTTTAGACAAAGAATCTCTTGAGTTTTCAAGCGCTGGTGAAAGATAGCAATTGTTTACGGCATCTCCAATTCGGGTATCTAAATTTTTGTGGACTAAAATTATTGGTCCAAAAAAAGATGGTGACCGGCATGCCATCGATTGACTGTCCAGATTGTTCATACAAAGGGTGTCTCGTTGGTAAACAACATCGAGACTCTTTTCTAATTGGAAAAGCCAAAAGAGCAAAACAACCATTGGAATTTATACCTATAAACATTTCTAGCCATATTGAAGTGGAATCATTCGGACGAAAAAGGTACATGCTAATTTTGTGGATGATTTTGTCGAAAAAACTTGGGTATATTTCTTGAAAGAAAAATCTAAAACTTTTGGCAAGTTTAGAGAGTTTAAAATCTATGTCAAAAAACATGGTGGCTTTAATTTAAAGAAATTGAGATCAAATAGAAAAGGAGAATTTACCTTAAATGAATTTGACAAATATTGCAAAATTCGTGGAGTGAAACATCAGTTGACTGCCAGCTATACTCCTCAACAAAATGATATAGTAGAAAGAAAAAACATGATAATTTTTTAAATGGCAAGAAGTATGCTAAAAGCTAAAAATTTACCCAAGAAATTTTGGGCAGAAGCAGTTGCGTGTGCTATATTTGTGCTGAACAAGTGTCTAACAAGGAGTGTTCTTGGAAGAACCGAGAAGAGGCTTGAAGCGGCAACAAGCTAGATGTTTCATTCCTACAAGTATTTTAGTGTGTGGCATATCCCCATATATTAGATGAACGGAGAAAGAAGTTGGATGACAAAAGCGAGAAGTGTATCTTCATTAGCTATAGTGACACAACTAAGAGTTATAAGCTGTATAACCCGGTCATTGAAAAGGTAGTCATTAGTAGGGATGTCTAGTTTTTCAAAGATGAAGCCTAAGACTAGAACCAAAAGTGTGAATAGAAAAACATTACCATCAAAGATGAACCATTGGAGGGATATACAAAAAAACCTCTATCATCTTTGACTGGTGGTGAATCTTCTTCACCAACAGCAACTTTAGAACCACCATTATGTCGTTTGTAGTGATTGAGGTAGACTCCAGCAAAATCTAGGGATTATGTGATGACAAGATATGATAACAGTGATAGTGACGGGATCATTAATGAAACTATGGTAAATTTTTGTCTATTTGCTAAATGTAATGTATCCTATGATGAAGTAGATGTAGATGAGAAGTGGATTCAAGTAATGAATGAAGAAATCTATTCCATTGAAAATAATGACAAATGGGTGCTAATTTTTTACCTCTTGATAGGAAGCCCATTAATGTCGTGGGCGTACAAGACAAAGTACAAACTTGACGGTCAGGTGGACCATTACAAAGTCAGACTGGTTGTAAAGGGCTGCAAGCAAAAGCTAGGTATTGATTATTTTGAAGTATTTGCTCTAGTGGCCCAAATGGATACCATTCGAATGATCTTAGCACTTGCAGCTCAAAATCGCTAGAGGATCCATCAAATGGTTGTGAAATCAGCATTTCTCAATGGTGTCCTTGAAGAGGAAGTTTATGTGGAGCAACCACAGGGTTATGAGAAAAAATGGCATAAAAACCAAGTTTACAAGCTGAAGAAGGCATTGCATGGGCTAAAACATATACCTCGTGCTTGGTACACATGAATCAACACATACTTGTTAGAGCATAATTTTCAAAGTGCCCGTATGAGCATACATTGTATATCAAGTCAAGTACTAATGGTGACATAATAATTATGTCTTTATGTTGATGACTTGATATTTATAGGGAACTATGAAAAGATGTTTATTGAATTCAGGAAGGCCATGACTAGCCAATTTGAGATGACGGATTTGGGATTGATGTCCTATTTTCTTAGCCTTGAAGTGAAGCAAACAAATGATGGCATATTTATTTCACAGCAAAAATATGCTAATGATAATTTGAAGCGATTGAAAATGGAATTGCTCAAACCAATTCGAACTCCTATGGTTGAACAATTGGAGCTGAAGAAAGAAGGAATTGGCAAACTGCTGAATCCCAATTATTTTAAAAGCATTGTCAGGAGTTTGAGATATTTGGCTTCTACTAGGCTAGATATTACCTATGGAGTGGGAATTATTAGCAAGTTCATGGAAAAACTGTACCAATCACATTTGCAGGCAACAAAAACAATTCTAAGATATGTCACTGGAACTTGTGATCATGGAATTTTACATTCTTACACTAACAACTTTAGTCTAGTGGGGTACACAGACAGTGATTAGGCATGTGACACTAAGACTCGGAAGAGCACTTCCGAATATGCTTTCTTTCTTAGATCACAAGTAATTTCTTGATCCTTGAAGAAATAGCAAGTTGTTGCACTCTCGACAGTTCAAGCGAAATACACGGCGTTAGCTTCAGTGACATGTCAAGCAATATGGCTTCGTAGGATGATGTGTGAATTGAAACATAAACAAACAAGTCCTACCAAAATGATATGTGACAATAAGTCAACTATTGCATTAGCCAAAAATCTAATTTTTCACATTAGCCAAGAATCTAATTTTTCATGGCAGGAGCAAATACATTAACATCAAGTATCACTGTATTTGTGAGCAACTAAAAAATTGGTGAAATTGAGCTTAATTTCTACAAATCAAAATATCAAATTGTGATGAAACCATTGAAAGCATATTTGTTCGAAAAATTAAAGATGATACTCGATGATGTTAAATTCAAAAATCAATTTTAAGGGAGGCTGTTAGAATAATATAAAATTGATTGTTGAAGATTTGAGCATGTTGAATTTGTTGTTAGTATTCTTGAAAAAGCTTGATCTCTTATGGGTGTCAAAAGAAGATTGAAGATGAAACAATATCAGCATGAATTATGGTGGGCTATGTTTGGGTAGCCCCTTCACCGTTCAACAAGGAGTAAATGCTTTCATATTGAAAAGGGGAGGTCTTGTTTAACTGTCTCATTTATTGTTTGTGTGTTTTTTCTTCAGTTTGTGGGCCTTCTTGTGTTCCTCGTTTAATGTTAGTTAAGCTATGTACATGTCCAACCACTTTAAAAGATTGTGGACTTCAGACTTATAGTTACACCGACCCAAAGAGCACTTGCATTTCTATTATTTCTCTCTCCGATATGCATTGGTGTCTCATTCCAAACATCCAAAATTGCCATTATTCTTTTTTATTATTTGATTACTCAATACAGAAAAGAGAAGCTCCTGTTGGTAATTTGGTCTGGTAAAATTTATTATTGCCCTCATTACTTTTGCACGCGATCACTCGCGCGTCGTTTTCTAGTTCAATTTCAAAACCAATGAAAAATAAGAGTTCAAGAAACAAATGACGAACCGCTGACGTAAAAAGTACCCTTTTGTCTTCACAGCCACGTCAGCAGCATCATATATTATCTTAGTAAATTTAATAATGTCAACGTCAAAAAATCCAACGTGGATCATTAAGAGTACAATCGGAGTCGAATAAAAATAACTCTTTTCTGCCAGAAGGACAATTGTCTAATATTAAATCTCGTACAGACAAAACAACAATAATAATAATAAAAATAAGCAAGCCGGTGGTTGTTGCGTACGAGTCGCGTTTCTTTAATGGTATTATCATTCCGTCGGGTCGCACACCCCACCCACCGTCGGTCAACGAACGATCCGACGATGGACGCCAGCTCCCCCAGGACGACGGCGACCTCCTCCTCCCGGAGGTCCTCCTCCTCCGCCCCTCCGCCCCCGCCCTCCCCTTCGCCGCCGGCCTCCGGGCCCACTTCCGCCTCCTCGACCCGCTCGACTCGCCGGAGCCCGCCCGCTCCTTCCTCTCCCGCCGCTGCCGCGCCGTCCGCGCCCTCCTCTGCCTCTTCACCCCGGCCCTCCCCGTCAAGGCCGAGACCCTCGACCTCCTCCCTTCCCTCGAGCTCGTCGTCGTCTCCAGCGCGGGGCTCGAGCACGTGGACCTCCCATACTGCCGCCGGCGCGGGATCGCCGTCACGAACGCCAGCGCCGCGTTCTGCGAGGACGGGGCCGACTACGCGGTGGGGTTGCTGATCGACGTGATGCGGCGGGTTTCGCACGGCGACCGGTTCGTCCGGGCCGGGTCGTGGCCGGTCCAGGGGGAGCTCCCCCTCGGTTTCAAGGTCGGTCAGCTTATCCATCGTTAATTTCTGAGATGCTGGGCAGAATGCCGAGTCCGTACTTTTTAGATTTTTTGCAGAGTGGTCCGTTTTAAACTTTAGTTTTAGCAATTCGAGGCTTGCACATTCCAAATACGCTCTAAAAATGTAAAAAATGTGTGCTCTGAATTTCCGCGCGGCCCGCGAATTCGATAGTACTCTGCTCGATCTGGAAATGGTAAGTTTGCTATAAGTTGCATAGTAGTTAGCATGGTAACTGACAAAACCATCGTCCAAATCTCGTATCTTGTTAAGGACTTGTTTAAATTCGGCATCATACATGAAAGAGTGACTGGAATCAAAATACATAATCAGCCAGAGAACTTTTTTCCCATATCAATATGAATGTTAATTGAGTGATCTAATCAAGATACCGTTTTTCACTTTGGCGGTTTCGACATGATTAGATGAGCAGAGCACTAAATAGCGCCTGTTTAAGGTGAGTAAATCGGGATTCAATGGATGTGAGGGGATAATCTAGAGAAAGTTTGAGATTTTTATCCAAACAGGTCGATCTATATTATGTATCTGACCTGAATTGTAAGATTGTAATACACAGGTCTATCTATATTATAGCTGCCATGTTTTCACTTGTATGGTGGTGATATCTCGTGAATATTTGCGCTGTTGGTATACTAGCAACCTTACTGGATCTTGAGATGTTATTAACTTCTCATCAGTACAAGGGTCGGATGTAAAGATGCGAGGAAGAAGAAATTGACGGACACTGAGTCACCAAGTGAGATTATACAGATTCGACATTGCATCATCCTGTGATTGCCGTTATATGTTTAATGTAGCCTACATGATTACATAGATGCATAGAAAAGCACGTGAATAATTAGGAGTGTAAGTTCCTTCAACTGGTTCTGAAAGTGATAGCAACATCTCTCACATCAACTCCTCAACGACTTCTTATTGCTTTGCACAAAAGTAAATTTTCTGGTGTTGTCCTAACCGAATGTCAAACATTGCAGTTAGGGGGAAAAAGGGTTGGCATTGTTGGGCTTGGAAGTATTGGCTCCGAGACTGCGAAACGGCTGGCATCTTTTGGATGCGACATTGCCTACTGCTCAAGAAAAGAAAGACCGCACGTTCCATACACTTACTATGCAAATGTCCATGACCTTGCAGCAAATAGCAACATTCTTGTTCTCTGCTGTGCGCTGACAGAAGATACTCGCCACATAATCAACAAGGATGTAATGTCAGCGCTTGGGAATGAAGGCATAATCATAAATGTTGGGCGCGGGGCTCTGGTGGATGAGAAAGAGTTGGTACAGCGGTTGGTGCGAGGTGAGATTGGTGGGGCCGGCCTCGATGTGTTTGAGCACGAGCCCAAGGTACCGGATGAGCTGTTTGTGATGGACAAAGTTGTGCTCTCTCCACATCGCGCCGTCATCACCCCAGAATCTTTAGAAGGAGTGCAGGAACTCATAATCGGTAACCTGAAAGCTTTCTTTTCAAATGAACCTTTGAGGTCACTAGTGCAATATGAATGATGGGGCAATGTAATGACCACAGTTATGAAGAAATGCTCTTTCTTGCCCCAGTTTTGTTGTCAACAGCTGATGGGAGTGTTACTGCCATTTATATATGCTTGAATAAACTAGCAATATACTTTTGAAACAAAGGGTGTGCTGTTTAAGGCTATCATGCTTTTTCATCAATGGCAAGCCATCGATGGGAAATAGGATCTTTATCTAAATACCGTCTGTCAACCAATTTCTTGGAAATTCAGTTTCTGATAATTGAATATGTCAAATATCTGTTTGGGATGATGTTTTCTTGGGCCTATTCTGGATGTACAATGCAAGGGATTTGCAGTCATTGCAGAAATTCCATTTTCCCTAAGATTGGCTTGGTTGAGGGGACCCACCGGAACCGTAGCGAAAGCGAGTCTTCCTAAGCATTTAAGGCTCTGCAGAGGGGGGGGGGGGACCGAGCAAAACCGGCGGTTTCTTGATTACGACCAGCTAAAGCTAGAGTTCCATAAAAGAGAGTTTCCACATGATAGAACCATCGTTGGCCCAAGGTGCCACGAACCACTCATGAGTTGATACATATTTTTTGATGATACATCTGAATTATACGTTGGAATACTTGTTGTCCTTAGCCTCGTGGAAAGCTTATTATACAGGTGACTCTTTTCTTCTGTTCTTTTTAGCCATTTTCTTTTTATGAAAATGCTGCTATAGCTTTTTGTTTCCCTTTTCCATTTACTGTTCACAACAGTGAGTTCACTTTGTTTTTTACTGCAATTGAGTGTGTTAGGGAGTTCAATATAGTTTATGTCTTTAACTTCTCCCAGAATCTCAGTAAAACAACAATTCATCATGCCTTTCATTAAATAGGAGTGACATGGTCACTGACGGTTTACGGATTGCTGGATTTTCTTTTTTAATCCCTATCTTCTGTAAATGTCATTCTTGATACAACTTTCTGGGTGATAAAATCATGTGATTCTCTAATTTGAGGAACATGTAGCGGTTTCATGAGAGATGATGCCTGATTTAGGCTGTGGCGTAATGATTGATTGAAGGCCGTTAGGTCGCATCTCATTCTTATGTTAAACAGGGTCCCTTTTCTTCTGTGTGATGGAAGGTAATCCTTGAATTTTCCATAGTTGACAAGGTGGTACTAAAAACAGATGAGAAAGCATGAATCTTATTTAACACAATCAGGTCAGAAGACCAGACAGCCCCCACCTGCTACAGTGACACAGAACACATTTAATCAACTCACAGACACCTTAAAAAAAGTTTTCTTTCGAGCTAGTGCAGCTAAATCATTACGAGCCAAACAAATGCCAATCATTTCGATGCGGCCTGATTCTTCCTGAAGAGCTTGTGCTCGATGTGCTGAGCAAATGTGCGGGGAGGGAACAGCGCAGGCTCTGCCTCAGTCACCAGCTCAGGCAGCGGCTTGAGGATGATCTTCTCCTTTGGGGGCTCGCAGAAGACGGCCCACGAGATCCTCACCTTCTCCTTGTTGACCAGCCCGCGGTGGAGGATGCTCTTGTACTTGCGATTGCTCAGGATCTCAATGGTGTCCCCAATGTGCATGATGATGGAGTTGGGGACACATTTGGCCGTGACCCACTTGCCCTCGTAGAAGAGCTGAAGTCCAGGGACCATGTTGTGGAGGATAAAAGTCAGGGCACTCACATCCGTGTGAGCCTCGACTCCTAGGGCTAGCTCTGGTTGGGGGCATTTTGGGTAGTAGTTGATCTTCATCTGGAGCAGCATTTCCTCAAGCCCGCCGACTTCCTTCTCCAACCTCCCTTCTTCGAGTCCCAGACTGATTGAGAGTGCTGACAAGATCTTGGTCGCGAGCTGTCTCAGCAGCTTGGCGTACTCGCTCGTCGCAGCTCTGCACGTTGACAGGCAACAAGTAACAAGTCAAAGCTTGCAAAAACAGCTTGAAAAGGACCCGGAGAGCAATGAAGAGAGCGCTAGCAACATTTTGTGATTATGGAAAGGACCAAGAATTTTCTCCCTGTTCATGACCAAGGTCACCATTCAATTAAATACGAATTCTAACTGCGTGTTGCCTTTTGCGCAAACGAAAGGATTCGACTTCGCTCACGTGTAGTCGCTCGGGTGCTTGGGCCAGATGGACAAGTCACGCTTGTCCTCAGGGTAAACGAGGTGGAAGAAGTAGTCCTCCCACTCGAGCTGCCCGCTGGCATTGTTGGCAAGCTTGCTCCCGTAGCCCTGGATCTTCCCGGCACCCTGGTCGTTGGCGTGCTTCTCCTTCTCCTCGATCGGGAGGTTGAAGAACACCTCGCCAGCCTTCTTGACACGCTCGATCAGGTCGTTGGGGATCCCATGGTTGACGAGGTGCATGACGCCCCAGTCGGTGGCAGCCTTCCTGAGCTCCTCGTGGCACCTCTCCCTCACCACGGGGTCTTCAGAGGCTATGTCCTCGAGGTCGATGGTCGGGACCTGAGGGCCCTCATGCTTCTTCTCCTCCTCGAAGATGTCGCCAATGCTTGTGAGCTCCTCCTTCGGCCTCACATACTCCTGCGGGATCGACTGAATGCCACTGCTCGACAAGCTCTCGACTCTACCAGCCACAACGCTCACCATCTTCTCTCAGTAAAACGAAAACGGGCGTGTTTGCCTTCTCTCTCCTTTCTCTCCACACAATGTTGCAAACGCCAAATCTGATATGGTCCAGCTCCAACTTCTCGTGGGGTTTTTATAGAGGATGCCGATCGAAATCTGAGGGAATCGAGAAAGAGGAGATGGGTCCAGATAATTCTTGCGAAACGTGAGAGAGCGTGAGAGAGCAAGGGCCACCAAATACTTTCGAGATAGAGAGAGAAATGACGTGTTTAATTTCCTGGTAAGTTGAACACGTGATGCCTCGCACCAGACCCGAACGTTCTAAGAGTTTCAAAGGTCAACACTGTGGGGAGTGAGCTGAACGGCAGGTCGAAAGCATGGGGAGGGAAGGGCCCTCTTAACCGTCACCGCATGACTCTTTGTCATTCCAGCAAGAAAGGGTGAACCGATATGGAATTCGCATGATTTGACAATTTTTTTTTTTTTTTTTATTTATTGAAGCACAGATTAGTCTAGGAAAAACCTCTTATTATCCACGCGTTGTTGTCTTGATTATTATTCAGAATGCTTTGGGCTCCATATTCCTTGACAATACCAAAGCGAGGTTAATCTTATATTTGAAACGCTGAGCTTATGATATGATCCGAGTAAAGTTTGTCGATCAAACTTTCTAGGAATAAGGTTTTGAACAGCACGGTGAACGGAATTGCACCGCGTTTCCTACTGTCTCTCTCTCTCTCTCTCTCTCTCTCTCTCTCTCTCTTTTATTTTTCTTTTACTGTTGACTTTAAGACCCACAGATGATGCGCAAGAAATGGAAAAAGGAAACGGGTACAAAAGAGGCAAAAGGCGCTTTCGTTCTAGATTCAACGAAGGCCAAGCCACCTACCAAGGTGAAATTCACGTTTCATCTAACCCATCGCTTGTTCAGTTTCATGCTGACAGCCCGGGATAGCCCAACAGCAAATCTCCCAGACTCCAGATTCTTCCGGGGCTGGGATTCATTTTTAAGGGCACCGTACTAGCATCTCACGGCCAGAAGCAATCCAAGTTTTTTTTCAATTTCATACCTAGTGTGTGAAGTGATCAAGCGAGTGCGGCCCGTCCTCCGAAGCTTCTTCTAGAAGCTGTTCATGTTCTCACTAAACGATGATATTGAAAATCAAATACAAGCGAGTGCAAGAAATTAACGGTGAGTTTATTTCGCTGGAAATAAATATATGATTGCTTGCATCGTTTATAAAAATGATTAAATAAAATATATTTTCATTGTCCACGAAAATGTTTAGATATAAATTATTATCAACAGTGAGAGCATTTCTAATTGCCTCAATATTTCAAGTGGTATGAGCAATTTGTTTTTTTTTTTTGGTCAAAATGGTATGAGCAATTTGTTTGTATGAAATCCTATCCAAATCATATATTTTTTGCAAAATAAACGAAGTCATATTGTTTCATTATTTGCATTGTATTATTGAAATGGGTTGTACTTTGAATAACAACGATAACGATGGTGTCCAAAAATTCACTTTCCGTGATTTGCACTTCAATAGGAGAGTGAGCACGTACTTTCAAACCATGAATATGGATCGGACCATTTCATATTTCACGTGAGCTAATACACACATTTAATTCATTTGAACACCTTTTAGGTGAGCGGACATACACATTTTATTCATGTGATGCATAAAGAGCTCATAGATTGTACTTAACACTCAACCATTTTTTATCTAATAAAATGAAGTATGATGAAAATAAAAAGAGGATAGGTCAGTTGTTCACATGCCCTATATAACAATGATTATTGAAATGGGTCATATGGGTCATACTCTGAATAATAACAATAACGATGGTGTCGAAAATTTCACTTTACATGGCATGCACTTCAATAGGAGCGTGATCCCGTACCTTCGAACCATGAACATAGACCAAACAACTTCATCTCACATTTAATTCATGTAACCATCTTTTATGTGAGTGGACATACACATTAAATTCATGTGACCATCTTTTATGTGGGTGGACATACAAATTTAATTCATGTGACACATAAAGAGCTCATAGATTGTACTTAACTCTTGACCATTCTTTATCTACTAGAATGATGTACGATGAAAATAAAAAGAGGATAGGAGTACAATTATTGAAATGGGTCATACTCTAAATAATAACGATACTAGAATGAAGTACGATGAAAATAAAAAGAGGATAGGAGTACGATTATTGAAATGGGTCATATTCTGAATAAGAACGATAGTACAATGAAAATATAAAGAGGATAGGAGTACAATTATTGAAATGGGTCATACTCTGAATATACTCTGAATAATAAAGATAGTAAAATGAAAATAAAAAGAGGATAGGAGCACAATTATTGAAATGGGTCATACTCTGAATAATAATGATACTAGAATGAAGTACAATGAAAATAAAAAGAGGATAGGAGCACAATTATTGAAATGGGTCATACTCTGAATAATAATGATACTAGAATGAAGTACAATGAAAATAAAAAGAGGATAGGAGTACGACTATTGAAATGGGTCATACTCTGAATAATAACGATAACGATGATGCTGAAAATTTCGAACCATGAACATAGAACAGACCATTTCATCTCACATTTAATTCATGTGACCATCTTTTATGTGAGCGGACATACGCATTAAATTCATGTGACCATCTTTTATGTGGGCGGACATACATATTTAATTCATGTGATACATAAAGAGCTCATGGATTGTACTTAACTCTCCACCATTTTTTATCTAATAAAATGAAGTATGATGAAAATAAAAAGAGAATAGGTCAGTTGTTCACATGCCCTATTGTTTCATTATTCCATGATAATGATTATTGAAATGCGTCGTACTTTAAATAATAAAGATAACAATGGTGTCGAAATTTCAATTTCCATGGCATGCACTTCAATAGAGAGTGATCCCGTACCTTCGAACCATAAACATAGATCAGACCATTGCATCTTTTATGGGAGCGGACATACACATTTGATTCATGTGATGCATAAAGAGCTCATAGATTATACTTAACTCTCAACCATTTTTTATCTAATAAAATGAGGACGATGAAAATAAGAAGAGGATAGGTCATTTGTTCACATGCCCTATAAGTTAAAAACCTAGGTAAATTGATTGATTATGGATGCATGGGCTGCTGTGGGCATTGCCCTTGCCTGGCGTGTTTCCCTTGTCAATCTCTGAAAATAACACTCGGAGATGGTACCAGGATGCCTTAAATCTCACGTCGTTTCCATGCGGAGCTTCGCTATCATGGCGAGGCCACTGAATTTGGGAAGCGAAATGGACATGACGTTCGGCGTCCGATGGCGTTTCCATGACCACAACCTAATCGGGGGTGTGCGAGACAGGTGAGCTGGCCGAGAGCTGGAGAGCACGAGCCACCACCAACCACACCCCTCTCTCTCTCTCTCTCTCTCTCTCTCTCTCTCTGTGACATGAAAACGAGGGGCCTCAAGTAGCAGTTTTTCTTCTTCTAGGCTGTCCTGGTTTCAAGAGGTAAGCATTTCATCAGAACAATCTGCAAAAGGGAAAGAAGATATACCAATGTGAAGTCCTAGCTAATCTATGGGCGAGGACATTGTTTTGCATGCAAGAAGCTGGGAAGAGACCTACTTTGTTACTTTCCAGGTCAAACACTATAAAATTGTATGGGGGTAGACAGCATCATATGGTAAGTCCAAAAGTTTACATTTCAACCCATTTGCAGGAAAAATTAACCGGGTCGTCAATATGAATAGGCCTGCGATTAGGGTACAAATTATCATTAAGCACACGAGCCGCTGTCGGCAACCATAAAAAAATAGTATTAGTATTGATGACCATTAATCAAATGTTAACACGTAATGACATATTATTGGCAATTGTCGTAATAGAGTTATTCGACGAAGATATCGATTAAAAATGTCAATAGATTACCGATTGAAACACCAAGAGAAGCCTGGATGCTTAGAGGGCATCAAAATGCAATTATTGATTTTGAAGTTGAAATGACGTGCGAACAAAGTAACAAAGTCAAGTAAATCATAAAGTAAGAATGGATGTGGTGAGAGAGACACGAAGGATCAAAACACGATTTTAAGGGAGCATTTGCCTGAAGACGAGATCATAAGATCATGAGAACATGGGCCCAAGATTCTCAAAGATGTGAAAGCATAGCTATTGGCTATGACCGCACAAGGACTTCTCCCAAATAGTTATATCATAAGGATTATAAATATCAGCGTTCATCTATAAAAAGACCACCATGTACATGTTATATTTCAATTCTTACACATTTAGTTAAGTATTCAAATTCTCGTTATCAATTAAATTCAAGTGTGTATCTTTATTGTATATCCCAAGTGTCATGTCGATTAAATTTTGACATATTTTGTGCACATTTGGTTCTATTTGAATTGATTAGGATTTTAGATTTTATTGATAATTAAATTTTGATGCAGTCTTTGTAAGTTCACTTCCGTTCAAAATAAAGTTGTCAATTCTCTTATATATCGGCGATATTTCCTATGTAGAATTGTCACGTCATTTTTGACTCAAATTTGGACAAAACATAGTTAGATGTGACACTCCGTAGGCTAAAAGATGAAAAAACAAGATACTATAAAAAAAAAAATAGAAAAGAAAACCAGACTAGTCTTGTTGGGGTCGGTGCAAGGAACTAGAAACACAAAAAGATGAAAACAAAAGAGACTAAAAAAAAAAAATAGAAAAGGACGGGGGGAATTAAAGTTGACGACGGAGGAACTAGAAAAAGTGACATTCAACGTTTCTTGTTCCCACGACCTAACATCGGGTGCCTGGATTTTTAATTACATTTATTAAAAGGTCACCTCAAACTTAAGATATAGGTTATAACGACGTTTCACTTTAAAAGCTTATAATAAAGGGTTAATACCTTAAAAAATCATAAATGGATACGTTTATGATAAATTTATTTTAAATTAATATTTTTTACCATAAAATACTCCAAACCGGTGCTCTTATAATAAATTTATCACAAGTAATCATAAAAAATCCAAAATTAGTATACTTGTGATAAATTTACTCAAACTAATTTGTTCGATCGCTACAAACATCAAACTAATACATTTGTGACAAATATATCATCTGTTAAATTGAATAAATAACACAAGAAACCACAAAAGTGATACAACTATGACAAACAAATAATAAAATCACAAACTAGTATATTAGTTCACTGTCACGTGTCATTTAACTCAGTAATTTGATGATAAAATTTAACGGAAACTAATAAAAGATAAATTTATCACAAATGTACCAAGTTTATGATAAATTTGTTAAAAGTTTACCAGTTTTGGGTTTTTCAATATATTAACCTTATAATAAATAGGTTTTAGTGATTTGGTTACATCCACATGGGTTTCATTCAATAAATAGCTCGGGCTTAGCTTACTTTGTTCCTTCTTCATCGGTCTCTTCTCTCTTCCTCTTTGATTTTGTGACTTGCGACCTCCTCCATTCATTCACTCTACTTATGCCATTGTTAGGTTTTGTTCAATTTTTGGCTCGCAACATCACACTACTATGACAAATTGCGCTTATGAGGAAACCTAAACTTTCTCCATCACCTTCATGTCCCGACCATAACCCGATTCCCAAGCTCCCTCACTAACTTGATAAGTATATGGAGCAACCCATTCTTCAAAGAGTTATAATTTAAAGAGAAAAGTCAGTTAAAATGGATTTTGGGTTAGGTTCAGTATGGATCATTAAATCTGCTATGAATATAAATTAGTCAATACGGATCAAACCATTTTCAACCCAACCCTCTTGTTTGACAAGTCTATAGAGGAGATTTGCTTCTTCTTCTTTTTTTCTTTTTTTGTCAAAAGGTCTACATAGGATTTTGAAAGTGTTTCAATGAAGAGCTCCTAGCAGTTTCCTAATTAAGTTGTTGAACCTCGACCAATATAGATCCTAGACAAGCTCAAGTTTCATTCATTTTTCTAAACATTGTCTCGACCTACCTTTTTGTCCAAAGGCGAAAATGACTTAGGTTTAGGGGTACTGCTTGAGAGAGGGGCCCACAATCCTCAATTAGGCGCAGGCTTTTTTAAGCCCATACCATGTGCAATGTTAGAATATTCAATTTTAGCTTTAATTAAGACCGTTAAAAGAGTGAGTTGGGTTAGGTTTGGGTCGGGTCGAAAATGATCTAACCTATATTGACTTATTTAATCCATCTTGACTCATTTTCATGCATTGTAAATTTCGTGACTCATACTTGACCCGATCCATACCCAACCTAACCCATATTTTAGGTTGATCCACTCCCACCCATTTAATTCACTTTAAGCTCTTTATATATATATATATCAAATTTAAAAAGTAAAGTAAACAATAAAAAAATGTGAAAAACCTTTAACTAAACATAAGAAAACTTATTGCTTATGATATTTTTTTTTTAAAAAAATGGTATTGCTAAAACATTTTAATGCAATGCAAATTTAATGGACAATTTTTATAATTTTTATAAAATATATTTTTTTAAATCGAATGTTTAATTATTTTTTAAATTTTTAAATCATGTTTTTAATTTAATTTCTTTTTATTTTTCTCTTTTATTTTTCCTTTTTCTTCTTCTTTGGTCTACTACTGGCCACAATGACGGCTAGTAATTGGCCACAGGCGAGGTTGAGCATGCCCAACACTAGCGAGCTTGAGTCTTGCTAGATCTAGTGAGCTCGAGTCTCACCTAGTCAGTCACTGGCCATTGTTGTGTTGGCCACTGACTAAGGAAGGAGGAATAAGAAAGAAAGAAAAACTATAAAAAGGAAAGAAAAAGAAAAGAAAAATGAAATATAAAAATATAATTTTGATTTTTATATTTAAAAAACATTTTTATAAAGTTAAAGGAGAAAATAGAGTGTGAGGCTTGGGTTGGAAAATAGATTTTTAAGTCCAACCCATTTAAGACCCATTTAACTAGTCTTTTCAAAATGTAAATGACCCATATATGACCTACTTTGAAATTTAAGTGACTCATGTATGACTCATTTATGATTTAAATGGGTCATATATGGGCTTCAGACTCATTTTGACACCTTTAGCTTTAATTGACCCTATGAGTATTTTGTATGAGGAGTTGCTATTAGCTTACTAGGGCCAGCTAGAAACTAAGTAAGATTTGTGAGAATACCTCATTTTTTATGCAATCAGAAATCTTAAGTCAAGAACTTAATTACATTAGTATTTACTAGTGTCCATTTGGTACCTAAACTTGATTATTTATTAACTAAGGCATTCATGTAGTTTTTTCAATAAACATGAGTCCTAAGGTTCTCATCTACTAAATGTCGGTGCAACATATTTGGGTTTATCATGATCTTAAGGTCTATCCCAACCAAGCTAAAAATGAAGATGACAATCAATGTATCGAAAGTGCACAATTAAGAAAAATCAAAATGAAAATATATAAACAACGACTTAATATTTGTTTCTAAGAACATTCAAAACCCTATTATGAAGCCTTACAAGCTCGTTCAATTTTGAGTTTAATTTTTTATCCAAAGTTTTTACCTTTTCATTATAATTTTAGGAAAATATAATACTAACCCTACACTGGTACTAACGCTAGAAATCTAACCAAACTAAACAAAATGTAATTTCGGAAATTTTTAATTTAATTTTTGATAATTTCGCAAATAGGGATGAGGCTGGCCCAGGAGCCCAGACTAACGATGGGCAAAATTCGGGCTTTTATATTCGGCCCGTCTCCACTTCTAACTTAATGAGCCCAATTCAGATTACACCTATGTTGAGCCCAATCTGCCAAAATCGAATTCAGCCCAAACTCATATAGACCAAAGTAAGCCCAGAACAAATCTAAATCAAACCAAACCCAAATTCACTTAAAACCAGAAGCCGCCCAAAAATAAAGATTAATATCACAAAAAATCTCAAATTATGTTTACTATAACATAAGTACCATGAAATTTTTTTCATGACTATATTTTGTGTCATAAAAAATCCTAAATTTATACCGGTGTAACAAATGCATCCTCGATAGAATTTAAATAGATGATACATATATATATGTCACATATGTATAGGTTAGGATTTTTTTCATTAAAAAAGAAAAAACAAAGTTTGGAGTATTTATGTTATAGTGAGCAAATTTAGGATTTTTGATTACACAATAAAAGATTCGGGTATTCGTGTTACAATGAGTATAATTTGAAGTTTTTTGTGGTATTTTCTCAAAAAAAATAAATGGCCTTTCTCTTTTGAGAAATCGGACATATAGGCCCATGTATGCTTATAAGATCAATGAAGAATCCAATGAATTCTTTGTAAGATCAAATCGAGGCCAAGTCGATCCACGTGTCATGCAGTCGATGGATGCGGTCGATGAGATCTATCCACGTGTCCTCCTTCCATCCAATTCCAGGTTCCTTAAAATCACAAACGGGGAGCACCCAACGTGATGACATGGCAGCCTGAGGTTACCAGTGAAAATTACCGTTTGGTCTTTCGAAGGCAAAGGGACAAAGTTGCCGTTGCATTTCCCTCCACACGTTGCTCCGCCACCTTATCTTCACAATCTGTCTCTCTTTCCCTCCAAATATCAACTCAAGAAACGCGAGATGCAATAAAAGAAACGATGAATTGGCCGTCAATTAACGCTGATCTTCCTGGCCTGTTCAGTTTCTTCGCTTCACACCGCGTACAAGCCGAGCTTCTCCCTTGACTTGGTATTTGGACATGGCCACCACCAAGTTAGGGGCTACCCTGACATGCCACCGTCTGTTCACTAGGCCCGCTCGGAAGCCCTCGAGTGCTTTCGGGTCGTCCGTTCCCGGCGCGGCGTCATGTTCTTCCTCTTCTTCGAGGGCCCGACCATTCGATGGACGGCAGCTGGGGGTCCGGGGGCGTGTCCTCGTGATCCCGGTGAAGGCTACTGCTGATCAACAAGGTCGGTATGGTCGTAGACCCCTTAATTCCGATGGCATGATTTCGTGCCTCTTGAGTTTTTGAGAGCTGTAGCTTGTGATTTACTGATGTGGCGGTCCAGAAATTTTATGCGCGACACAAAATTAGTCAGGATCACGGCGAAGATAGGAGCCATGCGGCTTCCCATCAGAGCTCTAGGATGTGGACTCATTTTGCTTTCCATTTAAAAGTCGGATGGCTGATTTATATGATACAAATCGCGACATCGTCTGTTTTCATAGGTTCTTTTGGAGAAATTGGTCTCGCGTTTTTAGAGATTGATGAAAGTGAATCAGTTAAGTCCTCATGATCTGATTACATATCAGCTAGCGGTCTGAGATCACCGTATTGGCTGGTCTGGGTCGTCCTCGAAAATCATGTTTGCCAAAACTGGAGTCACCACGAGTCAATTGGGATGATAGAAGGCTTCCTGGGCGTATATAGATTTTAGCTTGGCAATGTCTGATTATGGCTAACAGGCGGCTCTCGTTTTGACCTTTGAGCACTTCTCAGGCAAGGTAGAAGAGGGCAAGGTAGAAGAGGGAGAGTCCGATGTCGAAGATAGCAATGTTCTGCCATATTGCAGCATAGACAAGAAAGAGAAGAAGTCCATCGGTGAACTTGAACAAGACTTTCTTCAAGCAATGCAAGTATGGAAGAACCTGAGTACCTTTCAATTTTTTTTTTCTTCCCTATGAGATCTATTTTTTATGGTATGCATTGTTTCACCGTATACATACACTATTTGCTGCTGTTATACAGGCATTTTACTATGAAGGGAAAGCAGTCATGTCGAACGAGGAATTCGACAATCTCAAGGAGGAGCTCATGTGGGAAGGAAGCAGCGTCGTCATGCTATGTATACTCCGAAATGAATGATTGAGCCAGACAATTCAACTGTTGCATAATCATCATATTATTTGTCGAAACCTATCGGATGCACTTTCACTGACTTCTTTGCATCATGTGTGATGCAGCTTCCGATGAGCAAAAATTTTTGGAAGCTTCAATGGCCTACGTGTCTGGCAATCCAATTATGAGTGATCAAGAATATGACGACCTGAAATTGAAACTGAAGGTCACTATCATAATTCTCGGTTTGGAATGCAGCTGTAGATGCTAGCATCATCAGCTTCTCTGTTTCTGAGGATAGATAGCCATTAAGATTGCACATTGAGTGACAGAACTGGTGCAGCGTGTTCGACAAGCCATTGATGCAGCTTCATTCAATGAGCATCTGCACCATCTTGCTCCATATAGAAATATGAACATCCATACCACAGACAATATGTTATATCCCTGTTTGGACCATGAACTGTGTTTGGAATGTGAAACTTGCCTGCTTCTTCAACAGAAACTGCATGTTGGGGGTGATAATCAAGATTAAGCAAAACTTTGCATGCTTTATCCTTCCTTCTTGTCCTTCCAATAAAACAAGTGTTTCATCGCCTCTGCTTTTTTTTTTTTTTTTTGGTAGACTGACGGGAGCGAAATCGTTGTCGAAGGCCCACGATGCAGTCTCCGCAGCCGAAAGGTTTATCTTTCTTCTGTGTTTCCCTCTCCTTTTTGAGTACTCAGTATATTCTTTCCTCCAATAGGCTCAGGCATTACTGACTAATCCTCCCATGATAGGTCTACAGCGACCTTTCTGTTGATTACTTCAAGATGTTGCTGTTGAATGTCCCAGCGACTGTTGTTGCGCTTGGACTGTAAGTAGAATTTCGTTTCACCAACATCTGTTTGTAACCTGAAGATCATTTCACGTTATTCCCATTTTGCCAACGGAGTTCATTTTCCTCCTAACCCGCTCTTTCGTGGTCTTTAAGGTTCTTCTTCCTGGATGATATAACTGGATTTGAGATCACATATCTTTTGGAGGTAATCGGGAATCGTTTCTTTTTTTCCCTTTATTTCTGCAGCTGTTGGTCTATTGAAACAGCTGCTTGCTTCAGTGGACTTGTAGCTCGCGCTGTCTCTGTTATTTTTCCCTTCAGAAGAGCTTAATATTTCTCACAGCTTCCATGTTGTGACTCTATATTACTTACTTTTTATTTCACTCCTCCAGCTGCCGGAGCCATATAGTTTCATTTTCACATGGTTTGCGGCTGTGCCAGTCATAGTCTGGCTGGCTCTATCACTGACGAATGTGATTGTGAAAGACTCGCTCATCTTAAAGGTCAAGCTTCATCATAATCCATCACTTAACATTTTCAGCAATCTTTATAATGGAACTGTACATAAGGATTATTGGGATTGCAGGGTGCCTGCCCCAACTGCGGCACGGAGAATGTCTCCTTCTTTGGCACCATATTGTCCATCTCCAACGGTGGTACAACTAACAATATTAAATGCTCAAAGTGAGTTGGAAGATATTTTCTCCACCTGTGCTATGTTTTACTGCATCTTTCACTCTGCTTTCCACTGTTTTTCCGATCAAGTAATTACTAGTTCTCTATGGTCCATGCCGGTATTTTAATTTATTCTTTTTTTGCTTCAGCTGCGGAACTGAACTGGTGTATGACAAGAAAACACGGTTGATTACGTTGCCCGAGGGAAGCCAAGCTTGATGAGAGGTATGTAACTTAAGCGCTCAAGCTTTTCGTTTTCTTTCCTAACCCTGTCAGGTTTTCTGACGGAAGTCCGCGCTGTAATATCCTCACAGAGCATTCCAAACCCAACCCCCCTCATTCTTCTTTGCCGTTCCTTTTTGCATCAAATTCAGATAGTAGTGCTCAATAGTTCCGATTCCCTCATCATTATGCAGGGTCAATTATTGCTCAAGTGTTTACAAGATGAATATGCCTGTGCGAGATTCAGATTCAACATGCACCGTGTTATGAAAAGCCGAGAAAATTGCTACCGCGTCATGACCTTGGTTTTGAGGAGAAAGAAACAAGACAGTTGTACAATATCTGTCAGTATAACAATGATTAATTGCGAGTGATGTTAATATGTCGAATTTCAGTTACATGCTGCTAGTAAATACCTATGATAGCATCTTAACTAGCACTGAGAAAAGAGCGTACAAATGGTTTTTGGATGAAAGATCATGTATCTAAAAGTTCTCATACTTCAGCCTCAGTTTGCCATAATAATTCTCCAACTTCTCGCTTTCTCTTTGAGACTGGTACACAGAAGTAGCTTGGTTACAGGAAGTTTCTTGAACTTCAGCTTTGGGTTTCCCTTTCTCATTAGCATGTCACTGAGTAATCCCAATGAAGTTCAGATAAGATTAAGAATTTGAATGCTACTCAAGCTTCCGTCACAGATCAAATTTTATCTAAATATCGAAACCAAGAAGAAGTCAACGATATGTGATGACAACAGCGTAGTCTCCTCCTAACCTGTGGCCGAATAACTAGCTTCTACTTTGCGACGACGGCTTCTCTATCTAGTTCCTGGCTTTCGGCTTCAGATCTAACCTGACTCGTGATTCAGTATCGATTGAAAAGCTGAACAAATTTAAACAATTGCCACATTGTAAGATACATTCACTTTCCGTTGCTTGAGCAAAATAAGCCAAGAAATACTAATTGCAACTTTCGAACACTTTCTTTTTGGGGTTTTGATCATGTTCCTAATTTTTGCCCCTTCTCGAACCCTAAACATATGCATTGTAGAAAACTTGCGACCACGCCTTAAGGCCCTCAACCAAGTAAGACATTGAGCCTCGCACGTTTGCTGTCTCCTTTCCATCCAAATTCTCTCAAACCCGAACCAGTCTAACCATCGAATAGTTGACTCCAAACAATAAATATCCTAAGCACCATAGCGCAAAACCAAATTCGTTTATATTTAACCTACTCCTTTTGACTAATATACATGGGGCCAAACCTCTTCGTGGGCATCACGAAGTTCAACACTCTCTCTCTCTCTCTCTCTCTCTCTCTCTACGCCTTGTGTAGAACCAAATATATATATGTATAAGAGGACGCTATTGAAATTGGGTTATGTGCTTGCGAGTGTACATAATTTTTTGTGGGAAGCACTCTGTGTCGTGCCCGAGAACCAGCAAGAACAAACCATCCATGGCTCCTTCGATTCGCTCATGGAGGTTGTGGTCTTTGGCATTGATGCTTGCCACAGTAGTTGGTGAATATGGTTCAGCTATGGGTGGCGGGAGCTATGGTTATGCTCCTAGCTCCAGGGGGTTTCAACCTAGCCCATGGTCCCTTGCTCATGCCACTTTCTATGGGGACGAGACTGCCTCCGAGACCATGGGTACGGCTGTTGTTCCATGTGATCACCGTCTTAATCAATTGCTTTTATAATTTGCATTGCAAATTTGCAATGGCCATACTTCTTTGTTATGTCCATCCTCTCTGGTCCATTGTTCAAGTATTTTTGTAACTGATATCGTTAAGTACATAAACATGAAGTACATATCTATTCATTAGAGAAATCAACCGTGCCTCCGTTTCCAATTTCCAGGAGGGGCATGTGGATACGGGAATTTGTTCCTCAATGGGTACGGCACTGCGACAGCGGCTCTGAGCTCGACCCTTTTCAATGACGGGTACGCTTGTGGGACATGCTACCAGATCAGGTGCGTGCAGTCGCCCTGGTGCTTCAGCGGCTCACCTTTCACTACTGTCACGGCCACCAACGTCTGCCCACCCAACTGGTCCCAGGACTCCAACAACGGTGGGTGGTGCAACCCACCCGCACCCATTTTGACATGTCCAAGCCCGCCTTCATGAAGATCGCTCAGTGGAAGGCCGGCATTGTCCCTGTCATGTATAGAAGGTAAACACCAACATTTTCTCTAGCCCCTACTTAGTGTATGGCACTAAATTATACACAGCTTCTGGTTATAATGAACTCCTTAAAGACATGCACGTGACAATTCGCCCTCGGGCCGCACTCAATACCCGACCAAGGTTCACATCCAAATCCATTCGTGACTTGAAAAGCTGTGGCAATATTTGCAGAGTACCCTGCATAAAGTCAGGAGGGCTCAGATTCCAGTTCCAAGGGAATGGTTACTGGCTCTTGGTGTACGTGATGAATGTGGGAGGAGGGGGCGACATCGCCAGCATGTGGGTCAAAGGAAGCAAGACTGATTGGATCAGCATGAGCCACAACTGGGGCGCTTCGTACCAAGCCTTCTCAAGCCTTGGAGGCCAGTCTCTCTCCTTCAAGCTCACCTCCTACACCACCCGAGAGACCATCATTGCCTACAACGTTGCCCCTGCCAACTGGAACGTAGGGTTGACTTACCAAGCCACTGTCAATTTCCACTAGAGAGAGAGAGAGAGAGAGAGAGAGAGAGAGAGGAGGCAGAGAGTCAATACTAATGATATGCTCCCCTTTTGTTACTTTCCTTTTATAAGCTAATCCCCCCCCTCCCCTTTTCATCTTCTTTTTCCTGGAGCAGTAGGTCGTTGAAGGAATTCTGCGCGGCCACCTTTGTAATTTTTGTTGTGTTAAAAGGAGGTATACTTATCCGTCTGTAATAGTCATTACATGCACGTGTACTACTTGATGAAGGGGTTCAAATGGGAAGGAAAGAGAATCCTTTCTATGACTCCACAATTCGAACACTTCTTTCGGATATCCTCTTGGCTAAATTCCTGTATAAAACGAGTTTGAGGCTCCAGTGGAGAGAAGAAGACGGAAAGAGATTACTGAGAAAACACTTTCTGATGAATGACAATATTACAACTCCGATGTTTGACCTATATGTGAAACTTTCGGGTCTGCTGAACAGGAGCCAACTGGAAGGGCCATGCGAGGCAACATGAGACCCACCAAGGTTGGTGTAGTGGGGAACATATTTATCAACTACATATGAAGCAAGCGTGGCATCCTACCTTTTCCTTGAGCATGCCAAAACTCTCTCTTTTTGGTTTCCAAATATTTTATTTTCTTGATCATATGAACTTTCATCATACACCCACCCTCCCAATCATTGCTCTCAACATGCTCCACTGACCCCAAATTTGAAAATTCCTTCTTTTCTTTTTTCTTTTTTTCTTTTTTCCTTCTTTCTGGGAATTCTTTAGACAAAGTAAAGATTTGTCTCTGCAGAAACTTCACCTTGCGAAAAAAAAGGTCCGCGATTGAGAAGAACTCAAGCTACCCATGGGAGAAGCAAATGACTGCATCATGCAGTGAGGTAAAAGGTGTGACCTTTGACAACTGGAGAAAGAAAAAAAGCTTTATAGAGCTTCTTACTTTCCTGGAAAAGTTGCTGAGAAAACGCAATCTGCATAATGAAGGTTGTGTGGTGGTGACGCCTAGTTTTTTAGAATCTCGAATGCCCAAAAAAACTTGCGATTTACCAGCTACTTCATTCATCCTCAACCCTGTAGATGAAAGTAGGACCCTGTCGGATCAAACCTTTCAACTTTGACCTAATGAGAAAACATGCCTGTCTTTTCTGTCTATCCAAAACAAGCTTCAGACTTTTTCTTTCTCTGGACTTGCTTAACTTTCAATCAAGTGTTTCTGCATCATTTCCCTCAACCAGTGCAGGCTCTTTTCTCTTTGCAACTTCTCTCCTTCTATCTATAACTAAGAAGAAGTTGGCTCTGAGAAGGTTTTTTGGACCTCTTCTAGCGCCTGTACTGAGAGGTGATCAGTGAGCGCATATTAATTTTAGAAGCAGAAGAAACCTAACACTCTTTTTTAGCAGTCTCTCATCATATAATGGGATCTCGTTTTCCTCTCAATTTCTTGCTTCTTGTCCTGGCATTAGCCTCACCACAAAATGTCCTAGCTCAAGAGATTAAATTGCCGCATGTCCTCGATCTTCTGATCCGTGACTACACGTTTAAATCCAGCAGCCAGCAGATCAAGACCGGAGTGATACATGCTGTGAACCTGCCGAAGAATCTCTCAGGCATCCGAGTTGACACTGTGAAGTTCCGGTGTGGCAGCTTACGCAGGTATGGCGCGCAGGTGAAAGAATTCCACTTGGGCATCGGAGTGACAGTCCAACCATGCGTGGAAAGAGTCATGCTGATCAGGCAAATCTTGCAAAACAACTGGTCTTCCATATATTACTCCAATTATGATTTATCTGGGTACCAGCTAGTTTCTCCAGTGCTGGGCCTCTTAGCTTACAATGCCGGTAGCCATGGAAATTCCAACCCCGCCACTGCAGCGTTCGAGCTTGGTATCACGGCCGGAGAGAAACCCATCACAGTGAACTTCACTGGCGTTGCCACACTGGATCACAGGCCTGGAGTCGTGCCGATGTGTGCCAACTTCGAATCCAATGGGAAGCTGACACTGGCCAATCAGGTCGCGCCTTCAGTCTGTTTGGCCACGAGGCAGGGGCACTTCGGGCTGGTGACCGAGCTGCCGCCAGTGCAGATGAGGAAGCAAGTGAGCAAGTGGAAGGTGGCAGTTGGGGGATCGATTGGGTCCATGCTGGGAGTGTTCCTGCTCAGCCTGCTTTTTGTGGCATTGTTCGTGAAGGCAAAGAAGAAATCGAGGCGGGAAGAGATGGAGAGGAGGGCTTACGAGGAAGAGGCACTGCAGGTTTCAATGGTTGGCCATGTAAGAGCACCAACTGCTTCCGTCACCAGGACTGTGCCCATCATTGAGCATGAGTACGCTCCTTTTCCTACTTGATCAAGAGTTCGAAATTTCAGACATTGCCAAATACACATAGCTATTGCTTCTTTGTAAGATTTAAAAGCTGACAACAAAATAGGAAGGGGCTAAGAGAATTTTTGGATGCTGGAGCTCAAATTTTCGCAGGCAGTCCCATGTACTGTGTGAACAAACAGAGGAACAAAAAGTTCTGGTTCTTGAGCTGAATGTATTCATCGAATTTTTGTCGTCTGAAATTAGAGGAGGGATAGTCTTTTGCCCTTCCTGCTTCCTGTCTCTAGGAAGCAATTGATTCTAGTCATTACTACTTTGTATTTGTTGTTCGCCATTTTGGCTGTTCATCTGTTAGCATGGCAAGATTTAAGTGCAGACTTTATCTTCTCCTGATCTCCATATACATCATCTGCTATCAATCGAAACATCATGTTTTAGCATATTCATGAACCAGGTGACGCCGGACTGTGGCTGTTCTGTGTAGTTTGGTGAATTAGTTGCGGTCGCCGTGTAGGCCTGTCATGACAAGAGAGGCGGAGATCAGAATCAACAGGCACGGCAATAGCGCCACAAAGTAGCGAGCTGCGCCTTGCATTCGCCGTCCAAATAATCGCACCCTCTTTCGCACCCTCTTGTCAACATACGGGTCTTTCATTCTGAAGTCTTCTGGTGTGAAGAAGTTTCCTGAGATACTATTTTGATCATTGATGCATCGATTCACAGCCGACGGGTCGATCGCCAATGATTCCTACTAGAAAATATTCTAATAGATGATTTGCATAGCCTTTGCTGGAAACTGTCATCTTGAGTTAGCTGTAACCTCCAGAATTACCATAATGCTGTGAATAGCATTAGATTCATCAAATCCACATATAAGAAACTGCAGATTTAGTGCACAGATTCAACATTTATCATTGTATTCGATGTCGAAGTGAAGACATAGTTACATGAATTTCGTGCGAGAGATTACATTACACCCGTCTACGACATATACAAAATCAAAATATGTAAATAGGATATTACACTTTCGTCTCCATATTTTTTAAAAGGCATTCGATCTTAGTCTCATTATTTTATTTTGTGATGATGCTAGTCCTTGAATGATTCATTGATGAACATCGAAGTGTCGTTGTTGCATTCCTCTGAACCCGAAGGGCATGTCAAACCAATGTCAATTACTAATGTGCAACATGAGTCAAGTACAAGTCTCCATTGCCAACATCAATAACCTTTTTCGCCTAATTATGAATGATAATATGGTGAAAGAGCTTAGCCATCATCAATAGATAATTTGAGAACTCGACTTCAATAAAAACAAATGTACAAACATCAACAGATACATACCGCCGTCTTCCTCAAGAGTGCATCAAAAATGTTCAATGTTACCACAATGGAATCATAAGATGATATGATCGTGATTTCACGGCAATTGTATCACAAATACTTATGCTTACATTTTATAACAAGTTCGTTTATAGTACGGAATTTTATAGAAACTTATCATTTAATAATGGAATTTTGTTACCAATTCAATTCGCTTTATCCAACAAGAAGTCGCTAGAGCCTAGAATATCAAATTTGTTTTGATTGATCTAAGAGAAGACATAAAGCAAGCTTAAAAAAGAAATATTTTACTATATTAAAACAAAAAAATGGGTTCAAAGAAGGAATAATTATTTCACAACAAATATCGTTGAAAATCGTATATACAGATGTATTTTATACAAAAGTAGGAGTATCTTTGCCGATACGAGAGACCTTCCAAGTTCCATGTGCTGACAAATTCCCAGCTCAGGAAAGGCCAGGTTACCTGCCCTCAGGATACGTGAAAAGACGTTGCAGCCCCCGCTCAGCACCCGAATTTTCCCAGATCTACCCAAATTTGGCGCAAGAAAAACCTACTTTTTCCCGGGAAAGAGTGAGAGACAGAGAGAAAAAAGACGAAATTTTTAACACTCCATCAATCGTCAAGAATCTCCATCACTCCTCACCCACAACTCTCTCTCTCTCTCTCTTGCAAGTCCTCCATGGACGGCGGCTCCGCCACGCCGCCGCCGCCGCCGCCGCCGCCGCGCGCGCAGCTCAACCTGCCCCCGACGATGCCCCGCGACGCCCTCGCCCTCGAAGCCCCGACCCCGCCCTCCGATCACGTGAGCCGCATGATCAATTCGGCCCACAGCCAGTCGCCGTCGAGGGCAATCTACTCCGACCGGTTCATCCCCAGCCGATCCGGCTCCAACTTCGCCTTCTTCGGCATACGGTCCTCGCCCTCGCCGCAGTCGGCCAGCTGCTGCTGCTCCTCCTCCTCCTCCTCCGCTTCCTCCTCTGCTTCCTCCCCCGCGGCGGCGGCGGCGGCGGCGCCGGAGAGCAAGGAGGAGGCCTCGTCGTCCACGTACAATGCGCTGCTCCGCGCGGCGCTGTTCGGCCCCGACACCCCGGACAGAAAGGAGTCCCCGGTGGTGGGGCGGAACATCTTCCGGTACAAGACCGAGACGAAGCGGTCGCTGCACGCGCTCTCGCCTTTCGGGTTCGAGGACGCGGGGAATGTGGTTAGCCAGAGCCCCGTGAAGGCCGCGAGGAAGGTCCCGAGGTCGCCGTACAAGGTGAGGAGCTTTCTTGATTGGTTCTTGGAGGGGGTCTTCTTACGATTCAGTATGGTGTGATTAGGAAACTGATGGTTACTTAGGCAAGAAACAAGGAGGGTGTGGCCGAAACCACGGAGGATTGTCTATTCACTCGGAAAATTGCTAGTTGTAGTTATGGATTTGTAGAAAGAACCTCCTTTTAAAGCGGGAGATTTTGTGTTTCTTGGATTAATTTTAGATGATCGTGTGCTTGTTCTTTTAGGTATTGGATGCGCCTGCATTGCAGGATGATTTTTACTTGAATCTTGTGGACTGGTCTTCACATAATGTGTTGGCCGTGGGGCTGGGGAATTGTGTCTATCTATGGAATGCTTGCAGCAGCAAGGTGAGTCTTCACACACTCTCTTGAAGTGCAGTCTCTTTCTTAAGTTCGGATCCTGCCATCATAATGGGCCCCAAGTTGTTATTTGTCGATTAGGGTATGTCCTGACTTCATGCGTATGTTCTTGCAGGTGACTAAGTTATGTGACTTAGGAATTGATGATAGTGTTTGCTCGGTTGGTTGGGCACAGCACAGTACACATCTTGCAGTTGGAACTAGCAATGGAAAACTCCAGGTTAGAACTCTCTGCTTTCTGAAACTTTCTTCTGCTTAATTGGAAGGGCTGGGAATTTAAGTCACTTAGGTTGATGTTGGTCAGCCAAATTGGAGCTTGCATTTGTTTCTGCAATAGACTCAAGAGTAGGTGGAATTTGAGGGATGGATTTAGCATGTGATTTAGTGGTTTTAACTAGCCCAATCAGTCGTAGGATGGGTGCTATGCTAGACCTCCAACAAAGATGCTGTGCTTGCAGGATGGACTGTGCCTTCAGTCTCACTTGGTTTTTAAGATTTATCCCATTGATTTGGATAGGATCCTTCATCTCCTTTTTCGGGCTTAACAGGGCCATCAAAATCTTTCTTGCTATCTAACTCCATGTACTTGTGATTCTTGAGCCTGTATATCACGGTCAATGATACTCTAACCAAACCTCGTATCTAGCTCTAGAGGCCAGCAGAGTTACCAAAATATAACTTTGATCTTTGGTACCTGTACCATGCATTAATCGTGTTAATGCTTTAGCTGGGCATACTTTATGGATGAAGGAGCATGAAACTCATAAGAATCAGATGGATTTTCAAAACCAAATGAACGGGAAGCACTCATAAATAAAGCATTTATTAAATGGTGCATAATTCTTTCAAATGATTGATACAATTGGCATTGATTAGATTTTTCCATGAGTATCACCATAACCTCATGCCCATAATCGAATTTTATCTATCAGTCTACCATGCACTTGGCTATTGTTGCAAATGCAGTTTAAAAACCTCGCAAAAAATAACTATAACGAAGCTATTGTAATTGAACAAAGAAAGATCATAGCAATATAGAGATACAAGGAAAAGACTGTTCATGTCATTCTTTTACACTACTTCATGGCATGAGTACTTTGGATAAACTGATACTATCAATCCAACAAGAAGTCATAGCAAGGAAAGAGTGCTTGTTCCGTTTTCTTGTACTGGCAGTAGTTTACCTCGGCTTTTTGTTTGGCTTTGCCTTATCCTCACAGCATTAATTACACTGGAGTTGGTAGAACTTTAGAAGTGCAAAGAAATGCATTGCCACTTAGGATGTGGTGGATATTAAGTCCCATTAAATGACCCAGATGTTTGAGACACCAGATAGTAGAATCCCTCATTCTTTGACCGATCGCCATATTATTAGTACAATCCCATAAGTTTAGCGGATTTTGCTGAGGCAGAGACAAGGTACTTTTTAGTGATGACAGACGTGCTGCAGGAGAATACAAGGTTAAGGATGGCAACGGCTTTGATTCTTGTCCAGTTCAGCTGCTCTTAAAATGAACAATATAGGATTCTGCAGTGGTCATTTAAGCTCTTATCAAGTTAGGAAAAATTCATCTCACTGTCCATGGTACATGATTGAAAATGGTTCAGAACATTGGCCCCATCCTTCATGAAAAGGAAAAACCTTGGTTCTAGTGTACCTGTGAGGTTTGTCCATTGATATGTGACTGACTAGTACAAACGAGAGGTTTTTGGCTGAGATGATTTGGTTGTAGATAAGTGACTTACAGATTTTTGCCATTCATTTAACTGTCAAAATGCATCAAACATAGTTTTCTCTTGTTCAACAGGATGATAGTTTAAATCAGTGAGTCTTCTTAAATCTTTCAGTTATCAGCAGAATAACCAGATCGCTCCCTTTGTTTTATTGTAAATTGGTTTCTCTCATGATTAGTCTTTTGCTTCATAACCTGTTTCACTTGGACTGCCTAGTTTTTTTTGCTTTTGTAATTTTATAATGACGTCTGCATAGGTATGGGATGCATCGCGCTGCAGGAGGGTCAGAACTATGGAAGGCCACCGATTAAGGGTTGGCGCCTTAGCTTGGAGTTCATCACTGCTGTCTTCTGGTAGCAGAGACAAGAGTATTCTTCAAAGAGATATACGCACACAGGATGATTTTGTCAGTAAACTTGCAGGACATAAGTCAGAGGTCAGAGTTTTATACATTCAGAACTTGAGGTCAATTCAATTCTATTATACTTATGGACATAGTTTGGAGTTTATGCAGCCTATTTTCATTTTCTATTTTCTACTAAAAGCCTGCTATCAGAAGTGCAAGATACCACCAATATAAGAGGCAAAAGCCTTTGGGTTTTTTTACACTGTAATAGACTGACTAGACAGAAAAATTTCAGTCTGCCTGATCATTCTTTTCTGATGTAGGTGTGTGGACTCAAATGGTCTTACGATAACCGTGAACTAGCATCTGGTGGAAATGATAACAGAGTAAGTTATTTTTTTTTCTGTCTTTATTTCTTTCATTTCTTGTTGCTTTTTTGTGATGATTTGGCTTTCTTCTGTCTGAACTACATTACATTTACCTGCTGATCTCCTTAACAGCTTTTTGTGTGGAATCAACATTCAACACAGCCTGTGCTTAAGTACAGTGAACACACGGCAGCTGTAAAAGCAATTGCTTGGTCTCCGCATCTTCATGGACTTCTTGCATCTGGTGGTGGTACTGCAGATCGTTGTATTCGCTTCTGGAATACAACCACTAACTCACAACTCAGCTGTATTGATACTGGCAGCCAGGTTAGACATGCTATTCTCGTATTGTTTGTTTGGTTACCTGCCTGTTTGTGGGAGCTAACTTTATGTGGGTGAGTCTGGTTTCGGTTGTAAGTGTGTGCTTTTACTTATCTGCCTTCTTGGTTGTGGACTGCAGTTGTTAAGTATGATTGATTCTTGTACATCTGAATATGGGTCATTTTTAATTTTTATTTTTAATCAAGCTAATATGGGTTATTTAGTTTATCAAATTTCTTATGTAATGAGGAAACAGAATTTGATTGCTATGCTGAAAAGATGAATGGTGTCGAATCACCTGCTGCGCTGTGTACAGATAAAAAGAGAATTTACTCCCTTTTGTCTTGTCACCCATTGCAGGTATGCAACCTTGTGTGGTCCAAGAATGTCAATGAACTTGTCAGCACCCATGGTTACTCTCAAAATCAAATAATAGTTTGGAGATATCCTACCATGTCTAAGGTATGGAGTCACCAGTAATGAATTAGTCAAGTTTCTGAGTTTCTTCTTTATTCTGAGAGTCCCTTTCCTTTCGTAGTTGGCAACGCTTACAGGACATACATACAGAGTACTTTACCTTGCTATTTCACCAGATGGACAGGTGATACATTACACATGCTATTTATACTTTTGTCATTTTATTCACAGAATGGGTGCCTTTTATTGATGCAATATCTTCTTATTTTCCAAAATTGTTGATTCAGACAATCGTCACTGGAGCTGGAGATGAAACACTTAGGTTTTGGAATGTGTTCCCCTCCCCGAAGTCCCAGGTAGGCTACATTTGTTAAGATTTTGTCAGAATTTGATGGACTGTCTTAGCGCTTGTCAAACTATTCTTAGCCTACCTCAGATTAGTTCCTAGAATTGATGGCCCAAATCTTGCAGATAGTCACATTTTCACGTTTTCATTGCTCCAATAAACAAGGTCAACTTATTCTAGTGTTCTGACTACTGGCATGCCCTGATCAATGTTCTCTTTACTGTGCCATGAATTCCGGCACATCTCCTAGTCTTTAGTTAAGACTTCTTAATTAGCTACCTTCATTGTCGGCCTATTCTTCTCGCTGCCTTATTTGCTTGTTTTGGGTACGGTACAATCCTGGCAACATCAATTTATCTACGTTTTTGTTTTTGCAGAACACAGACAGTGAAATTGGATCCTCATTCTTCGGAAGAACTACAATTCGGTGACCAGACAGTTCCCTCTCAGTCCGACTTGTCATTCATTCTAGTTCCTTGACCCTGGAAGATGCAGAATGGCATATCACACATTACAGATTGCAAGATTATCCAAGAAAAGCAATCCCACGAATATTGGCAGATTTGCGGTGATCTCTAGCGTAAGATGTGAATAGGAGAGACTAGGTTGTCTTTCGTCCTTGTCATCCAGTTAGTTTCATTTATCAATTTTAGTTCCAGATGTATAGTGGGAGGGGTTATGTATTCCTTTTAACCACTCCCTTCAGATGTATATTATCATACGGATTATGATTTAAAACTTTCCACTCTGGCAAATTCTGGTAATTCCCTCCATGTCCTCTTCTGGGCTTTGACGACGGTAAGTGGTTTTGATTTCCCTGTCCGTACGTCGTCGGTACTTGCTGTAATACGACTCGTGGTTTGTCAACAAGAACCTCATGGTTGAGATGCTACTTCTTGGTATCGCTTTTCGAGGTTCATGTGCTTGTTCTTACGTTTGGCCTTCCTCTGTCGCTTAAATCATGTCCGACTGTGACTGCAACTATGACGACTGAAGATGAATAGCAAGTGATTTGATACTCGGGTGTGTTCTTGCAAAAACATTAGAAACCCCCTTCCCCTCTGAGAGAGAGAGAGAGAGAGAGGGAGAGGGAGATGAAATGATGTGTCTGGATAATTAATATACAGATTTTCAGGCAATCGAGCAACAACAAAGTATACACTCATCGTGAATTAAAACTTTAATGAACATGTTCACTCTCAATTTATTTTGCCTCACGATTGAAGAAGAAAAGAGCAACCGAAGAAGCGTTTCCGGTGCTATAGTCAATATTTTGAGCAATCGCGGAACAGAACAACTGATCGGTTCATCTTTTTGGTGGTCCTATAAACAACTCGGTCACGACATCCATAGTCTCTGCGCAGATTTCTTCACGAGGCGGTTTGCTGGAGACCGGGGTCAATCCTTTGCCGCATTCAATCTTCAATGGACCAGAGAAAATTGCTTTCAGTAGTCATTAAATATAACCATGAATATCTAGGACCTACCTTATAAACACTATTGAAATATGGAGTAATTCAACTCAACCCCAACTACAAGATTGTCTGGTAAGTTAATTGCATACACTGCAGCCCTACGCCTAAATGAATCTGCACCATCCGATTGGTGGGGTCCACCAGATCGACACATGGGACTACCAGATTCGACGATACAGATTGACCCGAGGTGCGGACATCCTGTCTATGTAATGAACATTTTTTCTTTGTCTAGCTTGATTGATAAAAGAGGATAATTTAGAGAGGAAAAGCATGAATCACCTCTTGAAGAAGCTTTCTCTTTTCTTCCAGTAGTTTCCGCTCCTACGGAATGTCCCGAGAGAGATGTCAAACAATTACTAATCCATACAACTAGGAAACAATAATCAAAGACAGAGCACATGTCCATGTGCAGAGGCAGTGTTATAGGGATCTTTACCTCTGCTTTTAGCCGCTCAATATGCTCCCTAATTAAATAGTTCTGCATGAGATTATGTGAGTGTTAATCAACCACTAATCACCAGCGATCTCTTCGTTCGGATTGTCGGATAGAAGAACATGGGAAGTCAAATATGATGTTGGTACTGAGGGAAACAATTTACCTTTCTTGCCCTGATCTTGGTTAGACTTCTTTCCAACTGGTTTTCTGTTTGTTGGAGCTCCTCGACCGAACAGGAATCCAGACCCTCTCCCAGGAGTCTTCTGTATTGTCCAATGCAGGCACATGTACAGTTATACAGATCTAGAGGACAAGATTTGAGTGTTTCCAAGATAACATAAGCCCGACTAACAATACAGATTGTGATTCGTCCTGTTTGTAGCGTGAACGATTCACTTATCGACACATCTATTTACCATGCTGAAAAAAGATTTACAGAGAGCAAGATATGAGATCTGGACCTTCTAGATATTTCGAAATGCTCGATCTTCTTTTCCATGTCAAGAGTGTTTCCCTTGGAAGGCTGCATGTCAAGCATGGTGATTGTCACTCTTTGCTTTTGGTAGAAGGCTTCAGATTCCATGATAGTGCTTCTCAATACAATTGGTGAATGGCGATGACAGAAAATACACAAGCGAATAAACCCATGCACCACAATCCTCTCTCTCTCCCCACAAGATAATACTTACCCAAGTGATTAACTCTCCAAAAGTTAGAAAAAGAAGAATTCTCACAAGCTAGTTTATTAAGTCTATTTGCCACCGAGAAAAAAAGAAAAAAAACTCTCAAATAATTTTAGGCTGCGTCTATGTGGCCTGTGCCTAGGTTATATAAATATTTTATGTTTATGTTTTGGAACTCCTTTTGTGTTATCAAGATTTGACAATCAACTTGATGAATTTCAACTATAGGGAGATTTTGCATTGGGTGTCAAATTCATGTTTCTCTTTATGTACACGATCTCAACTCTCTCTAGGGTGTTATTTGAACGAAAGTTTCTTCGAATTATTAACACACAGATTTGATGTCAGTGATAAAACGTGTGAAATCGTCATATTAAAAGAATACAACTATAAATTAATTTAAACGAAAGTGCAACATCACACTATATTGAAGGCTTCTTTTCTTATTTGAATATTATCCCTCCATTAAAGAGAAATGCAACAGCTTTTTCTTAGATAAATTCCACTCAAGATCACTGAAATTAAGTGAATATTGCAATATGATAGTTGAACTTCAGGTTAATAATTCAATAGAACTAAACTTTCGTTTCTTTGCCGTAGATGTACTTTGACCAGAATTTAGACAATTTCCCGATTATTGCTAACGTGACAATAATGTAACCAAGTTATAATGCATCTATTGAAAATAAGTGAGAAATTCAGTGCATTGGTAGATCAAAATCAAAAGCAAGTGCCCCAATGTGAAATCTACTGCAGTTAAGTGACCACTGGTAAAATTTACCTACTAGTTTGAATTGTGACATGTTGGCTAGAAGAGAAGGCACTAGTCGATTCATAATGACCTTTTGACTAAACAAAAAAAGTAATTACGCGTGATTTGTAACATCATTAGAAAATTTCTTAACACAACATTCATGGAAAAAGCAAACTTTTACTAAAAAGATAAATCTCGTCGATAAAGGACAGAATTTACACAGGTTGTGTTCTTTAATTAAGCACGCGTGCATGATAATTGCTATCGTCCCCACAATACATATCCCAAAACCCTAATCAAATCCTATAATATAGGATCTATACGGATATTAATAAAAAAAAAATCCCCATCTTTTGCCCAATAACTTTTTCTCCTCTAATATAAGACTACTTTCTGTTTTTGCATCTTGAGTGATGTTATTTGACTTCAAGTTACACCTCCAATCACTATTGTAGCTACGTTCACAAACTTGTTATTTTTTCTTCCAATATACGGATATATACTACTCTTCTCACTATCAGTCACCAAAAAGCCCAAATCAACAAACTATAGCCAGAACTTGGCCAGCCACTAGTATCCAGGCAGCCTTAAAGTTACCTGTCATGACCACCACTAGGGTCACTTGAGTACGTGGCTCGACTAGCTCCAAGGTATCTCAACTCTTAATTAAGCAGTCATTTTCTAATTAACAGATCTTGCATTAGCACCCTTTCACATTTTCAAATCCTTTTCCCCTCCCCTCGACCCTCGACCCCTTCTGCCCAACTGTTGAAATGATCGATTGTTCTTTGTGTGGCTTGCTAGTGATCTAAAATAATCATTGTTCAAAGCTATATTTAATTTGAGTGATATACTTACTTTTCTCCAATTAAATTACCAACTAATTTTGAATTAAAACTCTATTTGGGTTACTTAGGACATTTGCTAGGTCATTTTGAAACTACCCAACTTTAGCATGGGCTCATGAACACACACTTTAGTTAATTTGATTCAATGGAAGAATAAACCAGTGGCTCTTTCCATTGTACAAGCAAAACTGGTTGGATTAGCCCCTTTTTCTGTATGTCATATATTCAAGTATGCGGCTTTCTTGATTGCCTCTACGTCAAGCAAATTTGGTCAATTCTTTAGTTTATGTGTTGTATCCGTGAGAATATGATTTCTTTTGATAGAGAAGGGACTATGCCTTCTTATAATAACTTATAGAGTTTTACTTGAGTCACTTGCCGAGTTCTCAAACTATTAACTCATGTACTAAGTTACTAATCTAAGTTGAGTTAATTATTAATTTTCCTTTAGATAAATTCCTAACTAGTTGTTTGGTTACCCCCTCTTATCCGAGTCACATAATCATCATTTATTGGGTTATTTCCAAATTACCAACTTTTATAAGAACTTACCAACTTTAATTTGTCTAGCTTAACACCATTCTTAATATACCGGATCTTATATCAAATAACCAACCTGAATTTTTTCAACTTTAATCTGATTAAATCACCAACTAATCTTAGATTATCAACTATTGGAGTCACTTATTCATATTTGTTTTGTCAGTTTGAAATTACAAATTTTTTATAAGAACTTACCCACCTGTGTTGCATTATTTCCCAACTTCTTCAGTGACCAACTATTTTATTAACTTACAAACCTTATTATTTAGTTATTTACAATCATTTTTTACCAACCTGGTTTAAATTATCAACTCAAGTAAGGATGTGTTGGAAAATTACATTAAGCGCTAAAAATTAAACTTTGAGCAGTGTGTTTTGTAATCACTAAATAGGCACAAATCAGTTGATCGGTTAAGTCATAATGTAGTAAGTAAGAATGGTTTACTCAATTGGTTAAGCGATAAAATATACAATGAAAAGCAAAATCTTACCAGTTATGTCGCCAAAATATCCAAGTAATGCTCAATATTCCATGCTTGTTAAGAAAACATAATTTTTTCTATTCAATTATCATCAGTTATCGAATAAGTATTTGTTTTCATTTTCAGTCCTTAAAGACTCACTTGATATTAAGTGCTTAAATGTCCAACGATTAAAGGTTTCTCAAGTTACCAACTCTTAATAATTCGTTTTCTAATTACCAACGTGTATTTGGTAGTTTTCCAATTACCAACTTTTATTACTGGTCAAAAACATTTCCGGACAAAATTTATTTGGATGGACACACCATCTCAAAGAAATAATTGGTGATATTAAAATATGTCTTATGCATATATTCAAGTTGGAGCATACCTGTATAGAAATTTCAGCAGTTTTGGCTTCCATGTCCTTGGCTCTCTTCTGATACTTTTCTATTGTCTTGCTCAAGCTGCATTTCCATAAGCACCCCGCGAGAGCAAAATGTTATTTACAATCATAGCTAGAACGTACACTTAAATAAAAATGCACGAACTTCGTACTAAATGACAGCCAAAACGCAAAAGAAATTGTATGTTCGACATGCATCGTCTAAGAAAAGTGGCGGTTATAGCTATAACTGCGAGAAATTTCAGGCCATCTTGCTATTAATCAGTCTTAAGACTCAAGTGCCAGGGCAATTAGTTACCTTGTTCATTAGCTCTATGTCATGACAGTACTAGCTTAGTAGCTTTGCTTTTGAGTTTTGACACCTTATGCATATGGCATTTTCAACTCCCTCATATGGAAAAAGAACTTATAAGCACCAGCCGGAAGAAGATAATTTTGATGATAATATATAGATTATCATCATGAACACGGACAATTGGATGGGAAATAATGTTATGATACTTCTTGATCAGATCAGAGAATATCAAAGATGCAGAATACTCAAATTAAATAACTAACCAAATTACAATAATAGACACACATAAATATACACATGTATTTATGTGTGAGCACACATGTACCTTACGACAAAATGCACTCATGGAACTTTTATTTAGTACGAGTCGACTCAACATGACTTTCTACTTGAGGTCGGCTTCATCTTCAAATACTCAAAGCTCGATATCAGACTTCAGCTCAATGACGCTTGATTTTCGACCTCATGCTCCACTCTAACAAATCGTTTTATGTTTACACTTGATAAAACAAATTTTGATGAAAGCTCGAGTTGAGCTAACATAGAAACTCAAATCTGTATCATGGTAAGAAATATTATACTGTCATTAATTCCTTACAGTAATATGGTTATAACTTATATATAGATATAAATCAAACACTCTATAATTCAACTATGAATAAATTAGGCTGACGAGCTGCTCATCTGAGTATTTCAAGCCTGAGTACGACTTAGCATGATTCATTGATTATTCAAACTGGACTTGAATGCCAAAATATAAAATTTATTAAACTTGGCTATTCTCTTAGTCTTATATGGCATGCTCATTTGCGTCCTAAGTTTTTATTGTCATTCCAAAACTAATTGTAACTCTCGCTAATTATGCCCTTCAAATCAATCCACTCTCATAATCCATGACAATGTCCTCAAAATATTGCAAAATTCACCTTCAAGTTAATTTTATTCAATAGAGACTCCTCAAATTGGTCCAAGGAGGATAATAATAAGCTAATAGGTGACTGAAGATTTAGACCAACTTAGGGTACATTTGGTTCAGCTTTCCCAAGGGGCTTTCAGCCTCCAAAGGCCCTTGAGGAAATGCTGAGGTGTTTGGCAAGCCTGTCCAAAGGGCTTTCAGTCAAATGCTGGCCTTGGAAAAGCTGAAAGCCCAATGCTGATAGGGACCAGCTTTGGGCTTTCAGCATTTGGAAACTATTTTTTTTTTTTTTCAAAACTACTATCATAAATTTTTTAGTTTTTCAGTTTTACCTCTCATTATTCCAAAACTACCCTTACATTCACTAGAGTCGGCAAAGAGTTTAACATTTTTTAATAGAAAAGAAAAATGAAATCTAAAAGCCCTTTTAAAAAAAAAAATTTGTCAAACACTCTTTACCCCAAAATGGCTTTGCAAAGAATTTTTTATCAAACGCAATTTGCATTTCTCCAAAACCCTTTAGGCCAAAGATATTTGCATTTCCCCAAGGCCCATTTCCAAAGCTGAACCAAACGCATAGTAAACACAAATCAGAGAGCTTAACTACAATACATGATCTTTCCAAAGGAAAAAACTACAGCATACAAAGAAACTGATAAAGACCTATATATAAAAATATATATGCTTTATTTTCATAAAATATGGAGACCTTAGGGCAAGATATTGAATCAGCTGACATACAACTCAACATCATTGAAATAATTCCACCATTCTCATAAGAAAATTTAGTTTAAAAAGCTTTTAGGGGCTCTAGAAAAGGTCATGGAGAGAAGTGAACCTAAAAAGTCATGTTTTGCATTACATTAGATGATCATATTAACTTTGCAAAGGCTCAAATTTCTTTTTCGGATACCACTATGCTACTGTTCGAGCATTGCACCGAAAAACCCGAGAGCCTGCAATCTGAAACATGCATGAAATAATACCATGTGGACTCATCAAAGTTAATTTGCATGTCGGAGAACTCAAAACTGAATTTCCATTGTTCTTCATTGGCTCATTGCCCACTGAAACCCCCTTGAAACCGAAATGACCACTGTCCACAGTAATTGTCAAAACTAGAGTTTTTACTAGAGTTTTCCACTGTATGGTCAAAAGGAAAGAACTAGAGAGTCCTACGTAGCTTGGATTTCTGTAGCTTCGACATTAAGAATGCGCCGAGTAAGTTAGGATTAAATTAGATTATGTGGTCACAATTCAAACACATAAACCCTCATAAGCTAATAGCACCAAAAACAATGTGCACAGATATTTATATGGATTCAGGTTTCCTTGTAGGGGGGGGAGGGGGAGGGGGAGAGGTAGGTGTTCCACTCTTTTCAGAGGCAATTAAACAGAAAATCATGGAAAGGTTAATGTCATATACAGTATTTATTGGTAAACACACCACCAAGTCCATCTTCTTCAAGACACCCCCCACCCCCCCCAAAAAAAAAAAAAAAAAAAAAAAAAGAGCAAACAGACCTAACATTCCAAGTTAATTGTCATTTTTTAAAAGCTGATAAATAGTCATCGTCACCCGCTAATTTTACACATATAAGGGTGTTGTACGGTTTTTGGAGATCAAAGCTACAATGCCCTGAACTGCCATGATTTGGAGAAACGAAAAACAGTAACAAAAACAAAACCAAAGAGCAATTATCTGCCATGCCCCAATTGGTCATACGGTCACAGAGTTCCAAAACCACTTGAGTGGCTTGTAGGGTAATGCACTGCTTCGATGGACTCTGATGCAGATATGCCTAAGATATTTTGTACGTACAGGTTAGGCAAGTCATGAAATCCTCTTAATTTAAACTCAAGCGTATCCCTAGTGAACTTCTGACTCATGACTGACTGACTCTCTCTCTCTCTATGAGTTAAGCTTAACGTGTGAAACCGTAACCAAGTCATCTACACTGTTTCGTGTCTTGTCACTCGTCTCGTGCTGGTGTAAATTATTCATGTCTCATGTCACCGGTCCTATCTGTCAATGTATGTACGAGGCTGTGAGACATTTGGGCACTGACCAAAAACAAGGACCCATGCACACAACACAACGACAAAAGGAAAAAATTGCCATTCTCGTAAACGAAAGCCATAAAAAAGGTGCCTTTTTTGAACCGAGAAAAACAATAACCCAACCGATGAAAATCGCATTCAAGTCAAGTCAGTCTTTTCGTTTTCTCTAACCCAAAACCGCATTCATTAGTCTTCACCAGGGAAAGAACACTCACCATTCAAGCTGTACCAAAAGGGAAACCAAACGGGAGAGAGAGAGAGAGAGAGAGAGAGAGATCAGAAGAAGCACTTTTGACAGCTAGAGCCTGTGTCAAGCCTGTGCACTCCATAGTGCATTGACATAGTACTTGCCTGTTATGTGCCTATCCTCTATTTCTGGTTTTATCCTTCCTTCCCTTCTTTTTCTTGCCTCATTTTTTCCTTCATCCAAATGATGATTCCTACAAACTTGGGTCCAGCAAAATTAAAAGCCAGCCCCAGTCCTACCCGTTCTTCCCAAGTCGCGATCCATGATTCATCGTGAAGCTTTTGCATTGGTTTAAGTACACCCAAGATCATAGAATCAAAGGCTCAAGATTATCTATAATCCTCGGGAGAAAGAAAAAGAGATCCCGCGATTCAAGTACGAAAGACAGGGCGAGCGGATTAAATTAAAATGTACCTCGAGCTCGAGAACTCGTAGAGCTTGCCTCTCGGGGAGAAGATGATGAGTGCAACCTCGGCGTCGCAGAGGACGGAGAGCTCGAAGGCCTTCTTCAGCAGCCCGTTCCTGCGCTTCGAGAACGTCACCTGCCTGCTCGTGTCGTTCTCTATCCTCTTCATCTGCGTCTTCCCCCTCACCATTTCCCCCCTCCCTCTCTCTCTCTCTCAAGCCACAAAAAACAAGAAAGAGATCGGAAGAAGAAGAAGAAGAGCGGGAACTGAGCGACGGCGACGAACGCTCGATCGAAGCGAGAGTACGGGCTTCGAGCTCCGAATCGGAGTGGCCGCGGAACGGAGGGCGTCGCGCGGATCAGGTCCCGGAAAGCAGGAAATCGGAGACGGCGCCGGGAGGAGGCGCTTGTTGAGAGAGAAACGGAGGGTTCTAGAGAGAGAAAGAAATCCAGGAAACCCTAGGCGATTCGGAAGAGGAAAATTGAGCAAGAGAGATGGAGGGAGGGAGAGGTCACGCCTGCTAGCTCGAGCTTGAGCTTCAGCTTGGAAGAGAGAGTCTATATGAACCCTAAAAGGTCGGGGAGAGAGAGGAGAGGGGAGAGAGAAGGAGGAGGAGAAGTGGATGTCTTTCTTTCTCCTTTTGGCAAGGCCACAGCCAAAACAGGTATACCCAGAAAAAGAATAGAAACAGAGAATAAAGGCGCAGTATTTCTGGGTGCGTGGGGATGTAGTGTCGCCGGCGAGATGTGGCCTCTCTCTCTCTCTCTCTCTTCCCCTCTTGTCTCACTTTTTATTTTCCCTTAACAACGCCCCAAAAAAAAAAAAAATTTCTTACCCCGTGAAAATGCCTAATAATAATTCATGAGAGGATATACATGTATTATTACACACCCACACACATATATATAGACATGGGATTTTTGCTACATCGGTGATAAAAAATATCTCACCGGTAATTGTTATATATACATACATATACATATATATATATAGAAAATGCTTATGAATAAAGTAGCAAGAAATGATTACGGTGGTCCTCGAGATTATTGAGTGGAAGACCGGGAATCCCTCACAAATTTTTTTTTATTATTTTAGATACCCGTCATTAGCATTGTTTGACCCGAAGCACACCCCTAAGTTAATCACTTCCACTTGTATTGACTTCGATATTGGTTGCCATGCCACAGTCTCTCGAAGCTATAAAATGGGTTTAAGGTGACTGCACTATTTCGTTTCCCCAGTTTATCGTCTCTTAAAACATTAAGCCTTGTGCCATACCCCCCCAAATGTTTTTTTTTTCTTTTTTATTGTGATCGAGTTTTTTTCTCTTTCAAGCAATATGGAACAAATGGGTAATTTTCAGATGGATAAAATATCTTTCTATTGGAGCCATAATTTACTTACGTGCACAATAAAAGAAGCGTAAAATTTAAACTTTGCTGTGACTTTTTTTTCCTAGTGGAATTAATAATCTTTTCACAACATCACGGAGATCAAAAAGATAATTGAATGAAAAATTAAACGGACTAGTTTTAGATAACATGCGACGGACGGACGGTGTGGATCATGGTACTGAGATTACGTAAAAGTTACAAATCTTCTCATGGCACCAATCGTTTCGTGACACGTAATATCCTTTTCTTCTCTCTTTTTTTTTTTGGCCTATGAACAGAGGTTTTGAGGCACGGGGACTACGGTGCTACCGTCTCGGAAGAAACCGCCTAGGGCGAAGTTCGACTGACAGCTTTTCAGTCCGGTAACCCTCGGTGCGGCACGGGGCCATGTGAACCCCCGCAGACGGTGACCGTTCCTGTCGGTATCCGGTGAAACCCAGACAGGCACCCAACCTGAGAAGCACCTAACCGGTTCGGCTTTCGGGGGCGCTCTCCCTCTTTATTTTTTAATTTTTTTCCCCCGGCTTTATTTTTCGATTTTAAAAAAAAAAAAAAGAGAAGAGAGGAATAGTTCTAAAGAGAGACGATAAAACTTATTGCGGGAAACTAAGCCCCCGTCCGTACGAAGCTTATGGACACGTCGGATGCGCGTCCGTACTATTGTCTCGGACATCTAACCAATGGGATGTCGCCACGCGTCAGGCGCTATGAGAGATCGGGTACTGTGTCACGTGGGCTGGACATGTGTCATGTGCCGCGCACCAGCGGCGCTTTTCCGTCCACTTGTCTCTCCTTTCGCATTTTAAAAATATCCTCAGTGGGCCTTTTGGCATTTTTATTCTTTGTTAGCATTATTAATTCTTTTTTAAGTTTTTTTATATATACGAGAATCTTTTTCTTTTTTCTTTTTTTTTTGAATTTTTAGTTGGTGGTTTTTTTTCCCCCCCTCCGAGTGCCCTAGACGTGCTGAAATCTCAGGACCACCGGAGGGTACGTGCACCCCTTTCACGTTCAATCGTTGAAGCCAAGATTTTCTGTATCGAGAGTGACATTTTATCTGTCCCTTTTTTTCTTTTCTATTTTTTGCCTCTTCTTGTCGAAATTGGCGACTTGACTTCAATCAATTCATAAATTCCGGAATAATTTTCTAATTAATTAATTGTCTTCACCAAGTTCCCTACATATACATTTTGAGAAATATGTTTTCCAGCGAAAATATTTACTTACTTAGTCCTAATCTTGTAAGTTCTTATGGGATTATAGTCCTTCATGATGTATTTATAGGTCAGCACAACTACTAAAAAGCAAAGCTATATCAGACAGGCACGAAGCTCACTAGATCTTTTTTTTTTTTTTTTGATACCCAGGACTCCACCTACCAGGCTATCGACATCGCCGACCACCTTGGCGTGCCAGGCTATCGACTTCGCCAACCACCTAGCGCCGCTGGGCTATCAATCGGCATCGACCGACCACCCAACGCAGTGACTATACCTGGGGGGGAAGCTACCACAGAACCCCACCACTATGGCCCCCCACTTAAGACGTGTTAGCAACGCGGAGATTCGAACTCATTCCCTCGGTGCTGAGGTAGTAGAGCACAACCTGCTGTGCTGCCCACCGGTGGGTAAGTTCACTAGATCTTTGAAATATAGTGAAATCAAGAATTTGAACATCATTCAATTCATAGATACATTGTGTATTTTGACTATTTACAATATGAATAATGATATCTCTTTCTCCTTAAAATAAGAGTGTGGATCGTACAAGATAAACTTTTTTCTATAGGGGCACAAATTTCGACACTTAACTAAGAAAATTACCAATGACACGATGCTCAGATCTTCAGTGGATTTTTCTTCCGTCAAATTATTTTCAGAATATTTATGCTAGTATGAATAGGTACTCATAATGGACAACTAGTTGCGCAACTAGAATTTCTATCTATCACACGATCAAAAAAAAAAAAAATGACTTCTCTAGGAAGGGAATGCCCAGAAGCGTGGACAATCATTAAGATCTGGATCACTATAAAGTGATCAATTGCACTCTCCATGGCAAAACCCACAATTCTCGCCCTCAAATATTCTCAAACTCAACCGATCCGTCCGGTCATCACTTTTCCACTAATCTTAATCTAATATGCAAGATTCGCTCGATTTTATGATCACGGAAAAGTTTTCTCTAGATATTCTCTACAATTTAAATTGAATTCGTGTCATTTCATACTCCACTAAATGGTAGAATATACCCTTTTTTTCTTTCTTTCTTTCGAACTCACATCACTTCCACCGATTGGAAGACTGCGAACCGTGCCGAAGTCACTTGATAGGCCAAGTTCTCTTTATCAACGACAACAATGCTAACAACTACTATTTTTAGTCACACGAGGTTCCTCGACTTTTATGTAACTTAGGCCTTATGCCAAATATGACAAAGGCCACGTTAGGTGGAGAATTTGGTTTAGTCATATTCGTGTTCATGTAGTCTGATCATCTATAGTTTCACTTCACGAGTAATTATGATACACACACACCCACATATATATAACATCAACAAAAAGATATTCTTTGACATATTCATCCATATCATCAATTTGATGAACAGTGTTTGTAAAAAGCTCTCTTTCTATTGACAGTGTGTGTCTTCATTTTCCTAAATTTACCTTTTTCTGCTTAAATATGCAAATATCCACTATCGAAGTTGATTAGCAATATTTTTGGGCTTGCTCTATGTTCACCTTCTTATTAGTTCCTAACACTCATTTTCGCGTTGAATTAACTATATCATCCCTCACAGGTCTCACTCTTGACTTAAAATTATTTCTTGTCTTTTTTTTTTTTGTTTTTTCCCTTCTTCTTCTTTCGTTTCAATTTTACTAAAAATGAAACTATTCATAGTTCTCTCAAACAACATTGGTTAAATATGGGGCCTACTCTTGATTTAAGATTATTGCTTTCTTTCTTTTCTTCTTTTTTTCTTTTTCTTTCTCCATTTGAAACTAATTTTTTGTACCTCCTTTCATAAAAAAAAATTATTTGGTAGATAACTAACTAATTATTTGACAAGAAGAACTAATTATTGCGTTAATGATTTTTTTTATATTTCTTTTTTATTGGGATTTAGTGCACATTTCATTTTATTATAACGTTAGTATGTGTCATTATGTTGTAATATGTGTATAGTAATTACCCAAAGTCCATTTTATTAAGTGAACCTAATAGTCAAATTTTTAATTTTTTATTGTGTGATGCATTAAATATTTTAAGTGATTTTGATCCATTCTTTTATTTATAGCAACATACTTCAAAAGGATAGTCAATCAAATGAGATCTGGTCTTTTTTCTCTGACGTTTAGCGGAAATATTATGTCGATCACGATAATTACCTCCCCTATCGCAATCAAGAAGAACATATTTGTCACTTTTTGATCTTTTTATAAAGATAGCATAACCTTGAGTAAGAAGATGCATCCACACACTATTCGAAGAATCCTCTCGTGTTAGAAAATTACTTGGTAAAGTTTCAAATAAACTTGTTGACATGCTTAATTGTTGTTCTCCATTCATAATTTCATCATCTACAAATACATTTAAGCAAAAAATAATGCTGTCTTCTAAAATTACTGCACTACAAAAAATAATATAATAAAAAAATGAATAAATTGTGTATGATGCAACATTAACCATAATATTGAAGTGAAATTTATGATCGTGAGGATAAGTTAGGAAAATCAAATTAAACAATTTGTAGATGGAACTAATGTTTCTTTAATTTGATATATGATTAGTGCTTGCTCATATTACAATAACGGAGAATAATATCATAAGAAGACAAACACGAAGGCAATGCTGATGTAATGGGTGTGGAAGAAGCGACTAGGGGGAAAAATGTTCAAAAATGGTATGAGTAGTTCCGTCTTTTAGTAAAATTGAAACAGAAGAAAAAGAAGAAAAAAATGCAGCAAATAATGTTAAGTCAAGAGTGAGACCTGCAAGGGGTGATATAGTCCATTCAATGCGAAAAGGGATGTTAGGCATCAAAAATGAGGTGAAAATAGTGCGAGCTTATCTTTGTGGATAGATATTTCTTTTGTCGGGAAAATTGCAAGTATCACCATACCCTTCTTACATTTCAACACCTACGACTACCAAGGCATTGAATTTCAAGTTGCATCTCTCACACACATATGACTAACGAAGTTGATATTTTTCCCCTCCGAGGTACACCATCCTCCTCATTGGATTTCACTATTTGGTAATAGATTTCGGGTATCCATTAGAGCAAATAGGTTTATGTAGGTTGGGGAGATGCAAATTGTGGATTTAAGTCGAGGGTGGTTTTTACATTCGTCTCTATTTTTCTTTTCATGGACAAGTAAGAGAAAAAGGACTTACCTCGTTATATGGGTAAGTTCTCCACTCACAAAGTGGTTAAAACAACCCACGTGAAGTTTGTGGATTATTCGACCCGATCTAAACTTAATATGATCTTATGGTGTCAGTATTTAATGACTTTGTGTACTGCTAAACATTCTTTGAATAACTTAAGCTATTCATTGGCGAGATTACACACGCCCATGGTGCTCATCTTTATACCGTCGCGCATATCCAACTCAAAGCAACGTGGAATTCTGACATCGTATCACCACTTTAATGCGTGAATCAACGCCTAAGCACGAGTTATAAATGAGTGCGCTGCTTAGGTAGGATATACAAAAAGAAATCAACTCAAGATTGTCCTTTTGAGGCGCAAACCCATAATATAATATGACGAACGAGATGATGCAATCTAGTTCTGATATGAGAGAAAAATTGGGACGAAACCTAGTTCTGATATCATACTAGAAAGTCTAACTTGAAAATTTAAATTAATAGGTGGAGAGAGACCGTATCTGTATATAAGATATATGGTGAATGGCTTTCAAAACGGCTTTTCCATGCCTCGAAGGCCCATGCCGCCACTCAAAAAGTGGAAGAGTTGGAAAGCTGAATGCTGAGTGGCCTCCCCAAGGTCTTGAGAACAGGCTCAGTTCATAGTGGCTGCTCTGAGTTTGTGGTCCCTTCTTGCTCCTTGAGTTGAGCTCTCCGTCCCATCTAATCCTCTTCCCACCCCCACTCAAATGAATCACACTCCCCTTAACCTAAAACTGGGAAAAAAATATCATGCGAATCCATCACAACCCATGAAAATCAACTGTACTTCCTCATCGCGAGGCTCGTCAAGCTAATCTAATTCTCGCCGTTCCTGATCTGCAGTATACAATGATTCGACAGAGTGAGCCTCGACGATGCTTTTGAATGCTCCCCCGAGGTCACAGGTAGATAATACGATGACGAGTCTTTATTTGCATAAACACCCTGCCCCAGATAGCACAAGCGGTGGCATATTATAACGAGGGCTTTCATGATTCGTGTCGAGTTATATGGGAAATGTGATATTTGAGTGGTTGAGAGGTGGCGATGAGGAGGAGAATTAGAATAATTACTCGCACTCGGGTCGAGCACGCACGCAGGAGTAGACGACCATCGTGTCTGGTGCTGCATCGCTTTTGCTTGTGGTCCAGGCCTAGAGGGAAGAGGAGGGGAGGGGGAGGGTCTTTAGACTGGCCATTAATAGGCCAGCATCCCTCCTCCCATGTGGCAAGCATATATTCTCTGCTTTGTTCTGCTAAATGCAGAGCGAAAGAGAGGGTACGGATCAGTTTCTGAAATGAAGTTTTCACTGATTCGATGCGCGAAAGAAAGAAGTAAAAATTTAATGGGGGGACAACTCCGGACGCGGCCACTCTCTGTAACCATCACGGAAAAGTTCATGTCTAAAATTGCAACGAGGCGAAGTCCGAGGCGAGCGAGCCCCGTCGATATTGCCTCACCGAGGCATTAGAAACCTAAAAATCGTTTACCTAATCAAGACACACATGCGCCAATGTCTCGGGTGAATTAGAACGCGTACCGCGAAGTCGCCGGCTTCGGCGGGTGCGGAGAGGAGCGAGCTTTCTTGAGTTCCATTGCTCCATCAAAACGAGGATGCGGTCCTCCCGGTCTTCCTGACTGCTAGATAGGCTTTGGACCCTTGGGGAACTCTTCCATGGAAAAGCTTCCTAGTTCCTACCACCCAACAACTATGGCACGCGCTTCGAGGTGAATAGGTTCGACTCCCTGTCTACAATGCGATCCGGCATGTCGGATGATCTTAGGAGTAGACCCAATTACCCTCGGGTCCAAACTGGAACATCCAACAGGTCGGACTCTAAGGGACCGTGGGATTGCACCAACAAAATTTCAGGTAGGCGTTCAAAATCAAGCGAACCGTTCAAAACACAGAGATCTTAAATCCAATTAAAAAGGGCCAACCCCCGGAAGGGAATTAAGCATGGAACTGCACTGCTAGAGAAGGACTGGCTTTTATGAGAAGATCCCTATCTGTGGCTGTCTTCCCTTGCACTTGAGTCCTTGAATCCTTCAAAGCATCAGAGCTCTTCTTCAATGGCTTCTCATACATGGGGTCACTTTCCTACAGGCTCTCTAACCATCCACGCACGGTCCACTAGATAGTTGGGGTTCTAGCGTAAGTTCTAATGGTCCTGTTCTAACTTACTTTCAACAGCACATATTTGAGCCAAAGTGGGACTCTCATATATGTTTCTTTCTGTGCAATACTTACTGGAGTTTTTCGAACCAATATACTAGACATACATGTTTGATTAATTGAACAAGCAGTTGCATTGTGCCCGGCCCAAACCTATTCCATTTGCTAGGCTGGAATTGTAAACCATGAAAGCATACCCCAAAATCTCCATAACTGGAATTAAAAACATATATGTAATCAAATAAAGAGATTTGTGCACTTGATTTGGAATCCATCGTTCTTGTTGTGGAATAGTGATGATTCAAATTTAAGAGCTTTTCCTTTATTGCCTTCTATGTCATTGGCTCGATAAAATTGCCCATCATCTTTAGTGTTTAGTAAGCGCTCGTGAAGATATTTATGCATTAGGGTTAAATGAGAGACTTGAGTACTATTTATAGAGTTTTTTTGTCAAATCTTCTCATTATGAGCCAAATTTAACCCAACCTACACTAGCCAACTCATATTAGACTAATTAAGTATCCTTATATCTATTATACTAATTCGTAAAACGGTAAATTATAATATCAATTAATATAGCTTACATCAAGAAAACTCTTACACAAATCATTCATATTGATACTCATTCATGTTGATACACACTAATTACTACACTTACAATGTGTTTGTTTCGGGAAAAATTTCTTGAAAAATGGAAATCCTCTTTGGGAAATGATTTCCTCTTTTTAGATTAGGGATTTCATTCTCATAACTTTAAGCATGCACTTTTTCTTTTTTCTTTTTTTACCATAAATGGTTTTCCGTTCACTAATCATTTTCAGCAAACCAAACACATAAAGGTCTAGAAAACTAATTCGTGAGAAATCCTTTCACTCAAAACAGCACATCCTTAAATTTTGGTTAGGGCACAAAGGGCATGGAGAACACAAAGTTTTCTCACCCAATGCTCGAGCCAAGTTGCCTAGCTTAAACTAATGATCAGGTCTATCTAGTTACTATAATAATTTTCTCCTTTTTTTCATACTTATGCGTTGATGTGCTTTTCAAGCTGGTCAAAAGAGGCACTTCTTGAAAAAGCTAGCTACTCATGCATCGCGTAATTCACCCCAGATTCCGTATATATGTCGAAATATACCTAGGGCATAATCCGCATCCACAAGAAATTACATTGACTTTTCATCTTTGGCGATAGAAGGTTCGAACCCTTTCATCTGATGGGACACTTAACGTCTTGAATCTAACTTCTTGAGAGGTTGCCATACCAGATTGAGGTTGAATGGAGCATGTTAGAATGAAGTGGACATCTTTTTGGGAGAGTTGTGGGGATGGTACACTTGTATATTTAGGTTACCAAATGAGACATTGGATAAGTTTCTTGGGCCTGTGAAGCCCATCTTACAATGCCGGCGTAGTTGATGATTCTGTCTAGGAAGTTTCCCCTGTTCCCTTGGCCCAAATTCATGTCCTTTTTTTTAGGGGGTTCAGTAAATACATCTGTGTGTACTTTAATTTTTGGGTTGATGCTATTTTCTTGACCAGGAAATCTTTTTATCCCCTTACTAATATAAATTCAGCAACAAGAGGTTTTAGAATAAGTTCTTGTTGGAAATTGTGATCCATTTTCCACATTCTCTAGAATTCTCAAGAAGTGGCCAACTAGCGTAATCTTGAAGAAAGTCTTAGGCAGTGGACAGCTTGAGGAAACCTTGAAAATAAGTTTAAAATGGCTGCTTAACAATGAAGAAAGAAGAGTCAAGAACGTGCACAACAACTAGAACCATTGAACTTCCAGCTAGAAATATGCTGTCTAAGTAGGTGCAAGAGAAGAAGCAGCCTAGTTGAAGAAGGTTTCTAGATAAAACAAATGTCAACTAAAATGAGTTATCTAAGGTCCAATAATTGTCTAGCTGTGGCTAAGTCGGTTGTAATTGCCTATAAATAGGCTTGTAGTTCATCCATTTGGTGTGTGAGGTTTACACCCCCACCGCGTGGAAGAGTAGAGCTAAGATAGTTTCTATACCATGAAATACTCCTCCATCACTAAAGCATCTTGTACTACCATTTCCATCAACTAGATAAACTATATCCCATGTTCTTTATCTTTGAACTATCCTATCTTGTTGCTTGTCCAATTTTTAGATCCCTTGCCATATATTACACAGACTTCCACATACACACTTCCGCAAAATCCAATAGTTCTCATCATGCATCAGCCCAAAAGTTACCGATGAAAGTAAAACGAATCGTTTTAAGTCTCCTTAATCAAGACTTGTTTTCTAAAGTACATATAAAAATAATGACAAAGCCGAACTCAAGAAATGAAAGGCAAGATCTTATCCGTCGCCTCAAAACCAATGCATAGTGATAACTCGAATCAATTTTAAATGAATTTTTGAAATATTTAATCACATTGAAAAGTGAAAATCACCATCAACCCGCATTTCCCAAAACTCTAAATATAATCGGTTTATGTTAAATAAATAATTGAAATTTTTTCAACAGACGCCATCGATGTACTCGTCCATTTTCGAGATTGCCCCTTCGGGAATAATTATGCAGACGGTCTACATCATCTTAAGCTTTTTCTGAGACCGCCATTTTGTATACATTGCTCATGTGCTTCCGTTTGGTGGGTACTCTGCGCAAGAATCATTCTCCCACCTGCACAGCCACAGATGAGACAAAACGGGAACACTTTCCCTTGTCTTTATCTTACCTTATGCGAGAGGATTCTCCAGACTCATTGATCTTGCACGCTTCAAACATGTTTGATTTCTTTTGGCCTTTCTCCGCCCACACGCTTCAAGACACTTGTCAAGTATTTAGAGAAGGGAAAAGGTCTCAGAACACGATCTATATGACTCCGACAGCTATTGTAATTCGACCCTCTTTGCTCATACTTATGTTGTGTTGCTTGACAGATACAATTTCGATCCGATGCGCGAATGCAAGTAAAGTGACACTTTGTAATTTCAACCTCCCTATCTGTGATGCGATCCGGCCTGTCGGATGACCTTAGGAGGAGCAACGATTACCCTCGGGTCCAAACTCGAACATCCGGGTAGTTGGATTCTAAGAGACCGCAGGATCACACCAACAAAAACTACACTAGTTGTTCAAAATGGAGCGAGTTGTTCAAAACGACGGAGAGAGATCTTAAATCCAATTAAAGAGAGCCAAACTCTGAAAAGGAATGAAGCATGGAACTGCACTGCTAGAGAAGGACCGGTGTTTTGATGAGATGATCCAGTCTGTGGGCTGTTTTCCCTTCCACTTGAGTCCTTGGTTTCGCTGCACCTTCCTTCAATGTAATCAAAGCTCTTCTTCAATGGCTTCTCATCCATGGGTCACTTTGCTACAGGCTCTCCAACCATCCACGCATGGTCCACTAGCTAGTGGGCGTTCTAGCATAAGTTTTAATGGTCTTCTCTTCTAACTTACTTTCAAGAGCCGTATTTGAATTAAATTGGGACTCTCATATATGTTGCTTTCTGTGCAATACTTCAACTGGAGTTTTTCGAATCGATATACTAGACATACATGTCGACCACTTGAACAAGCACAACCTATTCCTGATTTATTGGTCTTAAGTGATTCACTTTAATAATAATAACTATGCCGAGGTGTGTTTGTTTCAAGAGAACTTTCATGATAAGGAAAAATACTCTTCAGGAAATGATCTCATCTTTTCAGTTTAAGGAATCAATTTTCCTAACTTTAAATGTGCATATATTTTTTAACTGTAAATGACTTTCTTTTGATAGATCATTTTCAATAGACCAAACACATGAAAGTCCTAGAAATTAGTTTGCGGGAAATTCTTTCGGACAAAAAGCACACCCTTAAATTTTGGGCAGGGCATAGAGAAGACGAATTCTTCTCACCCAATGCTCGACCTAAGTTGCGTAGGGTCAGACCAGTGATCGAGTCTATCTAGAAGTCACCTAGTTACTACGATGATTTTCTCTTCTTTTCGTGCTCCTCCAATGGAATACTTGAAGAGTCTTGAATGTACCATCTTGGGAGGCTGCCGTGCCTGACTCAGGTTGAATAGAAGATGTTAAAGTGAGTGGACCTCTTTTTGGGAGAGTTGTGGGGATGGTACATTTGTGTATTTGGGTTACCAAATGATACATTTGATGAGTTTCTTGGGCCTGCAAAGCCCATGTTGCAAAGCCGGCCTAGTTAATTATCCTGTCTAGGAAGTTGTCTCTCTTCCCTTGGCCCTAATACATGTGTACTTTTTGTTTTTGGGTCAGTAAATACATGTGTACTTTAACTTTTGGGCTGATGCTATGTTCTTGGCCAGGAAATCTTTTTAACCCCTTTTATTAATATAAATTCAGCAACAGGAGGTTTTAGGATAAGTTTTCTTCATGCGTTAGTCCTTTATCTCTGTTGCATATTCAATCCAACCATTAAATGCTCATTACAATGTAGCTTAAACGCCAAATTTTGCATATTTGACTACCATGAATGGCTTTTGCCTTCTTAAAAGCATCACTAAAACATAATTCGATCGAATGACAAATTTCGCACAATTATATCATTGGTTTAGCCACATCTGACTATAAAATGCAAATGAACTCCTTTTCTAGTGTAAGAATAGGAAAAGACCTTTACTTATGTAAGGTTGGACATATTCTGATAGTATGATAGAATTTATCCATTATAATATAGTTGTACTCTTATTACTTTCACGCCCTTTTAATTGGCTATTTCATATTATAAATCTTCCAATGCAACCTTATTTTTATTCGTCATTTGTTCAAAAGTAACTATATCAAAGTAAAATGAATTATTTCAATAAGTCTCCTTAATTCATAAAGTATATATAGAAAATAATGACAATACCAAACTCAAGAAATGAAATGCGAAATCTAGTCTGTCACCTCAAAACCAATGTATGATGTAACTTGAATCAATTTTAAATGAATCCTTGGACTCTTTTGGTCACACTTAAAAGTGAAAGTCACCATCAACTCTCTTTTTCCCAAAACTCTAAATATAATCGATGATCCTCAAATAAAAAAGTTTGAAATTTTCCAACGGGGTCATCGATGTATCCGTCCATTTTCGGCAATGCCCCTTCGGGAATAATTGTACAGACGGTCTCCATCATCTGGACCATTTTCCGAGACCGCCATATCGTATTTGCATTGCTCGTGCGTTTCTGCTTTACCCATGGATGAGACAAAACAGGGTACACTTGTCCCTTTGTCTTTATCTTAACCTCAGGCGAGAGAGGATGCTTCAGAGCCATCGATCGATCTCGCACGCTCCGAACGCGTTCGATTTTTTTTTATAGTTCTTCTCCCCCCCGCACGTTTCGAGACACCTGTCGAGCATTTGGAGAAGGGGAAGATCGCGATTTACACAACTCTAATTGCCGTTTTGACTTTGACCCTCCATGCTCGTTTGCTTAACGGCCAAGTATAATACAGGTTCGGTCCGATTCGCGTATACGAATGATGCAGTCCACTTTGCAAGCGTAAGAGAGAAGCCTTTAATTCAACGAATCCACTGCTTCCCTCATCATGGGTAGTCCATTTGCAACTAATCCATTAAAAAAAAAACATTAAAAATCTTTCGATGTAAGAAAAAAAAACATTCAAATCAAGCAATGGAATCTAAAACATCTGGAAGAATAAGATCGATGTCTCGGAAACTTTGACGACACCAAGTCTAGGTCTGGCTACAAATGACAAGATCAATTTATGTACGTGCTTGATATGTAAGAATTAAATAAAAAAAAGAAAGAAAGGAAAAAATACGGAAGAAATTGCCCTTTTTTGGGTAAATCATAATTAAATGGGGCTTTCTAGTCTTGGTGCACAATGAGATATCTTAATTTTTTCATAAGGTCATAAAAAATAGAACGGGATCGAAAGAACCCTTTAGGCGTTGCGGTATATCCTCATCTTTTCCTCCCTTCTTTTGCCCTTTTGTTTTCTTTAAGTAACCTCTCTATTTCTTCCTCTCCTTCCTCCCTTCCCTCCCTCCCCACTATAAATCCTCCGCTTCGCCCAGCCCAACGACTTTTTTTACCTCTCGCGCTGGTTCCAATCGCGAATCCCCTCGTCCTCGTTCCCGATCCGGCGGTCGTCTTCTCCGCGGAAAAAAAGGGCCTGCGATTCCTCGGGAAATCGCCATGGCGACTTCCGCCGCTCAGCCGCCGCCGCCGCCGTCGTCCGCGGCGGACGAGCAGCCGGGACGACCGGACCAGCAGCAGCCGCCGCCGCAGCACCTGCAGCAGCAGGAGGAGGTTCAGGTTCAGCCTCAGCCTCCGAACGCGGCGGAGAAAGAATGCGTCCACAAGACGAAGCTCGTCCAGTTCCTCGGCCGCTCCACGCCAATCGTCCTCCAGAACGATAATGGCCCTTGCCCCCTCCTCGCCATCTGTAACGTCTCCTTCTCTCTCTCTCTCTCTCTCTCTCTCTCTCTCTCTCGCTCGCTCTGTCGCCCTCTTTATTCGCGGGTGCTTCTAGGGTTTCGCGGTTGTCTGGCTTCCAATTGATGTTCGCGGTCTTCGTTTGCTTGGTTCGCGGTCGGCGTTTGCATTGGGGATGAAATCGAATCGGTTGCCTGGCTTCTCTTTTTAATTGCCGCAATGTCAACCGGGGCAATCGGGGATTCTAGCTTCGCCTGGTTGAGAAATCGGGTGGTGTAATCAGTACTCGAACAGACACGAGGGGAATTTGGCGTCTTTCACTTTCATTTCATCGTAATACGAGTTCTCTTAGGTCATGCATTTTTTTTTTTTTTTTGGTGCGTCGGTGATGTGTGAAGAGTTTATATGTGGGTGATGGTGACTCGGGGAATGTTCTTATATGGGATCATATGCAGGTAATATTCTTCTATTGCGGAACAGCCTGAACTTGAATCCTGATGCAGCTGAGGTTTCTCAAGAAAAGTTGCTGTCTCTGGTGGCCGAACGACTAATTGATTCCAACAGCAATATTAATGTAATGGCCTTTTCGTGTCCCCTGGAAGTCTGAGTGTTTCTCTGGTTATGGTGGATGTTAATCTTCTATTCCTTTTTCCCCCTCTATGGATATGCTGCAGAATAAGGATGCGGGCTATGTTGAAAATCAACAACAGAACATTGCGGATGCAATTGATCTGCTGCCACGTCTTGCGACTGGCATTGACGTAAATATAAAGTTCAGGAGGTTGAATTGACTTTATGACAAGTATTCAATCCTTAGCCTGAATCATTATGCTTTTATAGGTCTTGAATAGATATATTCTCTTAATTGCAGGATAGATGACTTTGAATTCACCAGAGAATGTGCAATCTTTGATCTGCTGGACATTCCACTCTATCATGGATGGATTGTTGATCCCCAGGTGCTTTAACTTTTTGGTTTATGTGCTTTTTTGCCAATTGCCTCGTCACTTTTTTGGGAGTAAATTCTCAAGTAACTCATGAATGTCGGCTTCATCTGGATGAAAGTGATAGTCCTCAATAGCATTGGATAGGGACCTTAATACATTTAGATACTTAGGTGTGACCATCTGTCTATTATTAAAATGGTTAACAGATGTGGCATCTATGTGGCTTTCAGTATCAGTGGTGGAAACTCTCTGTCTTTTGAGGATTATTTTTTGGATTATGAGCAGTTTCTATCTAGGGTGATGTTCAACTTCTGCCGACTTGGATTATCATTGATTTATTAAAAAACCAACTGTTGGTTGCTTGATGATTACATGGGGAAACTGCTGTGGTTTGCTCGATGATCAAATGTCTGCCGGTCTCATTTCATTGCATTTAAATTCTTCTTGGGTACTTGTTCTATTTTGGTACTTAGTTCCTGCATAGGCAGGCAAAAGAAGTCTGTACTTCCTACACTGGAATCTAGAGTTCGAGTAAATTCCCCCCAGTTTTAGTCCTCTGTCTTCTCTCTCCTGTCAATTTATTCTGATGCTGCCTATGCCTTTGTAACCTTCTATTGGCATCTTTCTTAGGATCATGATACTGCAATGGCGATTGGATCCAAGTCATATAATGCCCTTACGGTTGAGCTTGTTGAGTTTGTTCCGCTAGATACAAGAATGGTGGAAGAACATAAGGAAGACAGTGGAGAAGATTGTGTTGATTTTGCTGCTGCAGCTACTGCAGCTCTTGGAGTGCCTTCTCCATCCCTTTCAAAGGTCAGCTCACTCGATGGTTCTCCACGTTCAGGGTCTGATACCCAGACAGCAAGGAAGGGGGATCTTGAAGAAGAAGCGGAGCTGATAAGAGCTTTGAAGATGTCGGAGGTTGAAGGACCTAATTCGTCAAGTAACTCATTCATTGTGGATAATGGCACATGCAATAACTCTAGTGACTTTGACGAAGGTAGTTGTGCCCAGGAGTTTGTGCATGCAGATGCACTTGGTAGATTACAGGACTCTAGTGGTGTTGAAAATATCTCTCGTCAGCTGGAACCACCTCTTGTGGTTGCTGATGTTACACTGACTGATGAGAACTATCCAGTGGCTGCCAGAACTTGTCTGGGGGAAGTAGTTCCTCCATCCTTAAAGACGGATGTTGCAGACCACATTCATCAATCTAAGCATGCAGAAAGTGGGGACGCTGCCATTCAGGATGATTTGATTGACCTGAGAGATGTCGACACTTCAGTCCAGGTTGAAAAACCTTCTGTATTGTCTCCTGTTAAACTGGATGGTGCTATGGATGAGGGTTCGATTTTATCTTTGCAACTAAATGGGAAGGAAGATATACCGGCTTCTCCAGTTTATACTGCTGAAGCAGAAGATCATCAGACTGGATGTGACGCAGCGGGATTTTTGAGAGTCTCTGTGCCAAATGTTGATTCAGACGCCTCTGGTGGCAAATTGCAGCACGTAGATGTTGCTGAACCTTATACACCCAGCATCGATGGTAGTGAACCCATATATGAGGGAGAGGAATGCATTTTGGATTCTGGCACAGCAGCCTGTGAAGATAGAGAACCTATATATGAAGGCGAGGTGGTTCTTGCTAAACAAGCTGACAAAGCAACTGTAGATGCCTATAATGTTATTAGGGATGAAATGACCCCACAACAGGGTAAGACGTTTTGTAATCTACTGCAACATTGAGTTTACTATCAACTTTGTCATGATGCCATGTCTCTTTTTGTCAAATTTGCTTTTAGGGGAATTAGTGCGGAATTTCTTGAAGAGCAGTGCCAGTCAGTTGACCATCTATGGGTATGTGTATGAATTTGCTATCCTCCTTAATTTTTTTATCAATTATCAGTGGACCATCTATGGGTATGTGTATGAATTTTCTATCCTCCATAATAATTCTCTATGAACAATGCAGCCTTTTTTGTCTACAAGATGGTCTTAAAGAGCGAGAGCTTTGTGTGTTCTTTCGTAACAATCATTTCAGTACCATGTTTAAGGTCAGCCATGGGCTTCGTCTTGTATCTCTTGTATGTTTTTATTGTTACTGTGAACTGTTGGACATTGCATCTGTTTGTGCCATATGAGAGAAGAAACCTCTTTTTAATTAATTTTCGTGTCTTCTGCAGTATGAAGGTCAACTATATCTATTAGCTACAGACCAAGGTTACCTAAATCAGCCTGATTTGGTGTGGGAGAAATTAAATGAGGTAAGAAGCATGTTTTCCATTGTCACACGAGGAGAACTTTCATCAGTTTGCTCTGATTTCATCCTTTTCCCTGCTTGAAACTGAAGCTGTTTTATCTGGTTTGAGGTGTTTTCGACGAGTGTCATTATTTGGATTTCTTAAGTGAATCCAAGACGTAGCTTAGGCAATTTAATCTGGTCATAGAAAAAGGTACGGCCATGTAATCAGTGGATGACCTATTCTTATGGTGGCAACTGCCAAATTTGGTTATAAACTCAATGATTTTGAGACGAACGTGAAATTTGTTCCAAACAGGACTATTTGTTAGTTCTACTTCACGTCTATGACCTCACATGGTTAAGAAAAATGGACTTATTTCAAGTTATGGGATTTTCTCTCTTTTAACGCATAACTGTGCAAGTCGAATGGGGCAAAGATATGTCATGACTAAGAAAAGCAATTTGATCGATGATGGAATTTTTTTTTTTTTTTTGGGTAATTTCTCCCCCTTTCCAAACTTTGATTTTCCTTACAAGTATTATATTTGTGACTTGATTCAGCTCAACCATGGACACATTCTGATATTCTCATGTGCATATCCAAACTGAATGAGGGTGCTATCCAAGTTTTTAGGAAGGTGAATAGAGTGCCTTTTCGAGTTTACCTATCCCAGTTTTCCACTTGTGAAGCTTGAAGTATTTCTTCATACTCTCCCAGCAATTGATACATGACCTCACATGCCTTCTTTGTTGTTGTGTTATACAGCATTTGGTTACTGTTAGTCTTTCCTGCAAATAAGTTACTTTTGAGATGATTTTTGAATTTAGACTGAACTGATTATGTTGCTTTTTTGGATGTGGATGGTTTGCATGATGTTTCTTTTGAGTATTGGCACTGTGTTTTCAGGTCAATGGGGACACCGTGTTCATGACCAGCAATTTTAAGGAATTTAAGATGGAAAGTCCTACAAATGATACATGGGATGAGCATAATGCCATGACCAGCACAGCTGTATGTATCTATTTTAATCTCATGTGCTCTGAATTTTTCCATAGCCTTCAACTAATATTTCCCTCATGTGCTGCAGGACTATCTTGCCAGCATCGACAATACAACACATGCAGGCTTGGATATGAAGTAAAAAATCCTAACTTAATGGACTCTTATCGTTTTACAGTTCGGATGGATTAGACTAGGACGAGCAATGTTAACAGTCTTACTGGATTTTGCCAAGTGACATCAGTGGTCTTGTTGTTTGCACCTCACCGTGTGAAGAAATAGTTTATTTCTTCAGAAAAGCATTCTCATTCTCTCTGCATAATTGCAACACTGTGTTGATAATTGGCTAGGCTTTTTGAACTATCTGGAGGTTGAAGATCTGTCTCTTCAGTTTGAGTGTTTCTTGTCCATTAAAGCCTCTTTCTCTTCGTGCCACATTAATTAATCGCATATTGACTACTTGAGCCTTTTGCTAAGAGTTCAAACACTTCAATGTTGTAGTTCCGACTTTCAATTGGCAATGGCTCTGCAGCAACAAGAGTTTGAGCAGCGACAACCACAACGCAATAATGTGCAACAACAGCCAACTGGTTCTTCAAGGCTGATTACTGGTCCACAGGTTTGTTGAACATCTTGTAGCTGTGTGTTATTTGAGTAATCTTGTTAGCCGCTTTTGGTATAAAGTTCTAATTGGAGATATAATTACTTTTTCGTGTCATAAGCCATAACATAATGCGCTGTTGGCAGTTCCATGCTTGAAGCAGTGTCTTTACTTGTGGTCATTAGTTTACTGGGTCATCTTGCATAGTTGCTTGCTAAAGTCACCCAAGCCAGGTTTTCTGTGCCACCTTAAAGAACTCCATTCTCGTTGTTGTCCAAATACATTATGCGTGCAGGTAACAAAAGGAAGTACGTATTTGTCGAATCGTAGAAGTTAGATGTAGAACACGGAACTTCGCTTGTCTCAAGATTAACTTTCCTCTAGCCTGATGGCTTTGAGAGCTCACTGGGGACCAACTTAGCTTTAGAGTAGCGGTGGCTCTTGCCCTTGCTCATTTCGTCAGAACTTTGGAATATGTTAAGGTTTTCAAACTATTACTAAATTACTCTTGGCCTAAAAACTTGTGCCGCCATTAAATTTCTCAGACATAAACAGCTATACAAAAAGTAAATATTTTCTCATTTTAATTTGCCCCTACAAATTGGTAAAAATACAATTCAAAAATTTCGAAAACGTAGTCATTATGGACAAGCAAAAATTATATAATATTAATTTTTTCGGGTACTTTTAAGTGTATGAGCAGTCGATCATTAAATTCATAAATGATCAAATCTTGTCCCTACTAATAGAAACTTCTAGATCTGTCCCTGGCGCTCACTCTTAAATCCCAAGTCGGGGGTTTGAAAGTTGGCAGGGGAGCTTGTCATGTTCAAGAATTTGTCGAATTTAAGGATGAGCTCCAACTTCTTATGTTTTGGATGGTCCTTCCATATTTGATGAAACAGCAATTTGAAGGTGTTGGGTTGCGGGTGAAGGTGGAGTGGGCTGCTTGTTTAATCTAGATGTCAGTTCTCATTTAGGTCAATTCTTTTAGGTATCTCATGGAGTGGCTCTCTCCTTTGACCTCCTACTAATCTGTGATAACATTTTGCCTTCACGATGACATCTTGAAGATGATAGAAGTTAGAATATTGGTTGTGATATTGCATGGCTGAGAAACAAACTTGCAAGATACATGTGTATTTGTTTTTGAGGAATTTTTAGTCTTTTTATGTAGTTTACAGTTGCATGTTAATGAAGGATAATGATTTGCAATGCGATCAAATAGTGTTCATTTGACTTTTCCCCTGGGCGTGACTTATACCAGCCATTAATGGTGCTCTGCAGGTAGGAAGATATGGAGGGAGAAATCCATCACCTTCGAACAGGGCTGATGCAAAATCAAAGGATAGATGTATCATTATGTGAACAGTGTGCATTGTAGGTGAGTTCATGTTGTAAATGGTTTGCCTTGTTCCAATTGTATGTCACGATATTAATCAACCTTTCTGGAAATATATGTGGATTTTCACCCAATCTTTGATTTTGTGCTGTAAATAGATTTCTAGGACTTGCATATTCGTTTAGCAGCCTAGAAGCTTTGATTTTGTTGTTTCATTTGTAATGAAGCATCACATGGAAATATGTGGATCATCGCATAGAAAGGGAATACATGAATAATACGGGATTTGAGGAGATACAGATGGAGCCATGCGACTCAAGGCTTTGATAGTTTGGGAATGCATGTTATATGCTCTTACATTATATGAGGGGAGAGGTTGGGAACAGTGCTGCCATCTATACTGCAGCTGGATTTGATTATTTGAGAAAACTTTATGCAATGGGTTTTCTTGCTACTGATGATTTGTTTCAATGCCGGTCTTGTTTTGTCACATCGATGTTGACAAGGAGTGTGAGCTCCAAATTCCTTACATGCGTGTTGTAGTGTTGAAACTTGGATCCCTCTACCATTTTGACATCAGACGAATGAGGTGTGTTGCTTTCTTTGTCGTTTCGTGTGAAAAGGAAATAGACAGTGTAAAAGGGCCAAGCTCATTTTAGTTGAGGAATCTGTGTGACCGGGTCTTGTGGGCAGTTTCACTTTGCTAGAAACATTACCTTATGGCCCTTTAAGCTGGGTGGCTTTATCTGGATATGTAAGTAACGGAAGATTCAAGAATGAGTTTTCGGAAGATTGTTTTCTATACTTGATGAAGCCTTTCTAATCAAATTTTAAATTTATGTACCTAATACAATTCATTTGAATTCTTTGATGTTCTTCCGGGTGGAATCTTATTGTTGCTACTTTCGTCATTGTTGTGTGCATCTTCGATGGAACCAGTTTTTGTTGTCATAATCTCCCTATTACGTAATCCGAGCGGGGAAAAGAAGGTTGTGAACAGAACATCAAATAATTTCCGTAACTATGAATATTGACCTTTTGTTGTTTCTGTACAAGTGAAGTCCCCTAGAGATGACTTGTGACTTGTACATCTCATGGTTTCGCGAGAAATCTAGCATGCCGCGACTGTATCTTAAGATTTACTGCTGTGTTGGACCTCCCTTCACTCTGGTCGAGAATCATCAAGCACTTCAAGAGTACTCTCTTTCCATGCAAATAATAAAATCGGGGTACGGTCTTTGACACTCACATAGGTCGAAGTGGGGTGTGATCGCAGGAGGATACACTCTCCTCTCCCTCCCTCCCTCTCTTTCTCTCTGTCAAAGGTTTAGAAATTTAAGGTTTTCCTTGGTTGGGCTATTAATCCTCGGTGTGTGCAAGTTCGTCCTTTCGAGATTTTTCAAATCCTGCCCAAGAGGCACCGCTCTTAAACCAAAGGTTCCCCCAATCTTGAGGACTAAAGAACACGAGCTGTGATGGTGACCCCACTTCTATTCCCCACCAAAAACGTTCTCCGATTCCCATTTCTTTTTTTTTTTTTTTTTTTTTTTTTTGGACAAGCTCCGATTCCCATTTCATGTGCTATCTTTTGTTTGCTTCTTCCGGTCATTCTTGACTTCATGATTCATGCTCCACTAGCTCTCGCAAACACATGGAAATAGTTTCATTAATGCGCGTCACCTCAACCAATTCTTCTAGAACTCCTTTGCCAAAAAAATTGAAAGTCACGGAAAATTTTATGGACAATAATATTTGTGTATTTTGAGTCAAAGTCCATGCATTTCATAAAATGAGAAAAAGAAGATTGAAAAGTAGAAATCCACTTGAGATTTATGATAGATCCACACGTTTTGAATATAAACAACGAATTAGACATTGCGGTCCAATGATGGACTGGGGCTATCCAACTCAAAAGAATACATTAATAAACGAAACTCGTGCCAAGATAAGCAAAGCTGGTTTGCTTTGCTGCAATATCTTAGCAAAAGGGAAAAAAAGAAGAAGGTCTCAACCCAACCCTTCAAAATGCCAATCAATGTGGGGCATGGGGTTAGTAAGATGTTCTTTTTCAAAATTAGAGAAATAGTAGCAAATAGAACTAGGGTAACACTCAGGAGTTCTCTTCTAACTTTAGATGGGAAAAGTACCAAAAAAGTCATAAACCTATTGCATTGATACCGATTCAGTCCTAAATTTTTCAATTGGACCAATTCAGTCCTAAACCTTTTAATATTGGTACCAATTCAGTCTATCCGGCTAATTTTGGCCAGTCGGCGCTGACGTGGACGTCGGCCGGTAACATGACGCTAACGTGGCAATTTTTATGATTCTTTTATGATTTTTTCGAATTTTTTATAAATTTTTATAATTTTTTTTTCCTTTTTTTTTTCCGCCTTCTTCTTGGCGGTGGCCGCGAAGCCCTCGCCTGCCGCCAGCGAGGGTCGTGGCCCTCAGCCGGCCTCTCCCAGGGCTGCCGGCGAGGCGGCTTCGCCCGGATCTGGGCGAGGCCAGCCTCGCCCTGGCCTTGCCGCGGGAGGAGGGAGAGGAGGAGGGACGGGGAGTGGGCGAGGGACGGGTTGTGGGACTAACACCATCGAAAGAAGGAGAGGAGTGTGTTGGGGCAGCGGGCTAGGGTTTTGGAGGCGAAGATCGGGTGGAGGAGTGGCGGCGTGAGGCGTAGGAGGTGGGGGACCAGGGCCTCGAATTGGGATTTCGTGGAGGTGAGGGCGGCGGTGACGAGGTCGAGAAGCTCCGGGGTCGATAGCGGAGGAGTCACCGGGGACTCAGCGGCAAGGCCAGGGCAAGGCTAGATCTGGGCTAAGCCGCCTCGCCCGCGGCCCTGGGCAAGGCTGAGCGAGGGTCGCGACCCTCACTGGTGGCTGGTGAGGGCTTCGCGGCCCTCGCCTCTGCCCTGGCGATGGTCGCCATGGCCTCGCCAGCCGCGGGCGAGGCCGGGCCTCGCTCGAGATCCGGGCGAAGCCGCCTTGCCGGCGGCCCTAGGAGAGGCCGGCCGAGGGCTGTGACCCTCGCCGGCAGCAGGCGAGGGCTTCACGGCCATCGCCGGAAGAAGGCGAGAAAATAAAAGGAAAAAGAAAAATTTAATAAAAATTAATAAAAAATCCGAAAAAATCATAAAAATTGCGTTAGTGTCTGGCCACCAACGTCCAACGTATGTCGGCCGTGACCAAAATCGTGTGAGGATGAATTGAATTGCATCAATATTAAATGGTTTATGACTGAATTAGTCCAATTGAAAAGTTTATGACTGAATTGGTATCAATGCAATAGATTTATGACTTTTTTTTTATACTTTTTCCGACTTTAGATATTAGCCAAAAGAGGCTAATCCCTCAGGGAGTAACGAATACTCAAATCACCTCCACATGCACGGGAGTAAATCAAGATTCAGGAATATTAAGCCGTTCATGAATGTTATAATTATCCACTTACAAGTCACAACAACAATGACTTCATGCGAATATCTTTTCCTACATATCAGGTAGATAAATCTCGAATCTTATAAGTGCCCTATGTAATGTCCGCCACACGAACGAAGAAAGTCTGGCCGCACAATCCACGCATACATATTCATCGATTGAGGAGTCGTGCTCGGTTTGGATGGACGCAAGTCTCTTGCTCATGTCGCACGAGAGACCATATGTACATGAACCCACACGGCGAATGGTTTTTGTACCGGATTTCGACACCGCACGTACTCAAGCTCTACGTGGCCCATGCCACGCCACTCAAAAAGTCCAAGTGGTTGCTTTGCGTTTGCCGTCCGTCCCCCGTGCCTACGCCAGGCTGGCATGCTAATCCAAATTTCGGTGTTTATCGGAACAAGATAGACATGATTTGACAAAAGCGGAGTCTCGATGATGCTTTTGAATTTTCTCCGGGCAAGTGGGTAGACTAATTGAAGTTTTTAGCTCCGGGAGATGACTGCGAATCTTTATTTGTCGTGCTCGAGTCAGTCCTCTCTGTACGCTTTAATATATATAAGCTGTGTTTATCTTAGGAAAATATTTCATGATAAAGAGAAGTACTTTTTAGGAAATTATTGTCCCAATAAAACATTTCCTTCTTTTATGTTAAGGGATTCATTTTCCTGACTTTAAATATACATATATATATTTTTTTATTATGAATGACTTTTTGTTGACTGATTTTTTTCATTAAACCAAATACATGAAAGTCAAGAAAATCAGAAAATTCCAAGAACACCCTCATATCATCTTGCTCTGTTCAATCACGGGCAGGACGGAGAGAAGACGAAGTTTTCTAGCCTGATGCTCAACCCGAGTTGCCTGGGTCATGTCATCGATCGGGTCCATCCGAAAGTCACCTTGTTACTACGACGATGTTCGCCTTTTGTTCGTACTCTTCCGCTTGGACATGCTGTTCCGCTTGGTTGCAAAGGGCGCTTCTTGCAAATGTCGGCTAATCAATGCCCAAACCGATGGTCCCTGTCCAGGAAGTCGCGCTCTGTTCCCTCGGCCTCAAATTCGTGCCTACTTTCAACTCCCGGGTCGACGCTAAAATGTCGCCCCAAAAAAACACTATTCAAATTCTTTGTCAACAATATAAATTCAGGTAGCAAAAGCGGTCGTATTGCCTTAGTCACGGTAGTGGTGCCCAGTAACAAGCAGAATCAATTTCCAATGAATTCGTGGAGGGCTCTGGATTCCGTGCGCTCGCCTTCCTCTATCGAAATCTTAAAATGGATTCGGTCGGTCATTTGGTCGGTCCAAAAATCGACAAAATTGCTGCTGTCCCATTTTATTCGATTTCGACCAATTAAAATTTAGAGCTCATGCTGTGGTTGCCACTATCATTCACTCCACTTAACACCAGATGCACCAACAGTCGTCTCTGGCGAGCTAGCTTAACTTGCACGGCACGGCGGCGGGCATGGCGAAGATAAGGAAGAGGGGCAAAAGGCCCTCCCTCCGTCTTCGGCCTGTTCATCCTCCTCCTCCTCCTTCGTACTACTTCTATTTATCCCTCCTCCCTTTGGCCCTTTTGGTTTGTCTGCAGTGGTGTCCTCCCCTCCCTCCTTCCCCTCCCTCCGAACCCGCTGTGAGTCCCCTCCGCATGTCTCCTGTCTACTGCTCGCGTCGCCTCCTCCTCCTCCTCCTCCTCCGCGGGAAGCTCCGGTCCTCGGCGCGCCGCCATGCCAACCCCCGCTGCTCCGCCTCCGGAGGCGACGGAGGAAGAATGCCTCCACGAGACGAAGCTCATCAAATTCTTCCGTAAGCGGGCGCGAATCATCCTTCAGGACAAGAATGGCCCTTGCTCGCTCCTCGCCATCTGTAACATCTCTCTCTCTCCTCCTCTTTAATTGCGGGTCTCTAGGGTTTCGCAGTTCTTTGGATTCCGATCGATGCTTTCATCTTCGCTAAGCATAAACAGAATACTTGGATCAATCTATTATAAGTCATAAATTCTGAGAAAAGAAAAGAAGGGGGTTTGATAACCATTCATAATTATTTATGATTTGATTTTTTATAGTTCATAATAAACTATTATTCTTACCGTATATTAAAAATTCACACGTGATTATTATTATTATTTTTTTTTTGTTTTATATATTTTGTTTGCTTGATTGTGGGACTGGTGTTTTCATTGGGGATGAAATTGAATTTGATTGCTTTCCGTTTTTAGTTGCTGCGATCCCAACGTGGCGATCATGGATTCTGTAACTGGGTCGGGTTGAGAAATCGGCGAGGGGGAGTTTGGTGTGGTTCCCGTTCGCTTCATGACAATACAAGAAGTCCTCTTAGCTCGTGCGATTTTATTGGGTGCGTCGGTGGTGTGTGAAGAGTTTATTCGTGGGTGACGGCAACTCAGGGAATGTTGGGATCATGCGCAGGTAATTGTCTTATATTACGAGGCATGGGGGGGCTGGATCAAAATAGAGATGAGTTTTCTCTAAAAGAATTGCTGAATTCGGTGGCCAATGCACTGATTGATTCCAATAGCAATATTGAGGTAGTGGCCTTTTCTTGTCCCCTGTAAGTCTCGTGTTTCTCTGCTTATGATGAATGTTAACCTTCTGTTCTCTTCTTTTTCCCTCTTTGGAAACGTTGCAGAATGAGGATGCTGGCTATGAAGAATATCATGGACAGGAAACCGTGGACCCATTTGAAGTGCTACCGGCTCTTGCGACTGGCCTTTATGTAAATATAAAGTTCCGCAGGTTGAATTGACTTTGTGACAAGTATTCAAGTAGTAGCCTGCATCATTATGCTTTTATAGGTTTTAAATGGATATATTCTCTTAATTGCAGCGTAAAGGACTTTGTACTCACCCCAGAACTTGAAATCTTTCGTCGGCTGCGCATTCCACTCTACCATGGTTGCATTGTCAATCCCCAGGTGCTTTAACTTTTCAGTTTCTGTGCTTTTGTACCAATTGCATCGTGACTTTTTTAGGTGCAAATTCTCAAGTGACTTGTGAATGTATGCTTCATCTGGATGAAGTGATAATCCTCATTTGCTGTCTATTATTAAAATGGTTAACAGATGCAGCATATACGTGGCTTTCAGTATCACTAGTGGAAACTATTTGTCTTTTGAGGATTTTTATTTGGATTACAAGCAGTTTCTATCTAGGGTGATGTTTAACTTCTGCTGATTTGGATTATTGATCTATTAAAAAACCAACTCTAGGTTGCTTGATGATTACATGGGGAAACCACTGTGGTTTGCTTTATGATCAAATGTCTGCCAATCTCATTTCATTGCATTCAAATTCTTCTTAGGATAGAAGTATTGTATATGATCTTTCTGTATTTTGGTACTTAGCCCCTTGCATAGGCAGGCGAAAGAAGTCTGCACTTCCTTTACTGGAATCTAGAGTTCGATTAAATTCCCCTTAGTTTTAGTTCGCTGTCTCCTCCCTCCTTTCAACTTATTCTGATGCTGCCTTTGCTTTTGTATCCTTCTATTTACATCTTTCTTAGGATCATGATACTGCAATTGCAATTGGATCCAAGTCATATGATGAGCTTGCGGATGAGCTTGAGGATGACCTTGTTGCCCAAAATATGACCCCAGAAAAGAGTAAGAGGTTTTGTAATCAACTGGACATTTACTTTCAAATTTGTCATGATGCTATATCTCCTTCTGTCAAATTTGCTCTTAGGGAATTTATTCCAGAAATTCGTGGAGAGCAAAGCCAGTCTGACCCCCTATGGGTACGTGTATGAATTTGCTATCCTCTATTATTTTTCTATCAATTATCAGTTGGCCATCAAGGACTATGTGGATGAATTTTCTATCCTGAATAATAATTCTCCATGAACAATGCAGCCTTTCTTGTCTACGACGTGATGTTGGAGAAGGAGAGCTCTGTGTGCTCTTTCATAACGAACATTTCAGTACCATGTTTAAGGTCAGTCATGGGTTTTGTTTTGTATCTCTTTTATGTTTTTATTGTTACTGTGAACATTGGACATTGCATCTGTTTGTGCCAGATGATAGAAGAAATTTCTTTTTAATTAATTTTCGTGTCATTTGCAGTATCAAGGCGAACTATATCTATTAGCTACAGACAAAGCTTTCCTAGTTTTGCCTAATCATGTGTGGGAGAAATTAGAAAAGGTAAGAAGTGTGATTCCATTGTAATTGACGAGGAGAACTTTCGTCAGTTTGTTCTGATTTCATCCATTTCCCTGCCTTGAAACTGAAGCTGTTTTATTGGGTTTGTGGTTTTTTCGTGTCATTATTTGGACTTCTTAAGTGAATCCAAGACGTAGCTATGGCCATTTAATCTGGTCATAGAAAAGGGTAAGGTCATTTAGTCAGTGCATAACCTATTCTTATGATGGTGGTAGGTAACTGCCAAATTTCGTTGTGAACTCAATGATTTTGAATCGAAGGTGAAATTTTTTCCAAACAGGACTAGTTTTCTAGTTCTACTTCATGTCTGTAACCTCACATGGTTAAGTGAAATGGACTTTTTCAAGTGATGGGATTTTCTCTCTTTTACCACAACTGTTCAAGTTAAATGGGGAAAAGATATGCTATGAACAAGTAATGCAATTTGATTAATGAGAATTGCAGGGGGAAAATATATGTTATGAACAAGTAATGCAAGTTGATTAATAACAATTGCAGTCATAAATTATGCGACAGCTACTAAACATGATGGAATTTTTATTTTTATTATTATATTTTTATTTGTCATTTCTCTCCCTTTCCAAAGTTTGATTTTCCTTACAAGTATTACATTTCTTACATGACTCGGTTCAACTGTGAACACTTTCTGATATTCTCATATCCAGATCCAAACTGAATGAGAGTGCTATCCAAGTTTTTAGGAAGGTGAATAGAGTACCTTTTCAAGTTTACCTATCCCAATTATAGGTTGTGGGATGGACTTCCCCTTGAAACTCTATTTTTCACTTGTGAAGCTTGAAGTATATCCCCCTACCCTCCCAACAATTTATACTTCACCTCACATGCCTTCTTTGTTGTTGTGTTATACAGCGCATATATGTGTGTGTGTGTGTGTGTGTGTGTTCTGATATTCTCATATCCAGATCCAAACTGAATGAGAGTGCTATGCAAGTTTTTAGGAAGGTGAATAGAGTACCTTTTCAAGTTTACCTATCCCAATTATAGGTTGTGGGATGGACTTCCCCTTGAACTCTATTTTTCACTTGTGAAGCTTGAAGTATATCCCCCTACCCTTCCAACAATTTATACTTCACCTCACATGCCTTCTTTGTTGTTGTGTTATACAGCGCATATGTGTGTGTGTGTGTGTGTGTGTGTGTGTGTGTGTTCTGATATTCTCATATCCAGATCCAAACTGAATGAGAGTGCTATCCAAGTTTTTAGGAAGGTGAATAGAGTACCTTTTCAAGTTTACCTATCCCAATTATAGGTTGTGGGATGGACTTCCCCTTGAAACTCTATTTTTCACTTGTGAAGCTTGAAGTATATCCCCCTACCCTCCCAACAATTTATACTTCACCTCACATGCCTTCTTTGTTGTTGTGTTATACAGCGCATATGTGTGTGTGTGTGTTCTGATATTCTCATATCCAGATCCAAACTGAATGAGAGTGCTATCCAAGTTTTTAGGAAGGTGAATAGAGTACCTTTTCAAGTTTACCTATCCCAATTATAGGTTGTGGGATGGACTTCCCCTTGAAACTCTATTTTTCACTTGTGAAGCTTGAAGTATATCCCCCTACCCTCCCAACAATTTATACTTCACCTCACATGCCTTCTTTGTTGTTGTGTTATACAGCGCATATATGTGTGTGTGTGTGTGTGTGTGTGTGTGTCATTAGACTGAACTAATTATGTTGCCTTTTCCCATGTGGATGCTCTGCATGATGTTTCTTTTAAGCACTGCGCATGTGTGTGTGTGTGTGTGTGTCATTAGACTGAACTAATTATGTTGCCCTTTCCCATGTGGGATGCTCTGCATGATGTTTCTTTTAAGCACTGGCACTGCATTTTCAGGTCAAAGGGGGCAACGTGTATGTGTCCAGCAATTTTGAGGAATGTACGATGGTGAGTCATACAAATGATACATGGGATGAGCTTAATGCCATGGCCAGCACAGATGTATCTATTTTTATCTTATTTGCTCTGAATTTTGCCATGACCTTCAACCATATTACTCTCATGTGCTGCAGGACTATGTTGGCAGCATGAACGATGGAACACTTTCGGTAGAGACCACGAAGTAAAAAATCCTGACTTATTGGATTCTTATGGTTTTATATTTTAGATGGATTAGACTAGGTCGAGCAATATTAACAATCTTACTGTATTTTGCCAAGTGACATCAGTGGTCTTGTTATTTGCACCGCACCATTTGAAGGAATCGTTATTTCTTAGCAGTCTCATGCTCTCTGCATAGGCTTTTGGAACTTTTTGGTTCGAAGATATGTCTCTTCAGTTTGAGTGTTTCTTGTTTATTAAAGCCTCTTCTCTTCGTGGCACATAAATTAAATACATTTTAACTACTTGAGCCTTTTGCTAACAGTGCGAACACTTCTATGTTGTAGTGACGAACTATTGGCAAGATGTCTGCAGCTGGAAGAAGAGCTCAATGCTTATCGCTGGTCCCCAGGTTTGTTGAACATCTTGTTGCCATGTCTTATTTGAGTAAACTTATTCACTGCTTTCGGTCCAAATCAGGGCCGTGCAATCGGACCAGTTCTACATGTGAACCGGACTGGACTGCCCCGAGAATCGTTCCGATTCCAATTACCTATTAGAATCGGTCTGGTTCCTAGTTCCAAATATTTTGAACCGGTCCAGTTCACGATTCTGGATTTTCTGTTCCGGTCCGATTCTTAGTTCTAAGTGAAGAACTACTTGAGAACCAGACCGGTTTTGGAACCAGTTTTATAAAGCCTAAAAACCCTAGATTTTTCTTGGCATCTTTTCCTCTATCTCTCTCTATCTCTTTTCTCTCCGAGGCTCCCACCTCACTCGGACACTTCATAACTCTCTCTCTCTCTCTCTCTCTCTCGCGCGCGCGCACAACTCACCCTCCTTACTCCCTTGTGGCTCATTGTCGCTTGTTTGAGCCTGGCAACTCTCGCTCAGTCTTGACTCGCCCTTAGTTAAACTATCATTAAGTAATTAACTATGTTATTTGTTTTGTTTTCAGGTAGTTAGAATTTGAAGCAATAATCTTAATGGACGAAGGAGGAATGAAGTTTTATAATTGGTCTTATATAGTGTGTTGAACTTTTTGTCGTTAATACTTGCATGTGATTACGTGTCATCTTATGGGTTGTTGCTTTTGGACACGAGGGACTTTTATTGTTCATCTTTTACTAAAGTGTTTGCCTGTGTAAGACAATGCTTGTAAATGCTAAGGGACAAAACACACCCTCTTTACAAGTAATATTGTGTGGTTTGCTATAAATCTCTAAAACTCTCTCCTCTCTTCCCTTTGGAAGGTATGATTCTTTAAAATTAGGAATGTGCGGACTAATCTTGGTAGTATGCTCTGTACTTGCCTTCAAAATTTTGCTATCTTAAAATTTTCTATGATATGAGTCAAAAAATGATAAGGAATTTGATGACTAACAGGCAATCCCTATCCTAAGGTTGAGGAAAGGCCGTGTGTATGGGATAACATACCCTATTCTAAGGTTAAACCCTATTCTAAGGTTGAGGAAAGGCCGTGTGTATGGGATAACATACCCTATTCTAAGGTTGAGAAAAGGTCATGTGTATGGGATAACATACCTATAGCAAATTTTGTTTTTGTTTTCCCCTGCTTGTATCATAGGCAAATTATTTTGCTAAAAAAATGAAAAAGAAAAGAAAAGGAACAAAAGAGGGTTCTCAAGTGTGGAATCAGATCGGAGAAATATGAGAGGTTCCAGGATCGGTTTCGTGGCAAATAAGGTGGATTTCAACCCTAAAAATTGGATACTAGTTAATGGGATAGGTTTCAGGTCTAGAATTTACCCCACATGAAGCCAATCACCCTTAGTATAATGTTTGAATTAGTGACATAGGTATTTTTCAAATCATAGGTCATATAGGCTAAAGTATAGTAGAAGTGTCAAAATTTGACATAGGTGGATGGTGGACACTTAAGTGTTAAAATTTCCAAAAAATATATTTAATTGTTACTTTTTCTAAAAACGGTGCCATTTAAGTGCCAAGTTTGGCAAATATGGCCAAAAATCCAGTGTGATATATTTTTAATAATATAAGTGGTCAATGTGATATGCTGAAAAGTTGACTCGAGAACAAAAATGCAAAATGACGTCGTTTTAACCCAAAAATCAAATTCTAATGTATATATTAATTAAAATAAATTAAAAGAACTTAAAAAAAAAAAAAATTAAAGGTGTGGCATTCGGTGAGGACTTGTACAGCCTTTGCCGCCACCGCCCCACCATCGCTAGCAAGGGCTAACAATAGTGAGGGAAGGATAAGTTAGGATCATCTTGCCTTGGGTACGGGTTGACGACCTTGATCGATTGTTAGTGAGGGCCTGCAAGCCCTCATTCAGATCTGGGATGAGAGTCGCGGCCCTCGTCCAAATCTACATCCCAGATCTAGGACGAGGGTCTCCTAGATCCAGTGAGGGCCATCACCCTAGCCCAATCGGGCCAAGAGTTGGGTGAGGGCTTGCAGGCCCTCGCCAAACGCTTCTACTGTTGTTTTTTAAAAAATAAATTTAGTTCTTTTAATTTATTTAATTATTATTTTTATTAAAATTCAAATATGAAGGTAAAATGATGTCGTTTTTGGGCTTATATAGTTACGTTAGTGTGCAAAACGACGTTATTTTGTACTTAACTCGTCGGAAAAATGTCATGTCAGCAATTTGGCTAGATATCGACTTTCTTCTACCCTGATGGCTTTGAGATCTCACCGGGGACTGACTTAGCTTTAGAGTAGCGGGCCTCTCGCCCTGCCTCATTTCGGCAAAACTTTGGAATATGTTCAAAGTTTTTAAACTATTGCTAAGTTACTTTTGGCTAAGGAACACCTCGCGCCTCCATTAAATTTCTTGGAAATATACAGCTACGTGAAAAGTAAATATCTTTCACTTTAAAACATAGTTGCCATGGACAAACAAAACTTTTATATATATATATATATATATTGCTTTTAAATGTATGGTGGATTGATTATTTAATTTCTAAACGATCAAATCTTGTCCAACCAAGAGAAACTTCTAGATCCATCCTCGGCGCTCACTCTTAAAACCCAAGTCTGGGAAGATTGTTTTCTATACTTAATGAAGCCTTTCTAATCAAATTTGAAATTTATGTACCTGATACAATTCATTTGAATTCTTTGATGTTCTTCCGGGTTGAACCTTATCGTTGCTGCTTTTTTCATTGTTTCCCGTTCTACCGCTGTGCGCTCATTTGACTTCGGTGGAGCCAATTATTGTTGTCATAATCTCCCTATTTCATATTCCGAGCGGGGAAAGAAGGTCGTGAACACAACTTCATCAAATAATTTCCATAACCATGAATATGAGGGAAAAGTGTTAAAAAAAGTCCCAAACATTTTGTATTTGTGCCAATTTAGTCATAAACCTTTTTTTGGTGCCAAGTTAGTCCTAAACCTTTTTACATAGTCTTTGATTCAATCATTTTCTGGCCAATTTTGGTCTGATTTTGCTGACTAGGCGCCGGTCAGTTGACGTGGCTTAATCGGTACTGACGTGGACAACTTTGAACAATATTTTAATATATATATTTTTTATTTTTCTTGTTTCCTTCCCCTTCTCCAGTCGGTCGCTGGACCTCGGCGACCGGCCAGAGGCGACGACTGGCGAGGTCGACCTCGCCGAACCTCGCTGGCCACCTCGCTAGTGGCCGCAAGGGCGGCCTCGCACTGGGCGGTGAGGCTTGCCCTCGCCAGCCACCTTGCCAGTGGTCGTGAGGGCAGCCTCGCGTTGGGCGGCGAGGCTCGCCCTCGCCGACGCTGCCTAGGCCGCGATTTGGCGAGGTCGAGCCTCGCGGCCATGGGTGAGGCTCGCCCTCACCGGCGCCGCCCGAGCCATGATTCGGCGAGGTTGAGCCTCGCCAGCCCGGTGCTAGGTCGCCCTCGTGGCCTGGGCAGCGCTGGCAAGGCTCGCCCTCGTCGCCTCGCGCGAGGCCGCCCTCGCGGCCACTCGCGAGGTGGTCGGTGAGGTCTGGCGACTGGCTAGAGGAGGGGAAGGAAAAATAAAAAATAATAAAAATATTAAAATATTATTAAAAGTTGTCTACGTCAATAATATTGATCGCCGTCGTCGTCATTGGCTACAATGGGTCGGCAAAATTAGGCTAAAATTGACCCAAAATGACTGAATCGGCACTAAATAAAAAAGTTTATGACTAAATTGACACCAAAAAAAGGTTTAGAACTAAATTGGCACAAATACAAAAGGTTTAGGGTTTTTTTAACACTTTTTCCATGAATACGACCTTTTGTTGTTTCTGTACAAGTGAAGTCCCATAAAAATGACTTGTGACTCATAAAGTTGTGAATTCATCTCATGATTTCGCGAGAAATCTGGCATGTCGCGACTGTTCAATCTTAAGATTTACGGCTGCATTGGGCCTCACCTCACTCTGGTCGAGAGTCACCAAGCACTTCAATAGTACTCTCTTTTCATAGAAGGGTACGGATTTCGTGAACGCAAATGAGAAAACAGGGGTATGGTCTTTGACACTCAGGTCGAAGTGGGGTGTGATCGCAGGAGGGTACACTCTCTTCTCTCTCTCTTTCTCTCTCCGTGTATATGTCGGAGGTTTAGAAAATTTAAGGTTTTTCGTTAATTGGGCCACTAATCCTCGGTATGTGCAACTTCGTCCTTTCGAGATTTTTCAAATCCTGGCCAAGAGGACCACTCTTAGCAAAAGGTCTCCAACCTTAAGGACTAAACAGCACGAGAAGGTCACAGCTGTGATGGTGACCCCGTTTCTCTTTCCCACCAAAAAGGTTCTCTGATTCCTGTTTCTCGTGCTATCTTTTTGTTTGCTTCTTCCGGTCATACTCGATTTCATAATTCGTGCTCCACTAGCTCTCGCGAACACATGGAAATAGTTTCATTAATGCGCGTCACCTGAGGATAGTAACTAAGATCACTCAGAATTAGATTAGATGTTTATGACTCATTCGCTCAGGTTGCGGATCGGATATTTGACCACTTAAACTGAAGGTCACTGCAAATTTTATGGACAATAATATTTGTGTATTTTGATAGATTTTAGATATTTAACATTTGAAAAGTCAAAATTCATGCATTTCATAAAACCAAAAAGAGAGTTTTTTTGAACCTTTGTCATGACACTGAAAATTATTAATTATATCAATTGTGACACATTTACTAAAAGCTCTTTTTATGATTAAAAAAAAAAACTTCAAAATTGTACTCGTGTCACATATTTGCTTTTCGTTACATTTATGTTTTAAATCATTGCTGACTTGAACGACGAATTTCAAATGGTGCTGAAGTGACGCTAATGTGGGTTAAGTGAAGGAAAACAATACTATTTTTTATCTGACATGGCTGAAATGATAAAGAACTCGTTCACTTGGGCTTCATCTATTTTTCCCCCTTGCTTCACGTTCAAAACTCTCCATGCTCTAGAAAGAGCTTCATGCTCTATCTCTCTCTTGTTGGAAATTTTTTATAATATGGGCTTACATTAATTAATTAGTTTTCTATTTTAAATAATCGGGTTAATGGATATTCTAATATTTGTTAAATCCTAAAGTGATCTGATTGAATTGGGTATTGGCGATCTATTGATAACGGGACCAGTTGAAGAAGAAAGTGAAAAGCGGTGTGTTTGTGAAGCAGTAATGGGAATGGCGGGTTGACACGATTGATTAGAGTTTCTTACAGCCCCTTCTCAGCTTATAAAAGGATAGGTTATACATATCGTTCTTTAATTTCATTAAAATTTCTTTATCTTGAAATATGTCATAGAGAGAAAGATTCGGCATTAGATAGATCACTGATTATCGATTGATATATTTTTCTTCAAGTGAAAGAATTACCAAACACATTACGCTTTAATTATTTGTATATTGATATCGGTGTTTTACTGTCATATATGGATCCGTTTCTTCTTGATTGATTAGTTGTTTATGTAAATAATTTTCTATACGTGGTATCAGAGCTAATCATATATGATTGTATAACCCAAATTTTTTTTTCATGGAAAAATTCGAAATCCTCCTCTTTGAGCCGAATATGGGTATTATTTTTTCGTGTGGATTTTTTGCTTGATTGATTCTGAAATCATAGGGCTTTTGTTCTACATGTTGAGATATTTCCAACCATATATAATTTGCATAATTTCGTTGAGAATTGAGAGAGAATTTTAAATTTGAAATTCTAGGGTTTATGCATAAAAAAGTTCTAGAATTTTCAAATTACTTACAATTGATTGTTGTTCGTTGCAAATCGTTGTATGGGTATTGTTATATATATGTTTTAGCATCCTTTTGTTGCATCAAGGTAAGTTTTTAGGGTTTAAATTTAAGAAAACCGAATTTTCGGCCATGGGAGGTTTAGATCCGAAACTTTGAAGCTTGTATGTGGTGGATTTAGTTGGTTTTCTTCGTTTAATTAAATCTAGTTAATTATATTGATGTTATAAGCAAAACCCATGAGGAAATTTCATCAAAAATCATGTTAATTTGTGCCTTTGGAGCTTCGGGTCGAAACCGGGTCGTGCGACCCGGTTTTGCTGCAAATTCGTGACCCGGCTGGAGGTTGAAGAAGACCTCCAGCCGGGCCTGGGCCTAAATATGGGCTTTCGCCCATATTTTTTTTAATTCCGTGGGATATTTAAACAGCCCATTTCATGGGCCAATTTTCAATTAAAAGGGAGATGAGCTTCTGCATACATGGGCCATTCTCTATTTAAAAGGAGTGGGCCGCGTGAGGGTTTAGGACTCGCGGGTCTGGCCCGCGGTCCGATTAGGGCTGCTCGCGGGTCCTGGGCCCGCGGGAGTCCGAAATATTTAAATAATATAATAATAATAATAAAATAATAAAATAATAATTATTTTTAAAAAAAAAAAAAAAAAAATTGTGGCAAAAATTGTTGTTTGAAAAAGTGCAATATGATTATTGGAAACACATATTGTAAAGCGTTTCATATTGTTTGATGAATTTTGGGCATAAATTTTGGAGTTCCCTATTGATAAAAGATTAATATATACAATTACTCGCCCAAATGGGGTTATTATGTATATTAATTTGGAAAATAGCATGAAGTTTAATTTCCATATTTAAAATATGGGGATGTATAATTGAAAAATGTTTATCTGCCCAAATGGGATAAATGTTTTGAAAATTATATGTAATTCCCCTCTATGTTGATATTATGGAGATGTATGATTTAAAGGATTTTTCTGCCCAAAGGAGATGGATTCTTGACAATTATATGTAATTCTCCTTGTTATTGCTTTATAAATTTCATGCTATAAAAAATGATGGTGCATTATACACTCTGCCCAAAGGGGAGTTTATAATGTACTAATTATTTTCGTTGAAATACTTATTGCCAATAATTGATCTTATTGCATTATGTGTGATAAACCTTTGCCACGGTTGAAATGTTAACTAAATCAAACTTTAAGAGATGGAAGCAAGATATAGAGTTTGCTTTGGGCATCGTTGATATGGACTTGGCTCTACGCGAGGATGAACCTGCCAAGCCCAATGATCAAAGTACTGCAGATCAAAAGGCCCATTATGTTAGATGGGAAAAATCTAACCGACTGAGCCTCATTGCTATGAAAAGGTCCATCTTATTAGTGGTTTGCCGGAAGGTACGAATGCCAGACAGTTCCTTGAAGCAGTGGGAGAAAGATATAGAGTCTTAGATAAAGCTGAAGCTGGGAATTTGCTGAGTGAGTTAACGAATATTGAGGTATGATGCTGTTATAGGTGTTAGAGAATTTATACTAAAGATGGTCCACATTCAGCCCAAACTTAAGGCCCATGAAATTGTTCTTTTCTGAAAATTATATTGTGCATCATGCTTTAAATGTTATGCCAGCTGAATTTAGCCAGATTAAGACTGCTTATAGTGCTCAGAATGAGACATGGAGCGTTAATTCCTTGATTACCGAGTGTGTGATTGAGGAAGAGAAGTTAAAGAAGGAAAAGTATGAGTCCGCCCACTTAACTGTCAATGCCAAATTGAGTTCATCTAGAGGCAAATGGAAGCCTAAAGGGTCAAATGCTCATGGTCCAAAGAAAGGACAAGACTTCAAGAAAAATGAGAATTATGGGAGAAATAGAGATAAGGATTTCAAGTGTTTTCACTGCAAGAAGCATGGTCACAAAAGAGCCAATTGCTACAAGTTCCAAGCTTGGCTAAAAACAAGAAAAGAATTATTGGGAATTGTGTTTTGTCTGATGAATTATATCGATTATCCGTATCTCCCGATAGACCATATTGTTCTTTCAATGTCGAGAATAATGTTGCTAAGAGATCTTTAATCAAAGAAAGATCTTCATTGTTATGGCATAAGTGATTAGGGCATATCTCCAAAGAAAGGATAAAGTGACTTATCAAGGTTGATATTCTTCCCCCTCTTGACTCAGATGATACTAAGACTTGTATTGATTGTGCGAGGGGAAAATTAACTAAAACCAAGAAGAAAGGCGCTACTCGCAGTCAAAATCTATTGGAGATAATTCATACTGATATTAGTGGGCCATACTCAATCACTTTGTGTGGAAATAAATACTTCATCACGTTCATCGATGATTTCTCCCGTTATTGTTATGTTAATCTAATTGAGGAGAAGACTGATGCTCTTAATATGTTCAAAGGGTTTCGTACTGAAGTTGAGAAACAATTGGGAAAAATTATCAAAATTGTTAGATCTGATTGAGGTGGTGAATATTATGGGCGATATACTGAGACTGGACAACAAATGGGACCATTTGCAAAATATTTGCAAGACTGTGGTATTGTCACTCAATATACAATGCATGTGAGTCATGAACAGAATGGTGTAGCTGAACGGCGGGAATTGCACACTCATGGAGATGAAACAGAGTATGATTGACAGTTCTAACTTGCCTGAATATTTATGGGTGATGCAATTAAAACAACAATTTATATATTGAATCGTGTACCTAGTAAATCGGTGCCGAAAACACATTTTGAATTGTGGACACGGAGGAAACCAAGCTTGAATCATTTTTGAGTTTGGGGTTGTCTTGCAGAGGGGAAAATTTATGATCATTCTCAGAAGAAAACCGAATCCAAGACTACTAGATGTTACTTTATTGGATATCCTGATCATTCTAAAGGGTATAGGTTTTATTGTCCTACTCGCGGCACTAGAATCATTGAATCTCAAACTGCCAAATTCTTGGAATTAGATGTTGCTGAAAAGAGTTCTTCTCAATCTTTCAAAAGGGAAGAACCAAACAAAACGGTCTCTATTCCATTGCCCATCTTGCATGATGATTCTATGCGGGAGCCGTGCAGAGTAGAAATTCAGCAAGATGCTGATACTGGAAATATGTCAGTAGATCCTCCTACCACAAATGAAATTTCCCAGACGAATGATGTGGCTCCAGAAATGCCTGTGCGAAGATCACAGCAACAAAGAAGACCAACACCTCTAAATGATTATCATGTCTATCTTGGAGAAGCTGATTTTGACATTGGAAATATAGTTGATTCTACGACTTTCAAAGAAGCACTTAATAGTGATCAGGCAGATAAATGGTTAGGAGCGATGAAGGACGAGATGATTTCCATGTCACTAATCAAGTATAGAAACTTGTTGATTTACCTGATGGGCATAAACCGATCGGCTACAAGTTGGTATTTAAAACCAAGAAAGACAATAAAGGCAACATAGAGAGATTCAAGGCAAGGTTAGTCGCAAAAGGGTACACACAGAAAGAAGGCATTGATTATACTGAAGTCTTTTCCCCAGTGTCCACTAAAGACTCTTTTCGGATAATCATGGCATCGATGGCTCATTTCGACTTAGAGCTTCACCAAATGGATGTCAAGACAGCTTTTCTTAATGGAGATCTGAATGAAGAAGTATATATGCAGCAACCTGAAAATGAGCATATGGTGTGCAAACTTCAAAGGTCCATCTATGGTCTCAAACAAGTATCACGTCAGTGGTACTTAAAATTTCACAAAGTTGTGAGATCATTTGGCTTTGAAGAAAACAAGTTTGATCAATGCATATATATGAAAGTAAGTGGGAGTAAATATTTTTTCTTAGTACTTTATGTAGATGACATTTTACTTGCTAGCAGTGATATTGATCTATTGAATGGCACAAAAAATTTTCTATCTACAAAGTTTGATATGAAAGATCTTGGAGAAGCCTCTTTAGTTCTAGGCATTGAAATTCATCGTAATAGATCTAAGAAGGTTCTGGGGTTATCTCAGAAAAGTTATATAGATCGTGTTTTGAAAAGATTCAATATGTAGACTCGTAAGTCAGATGAAGCTCCTGTTGTGAAAGGAGATAAATTGAGCATAGATCAATGCCCTAAGAATGATATTGAAAAAGAAATCATGAAGAATATTCCTTATGCTAGTGCAGTTGGCAGTCTTATGTATGCACAAGTATGTACTAGACTTGATATTGCTTTTGCTGTGAATACTCTTGGAAGATATCTGTCGAATCTAGGTCATGAACATTGGGTTGCAGCTAAAAAGGTGATGAGATATTTACAACGAACGAAGGACTTCATGCTCGTGTATAGCAGAGTTGAGGACTTAAAGGTAATTGGATATTAAGATGCTGGTTTCGCTAGTTGTTCAGATGATAGAAAATCAACTTCTGGATACATTTTTATGATGGCTGGAGGTGCTATTTCTTGGAAGAGCATAAAGCAAATATTGATTACGAACTCTACAATGTATGCTGAGTTTGTAGCGTGCTATGGCGTGTCAATTCAAGCAATTTGGCTTAGAAATTTGATCTCAGAATTGCGAGTTGTGAACTCTATTGCTAGACCTATGGTGATATACTGTGACAACACTACAGCTATGTTTTATTCCAAGCATGACAAGATTAGTAATGCGTCTAAACACATGGAGATCAAATATTATACTGTTAAGGACCTGGTCAAAAATGGAGACATTGTAATTGAAAATATCAGTTCATGTTAGCTGATCCTCTAACAATAGGCTTACGACCCATTTTGTTTAAAGAACATGTAAAGAATATGGGTGTTTTAGATTCTTTTGATTTATTTTGTTAGTGGGAGTTATACAAATTGTATTTCTGGATATTATAGTTATATGCAGACTGATAATGCTTTTATGATGTTTATTAAAGCATTTATTTAGATAATTGTTGTTGTTGATTCTATTGTTATCCTTTCTCCTGTTGACTGAGAAATGGAAGTATAAAACAATATCTTTAAACAAATTTTATTTTAAAGATGACTGGATGTCACTGATTATGAGATCTCATGTTGGATTGTGACATAGTTGTGCAATTTCATGTTGTTGAGAAATTACATTGAGGAATGATAAGAAATAGTGTATATTTTGATCACATGTTGGCACTATTTCTTACTACACTACTAGGCCCATAATCCATGAAAATATATTATATGTGATTATTGAAGGTCTTGTGTTGTGGCATTTTCTTAACACATTGATCTCCATAGTCCTATACTGAGGTTATATAGGATTGGATTGGTATTGAGATGCCATTATCGGAATATTATTTTTTAAAAGTTGTGGCTACATAAAACAAAATTTTCAGTTATTAACCCGATAGTGTCGTTTTCAATATAAAATATTTTACAAAATAAAATAAGTTAATTAATGTAGCCCAAGTGTGAGAATGTTGGAAATTTTCTATAATATGGGCTTACATTAATTAATTAGTTTTCGATTTTAAATAATCAGATTAATGGATATTCCAATATTTGTTGAACCCTAAAGTGATCTGATTGAATTAGGTATTGGCATCTATTGATAACGGGCCTGGTTGAGCAGCAAAGTGTAGTCAATTGTGTTTGATTGAACCCCGTAATGGGAATGGCCCAGTTGACACGCTGTTGATTAGGGTTTGCTAGGTCCCCTCTCTAGCCTATAAAAGGGTAGGTTATACCTATCAGTTGCTTTAATCCCATTGAAAGCTGCTATACTGAAATAGGTCATAAAGAGGAAGATCTAGCATTTCAATAAATCACTGATTATCAGATTGATCTATTTTTCTTCAAGTGAAGCAATGGCTCAAACATGTACGCTTTAATTCCGCTGTGTTTATTGATGTCGGTGTTTTACAGTCATATATGGATCCGTTTCTTCTTGATTGATTAGTTGTTTATGTAAATAATTTTCTACATCTCTAACTTGGTACAAGTTCAAAGCTTGTTTGCTCCATGCTCTGATGCTCTATTTGACGATCCATTTGTTCACACGAACAACGTTGTTTTCCCCTCTTGTGGTTGCTCCATAAAACTGGATTGAAGGCTTTAGGGTGAGTATCCCACTTGACTATCTCTCTCTCGATCTCAAGGAAGTTCAATTTGTTCGAAACTCGTTTGCTGGCAGACTAGCGAGGGCGATTTGGGGCTTTCAGGTTTCATATATCAGTGATTTTTGCTTGGATCTTAAAGTTCTTTATAAAATTTGGATGTGATAGAATAGTATACCAATTTGAGGCTGAACGAATTGCTATTGATGATCTAGCTTTACAATTCCTGCCCCCATTTGTTGATGATGCACCGATGAAATACATACTCAATGATTGGCCATGAATTTACTAAAAAAGACCCGTGCCTCATACAAGGATTGTGATGGTGCCATTGATTGGAGCTTAGTGCAAAAGTTGCAGGAAAATGATGACTAGCATATTCTATAGATCTATGATTCATTCTGTTGATTTTAGCAGCTAAACAATCAAATTGTTCTACTCTTGATAATCATGTCCTCCGTACCCTGTGCTACCAGATTTTTTGCCCCATGCAAGGGCTGTGAAATTTGTTTTGAGCTTTCTGTGCATCTTAGGTTTATCGGGATACTTTCTTTTTGGTTCTCTTTTAGTGTTTAGGCTCATCAATATCTCGCCTTGCCACCAATGTGTTACATCATCAATGTGATTTGACATGTGACCCTTATGTTTCATTTCTTCTTTTATGGCTAGTATATCTATTTTAGTGGAAAATGTGCAAAACAATGCTTAACTTGCCATAAGTGGGTCAATCGAGGACATGTTGATCCATTTCGCTCATTTTGATGAGGAACAAATGCTATTCACATAGACTATTTAGCCTCTTTTCTTTGATTTGCTCATGTTAAATTCTACAAGTTGTATTTCCTAGAGTAGAGATCATCTTCTTCATATGCATAGTTGTTGAAAAATGTACCTTGATATTTTTAGATTGATGAAGAAAGTCGATTTGAGGTTATCTGAAATTGGGGCTAGGGTAAGTGCTGGCGCTTGTGCTTGGGCCACTAGCCAGGGCAAAGTTGAAGTTGAAGCTGGGGTTGAAGTAGGAGATAAAGTTGGGATTGAACTTGGGGTCAAGGCTGCGACTAGGCTTGAATATGGGGGTGCTAGCTAGAGTGAATACAGTGAGGGTGATGATAGCCTTTACTTTGAGAATGATGATTGTAAGATTAATGCATTAGGCAGGGATGATAGCAACCACATCTTATTTGATAACAGATATTACTTTCAAGTAAGGGAAAGGAGACAAAAGATGAGGATGGTAAAGAAGGCGATGTTGGTTATTGATGCAATAGAAAAAGACTTGAATGAGGGTGAAGATGATGAGAATGTCGAAGCATGTGAAGATCTCAGTCCTTTTAACTATCGAGATGAGGAATTGTGTGACCAAACAAGATCTTTGACTATTAAATATGACATTTTTGACACTGGAAGGTCGCAACAAACACTAGGGGTGACCATACGTAATTATAGTTTCAATTAGGCATGCAATTCGAGTCTCATAAGAGAGTAGTGAAAAAATATGCAATCACAAATGACTCCTACATTGATTGGGAAAAAAAATGATTTACAAAGATATACACAAAATGTGTTTCCAAATGTGAATAGTCCATTTACAGTAGTTGGTTGAAGAAAGAGAAAACTTTTGTAATCAAGACAACTAGAGAAGAATATACTCGCTCTAACGGTCCGGACGCCTCAACGGTCCCCACCGGCTCCGGGTCAGGGGCTAGAGAAAGTAGCCTGTCCTGAATTGTCTCTACTGTTGTCGCGGCAGAGGGTGGAGGATGAAACGGCAATCCAGGGGAGAAGATATCATCATCATTCGAGGAGGAGACAGCCACTTCCGATTCCTTTTCACGGTCATTCAATGATGGGGCATGGGCCGGCCGGGACCCAGCCGTGAGAGAGAGGACGACCTTAGGGGGGGCACTGGCGCCCCTAGTCCCCTTTCAAGCAGAGGCGGAAGGAGGAGGAGCCGCAGCAGGCAGTTTGTCCCAAGAGGGCTGATCAGCGACCACAGAAGAGGAGAGAGAGGATTCTCCTATCTTAGGGCCCTTATTTTTCTTCCTCTTGTTCTTCACTTTTTTCCAAGGTTGATCCTGAGCGGGCAGAGGAGCTGGAGTCGCTTGAGGAGGATCCCTGTCCTCTGTAGGAGCGATCAGCATTGAATCCGGGGAGGGCTGAAGCCGAACCGGGTCTAACTCAGGCTGAGGCGGGACAGGAACATCTGCGGCCTGAGGCGGGACAGGAGCAGTTTCTGTCCTGCGCACAAATTGCTCCAACACATCGTCTGCCGGAGGAGGATTGGTCGTCCTCTGCGGATCCGGAGCAACCACAACCGGCGGGGGTGGAACGACCGGCGGAGCAGGTGCGATCGAAGGCTATCTGGCCGGACGACGAATAGCTTGTCTTGTATTCGGGGTGCGCCCAGTGGCGTTCTGTTCCCGAGGAGGAGCACGGCAGTTATGGCCAAACGCTTTGCAATCCGGACACGCAGCCGGGAGCCATTCATATTCAATGCTAATGGACCGAGAAACACCCTTCAAGATGACTTTGGCCGTCTCGACTCTTGGCTGATTAGCCGTGACCTCAACACAAATTCTCGCGAAGGAGACCATCTTCATTTGATCAGTTCGTTGATCAACATAGAGCGGCTTCCCCGCCACACTCGCTATCACGCTCATCGCCGGCACCGTCCAACACTCGAGCGGCAAATTCCGCAACCGAATCCAAATGGGAATGGCGGATTGGTCTTCTCTCTTAAGGTCCATGAGAGGCTTCCATTGTCGAAGTATTAGCGGCACTCTAGCAATCGTCATCGGCCCATCTTCAAGGATTTTCCTCCTAAACCCGGGATCCGGGATTTAGAGGAAGAGGAATCCTTGATCGTTGGCGAAGATTTCCCCGAGCTTGGAGCCCCACGCCTTCCTCAACGCTTGCTCCATCAAACCGAATGGGAGCCTCCTTCTCCCAACCAGATATCCCACCAAGCAATCATGCCACTTCGAGTCCATAGCATCGAGGGCTTCATCCGGGAGGTTCACAACAGCCTCTCCATCCACAAATGTGGGCGGAACAAAGGACAAGTCGGATCCTTTCACCGCCAACCGAGCCACATTTGCCCAAGAACGCGCCGGGGCATCATAGTGACCAGTCGGAGGCTGTGCAGGACGCTTGAGGCCGATCGCCTGCGGCTTCTTCCTCTGGATCGGTGCGGCCTTGAGGACAAGCCCTATGGGCCTTTCAGCTTGTTGCTCGGATGTGGATAACCGAAAGAGGTGGCCATACCCACACCAGTCTGAACCGAAGGCAGCGCATCACCAAGTGAGGGGGTCGGATGCCCCAATGGGCTGACAGCCGAAGGACAGCTAGAAGGAGCGTTTCCGGCCAGAACAAGTTCTGCAGACATTTCTACAAACACCTGGACTGCATCTCGGTCGTCTATGTTCAGAACTCTTTTGTTTCTCGGAGACCTTTGTGGGTGGACTTGATCAGGATGAGTTCTTGCATCTACGACTTACCTTGGATAGTGGCGGGTGACTTCAACGCCTTAAGAGATCCGTCTGATAGGTTCGGGGGTTCTAACACCTGGCCGCCCTCTTTTGATGAGTTTAATCAGTGTCTGCGTCAGGCGGAGCTTGAGGATTTGAGATATGTGGGACTTCGGTTTACTTGGTCGACGTCTTCGGGGGCTAATCGGAAAGCGAGGAAGATTGATCGGGTTCTAGTTAACGCTCTCTGGAGCTTGCATTTCTCTTATTCAGAAGCTTCCTTTTTACCGTATGGTATTTCAAACCACTCTCCTATGGTGGTCAAGGTGATCCAACCAGTTCTTCGAAGAAAGCCCTTCAAATTCTTTGATTTCTGGATGGAGCACCCATCCTTTCAGGATATTCTTACTCAGGTGTGGGAGGCCCCGGGTGGTGGAGTACCCATCTTCAGGTTGGTTACCAAATTGAAAGCGCTCAAGGGTCGTTTTAAGCAGCTGAACAGAGATTCTTTCTCTAACATGTCCGAGAGGGTTGCTCAATCCAGGAATGCTCTTAGATTAGCGCAAGTGGACCTTCAGCACGACCCGACCAACGTCCTCTTGGCGGAGCTAGAAAAAAGTCATCATAGGACCTTCGTTGAGTTGAGGAGTCAGGAGGAGGCTTTCTTCAGACAGAAATCCAGAATCCGTTGGCTCGAGAAGGGTGATAAAAACACTAAGTACTTTCATCACTCAGTGACTACAAGGCAGCTGAGGAATAGGATTATCTCGGTTCTTGATAGGAATGGCAACCTTGTCTCCGAGCCGAGCCTTGTTCAGGATACGTTCGTCACTCACTTTAAGGAGTTGTTTGCCTCTCGATGTCTTCCTCTTAGGCCGGCCTTGGGAGACTTACAGCAAGCTATCCGGCGTCCGCTCTCAGAGGATCAGATCGCTTCTCTTGGCCGTCCCTTTTCGGAGATGGAAATTAAGGACACTATATTCTCTCTAGCTCGTGGGAAGGCCCCGGGGCCGGATGGGTTTGGTGTCGAATTCTTCAAGAGTAACTGGGATCTTATTGGGCCTTTGACAGTTGAAGCAGTAAAGGACTTCTTTGTTATGGGGAGACTGTTAAGGGAGATTAATTCCACCATCCTGGTGTTGATCCCTAAGATTCCTAATGCTACCTCGGTAAATGATTATAGGTCCATTGCTTGCTGCAATACGATCTACAAATGTATTACCAAGGTCTTAGCCAACCGCATCGCCGCAGTGCTTCAGGACGCCATAAGCCCTTCTCAGAATGCGTTCGTCAAGGGTCGGCGGATTAGGGATAATATTCTCCTGGCTCAGGAGTTATTTGCCGGTTTCCACCTTCAGCCATACCTCCTCAAATGTGCTGTGAAGGTGGACTTTTAGAAAGCGTACGATACGGTGGACTGGGATTTCCTTGAATTGGTTCTTCGTGCTTTTCGCTTCCCAGACCATTTCATTCGTCTTATCATGGTTTGCGTTCGTACACCTATGTTTTCTATCTCCTTGAATGGGGATCTCCATGGATTCTTCCCTAGTAGCCGCGGCCTTCGACAGGGTGACCCCATGTCTCATTATCTTTTCACCTTGGTTATGGAAGTCTTCTCAGGAATCCTCACTTCTCGTGCGGAGCAACCGGGTTTCAATTTCTCTTGGAGGTGCAAGGCCACTCGTTTATCTCATCTTTTCTTTGCGGATGATGTCTTCCTCTTTTGCCGTGCGGATATGACCTCCATCCTGCTTCTGAAGGATGGGCTAGATACCTTCTCGGAATGGAGTGGACTCAAGCCGAACAACAGCAAAAGTGAGGTGTTTCTTGCAGGGGGCTCGGATGACTTGAGGAGTCAGATCAAGGATACCCTTGGATTTGTGGAAGGGAAATTGCCGGTGCGTTATCTAGGAGCGCCTATTATATCCTCGAGGCTCGGCAAGGCAGATTGTGTATCCTTAGTCGATCGCATAACGGCTAGGGTGCAATCCTAGACTCATCGGTTTCTCTCCTTTGCAGGGAGAGTTCAGTTTATAAGGTCAGTGCTCCATGCAATCCAAGCCTATTGGGCTAGTGTGTTCATTATTCCTGTGGTAGTCCTTGATCATATTGAGCAGATCCTTAGATAGTTCCTATGGAAGGGGCCCAGCCTTGGCAAGGGAGGAGCTAAGGTTTCCTGGGAGGATGTTTGTCTCCCAAGGGAAGAAGGGGGTCTTGGGATTCGTAGACTGCGAGAGTGCAATAAGGCGGCGATGCTTAAACACATATGGATCCTCTTCACGGATAAGGAGTCTCTATAGTGCAAATGGATACACTCTACTTTTCTGGGAAGGACGAACTTCTGGGTGGCTAAGACGCCGGGCTGCTGCTCGTGGGCTTGGAAGAGAATCCTCCACCTGAGATCCAAATTCCGCCTCAATTTCCGCTGGAAAATTGGAGATGGCCAGGCGACATCCCTTTGGTTCGACCATTGGCATCAGAGAGGTCCGCTAGATCTTGTTTGTTCAGAGCAGACTATCTCTGATTCGGGGCTTCCTTGGTAAGCAGTCGTTGCAGACCTATACTCTTCGGCGGGTCGGGTTTTCAGGTCATTGATGGATTCTTGGAACCAGCCCCTTCTACTTCTCTCAGGGGTTCCGGATAGATTTATATGGAGTGACAATCCTTCCGGTGTCTTCTCGGTCGCGTCAGCTTGGCATATCCTCAGAAGAAGGAAAGACAGGGTTGAATGGTCATCCTTTATTTGGAACAAAGCCATCACTCCGAGATACCAATTCAATCTCTGGCTGATTACAAAGAACCGGCTTCCTACCCAAGCTTTTCTTATGTTTTATGGGAGAATTGGGAGTGAAGTTTGTGCCTTTTGCATGCTCACGCCGGATTCTATTGACCACCTCTTCTTCGGCGGCTGCATCACGGCTAGTATGGCTTACTTTTGGGCGGCCAAGTGTAACCTCCCATGGAGAAATGGGACTTGGACAGAAAATCTTCATTGGGCGATGAGATTCCTCTCAGGTAAGGATTTCTATCACTCCATTGGTCGTTTCTCCTTTGGTGCTCTATGCCATCTCATCTGGAAGTATAGAAACGACATTCTGTTTAGAGAGAATCCGGTCATGGTTGCAGCTGTCAAGAAGCATCTTATTAAAGTAGTAAAGGATAAAGCCTTAACCTTCAGAAGCGTGGAAGATTGCCCGAGAAATAGGAGGTTACAAAGGAACTGGGGCCTCGACCCTTCTATCTTCAGCTCTCCTGTGCCGACCGCCTAGGTCGCCTTCGTCTAGCCTTGCGGGTGCTTTCTCTTGCAGTCACCGTCTCTCCTGGCTCGGCTCGCGCTTCACCTCCGCGGGGTTTGCCTTGGTTCGTCAATGTCTCGCCTTTTGGTGTTCTCTGTTGGCGTTGGTTGTTTTTGGTAGGTTGGTCTTCCCGGCCCTGCGTGGCCCTTTTGGTTAGTCTGGTTGTTTTTAGGTTGTTGTCTCGGCCCTGCGTGGCTGTTTTCTTGGGCTTCATGTTTCGGCCCTTGCTTGCTTTGATTGCTTTGCGGTGTTTTTTGCGTCCGGCGCCCTTTCACTCGATTAGACGTTGTGTCTTGTTGAGTGCAAGTTTTGTGATGCTTGATCTTGTTTTTTGTTGGTTAAAGCTCAATATATCATTACCCTTTACCCAAAAAAAAAAAAAATATATATATATATATATATATATACTCGCTCTAAAAGCATGAGAAACAAACAAGCATCTTACATATGGATTACAAAACAATTCTTGCTTAAAAATAGATTATGTGAGAGGTTTCCTTTTAGAGTCATCAATCTTGCATGTTTCAAATTTGTTAATTTTTTAGTTTTTTTCCTTCATGTGTTTCAAGACACTTGTTAAGTATTTAGAGAAGAAAAAGATCGTGATTTATATGACTCTAAAAGACATTCTGACTCAACCCTCTTTGCTCATAAATATGTTGTCTTGTTTAATAGACAAGTATAGTACAAGTTTGATCCGATACGTGTACGCCTAAATAGCATTTGCACAAACATACGACACGACACGTTGACACGTTCTTTCGCAAAAAATAAAGAATTTCAACACGTTGAGATACGTTATATATTAAATGTATATTTTTATATATACATGATAAATTATCATTTTTATGATTATTTTAATCAAATTAATTTGATTCAAATTTACAAATAAATAAATAATAAAAAGAGTTTATAATGAATTTACACTAAAAACATTAATCCACTATTTGTTAATATCATTCATTATTTTAATTTGACAAATTCAACTCTATTCAAGTAATCCATAAATTCAAAAGAAAAAAACAAGCAATTCACATTTTAGACTCGCATGTTAGAGTGTGTCAAAAGAGAAGAGTAAAAAACACAAACTTGAGAGGTAAATTGTGTGTCACGAAAAGTAAGAGTCAAAAGAGAAATTTTCTTCTTTTCCCATTTATTATTTTGATTATTTTTTATCTTTTACATATTTATATTTTGACCCCCTCATTTAGAAAAAAAAAATTAAAATTGACCTCGTGCGTGTCAAAGTCATGTCTGAATTTTGGACTCACATGTTGGAAAGTGTCGGGAGAGTTAATATTTTTTGACACCTGTTGATCAAGTGTTAGACACATGTTGGAGTGTAGAAGGCTCCCGAGAGTGTCGATGCTTCCTAGACGTATGTGAATGATGTATCCGCTTTGTAATTTCACTTAAAATTTCTGGTGGCCTCCAATATTATATGTTTGTAGAAACAAGAAGAGTAAGAGTGAGCTTATAATGCAACGAATCCACTACTTCTCTCAATAGTAGTCCATTAGGATCTAGTATATAAAAAAATGATGGAAAATCGTGCCTTTAGAGTGAAGAAAAAAATTCAAATCGAGCAATCAAATATAAAATTATTTGTCTTGAAGATCGATATCCCGAAGCAAGCAATGTGTGCTTTATCAACTACACCGGTTTCGGGTGTAATCGTAAATGACGAGACCAATTTGCCTGGCTCATGATCACACCCAACATATAAGAATTAAAAATATATATATACAGAAAGAAATTATTTTTTTTCCTTCGGCAAATCATAATTAAAAGAGATTTTCTCTTGTGGCGCACAACATAAATGGGATTTTCCTCTTTTAAGGTCACGAAATTAAATGAGATTGACAGAGCCCTTGGTTATTGCGGTATATCTTCTGCTTTTGCTCTGTTCTTTTCCCTTTGGATTCTTAACATCGCCACGGCAGCAACTTCTACTGCTTCGACTCCTTCTGCTGCTTCGTCTTCGTCGTCTCCGGCGTGGCGGTGATGATGGCGGAGCAGGCGTGGTTGGTATGAGAGGATGAAATGCTCTCGACACTACCTTGGTGATTCATTCAGACAGAGGCAAAATCAAAGTGGGTTTGTGCCTCTCTCTTTTTTTTTTTTTTTTTGGTCTTGTGCCTCTCTCTTTAATTCTCAGTGCTAGGCTCCACCATTTCTTGTCGGCTTGCGGGGGAGAGAGATGAAGCTGCAACATGCGCAATCAACGCGCTTTCTTCCCACTTGGTTGCAAATTTTAAGGTTTGTTTAACGTTGGAAATTCTAGAACATCAGTACGAGGCGAAGTGTGAAGCAGAGTTAAATAAGCAGGTCACGTCATTTCCCTCCCTTCCGGTGGAAGCGTCGCTTCGCTCACTGCAGCTGTCACTTTCAGTTTCATAGCATGACACTCTCTCTGTCCCTTTCTCCCTCCCTTTCTCCCTCCCCTGTAAGTCTTCCGTCCGAGTCAACGACTTTCTACCTCTCCCGCTACTTTACGAAGGCCTCCGCCAGTCGTCTACTCGTTCTCGTTCCGACCCAGTCCGTCTTCTCCGCGAAAAGCTCCGGTTCTTAACATCGCCATGGCAATTCCTGCTCCTTCGCGTCGCAACGCGACGGTGAAACGGCGCGTCCACAAGACGAAGCTCATCCCGTTCCTGGGTCGCCGCACGCCGATCATCCTCCAGGACGTTAATGGCCCTTGCCCTCTCGTAGCCATCTGTAACTTCTCCTTCTTTTCCTCTCTCTTTCTCTCTCTCTCTCTCGCGTCCTCTCTATTTGCGGGTTTCTTGGGTTTCTACAGTTCTCTGGCTTCCTGTTTGATGTTCATGTCCTTTATTAGCTTGGTTCGCGACTAGTATCTGCATTTGTTGAGAAATCGGGTTGTGTAATCAGTGCTCGGACAACCGCGAACAGAATTCGGTGTCGTTCGTGTTCATTTCATCGTAATGCCAGTTCTCTTAGGCCATGCGTTTTTTCTTGGGTGCGTCAGTGATGCGTAAAGAGTTCATTTGTGGGTGACGGTGAACTAGGGGAATGTTCTTTTACGGGATCATATGCAGGTAATGTTCTTCTATTGCGGAACATCCTGAGATTGGATCCAGGAATAGCTGAGGTTTCTCAAGATAAATTGGTGCGCTTGGTAACCCAACAACTACTTGATTCCAACAGCAATATTAAGGTACTGTCCTTTTCTTGTCCCGTGGAAGTGGAGTGTTTCTCTGGTTCTGATGGATGTTAGCCTTCTATTCTTTTTTTTTCTCTCCTCTTTGGAAATGTTGCAGAATAAGGATGCAGCCTATGTTAAAAATCAACAACAGAACATTGCGGACGCAATTGATCGGCTGCCATATCTTAAGACTGGCATTGACGTAAATATGAAGTTCAGCAGGTTGAATTGACTATATGACAAGTATTAAAGTTGTTATGCTTTTATAGGTCTTGAATAGATATATTCTCTTAATTGCAGCATAAAGAGCTTTGAATTCACCAGAGAATGTGCAATCTTTGATCTGCTGGACATTTCACTCTATCATGGCTGGATTGTTGATCCCCAGGTGCTTCAACTTTTCGGGTTCTGTGCTTTTGTGCCAATTGCCTCGTTACTTTTTTTAGGAGCAAATTCTCAAGTAACTCGTGATCGTCTGCTTCATTTGGATGAAAGTGATATTCCTCATTTGCTGTCTATTATTAAAATGGTTAACAGATGCAGCATATACGTGGCTATCAGTATCAACAGTGGAAACTATCTGTCTTTTGAGGATTTTTATCTGGATTACGAGCAGTTTCTATCTAGGATGATGTTTAACTTCTGCCGATTCAGATTATTGATTTATTTGAACCAACTTTAGGTTGCTTGATGATTACATGGGGAAACCGCTGTGGTTTGATCAATGATCAAATTTCTGCTTGTCTCAATTCATTGCATTTATATTCTTCTTGGGATAGAAGTATCGTCATGATATTGCTCTATTTTGGTACTTAGTCCCTTGCATAGGCAGGCAAAAGAAGTCTGTACTTCCTTTCCTGGAATCTAGAGTTCGAGTAAATTCTCCCTAGTTTAAGTTCTTTGTCTCCCCCCTGTCAACTTATTCTAATGGTGCCTATGCCTTTGTGTCCTTCTATCTACATCTTTTTTAGGATCGTAATACCTCAGTGGCAATTGGATCCAAGTCATATAATGTGCTTATGAGTGAGCTTGTTGCACGAGGACCATTAACCCCACAACAGAGTAAGAGGTTTTGTAATCAACTGGACGTTCAATTTACTATCATCTTGTCATGATGCTATACCCCTTTCTGTCAAATTTGTTCTTAGGGAAAGTGCAGGAATTCTTGAATAGCAGTGCCACTCAGTTGACCAACTATGGGTACGTGTATGAATTTGCTATCCTCCATTATTTTCTATCAGTTATCAGTTGGCCATCTATGGGTATGTGTATGAATTTTCTATCCTTCCTAATAGTTCTCTATGAACTATGCAGCCTTTCTTCTCTACAACATGGTCTTAAAGAGCGAGAGCTTTGTGTGTTCTTTCGTAACAATCATTTCAGTACCATGTTTAAGGTCAGTCATGGGCTTCCCTTTGTATCTCTTGAATGTTTTTATTGTTACTGTGAACTGTTGGACATTGCATCTGTTTGTGCCAGATGAGAGAAGAAATCTCTTTTTAATTAATATTCGTGTCGTTTGCAGTATGAAGGTCAGCTATATCTATTAGCTTCGGACGAAGTTTTCCTAAATGAGCCTGATTATGTGTGGGAGAAATTTAATAAGGTAAGAAGCGTGTTTTCATTGTCATTGACGAGGAGAACTTTCATCAGTTTGTTCTGATTTCATCCTTTTCCCTGCTTGAAACTGAAGCTGTTTTATCCGGTTTATGTTTTTTCCAGTGAGTGTCATTATTTAGATTTCTTAAGTGATTCCTAGAAGAAGCTAAGGCCATTTAATCTAGTCATAGAAAAAGGTAAGGTCATTTAAAGTGTGCATAACCTATTCTTATGGTGGTGGTAACTGCCAAATTTGGTTGTAAACTGAATGATTTTGAAACGACGGAGAAATTTGTTCCAAACAGGACAAGTTTTCTAGGTCTACTTCACGTCTGTAACCTAACACGGTTAAGAGAAATGGACTTATTTCAAGTTATGGGATTTTCTCTCTTTTTACAAACAACTGTGCAAGTTGAATGGGGAAAAACTACATTATGGACGAGAAATGCAATTTAATTAATGAGAATTACAGTTGTAAATTATAGGAAAGCTACGAAACATGATGGAATCTTTTTTTTGTAATTTCTCTCCCTTTCCAAAGTTTGATTTTCCTTACAAGTAGTACATTTCGTACTTGATTCCATGGACACGTTATGATATTCTCGTATCCACATCCAAAGTGAATAAGGGCGCTATCCAAGTTTTTATGAAGGTGATATAGAGTACCTTTTGAGTTTATGTATCCCACTTATGGGTTGTGGAATGGACTTTCCATTGGAAATCTTTTTCCACTTGTGAAGCTTGAAGTATTTCCCCCTACTCTCCCAAAAATCTAGACTTGACCTCACATGCCTTCTTTGCTGTTGTGTTGTACAGCATTTTGTTACTGTTAGTCTTTCCGGCAAATAAGATACTTTTGAGATGATCTTTCAATTATACCTTATTATTATTATTATTATCATTAGACTGAACTCATTATGTTGCTTTTTCCTATGTGGATGGTTTGCATTTTGTTTCTTTTAAGCACTGGCTCTGCGTTTTCAGGTCAATGGAGACACCATGTACGTGTCCGGAGATTTTAAGTAATTCACGATATGAATAATGCCATGGCCAGCACAAATGTATGTATCTAACTTTATCTTATGTGCTCTGAATTTTGCCATAACCTTCAACCAATATTAAACTCATGTGCTGCAGGACTCTCTTGCCAGCATCAGCAGTGCAACATATGCAGAGTAAAAAATCCTAACTTATAGAATTCTTATGGTTTTATATTTCAGATGGATTAGACTAGGTCGAGCAATATTAACAGTCTTACTATATTTTGCCAAGTGACATCAGTGGTCTTGTTATTAGCACCACACCGTGTGAAGGAATCTCTGTTTCTTCGGAAAAGCATTCTCATGCTCTCTGCATAATTGCAACACTGTGTTGATAATTGGCTAGGCTTTTTGAACTATCTGGAGTTCCAAGATATGTTTCTTCAGTTTGAGTGTTTCTTGTCCATTAAAGCCACTTTCTCTTCGTGCCACATAAATTAAATACATTTTGACTGCTCGAGCCTTTTGCTAGGAGTGCAAACACTTCTATGTTGTAGTGACGATGAATGGGCAGAATTTCTGCAGCATGTAGAGTATAATGCGTAACAACAGTCAACTCCATTCTCCATTCTCGTTGTTCTCCAAATAAGTTATGGATGCAGATACCAAATGGAAGAACATATTTGTGAAATCGTAGAAGTTAGAACGTCTCCACTTTTCATCTTCAAGATCAACTTTCCTCTACCATGATGGCTTTGAGAGCCTACCGGGGAACGACCTAACTTTACAGTAGGGGGGCCTCTTGCCCCTAATCATTTCGTGAAGACTTTTGGAATATGTTTGAAGTTTTTAAACTATTACCAAATTTCTTTTGGGCAAGGAACAACTCGTGCCCCCCATTGAATTTCTCAGAAATATACAGCTATGTGAAAAGTAGATATTTTTCATTTTAATTTGCCCCTAAGAATTGGTTAAAAAAAAACAATTCGAGAACTTTGAAAACATAGTTGTTATGGACAAACAAAAATTATATAAAAAGAAAAAAAAATTGGTACTTTTAAGTGGTCGATCAATCGATTATTTGATTTCTAAACGATCAGATCTTGTCCCACTAAGAGAAACTGCTAGATCCATCCTTGAAGCTCACTCTTAAAACCCAAGTCCGGGGTTCGAAAATTGGTCAGGGAGCTTGTCAAGTTCAAGAGTTCGTCGAATTTAAGGATGAGCTCAAACTTCTGATGTTTTGGATCCACTTATTTTTGGGGGGCGGAGTGGGCTGCTTGTTTATTCTAGTTGCTAGTTCTCATTTAGCCGATCCTTCAATGTACTTCAAGGAGTTGCTCTCTGCCTGGACCTCTTATTAATATGTGATGATAGATTTGCTTTCGGGATGGCTTCTTGAAGATGATAGTTCGGGAAGATTGTTTTCCATACTTAATTAAGCCTTTCTAGACAAATTTTAAGATTTATGTACCTAATAGAATTCATTTGAGTACTTTGATGTTCTTCCGGGTGGAATTCCCTTGTTGCTACTGTTGTCATTGTTTCCCTTCTGCTGCTGTTCACTCGTGTGACTTTGAATGGGCCATTTTTTGTTGACATAATCTCCCTATTACACAAATCTAAGCGGGGAAAAGAAGGCTGTCAACAGGACTTCATCAAATAGTTTCCATAACTACAAATATGACCTTTTGCCGCTTCAAATGAAGTCCCGTAGAGATGACTTTGTGACTCGTAAAGTTGTGAAGTCATCTCATGATTTCGCGAGAAATTTAGCATACCGCGACTGTTCAATCTACAAGATTGACTGCTGCATTGGACCTCTCTCTGGTCAAGAATCATTAGGCACTTCAAGAGTCTCTCTTGAAGTGTACGGACGGACTTTGTTCGTGCGCGCAAATGAGATAGCCAGGTTATAGTCTTTGACACTCACGTAGGCCGGAGTGCCGGAGTGCGGTGATCACGGGAGGATATAACTTGAAAGTTGCATGGAGTATCCCGACACATCTCACCTATGGGATTAAGGAGGATGGCGGAGCTTGCTAGACATCCGGCACAGGCACTAACAGCTCCTTTACGGTGGTGCTTGATCGGCGAAAAGAGATTTGTCGCCTCCTTCAAGGGTTTGCCATTGGCATGTGCTCTCTATTTCTGGTCAACGTTCGTTACTTCCCATGTGCTGATATCTAGCTACGGAGCTTCATCCCTTTTAGGCTTAGCCAATAAAAGCCCGAGAGGCCCAAAGTGTGGCCCCTTATCAACCAAATTTCTTTCTGAATCATGGCACGCCACATCGCATAGGACAACACCACCAACAAAAAGCGACCTTGTCCTCTAGTGTGAGAAACGTGGAACCATCCTTTGCGAATCGCCGACGTTATTGGCGGGCGATAACGTGTGTCAAGCCGGGCCTCCTCTTTTGGATAAGTGGGCTACCCTTTTACTGATCCAGGCACGGGATTTGACTTGGGTGAACTTCAGAGAGAGAAGAAAAAGGAGTGAACGAAAGAGCATGAGGGGAAAGAAAAAGGAAGGAGTACTATTCAAAGCTCAGGGATTGCGGGGTTCTTGAAAGCAACTACTCTCTCTCTCTCTCTCTCTCTCTCTTTCTCTCTCTCCCTGTGTATGTCAAAGGTTTAGAAAATTTAAGGTTCTTCGTTGATTGGGCCACTAATCCTCGGTGTGTGCAACATCGTCCTTTCAGAGATTTTTCAAATCCTGGCCAAGAGGGACCGCTCTTAAACCAAAGGTTCCCCCAATCTTGAGGACTAAAACAACACGACAAGGCCACAGCTGTGATGGCGACCCCACTTCTATTCCCCACCCAAAAACGTTTCCCAATCCGATTTCTCTTTCTTAATACTATCTTTTTGTTTGCTTCCCGTCATGCGTGACTTCATAATTCGTGCTCCACTAACCCTCACGAACGCATAAAAAAAACGCATGGAAAATTTTATGGACGACGGTATTTGTGCATTTGGATTAGATTTTAGATATTTGCCATTTGAAAAGTGAGAGTTCTTCGTACGTTTCACAAAGGAAAAACAGAAGATTGAAAAGTAGAAATCCACTCCAGATTTATGATAGATCCGCACGTTTTGAATATAAACAACGAATTAGACATTGTAGCCCGATGATGGACTGGGGCTATGCAATTCAAAAGAATAAATTAATGGACAAACCTCGTGCCAAGATAAGCAAAGCTGTTAGCTTTTTTGCAATATCTTTGCAACCAAAAAAAAAGAAAAAGGCTCAATACATCCCTTCAGAATACCAATCAATTCGGGGCATGGACTTGGCAAGTTGTTCTTTCTCAAAATTAGAGAAATAGCAGCAAGTAAAACAACGGTAACAAGTTCTCTTCTGACTTTGAGATTAGCTAAAGAGGCTACTCTCTTAGGGACCAATGCATATTGAAATCGTTTCCACATGCAAGGGAGCTCATTCGAGATTAGGGAACATTAAGCCGTTTATATATGTCATAATTATCCAATTACAGTGATAGTGACTCCATACGAACATCTTTTTCTACATAAGGGAAAGAGAGCGAGCAAAAGGGCAGCTCATATCAAGTAAATAAATCTTCGATCTCATATGTGCCCTTATGTAATGTAGCAACACAAACGAAGTGAAGACTTAGAAGATCTAACATATTCATATACTTAAAGGACTACAGATAAAACGAAGTAAACCATCACAATAGCCCCCAAACATATTGATTGAGAAGTCGCGTTTGGTTTGGATGAAAGCAAGTCTCTTGCTCATGTCGCAAGAGCCACCTTCCTTTTCTTCTCGACGGAAAATATTATATTAAGATAAAAAGGAATGGTAAAACTTCAGCTCTAAACTTGGGAAATTGATTTCGCAATTCACCCCGAGATGGACCTTCTAATGGAAACTGGAAAGGACACGAGGACTTAAAATGATCGCCGAAAACGAACGCCGGCCGATGTTAAATGAATAAACAATGGGAAGCTTTCGTGCGCGCAAAGCAGCAATTCCACGTGAAACAAAAGAAACCTAAAAAGAACAAAGGGAAGGAAGAGGAGGAGGAGGAGGAGGAGGAGGAGTCGTTCGGGTGTTCTTGCTTGAATCCAACTCCAGTGGACACCCACCACCCCCTTGTCTCCATCCCCCAACAATTCTCCCTGTTTCCTCTCCGATCATCTCAAGAATCGTGCTCCCTCCATGGCCCCGCCTCGGATGCAACAAAACCAATTTCCTTTTCAATTTAGTCAATTCATCCTCTATTTATTATAACATTTTGCACATAATCCCCACCCCTTTTTTTGGGGTAAAGTCTAGTTTTAACGGTGCAATTTGAGTGTGCTCGGCAACAGTAGAGTACGTAGAAACCGAGATTACAGGCCCAATAGCTCTTTTGGTCGCAAGCTTGAATCCCCTAGGTCCCCTCCTCGATCTCAGGAAATCCCATGCACCATATGGGCCAAATCCACGATATCTCCAGCTTCATCCCATCGCATTCGGTTGCACGGCAATAGTATAAGCAATGGTTACGACTCAAACTGAACGTTTGAAAATTTCTATATCAATATAATTTACATAAGATTTTATGTTTTCTGAAATCGTCTCAGGCACTATCTTAATATTTGATTACTCCTTAAAATGATATTAATGCAGCATAACCAAAAAAAAAAATTCAAAAAAAAAAATCGCTATTCATGCCCCAAAACCTAGTCGTGCTGAGCAATATTCCCAACGGGGGCGGATCGGATGCAGTGCATGAATCGGGTCGTGCATTACATCACTTCTGGACGCGACGCGACCGGGATCAAACGGTTAACAAGAACCCATCAGACGTCAAGGTCAGCACCCAAGAGATGGTCACCTTAAATGGAATGGGACCCGCCGCCAATGGTCGCTCGCCACGTCATCTGCCGTGTAGCGTGGGGCGAGCGTTGGGTAGGTGGTCACTCACTGTGTCCGAACGAACTTCTGTTTTGTGTCCTTTTTTTTTTTCTCCCCTTTAATTTATTTGTCATTTTCCGCCCTCCTTCTGTTAATTTTTTCCCCCACATTTTTTATAAATTTTTTGGGGTATTTTATATTATTTTATTTCATTTGTTTTTTCCTCGCTTCTCAGAACATCAAAATGCATGTAGAAAGAGACACCAAACTGAAAAGCCAATCACCAGCCAGGGGTGGCGGAACAGTGACAGTTCAACTCTCAGCCGACTTTCTTTAACTCCCCAACAAATGGTTAATAAAAGAAACTCGATAAGCCCTAATTAGCAACGAAATTCTCATGCAAAGTACACATTAACAGGATTGCATTAGCTATGTGATATCCTCTGTTTACCATAACTTCGGTTAATGTGTGATTTGTTTATCGAGATGATTAATTAGGTGCGTGATTTCTCGTTGGCATGTTGAATTCATTATTGAGAAGACTTTCATCTATTTTTGAAGGAGAATTAGTCCGCTTATGGATCATTGGGTAGATAATATCACAGAGCGTCATGGCTAAAGAAAAATATTTACCCGCGTCTCTTGAAAAAAAAAATTACTACAAGATTAACACCTTCTACTTTTACATCCCCAAGAATTTCAAATAAATTCATTCATATTCACTTGCAAGTTCGTCACCTTCTTTATTACCTAACATCTCAGATATTACCATGATTGACAAGTAAACATGTAGGGAAATACTATAGGAAATTCAATTGGCCAAAAATGCCATTATATAATTTACAAATCAAGATATCAGTGTTAGTTGAAATTCTTGGTGGCTATTTATTTATCGATTTTGTTTTCTCATTTCTTCCTTTCATCACGTTTGTTCCTCCCCGGAAAATTCATTTCATCACACGGTTTTATGTTGTAAATTAATTTAAAACATTATATAATTAAAGTTACGGGCATGACCCATTCGACAGAAAACAAGCAGAAACTTCCCTAGACGAACGATAAAAGGAGGGCAGCGACTGGCCTTCTCCCTATTATGTCCTTCCATCTGACAGGAGGTGCTTCACTAAGGATATGTCCCTATCACTGACTTGAATGATTTGCAGCTTTTATAGATATAGAGAGAGAGAGAGAGAGAGAGAGAGAGAGAATGGATAAAAAGAAAAAAAATAATAATAATTGAGATCGGTACCAAACAATTATTGGAAATTCTTTTTTATATAAAAAGATGGGGGAATTTATGCACATTTGCTGGAGATGGGCTCGAATGCTGGGTTCCTAAGCTTAGCACCTACCCACTGGCCCCTTGTCATCTGTACAAAGCTAACCTGTCTTTGTTTCCAATCTACACAATAATAGTAGCCTCAGCTAGATTGCTATATATTAAAAAAGGAAAAGAGGGCTCAACTTCTTCTTCTTTTTTCCTGTTGCATTATGACCAACTTTTGTGCACCAGAAACCCATCATGAAGCAATTGATGTCTAGTGATTCCATAGAGGGTGGCTTGTGTGGTGAAATGCTTTTGTTATGATTTCAGAAATTTGGCTTTTATTTGATTTATTGTCGGACGCCCAAATTGTTTTACAGCACGGGAATATAGCCATGCCGGATCACTTTGTATTTTCCCCATAAATTTTGGAGACTTGGAATTTTGGGTCCGTTTTCAATATTTAGGGGAGAAAAGCAAGAAATTTGATGTACTTTCGAACGTAGGAAAGTTCTTGATTTATTTTTTTTTTCTTTTGTAGGTGTAGAATCTTAATCAACCTAACAAATTACCGCTAATATAATAAAATGACTCGATTAGCTTAAGATTTACTAAAGTGCTTACCGCTTAACATTCTACAGATCTATATCCTTACATCAGTTAGTTAATAGGTTATCGTCATATTAATGGCCGAGACTTACTTTGATAAAATTCTTAGTGAAACAAGAAGTAAATGCTAGCGTTATTACTTGCCCTTTCAAATGATAAATCATCTGTTTCAAATGATTTGAACTGACTACGAACATAAATTACTGAATCTTACATTGGGATTACAGGGGCATCCTAAGCAATCGATGCTAATATGCGAAAAGGGTAATTGTGCGTATGGAGAGATAGATCTACCTAATTCATGAACCTCAATTGAGGCAGAAAACTCAGAAAGAGTTCTGTTCTGTACGTGCATAAACCCATAAAAAAACAGAGAAGAAAAGAAAAACCATCAAACGCCCAAGATAGTTAGTGTTGACTGCTGATTTAAAAAAAGGAAAAATAAAGCCATAATCACCAATGAATCACCCGAATATATATATATATATATATATATATATATATATATATATGTGTGTGTGTGTGTGTGTGTGTATATATTTACATTAGGAAAACAAGGAGGGGGAAAAGCTAGAAAAGCGATCCATTGGTCAGGCAGCAGAACAGCTTTATCTGTAAGTTTTCTTGCTTTCTTTATGGTGTACCCTCCTCCCTCCCTCCTCCTCCTGCCTCTTCTTCTCCTTTCGCAATAATGATGATGATTCCATAGCCTTCCCCCTCCCCTCCTCTTCCCCCTCATAGGCCCTCCTTCCCTTCTTAAACTGCACACCTCAACCTTCTTTCTCTCTCTTCTTTCTCTCTCTCCCTCCTGCTCTGTGTGGCATATTCTCTCTCTCTCTCTCTCTCTCTCTCTTTCCTTGTGGAAGCAAAATCTGTGCAAAAACGCAGGAGGGTTGCTGCAGAAAGTCTTGCATCCATCTCTGATCCCAATATTGCCTTTGCCCCTCTCTTCCCTTCCCTCATGCACACACCTTTAACGAGAAAACTGTCTTCTCGTTCTTTTCGTCGTCATAATATTCACAGTCCATTATCAAGATAGTTCCCCAAGACAACCCTCTCTCTCTCTCTCTTACTCTCTTTCTCTCTCTGTGTGGTCCTCTCTCTCTTTCTTTCTTGAAAACCCTCGTCGCTCCTCTTCCTTGCCACAAATAAAAAGTACCTGACTTTCTCCACGATACCCTTTAAGGCCTTTAATTTCCCCTCCCCATCTTTCTTTTCACTGGTGACTTACACATCCTTCTAAGGCTTCGACAGATTCTCTTGTACGACGCGCCATAGACGAAGTAACATAGCCCACCATATGCAAGAGCCGAACTTGGCCATGATGGGCGGCGGTGGCGGCGGCGGCGGGGGCGGGGGATCGGCGGGGGCGGCGGTGGGGGCCTGGGCAGCGAGGCGTCGTTCTCGGGCGATCACCCGCAGCGCCAGCTCAAGGGGAGATCGCCAGCCACCCGATGTACGAGCAGCTGCTGTCGGCCCACGTGGCGTGCCTCCGCGTCGCGACCCCGATCGACCAGCTGCCGCTGATCGACGCGCAGCTGGCGCAGTCGCACCACCTCCTGCGCTCCTACGCCTCCTCGGTGCAGCACGGCCACAGCAGCCTCTCTCCTCACGACAGGCAGGAGCTCGACAATTTCTTGGTACGTTCTCTTTCTTTTCCCCCCAAGAACAAAAACCCTCGTAGTCTTTCTCTCTTTCGCTTGCGAAAACAACCCTCGTGCTAGTCATCAATCAGCGTCTTTCGGTTTTGCTTTCGAATCTCTACTTCTTTTCGAGCTTATGGTCGGACCAGAGTTTATAGCGTACATCTATGATAAACAAGCGTGTGAATCAGCGTTTTTTCTGTTGTAGTATGTGCTCCAAGTTCAGTCCTTTTACCAAGAGAAAAAAATGGATATTCGATTTGAATTTACTCAGAAACTAAGTGAACAAAGATGGGATATTTCTGTGGTAGGCACAATATCTGGTGGTACTATGCAGCTTCAAAGAGCAGCTGCAGCAGCACGTTCGAGTCCATGCCGTTGAAGCCGTCATGGCCTGTCGTGAAATCGAAAACACCCTCCAAGCTCTCACTGGTCTCTCTCTCTCTCTCTCTCTCTGATATTTTTAGATGCTGCTTAGATATTCACACCTATCGAGTCGCTTTCACCGGTTGTTTAGAGCGCCACGGAATTGGAATTATTGCAAGAGGGGCGGCCTAGATCAGGATCAGGCGCTGGTGCATGCGATTTTCAAACAAAGACTTTGGTGGGGGAAATATGAAGCCACGCCTCCTCCTTCATCAAATCAAGCTTCTTTAAACTAATCTAAAGAAAAAAATGACCCATCATCCCTTTAATAATGCCAATAATATATAAACCAATCATTAGTCGTAACTTGTGCTGGTGTTCCTCATCGAGGCGACATTGCTTGACGCCTGATTAATTTAAACAAGATTCTAATCACAAGAAAATGCGTGGGCGGGTTCTGATTCTTTCATTGGTCGATCGGTTTCTTTGCGAATTTTTTTTGCAATTTTGATACCCTTGTTTGGTAGGGAGAACAGTTTGAGTGAGCAAATTGATTATGCAGATATGGTGGTTTTCTTGCAAGTTTGGGGAATTGTTATTAGAAGAGGTGGGTGTTGTAGGACCGACCTCAAATTTCTTATTTAGTGTAAAGCTTTTGACTTAGATGGGAGTTAAGGAGTTGGTTCGTGAGGAGTTCGGTGGAGGGTGTACCCCAATCACCATCGCCACCATGCGCCAACAACCGATAAGGTTGCCCTGGGAATAATGTTTGGCTGCTAACATTGTTAATCAATTTTTTCATGGTGATGCTAATTTCCTTTTGGATTCACGCAAGATCACGCATGGTGTGTCGTCGTGCTTCGTTGGTGGTTGAGAAAGTATTCGCTAAACTCATTTGCTACATCAAGTAAACTACATATAAAGAAATTGGGATATACACTCTAGGAACAATATAAGATACGTGTTTCAGCATATTTTGCCATGTCATATCCGCCGCCAATATGTTGGGAAATATGCTCAATACATCTTATCAGTATATAGTCCTATATTCAACTCCAGGTTGTGTTTAGATCTCGAGTTTTTCGACCAAAATTCTCGGCGGGTCGAGTGCTTATATGGATTGAACCAAGCCATCCTGGTCTCACATAGGCAGTTTGTAGAGAAGACAAGACCTCAAGTACTTAATATCGGATGATCAAATAGGCAGCGCTTGGTTTAGTCGGTATGAAATAGTCATGATCTTATAAGGAAGCAAATGCATTTTAAATTGCATACGCGTTCATTAGAGTTTTAGGACAAAATGGGAGCATGTGAATGTCAAATGCGAGCTATTAGGACGAGGAAGTGACTATCAAAATAGAGCATATGTGCCGTGCTTACGAATTTAACACCCATATTCACATTGAATTTCGGTTTTCATGCCACACCTAGTGCTAAATGCAGTGGGCTCACTCAACAAGGCGTCCTTCTGTAAAATTGGAATTATTGCAGGAATGAGTTTGGGCGAAGGAACCGGTGCAACGATGTCGGACGATGAGGATGAGTTGCAAATGGATTTCTCAATGGATCAATCCGGTGGTGATGTTCATGACCTGATGGGATTCGGTCCACTCCTTCCAACTGAATCCGAAAGGACTTTGATGGAGAGAGTCCGCCACGAATTGAAGATTGAACTCAAGCAGGTATGCAATAGTACTCTTTCAATAAGGAACCGGCTCCACATATTTCCCTCTCTTTGTTTGCTGAGTTCCAATTCCTACCAAGGACATCAGCTTGTTTTCCTCTTTTTTATAGTGCATAATCATACTTTGAAATTTAAATCTAGCTTTTCTTACCAATAAGAACATCACAAACAGTGAAATTGGTGTTGATTGGTCTTTGCAGGGTTTCAGGTCAAAAATAGAGGATGTTAGGGAGGAGATACTACGGAAAAGGAGAGCCGGAAAATTACCCGGCGATACTACTTCTGTGTTGAAAAATTGGTGGCAGCAACACTCAAAGTGGCCATATCCAACTGTAAGCAACCTTTCAAACATGTTATTATCTTATTGCACTGTCAAGGAATGTCAAGGCTTTAGCACGAACGGTCGTCAGACATCTTATCACACGTCAAAAACTCAAATGTCACATTTCCTCTTAGATTCATCTTGCCAGTTTCTCCTGCCATCGTGCGTTTCATGTCCCTCGACCTTGTGTTCGATGCGACCAATCAACATCATTTCTTTACGTGAAAGGCCCAATTTTAACTGTGAGGCGGTGAGTTAATGATTAACATGCTTGATATATATGTTTCTTTCCAGGAAGATGACAAGGCGAAACTTGTGGAGGAGACAGGGTTGCAGCTGAAGCAAATAAATAACTGGTTCATCAACCAACGGAAGCGAAACTGGCACAACAATTCCCAATCGGTCACCTCCTTGAAGTCCAAGCGCAAGAGGTAGGCACAACGGACCGTCATGCTTGTCTTTGTGCCGCTAACTGAAACACGAAACTTATCAATCGGTATTGACTCTGATATAACCTTCTGATCGACTGGGGGTATACTTTATAGCTAGAGCTGAACACTTGTGGTGGTGGATCAAGCAGTGATGGTAAGTAGATGATTCATTATGGAATTAGGGCCTGTAACAAATTATGCAAATTCCAGTAGATTACATACACAAAACCCAGAAAATTGATGTCTTTTCGTTTGGTTAGAAGTGCTTCTGTTGCCTAATCTCTCTTGTATTTAGGCCCAAAACAAACAACATGTTGATTTGTTTTCTGTTTTTGTAAAATTGTTGTTTTTGGCAGTGATTCAAGCTGCAATCCTTTTCCTTCTTTTCTGCCAAAGCATTATCCCTATTGATGCAATGAAACAAACTGGTATGACGACAATTCAACCTCTTACAAGCAACTAGATTTGTTGAACAAGGTTTCCAAACAAAGTAATCCTTAGCCTTATGCTTGTAAACGCTAAGAATTCACGATAAAAATAGCAAGCATCCCTCATGGGGACCGCCCTTTCTGTGATCCTAATATATATTCTTGAGACTAACTACATATAGGAAAATTGCGAGCTAAGATTCAATTGGATTTCACGCATAGCCACAAAAAAGATTGCAACAAAATTTGCAAAATGATATTAGAAAACTTGGGTGTACGTGAATGTGTTCCTAAAAAGAGTGACAAATATCAAATCTAAACGTACAAAGTAGAGATGGCATTTACAGATCATCTTATGGTTCAATTATTGATTTATAGGTCCGCATCATTACAAGGATATGGTGGATCATAATCCTGTGAAGATACTTATTCATTAATAGAAACTATATCGTAATTATCAGTTTCTTGATGGAGCTTATTGTAATTAAGTTTAATCTTTATCTTTCCCTCGACAAAGACACAAAATACACGACATGATGTGAATCTTCTGTCCCTCATCCAGGTGAGAAAAGGGATTGACCTGGTCTCGCAACCGCACCCAAAATCATAAAGCAAGAGACAGGACACGACCGACAGAATACTACGGTTGAAAAGCCACAAATTATCCCAACAGGAATTTTGCTGAAACTCTGTCCCCCACCTAGTGGAAGTACACACGTTGAGTGACAAGTTTTCAATGACTAGCTCAAACTTTCAGTGCACAGATAAGACGCTTGAATTGTGTTTTGGCGACAACCCCATTTTGATTCATTAGACATAATTTCGTGAAATATAACTAATGCTGGTCAGATAAAATTTGCATGATCCTGGCTTTATTAACCATTAATATCAGACCCTTTCCTCGCTGGTTCACTTCTATGCTGATGCAATCAGAAGATGATCGATCAACTTTGCATTGTTAAGCTGATCATTACTGACTCGAATCAACTTTGCATTGTTAAGCTGATCATTACTCACTTGAATCCACGTGCTAATGGAATTGCCACACTAGGACTGGATGATGGCCATTACTCGCTATGAGTAGGTCTTTCGTGCGATATGAACCATATACAATGTCAAATTTGTCGGACTCGGACTGCTACGATTTCCCGGTGAAGTCAACAAATGGACGCTTAAGCACACCATTTTTGGAAACTCGGATTCTGAGCTATTACAGAGGATGAACTTGGAAATTACAGTAAATAAAATTCGGGTCCTTTTCCTTTGTTGAATGGTCTAATCTTCATTAGTTCAACCCCTTCAATACCAATTCTACCGCTATGTTAAGCCATTGGGTATCTTGACAAAGACTCCCTATTAATTTATCCTTGCATAATTAGTACTAAGCACATTTTGGACCCTGCACTTATATAGCAAATTAATATTCAGTGAAAATACTGGCAAATTAAGGCCTTCCATAGCATAAATAATGGGTCATTCACGGCTCCGAGAACTACAGTTTTACGTTTTTAACTACACAAGTTAAAGAAACATTAAATTCAAAAAATATAATGCAAATGACAAAGATCTTTTCCAAGTTCCAAACAACTTATTAATGATCAAATTAATACAAATTAAGAACATACAAATACAAACCAAGAGACGCCGAGGCTAATATAATCTTGGATTCCCGGCAGGAAGAGGAGCTTGGCTGATGGATGCACGCAATAATGCGGAAAAAACCCGAGTAAAATTAATATTGACGCAATGCCCCAAAGGCAACTTAAGACACAAGCATCAATCAAGCTCCGCCTGTTTTCTGATTCGGCTTGAACACATATTTAATGAGGGACTCTTTGATGGGCAACAGCTCAGGGAACTCCCGGTTCAGCTTAGTCGTGTCGAGCTCGTTGTTGCTTCTGGGAGCAACGATCACCTTTGCTTGCTCCTCGAGAGTGAAGTTCTTCCAAGTGAAGTTCGGGTCGATGTATTCCCGGTACATCTCAAGTATCTCGTTGTGGCTGACCACTCCGGGGTTTGTGAAGTTCCAGATCCCAGTGAGGTTTCTCTTTGCCATCTCAATGGAGATGGGGAGGAGCTCGTCCAAGATGGTCATCGAGTTGGGGATGTTCACCACTTTCTCGTAGCGGGTGATTTTGGTGATGAAGTTGCGGGGGTTGGACAGGTCGGACGAGATTGGCATCCGGACACGCAGAGTGCAAACATTCTCGTAGTTCTTGAGCAACTCCTCAACCTAATGTTTCGCCAGGGGGGAAAAACCATAATGAGAATTCACTGTGACAAATGCTCGCCTTTATCACGCAACTAAACATGCAAAATGCAGGGGCATCAGGGACATGGTGGAAGCAAACAGAAGAAGCTCTGACATGCAACATGACACACATCGGTCATGAACTGCAAACTCAAACAAGACTATATGAGGCACGATACGAATGGAGATCAGATGAGGGCCACATCAGAGCATCATTCAGTCACTCATCTAGTACTCAGCGGGGACAAAGCTTCATATGAAAAGCATCAAAGACCCGACTCTCCTCTCTCGGGAGCCAACAACAAACAAAATGGTCTGCAATTTTGACACAGAACACAGAATCATTAAGGCAGGGTATACACATAATGTAGTTGAATGGACCGAATTTGGTAGCATCTGAACAGATATGATGTGAAGCATCCTTGTATTATGACATAAGTATCAGAATAAATCTATCATTTAGATCACACTCATTTACAGATGCATTCATCAGATACCGCACTTCACATTAAACTTAGAGATACCATGATTAACAAGGCAGAAACTTTAACATTTCTCATCATAGTTGAGCAGGCATTTGTTTCGTACATCAGAAGCACGCGAAGAGATCTAAGCAGAGGACATTCAATGCCACGTAACATAATCTGCACTAGTAATAGCTCATCTCATCCGAAAGCTCAAGAAAGTAAACTGAAGCATAGGTCATATGTCTGAGCGGTTGCTGATCGAAACAAGCACTTCAACGATCCGCATTTCCCATCAATGTGACGTACCGGGTCGTAAGTTTCTATCACTAAGCCACAGAATGCAGAAAATTCATTGCAAAATGAACACGTTTTGTTCTACCACGAGCGTTCGTGATTTACGATTGAAGGAACAGACAAAAGATCAAGTTTTTCGAACACTACCCAAAAATGTAATTTAGACAGCCCCTAAATGCAGATCAAGGAACGCCAAAGCCAGATCTGAAACAAGAATTTACGCTCCAAATGATATGGAATTTAAAACTCGCACACAACCAACATAATCACCAAATCACAGAGTGAACAAGAAAAAGTAGAGAAGACACAAGCTCACCATGGCCTTGGTCTTGGAATAGAAGGACCCGACGAAGTTGGGGGTGTCCTCCTCCTTGAATCCGATGCCCGATCCGAGGGGGTGGGCGGCGTCGTATTCGAAAATGCAGCCGGTGGCGTAGTTGATGACGATGAGGCCCCTCTCGCGGCACACGTCGGCGAGGGTGAGGGTGCCGGCGACGTTGGTCCGGATGGTCTCGACCTTGTGGGACTCGCACCAGTCGACGTTGGGGCGGCCGGTGACGCCGGCGGCGTTGAAGACGTGGGTCGGCTGGACGGCGGCGATGTCGGCCTCGAGGGAGGCGCGGTCCTGGAGGCGGCCGGAGCCGTAGGCGTAGCCGATGGACTGGGACTCGCAGAGGCGGCCCAGGAGGCCCCCGATCCAGCCGGTGCGGCCGTAGATCAGGAACTTCAGCGGCTTGTCGGAGGCCGAACCGCCGTTCGCCGGGAAACCCATGTCGCTCTTCCTTCCTCCGGTCGAGGGCAAGATTCAAGATGGGATCTTGCGGAGAGCAGCGGGTGGCGTCGTGGTGGATTTGGAGCGAGGACAGAGGGAAAGAGAGACAGAGGAGAGCGATATTTAAGGTGGTGGTGAAAATGGCGTTCGTGTAATAATCGATTTTTTCTTCTTCTTTTTTTTGGTAATAATGAGTTGGGGGAGGCTTTTCTTATTTTCCTCTTCTTGGTTTTTTTGGTTTTTTTGGTTTTTTTTTTCGTTTTTTTGGGGGTGGATTCGGACAGGGACAGGTGGGTGACGCATCGTCTTATGTTTTCGCACGCGATGACGAAAGGGAGTCGCGGTTCGGTGCGAGGAAGCCTCACGTTTCGCCTACGGTGTAGGTCGCACGCACCGTGCGCCGCTGATCTTCTGCTACTTCGGACTCGGTCAAGATCCGGCCTGATCGGCTCGACACAGGTTCCGACCAGGACCGAAATTGGAAACTGGCCCGGGCCGGGTTCGATCCTTTTGCCGTGCCCTCATACTAGGTCGTTTCACTCGAGCGGGTCCGAGATATGGAGTCAATGCGGTGTCGAGTTCGAGGTCGGATTGAGCTCACCTGCTCGGTTTTCAAAAACCTATTCAGAGAGTGTTAAGTTTTCTGCTCAAATAAAATACGATGAAAAGATATTCGAGATTTTGATAAATGTTCAACCTAGTATTTAAATTATATGAAACTATCTAATGTTCTTTATCAAAAAAAAAATTCTTTTAATTGATTCAAGTTTAGAAATAATATTAAATATTTTTATTTAATTCAAAAACTAAATTGAATATGTACTAAAGTTCAAGAATCATATTGAATAAGTTAAAAATTTATAAACAACACTGCACATTTGATTAAAGTTTAGAAACTGATTAAATAAGTCAAATATTTAAGGGCCAAAGTTTAAGGATCATTTATGCCATTATTCCTTATTATACTAGTGGAGGCGGTGGGGGCTTGATGATTAGAATTATAATCCTTTTGTGGACATTATCATAACAGTCATATTCCCATCTAAGCTATAACTATTCCGCTCTCTATTTACAATCTAAAGATTCGAGGTTGGCGAACCTATCAATACGATTCCACTAAAATACTAGCACTTAGAAAGTTTTTTCCCATGTGATATGCTACAACTATTCAGAGATTTTCTTACACAATGAATCAAACTTGTAAATAAGATAAATTAGACTTGTAATCGCGTAAAAGACGGATAATTCTTTTCACGCTAGACCGATATGAATCGGACAATTCTTGTCTACGATTAACGATGACAAGAAGACCACCTTTTTGTTATGTAGTCAGTGTTCACGGCCGGGGGGACCAAGCTTTACGTGGACCTTCAAGTCCGAATATGAATGACGTGAGGACATAAAATACAACTTATACCTTTCTTCGGCGGCTTATTTAGCATTAGCACTTGACACAATAAAGCAGCATTTAAAGATATTCGCTAACGCTATAATAAAATAACCAACATTCGGCTAAATCGATACAATCTACCAACTTCTTTGAAATCTTACGGGTGTAGCTAGTAAAATACCAACCTTATAAGGAATATATCAATCCCCCAATAAGATAGTATAGTTCCGGTCATGACCTTAAACTGACTCGCCTGTTGAAGTCAACCCAAAAGCGTTAAAACAGGTAATGGCAAACCTCCGAGGGACCCTTAAGGTTTGAACCGGCCATTCTCCGGGCCTGAGCAAGCTCTACTTCCTCAGGATTGCCTGGACGTGCATCTTGCAATGATGGCAGCCGGGGTTCTTTGAAATTTTACGGGTGTAGCTAGTAAAATACCAACCTTATAGGGAATATATCAATCCCCCAATAAGATGGTATATTACCAATTTTTTTGTACTTTTTACAAGCCGCTATAAGTAAATTACATACACGCCCATAGTTAATAAATCACCAACTTCTCGAAATTTCACGAGCATGTTTAGCAACTTACTAATTTTGTAATTTGGAACTAATTTAAGTTTGCTTTTTTAGGTCTAAATAATTTATGATATTTTTAAAATTCGAACCTCCGCAAGCCTCTTGGGAATGCAATGTCTGCAGCCCGACCTTCAATCCGAAATTTTCAAGGGCCCGTTTGCTGTTGTTTTCAAAAACACAAAAACCAACTTTTTATTATCCCACAAAAAATATAAATACTAACCACATTTGTAAAATGTTGAAGAAGTAGATAACTGACTGATTTAATGGATATCGGTAAATTCGTTATAAGCAACAATTGTAAAATGTTAAAAGAGTTGGTTACTTAATGACTTATTGGGATCTTGGTAAGTAGTCGATATTTTATCAACTACACTTGTAAGTTATAATTGGGAAAATTGTCTAAAATGTTCTAAACATATTACATTTTTGTCAATTTAATCACAAAATTTTCAATTTTGCCAATTCAATCCTAAATATTTTTACATCTTACCAATTGAGTCAATCCAATTAATTTTGACAGAAAATTACTAATGTGGCCGGTCGGCGCTAATGTGGCACTTTTTAATAATATTTTAATAATCTTTTTAATTTTGAATTTTTTTTTTTTTTTTTTTTTTTTTGGGTTTGGGGTTAGGGTAGGCAACAATTACCGATCGACCCTCGCCAACCATAGTTGAGGACCAGTCGACCCTTGCTGACTCTCACTAGCCCCAAGTGAGGGCCCCGAGCAAGGTCACTGCCCTTGCTTGGCCAGATCCGACGAGGGCTTGCAAGCCCTCACTTTTGCCGACAAGGGTGTTGCGGCCCTCGCCTAGGCCTAGCAAGGGTCAGCCAGCCCTAACCCCAAACCCCCTCCAAAAAAAAAAAAAAAAAAACAAAAAAAAGAGAACAAGAAAAGAAAAAGTAAAAAAGAAAATTTCAAAATTCAAAAATTATTAAAAAGCGTCATTTTAGCGCCATCCGGTCACATTAGCAATTTCGCCAAAATTAGCTAGATAGGCTCAATTGATAAGAAGTGAAAATGTTTAAGACTAAATTGGCAAAATTTAAAGATTTAGGATTTAATTCGTAAAAATACAATAGGTCGAAGATTTTTTGGACAATTTTCCCATTATTAATATATTGCTATCAAAAAAAAAATTTAATAACATTGGCCATCGAATTGACTTACATTTGTAAATTTTAGAGGAGTTGATTATTTGCTAATTCATTATAAAGTTGGTAAGTCCCGATGATGTTGATGAGTTACTTATAAGTTATCTGACAGTTGGGTTACAAGTCATTCTTAATTTACAAACTATTTTAGAAATTTCCCAACTACAAAAAAGTTTTTTCAAATTTTCCCTTAGACTACACCCCTAAACTCGTTCAAACTTGACGGAAGAACTCGGTTTAAGAAACATCTTAATCTATAAAACTTCAGCAATATCATAATGAGTCGTCCTTGACTTGTAGTTTAATGGCGACTGGTTGTAAGACACGGATCTTGTCGTTTGAAAGCGCATTATTTTTTTAATTGATTCGGCGATTATATAACTATAATTCGTTTTATAGTATACCGGCCATGTTCAAATAATTCGCATGATCCGAATATAAATACATATATATATTGATCTCACGTATATTACATAAGATTCCCACATGTGACTTGCACGTGGAGAAAAAAGAAAATAAAAGAAATCCTGAGATCAGAATGCTTACAGGACTATAAATTTCTTTTTCTTTTTCTTTTTTTTAATTCCCATAGAAGAATAAATGCCACTAGATCATGACTTATTTAATTCTGTAATCATAATAATTTATCGATCTTCAGTAGATCTTCATGCACCGACAATATATCACGAGAAATATATAGATAGTTTGATTTACTAGATTAGACTAATCATATTTTCAGGAAATAAATTCCGAAGCCGAGAAAAAGGTTGTATTCTTCGACTTTAACTCAATTTTATGATCAAATGCATAGAGAAATTTGCTAGGCTCTACTATTTTGTGCAATAACTTTGGCATATCTCGAGTCACATCAACCCAAGCAATGCTGAACATAAATATTCTCAAGAGTTCTTTCCTCAGGTCTCAAGAATCTCTCATGGAATGGTTGAGATCTTCAACAGCAAAAGGAGCAGAAAATTTGCAGGTTCTACAGAGTCTTTTGCAAATCCATGAAAGTATGATAACGCGGAAACCAGGAACCGAGGCAGAGCCCCTCGCAATCCCCTCGGATGTATATTCACAAAAGAATGACTAACCACAGCATATATGACAGTCGTAAGACGCGAACGTGGACGTGGAGACGCGACCATAGGCGCGCTATGTTGTAAGGTTTTCTTGAATGGCAATGGATGAACCCAGTATGTTTCCACCGACGTCCGGGAATGTCTCGCAACCGGGAAGTGGCTTCACCTTTCCTGTTCTGTCGATCTGAAGCGGATACTTTAGGAGGTGGGCTTTCATTTCGGTTGCCTCATCAGCTGCGTACTGTCTCCAGTTAGCCTCGCTTAGGGAACGCACCCTTCTCACGCAATCGAGACTCTCGGGGCACTTGAAGCATTCTTCGAGGCTTCCGAGATGCTCCGCCCACAGTGACATTCTGTATCCATGTATCTGCAATCAAACATGCGGAAATTGTTAGGCCATGAAAACACAAATGAGATTGACGAATGAGTTCCCAAAATGCCAAACTGATAGGATCTCAGTTGCTGCTATTTCGCTTGTGTCGTTTAGTATGATTAACAAACGGGACTCGGAAGCTCCAAAATGTCTCAATTTTCTCAAGAAACACAGGTTTCGGCTCAATATTGAGGATATTTGCATGTTTTCTGATAAAGCCAAAAATTTCATCCAAAATATAAAACTAAGTGCAACTATATTACAAATGAAACTCCTGCAAGAATCATCACAAGAGGACCGACAGTCACTTGCCTGGACAAGTGTAAAAGAGGCTTGAGATCCAAGAAATGGATCTCATAGGTTTTTACCTTATGCCAACGACAGAAAAAGGTTTGAGATGATTATCTGGAGAAAAAAGCACAAAATTTACCTGCCCTCGTGGAGCTGACTGTTTCTGAGTCCAGGTGTGATGAGGCTGATATGCACCCATAGCTATTTCAGTGTCTCTAGTGCCCTCCAGGGATCGCTGATTAATATTCGCAGATCCAACTATCACATACTCGTCATCCACTATCATTCCTTTAGAATGGACATAAATCATAAACCGCCGGTTCTTTCGAGCAAGTTCCTGAGTGAGTTGCACAGCGCATTCAACCAAACCGAAGCAACATGATTTGAAATAATCATGGGGGACAATAAAAAATGAAGCATAGTCAAAATACAAATTGGAGATTGAGTCAAGGCATACCTGAGCCGCCTTTGCTCCATTTGCACGTCCCGACTTTATACTGTCTTCTCCATCTCCATCTGAAACTTCACGGTTGCCAAGGCAGAAGAAATTTAAATAGTCTTGAGGTTCATATTTATTGTCCAGCCCAGCCTCTTTTAGAGCCTTGTAGATTGTATCATACATCATTTCCATTGTCTTGCGCTGCAGCAACATCATATGCATAGTGTAAAATGGTTTTTTTTTTTTTTTTTTGTCCAGGCATAAAATAGGAATAGAAGAGATTTTTCCAGCGTAAGGAACAGCAGCGGACCTATTATTATCAGCAAGTCAGGAGTAAATTTGTTATACATAAACCGAATGAGGACGTGAGTGATCTAATTGATCAGTAAATTTTCACATTGACCAAGATAAGTTAATGAACATGCAAGTTCCTGACCAGGTTGTGGTATTCTAATGCCAACAAACAGGAAAACAATTCAAGCATGGCAAGTATGTTCATGTTCCTTTTGGGTCACTTTTCGAGCAAATTTTCAGACCACACAACACAAGATTGGCAGGTTAAGATCCAAAGTAGAACCAAATCAAATCAAAATGGTGAGGCATTTCATCTAGTCCAAAAGTAAAAGACTTTATCTGGACCATGTGCATAACTTTTAACAGAGGAAATGACAATATTACAACAGATAGAAAGACTTTTGCTTATTGGTATAACTCTCCAATGGAAGAAAGTGGCAAACAGATCAACTTGAATCCCTTTTTACCTTTAACTAATTTAGAACTAAACCAATGAGCAGAAGAATTTTTCCAATTTTATTTTGTTCTTCAAATTTGCTTTTCCCTTAACAAAGTCAGAACCAAACTAAAAGTTGAACTGAAGATTTCAGTTTTGTTTTTTTCTTTGCTTTCGCCTTGTGTAACTGAATCTTACCTGCCAAAACAGCATTCTTTGAATGGGGAAGCTTGTAGGAACACCTTCTGGCCACATTGGGATAACAATATATGCAGAAAACCTCTCATTTGCTCTTATTTTGCTAGCAATCTTAAGAGCTATCTCCATTGGTATTAAATTGTTGGCTCCTGCAATGAAATCCATAAGTTATCAAATAATGTCCTATTATGGAGTGCAGAACTCATTTTATATATACGTTGTCAAGACAACTACTCTCACTGAGTTCGCGCTGCTATGTTTTTCAATAGCCAAATAAGGGGGAAAATAGTTTATGTATATTATCTGGCTGGAAAGATCTTGTGGGAATAAAGCCTATAAATTACCTGTTTTGCTTGAAGAAAGGAACTACGTTAACTATGGACAGATTATATCAGGGATGAGCTCATGATGCAACATTTTTTTTTTTTTTTTCCCGAAATGATGCATCTTCATTTACCATGGAAATTCAACTTCCTTACCTATTTCTTTGTGAGAATCCCAGTTATATGATGAGCCAAGGAAGTACTGATTCTCAATGTAAATGAAATGTTGCGCTGCACGGATTGCCTTGACATATGCTGTGTGTATGCTCATGTCTATCAACACATTCTTTCCACATACCAGATTCTGTCACAAACGAGAAAGCATATCAATTACTCAACTTTTTATAGCGTTTCTATGTACCTGGATCAATCGTAAAGGAACATTAAATGATAAAGGTGTGGCTTGTTTCTCTAATACTCACTCTGCTTGGAGCATCTTTAGGGTTATCAGGGAAGCCTTTGACTGAATTGGAATCAATCGAGCGGAAAATCTTCACTTCGAAAAGTTAAGTCAGCTCCGCAGAGACAACTTGACAAGCTCGGAGAAGAAAATAATGGAAATTCTAACAGCAATGATCACTCTACCTGAATGTGCCAGTTCTCTAGGTCATCCTCACTTGGACAAGTAACATCTGAAATTCTCAAGATGTCCGGAATTCTTTCTAGTCTCAGAAGTTGATCATCATATGATGTCTTTAACTTCTGCAAACCATGTGGTTCTGAAACTTTTAACCAACGCTCCTCAAAGTTGGTGAGGACATCATATACTGCTGGTCCATCTATGCGGCAATGCAAATCATGCCATGGCTGCCTTGGACAACCAGCAGAAGGATCCTGTTAAGGATTTGGGTACAAGTGAAATGAGAAAACTCCTCATGCTTCTATTTTTCTCTTTTAGGTAATGCATCATTAAGGCAGATATTAAATTGCATACCACATTTTCCTACTAAAGAAAACCTTACATACCACATTTTCCTACTAAAGAAAACCTGGTAAATTGTATAAAATGATTGCTTACATGTTGACACATTTGCAGCTTAAATTCACATGACATCCTGTCAAGAAGATAAATCCCCTTAATAAACACCTGCCTACATGTAGCCCACTATGGTTGAATACATAGTACATTCTCTATAAAGCATGTGATGTGGGTGTAGATGTCTTGTCTGGGATTGTGCAAGGACCAATGAAGCGGGACAGTGATACCCTAAACAACCGTGAGCAAGTCCATGTGCAACAAGTATAATTATTCAATACCGAGAAAGTAGAGTTGTGATAGTCATCTTTGTGCACCGTCTGCAGTGTCCGCATAGTTGGATGACTAGGAGTGTCATAACGACCCAAGCATAAATCTAGACCTCCAACAAATGCTACAAGCTTTCTTTTGTAATCCCCAGCTTCAGCATCCACAATGACCGTTTTCTGATGATGACTGTAAATGGTTCCTACTTCCTAAGTAATAAAGCCAAAAGGAAGAAAAGATCAGGAGGTCCAAAGCAATTGCTTTGATGCATCCATGGAAAACGAAATTAATGCAGGTCAATATCAAACACTATTAGGAGAAAAGATGCAGCGGCCAATTTGAATATGGAAAATTTCCGGACAAATCACTATTTTCTGATCAGATAGAAGAAAAAATTGGCAAGAATATCATCACATATAGAGCTCACAATTCTGAGTAAAAGTATACTTCGGGTCTTTGACACCAGTTTCAGATTTAGAAACATATGGAGGCAATAGTTTTGATATAAACCCAGACAGATCTTATTGAGAGTTATGTTTATGAACAGGTTAGAATGTTTAGCATACTTCAAATGATATTGACAAATACAGCATTACCCAAAAAAATCTAAAATTTACTAGCTTCCTGAATAAAGGCTTCCATTCTGTCAGTGCCAAACCTACTTTAACCCATTCTTGGTTACATGGTATCTGCAATTTCTGATTATAGACGATTAAATCTGCAGGTGAGTTATAATACAACAGTAAAGAAGTGGTAACATGTTTTTAGCGTCATTTGATGTTCTGCATCTACATGATCAAGGGTTTTAACGTGCTTCCTGCTTTTGAAAAGCTATGAAGTCAAAGTTCTACCAGATTGTTGATCATAATTCCACAATCCGGCATTCAGTTTTCACCAGCAAAACTTTAAAACTCCTTTCTTTTCCAATGAATCTGCAGTATGTGGTAGTTGAAGTTGGATAAAAACTTTGCTAAGAGAATGAACATCCCTAGATACTTTTAGACAGAGAAACTTGAGGAGGGGTGTACAGGCATAAATGGTGTTTTTGTCTCTAACCTTCTTTTTGACCCAGCTATGTCCTTTTCCAGCTGATCGAGGACAAAGTAGCACTTGCACCGATGAGTTCCTGAAGAAATGACGAGTCACCTCATCATTGGTATGCATGACCCCTTCCTATTTTGATGCAAGTCAATGAACAGATAAACCATAAGAAGTTGCAACATTAAGCCCTTGAAGTTTGTTGTAGCTATGTATCAATGTCATTAAATGTCAATTGAACATAATAACAATCTATGAGTCATAAATTCCTCTATGCTTCTTACATACTTGTGCTTACAGAAGTTCTTATTCAATCAAATAACAAAGCAGTTCTTGCTTTCTACTGATTCCAATTATCCTTCATCTATAATGCATGCTGCCTTCACGTAATTATCTATCCAATTTATGGGTTAGTTGATACTAAATACACCGTGAGCTGTAGATCATGCAGAAGCTAACATTCAAATGAAACCTGATTAATGCCAGTGGGATTGCTTATGACAGAGAAATCCGTGTCATTGAAAAAAAAAATGACAGGTCCAAATTTGCTGGCTTGAACAGTTGACCGATCTAACTTGTGCCTTAATAAGTTAAGATCAAGTATCACGTCACATAAACTTCAAGATACCAAGGAAATCAAGAATGCAGGAAGAAAATAATCTCTGACAGACATCTATTTCCATAACAAGTTGCAGTGTAATGGTGCAGCACAGCATAAATACCAAGACAGCATGTGAGTGCCATAGTATGTTCTTGCTTGTGGCAAACTGACTTAGAATTGAATCACATGACTTCAAATATTTTGTAGTTCCTTACCGTTTTGTACCCCAGAATGCTGCGAGAAGTAGGATCATCCCACACTAGAAGAAGCACTCTGACACCTTCCTGTGACTTGGTTTTGAGTAGATCCCCTAATGTCTGATCTGTCGCCTCATTGCCATCCCTGAGCAGTCTCACCTTGTGGAACACAGACCATCCAGCAATATAGACTAAACGCCGGGCCTGACTAATTGCATTAAAGATATCTAGCCAACAACTCCCGTGGTTGTACTGCAAGTCATCGTCAAGCTCTAAATTAGCAAGGGAACCATCGTGGACATGAGCATCTTGATAAAGAGTAACCTTACCAGCCCTCCTGAGAGGGAAGTATGTATTTGGTACTCCCTGGTAATTAGGACCATGACCGGCTCCCTGACTATAAATTTCCACTTTATCCACCGGAGTGTACTGGATCGACAAGCTCAAGACAGCTCCAGTCTTGATGGGCTTTCCGTTACCATTCAAGATAGGGAAAGTCCCTTCGATTTTTGTTTCCAACAACAACTGTTCCACAGGAATCCCCACTGCGCCTATTATCTGGGAGCCCACTACATCATTGTCCTTAACCACAAAATACACTTCCGCAGCATAATGTGCCACAGGCACATAAAAGTGCTGTTTCCATTCAGGGTTCTCGCTGTTACTGATCACGAATGTCCTACCAATGACAGCACCAGAAACAGAAACTGTAACATAAGGATCGCTGGTTATGTTAGACATTTGCCCTTCGATTTTCCCTTTAACCTTGACGGGAATTTTCTCAAGCATGTCCCCTAATTTCCTGTGAAACTTATCCAAATTGGGGAGTTTCTTGGCATCCTTCACCCAAATGTCTAAGTTTCCATGTAAGAGCTGCAGCTTCAGAGATTGCTTGCTGGTCTTAATAGGTACAATCTGTTGACCCTGGACATGGGATGATCCTCCGAAGGACAAGGTTCCAGCGAAAAATGATCGAGCCATAGAAAAGATCCTCAGTACCGATGGAACTGAAGCACTTGAAATAGTAGACTATATATAACCCGACGACACAACAACTCCACCACTACTTCGACAACAACCCGAATAACTTATCAAGCTATTGAAGCCCCTGACCGACAAGCAACTCCAAACAACGAACCCACGCAAACCTGCCTCACTGAAGCAATGCGTCAAACTATAGGCAGCCAGAAAATCGTGCAAGGATGAAACGAGGTACCTGGACCGAATAATTGCCCTCGGGAACACAACAAACCGAGAAGAAAGCTGGCCTGATGAGCTCAGAACGGACCCGCCGAAACGAGCCGAGCGGAGTTCGGCATCCAAGGCAAAGACTCCCCGACCATAAACGAGATGGTGCCCGAATAAGACGAGCAAAACTGAGCTGACCAGGTAAAAGGAGCAGGAGCAAGTCCAAGAACGCAAAAGGGTTGAGCTCGAAGCTTTGAAAACTCGTTCAAGAATGACTCGCAGGCGCATGATTAGCCCTTTAGAAAACGTCGTGGAAAACACGGGGAGGACAATGAACTTCGGCAAGCCTTGCTAGACCTTCGCCTTTGAATATTCAAAGGGGGCAAGGTTCCGAAGCGTCGTTCTTCGTTTCGAAGTCCCCAGTGTCAAGGGAGAGTCGAGAAGACTTTCTTTGTTTTCTGCCGCCATATTTGAATGACTGTTAGTCAGGACAGGGACATCCTATTCCCTAGGTAGAGCGTTCTAGTATCCAACACCAACAAACTCGGTTTTTCCTTATCCGGGCTTTTTATACACAGATACAAACCAGGGCTATAGGACTTCTTATTGATTTAAAAAAAAAAAAAAAGATGGGTTTTTATATTTTAATTTTTCGAATATTACTTAATTAGGTCTTTGGTTAGACCATTTTGTTAAATATATACAGTGATTTGTAGCTATCCAAGCGAATCGCCGTGATTTATCCAAATAACCTGCATTAAAACCAATTCATGGAAACCATTTGATTGAATAAAATGGCGGGCTCCCATCGAATGCTTGAATATATTCACACATTCGCTTACAATCCATGTCAATGTCATATTGCCTAACAAAGGGATGTTGTAAACCATTCTCAATTTCTACAATGTCACTATTTTTATTGAACAATTTCTATAAGCTGCAGATTTCACTTGTTCTCAATTGTAAATTAAAGGCTATACCATGTTATCCTAATCTCTCCATCAAATATAAATAATAGAAAATGCGATCAAAAGAGAGCCCCAACCGTTAGCCAAGAAAAAAAAGAAGGAAGTTTACAAAAATTATTAAGGTGATAAAACATTAAAATACGCCTTCATCTAACAGCTTAAACTATTAGAAAATCAGTCTTTGTCCCACAAATTTTCTCATTATATCATAATATGATATCCTAAATTCATATATTTCCAAACAATTATATATTTTCACGCTTGAGGCATAGACCAAAGTTCAATCTACACATGAAGAGTAATGTTAGATTAATTAAGTATTAAACAATGTTTTCATCTAATAACTTAAATTAATTTTTCTTGTCACTAATGATCTTATTCATTAAAAAAAAGAAAAACAGTATGACAGCAATGAAATTCGTGGTTTTTCCTGCATATGCATATTCATGAGGCGACATTATTCATGACAAGGCCGTACATTACCGTCGTTATTGATGACAATCAAGATTGTCCTTAGAAATGGCTCGTACTGACAGGACCGTGCCCCTTGGAACCAACCTGAACCATCCTCAAAAGCACGAGCAATTAAAACAGGCACCACTCTCTCTAGCCGTCCCTATAAGATGCTTCTGCTACATCTTCATTTTCCAGTGGTCCCATTCATTTAACATCTAAAGTGTCATAAAGCGACACCATTTAGGAGGGGTGTAATTTAGTGAAGGGTCCCTAGATTTCTCTAGCTCTAAATATACCACGCATTCAAATCCATTTAATTGTGCGATCATACACATTTAATTGAGACCTGCCCTACATATAGAATTGATGAACAAGGTTGAGTCCACTGTGGCCCCCAACTCTTCATTAAGTATGCAATCGGGTCATTGTATACCTTTTCGGTTTGCAATTAAAGTCTCCTTATTTACCTGATTTGTTAAGTTAAAACTTCTAACTTATACGATTTATGCAATTGGTTCTTCTGTCACCTACCACGAACAATTTCATCAATTTTGCAACATGGGATAATCTAAGTGACGAAAAAGCGTTGCACCGTACCAATAAAGTGCCCTTGGATTTAGGTAAGAAAGTAGATTAGAGAGAGAGGAGAGAAGACCTAATTAATGAGTACTTTTGTTTGCAGTTTTAAACTAGAGTCTATCTTTTCAATTAAACTACAAAATCCTTTCTTTATTTTATTTTGCTTGCACTTTTATTATGTTCATTTCCCTCCTCCAGGCTAAATTGGTGGGAGTGGTGCACAAATCAGATTCGACCTTATCTGTTCGACAGAATGTCTTGTAACAATCCATTAATATTCATGTCCATATATAATCAAATTTGTTTAGTAGAAAGGGTATTCAATCTGATACTATCTCGCTCCATTTCACCTAAATCAGTAGTCTCGTCTTCGAGTATGATAATGCATTCTTCTCCCTTGTTGATTTCTTTCAATGCACCCTCCCAAATCAATAGTCTCTTCTTCGAGTCTGATAATGCATTCTTCTCCCTTGTTGATTTCTTTCAATGGTCCCTCCCAAGCCCACTTGTTCACGCTCCACATGATGGTGAGGCGATGGATGTTGTCTACATATTTGATATATAACATTACTACATATACATTGGCATATTTCCCAACAACTTGAACATTTTAGGAAAAAAGAAAAAGAGATTACCCGGATTATCAAAGTAAGTTTAGTGTTTATCTTGTAATTATTCTATGTTCCGATTCGGGTTATCTAACATGATTATAACCTTCATGTTTCCATGTGTAAAATGCCGACTTACACGCGAGAAGGAATGTCAAGTGATATTGTTACGGGCTGATTGTTTGGGATCAATTATCATAGGCCAATTGTTTGGGATTGGGACAGTGCAATGACTTAGCTTCTTTGGATCGGTGGATCTCCCAAGCTAAGCCTTTTCCTAAGGATCGGTGGTGCTAAGCTTAGAGAGAGAAAATACTTATAAAGAAAATGCTTTCTAATGCTCAAGTGTTGGAGGGATACAAATGAGAGAAGGGCACTCCTATTTATACAAGAATTCCTCTCATTAGAACAATTGATTAACTCTAGATCTAATGGTGGAGATTGCATGTCTTCATCTACCAACTATCAGCATTTATGCCGAGAATGCTCTACTTGTCACATTTACAGTATTGCCCGTCCTTAAGAATATTTCAAAAACTCTAGGAGATTGGCCTAGTCTTCTTGGATGATTCGTGGTCATTTGTGCATGGAAAACCTTGGAATCGTAACAATATATTGTATATGCATTATCAGCCCATTTCTTTATTGTGTTCAGAATATTAGAACTTCCAATCATTACGATCATGTGTCGCATTCTCTAACTTAATGAAATTGATGATTCGGCTTAAAATTGTGACTTCTAAAACTATGTGTACTATTTATGAGAAGAGATATACGAAGAGCGGTTTCTCATGAATTTTAAAATGTTGCTTAATCGTCTTCTTATCATATTTTTGTGAATATTTTGCTTACCGTAAGATCTTGTGAGAGCCGTCAAACATGCGGGAATTCGAGTTCTTTGTAATGCGAAACGCGAACCTCTCTCGTGAGGTGATGGGGCTCTCTAGACTTCGAAAACCAAACGATATATATCTTCGATTTCACAGCTACTGCAAGTTGAGATAACTAAATTTGATTAATTTGGACTGAATTAGCAATTCGCAGAAATATTCAAAGGGCGTTTGTCGTTGGGCCCGACCAGGCCTAAATGGGCTCGACTCCCTTGCTGTAGATCAAGACAATGTCATAAAAGCCCACAAGAGAAGGCCCAAGAAGATGAACCAAACTACTTCTCTTGTTTCGCTGAAAAATTTGACGAGTTCATCGAGCTACAACGTCATCATCTGTGGTGTTTAGATTTTGATAGTTGATTCTTGTGTAACCCATTCTTAATCATCAAATAATATATATTACTAACATATATTAATCAGTGCTGAATTCACCCAATGTGAATGGTCAATTTGGAAATGCGAATTGGTATCTCCACGGCTTCAGATTACTTGCATATCGTGTATGATAATCGTCTACATCGCAAGGATTTTCTCTAATAATCAGAAGAAGGCATCTATAAAGAAGGTCATCACATAAAATCCACTAGTATATCAACTGTATTACATGGAAAAGAAATTATACATTTATGCTTAAAAATGCATTTCGAGAACTGTTCATGAGCTAATTGTTTCGCGAACTTGAATTCAATGAGTTCATCCTGAAGGTTTGAGATGCATCCACTGAAATCTAAAGTTAGCTTGACTAATCACTACAATGGCACGTAATAAATAATGCTTTAAATATAAGGCACGATCCAAAGTTGTCAAGGGGTTACTGTTTGAACACAGAAAAAGTTTTTTTATGATATTATTCATGTCCCAAAGGAGAAAATACTTTTTACCTAATACTTTTGACCGACACATCGCGAAGATAAGACCTCTAATGGATCGATGAAGCGAAAAAGGATTTATCATTCCGTATTCAAAGGAATATGAAAATATTCAATTGTATGCCCTCTGTCGTCAATTCCACAAGAGTTAACGGACAAAACCACGAAGCCAAAGAGCCACTTGACGCTTTTTCGCAAATATCCTTTATAGCCATGATCGGGGATCTCCAGTCTTAAACTTCAAGATCGATCGAATAATGACTTTGCCTCATGTACCCTCAACAAACACGAAGAGATACTAATTCCATCCCAATCGCTTGACGCGGTCACGAGGTAATTTAACCCCCCTTTCACCTGATGGTAAGTGAGATTGAAATCTACAATAATAGGTTGGCGACTTCATCCGACACGTGAAAATTCAATCGCGACTTGCCACCAAAGGACCCGAATAAGACACGCCCCGCGCGGGGGCCGTGGACCCCCCTCTCGTTTATCCGAAACACATAGAGAGAGAGAGAGAGAGAGAGAGAGAGAGAGAGAGCTCCGGCGTGGGGGAAGGAAAAAAGGAGAGGAAGGAATTGGAGTGGGGAAGGTGGGGGCGGGCGCCCCCGGGCGGGACCACGCTGGACGCCCCCCCGGTACGCCGTCCATCTCCCTCGAGAGATGCGTGGCCCCCACACGAGGACCGCCAGATGACAGAGGGGTGGGCCCCACGAGCCTTTTCTCTCTTTTTTTTTTTATTATTTATTTGCTTTTTGCCCTCGCACGTGTGGGGCCAGCACAGCACTCCTCTTCCCTATCCCCTTTGGACCACAGCCTGCCCAGCCTTTCCCGCACACCGGACCCCACACCCCTTCCCCCACACGGATCACGTCCTCCGTCTCGGGCCCCACCCCCACCCCGGCGGGGACGAGCCTTTCCCTCTCACGCGCTCGCGGCGCGTGGGGGAGGAATCTCCCGGGCGGGCGGGCCTGCCGGGGGGGGGGTGGGCGGCACGCGGGCCGAGCGAGGGTGTGGGGGTGGGTGGTGGCGAGCGGCTCGTGGGTTTTGAACCCCCTTTTTGTGGTTCCACATCCCCCACCACTCAGCGGAGGCTCGGCCCCACCCACCATTTGGCAGGTCCGTGGGACCCACCGGCCAGACGGAAACCCGCTCAACTAATTTCCGCCTACCTTTGGGGGAGGAGGAAGAGAGAGAGAAGAGGGGGGGTGTCACGTGCGAGCCCGGTCGTGACCCACGTGCGAGGGGGTCAACTCGAAGGGAGGGATTTATTACTTTAATTAACCGAAATTATTGAAATTTGGATTTCCCTTTATTTTTTGCGCAGCGATGGAGTGCGGGTCGAATTATCGCAAAAGTGGGCTTTTTCTTTTCTCTTTTTTTTTTTTTTCGAATTTTCCTTTTGAGGTTTTAGGCCTCTTGAAGTCTCCTCTAGCGAAGCCGAAGTTTCGTCAAAGTTAAATCACACCGTCCGCTTTTCCACCGCTTAATGTTCGTGCACACCAAGTGACGTTGGTAATTCGTATTTGTGAGTCAGTGTTTATGAAATATCGATATAATAATATATTACTAAATATAGTAATCCAAATAGTATCATGATGTGTTAATCGTATTGACCTACTTGACGCAAGTTTGAACTAAAAAAAAAAGAATTACATCTCATGTAACACAATTGAAGTAATGGCTTGACGAGTCACCACAAGCGCATGATCTACTATGGCAAAAAATCGGTCCGCCAATGTGAAATCAACCCAACAACACTAAGCCGACTCGAAACATCCTTAATTTTCACAACATCGATTTTATACATTTTTTAAATGCATTAGTAAAATTTCATCAAAATAAATTTATAAACATAATCCAAACAAATGGAATATCATTAGTTTGAAATCTTAATAGTGAATGACATCAAAAGATAGTCTTTAAGCCGATCGAGTGTCTAAATGAGTCATATACAAATCATGTCGACATTAGCTCACTAATTTAAACAGCGTACACAAGTCAATATCGTGCCTGGTAAGTTGAACACGAACAAGACATAATAATTGGTTGCATCTCGTAGATTGAAATGAAATTGACCCCAACATGATCAGCCTCAATCAAGACCAGTTAACGACGCTCGCATCCTATTCTAATCATGTTATATTGTCGTATCAGATATTGTCGCCCCCCCTTACACGAAGCAAGCACCAGAGTTTCGCACGATCACCAAACAAGTAGGTTGCACAAAGCTTCATGAGCTCGGATTCATATTAGAGTTCCCTGCCCGTTTAGTTCAAGTACCAAGCACGATCCAAACTTAAAGTTCAATTAAAGATCTAGCTTTTGCGAAGGAGAAACGGACCCTGAACACGCCGCACGTGCCGAGAGGCATCGGGAGAGAGCTAGTCCAGTGGATTAACTCCGAGCTCCGTTCTTAGCATTTTTTATAGGAGAAAAAAAAGGAGATTTATCTCGAGATGGCAATACCTACACATAAAATATTCTTGGGTATTTTAGCCCCATTATAAACCCCCCAAATATAAAAAGAAGAAATGCGGGAGATGTATTACATGATTTCATTGGCCTGTCGCAGGCTTTTTATGCGTGGTACGAGCAATGCAAAACCACAAGCATGTGAAATTCATGGTCCGGGCACAAAATGTTCCTGCAAAAAAGCTAAGAAATCAATATAATCACGTGAAATTCTCAGAAAAAAAAAATGGAAGATTTCGAGAGCCCATTATTAACTAAATAGTTTGCAAGAGGAATTGAGTTGCAATTTCACAATAACCCGTCAATTTGAAATACAGAATCACGATAAAAATTAGAAAAAAATAAGGAAGAAGAAGGGGAGAGGAGAAAATCTTGATCACCTAAAATTCTAAAAAAACTAATCTTTTTTTTTTCCCTTATTTTGTTTTGTCAGTCGCAAATTAGAATTCTTTCCTTCCTCAAGGCTTGGAGGCGTGGGGCTGCGCACGGCCGTGAGCACCGGTGTCGGAAGCCATGAACTGCAGCTCCTTCTTGTCGTAAATCTCCAGCGAAAAGTCCCTCAACATCTGAGCCTTTTCCCTGCCGCCGCCGCCGCCCCCGCCCCCGGCGGAGCTCACGCTCGGCGCCATCGTCGACTTCTTCGCCGCCGCCTTTGCCCCGACCACGCTGGTGCTCACTGCCGAGTTCGTCATCCCGCCGCATATCCCCGGCGACGGGCCCCTTATCTCGATCCCCGAAGGAATATTCCCTCCTCCTGCGGCCGCCGCCGTCACCGCCGCGACGAGCGACGACACCGGCCGCGCCGCCGCCCCGGCCCCGGCCGCCACGTTGAACACCGGGGTCATCGCCGGCGAGAGCGCCCATATCTGCGCCTGCTGAGCCACCGGGGGCCCGCCAGCGACCGCCGCGCAGGAGGCCTGCGGTGGCGGGATCATCCAGAAGGCGTTGGTGGGGACCACCAGGCCGGCGTTCCCGACCGTCCACACCGGCATCAGCCCCTGGGGCGGCGGTGCCGCGGTGGCGAGGCCCGACGACTGCGTGATCACGGCATCGCCCGCGTCGCAGAACTCACTGTTCGACGGACGTTTGCGCTTGGGGGCAGCGGTTGTATTGCTGCTGCTGTTGTTATTGCTCGGAGCGGAGGGGATTTTGAGGGTCCCGTCGACGGTCATCGCGATGGCAGGGACGGTCCCGGTCCCCGTGGCTTCGATGATGGCGTGCTCGGCGTGCTCGAGGAGCCACCGCACGGTCTCGCCGTCGGACTTGTGGCCGAGCTCCCGGGTCAGCTGGAAGATCCTGGCGGCGCAGGTGGCGGGTATCCGGATCCTCCGGCCGCGGCCCTCCACCTTGGTGTGGCGGTCCTTGGTGGAGGAGGAGGAGGAGGAGCGCCTGGCGGCGGCGGCGGCGGTCGCGGAGACGCTGGACAAGGGCATGGGCATTGGCTGGACCTGCACCCCCTCCGGGGCCAGCCGGCGGGCGACTCGTTCGGGGTCGGACTCCACCGGCTCGTCCTTGAGCGAAACGGCCCGGAACAACGGACGCGCCGCCGGCGGGTCGCGGGGGGGCGGGGAGGCGCTGGCGGGGCCGCCGTCGTCGGGGTCGCCGGCGCTGGTGCTGAGATCGGAGGCGCCCCCGTTGTCGTCGGGGTCCGGTTCCTGCTGCTGAAACGAAGCCATTTCGGAAGAAAGGTGGCGTTTTTTTTTCTTCCCTTCGCTCGAGCCTCAACGTCTTATGATGTCGGGAGGAGCCGAGAGACAAGAACTGAAGATGGGTCCTCCGGAAAAGCACAGAGGTTCAAGGAACAAGAAGAAGAAGAAGAAGAAGCACAATGGAACAGAACAAGGCAGAGGGATCAAAAAAGCTCGAAGCCGAAATTCTCCTCCTTCCTTTTTACAAAGCGAAGCCCTAAGAGAGAGAGAAGGAAGGAGAGAGAGAGAGAATTCGCAGTAAAAATCGTTACTTCCTCCATCCGGTCGCGCGCACCGTTGCTTAATATGGGGGAGGGCGGGGTGCTGGTGTCGGGATGGAGTGCGTTGATGATGATGGGAACGGACGGCGGGGATCCGATCAGGGGTAGGCTTCGTGATGTGGGGGAGAGGGGGATGGCGCGCGGGTGGGGGCCGCTTACTCATCACGGGTCCCAATCACAAGTGGACCACCGAGGGCGGGACAGGTGGTCTCCGGGTCTCCGCCAATAGGAGGGGAGTAGAGTGGTGGTGGGGTTGGGGTGCGGGGGCAGAGATCGGGGCGGGGGAGGGAAAAAAAAAAAAAGAAAGAAGAAGAAGAAGAAGAAGAAGAAATTTTATCTTTTTTGTGCGGGGGGCCCCCAGGTAAAGTGGGGTTTCCATTGGTTGAGACCACCTCACCATTTTTGTGGTCCCGGCACCATCTGGAAGAACAGCGAAATTTTTAAAAATATATATATACAAAGTTGGAAAAAAAAAAAAAAAAGATTTTAAGAGCCGTCACATTTTCCGGAGTGATTTTTTTATTAATTTTTTTTGTGGGGGCTGTTGATAATCAAATTAAATAATTGGGGGTCAAGCTATGCTCGCGCTTGCTCTTTCCTAAGAGGTTGGGTTTGGGTTTGGGTTGAGGGTCAGGTCAGGTCAGGTGAGTGATTGCTCTTGTTTACGAGTTGTTTGAGTTTGTGGGGTCAAAGTTGGATCAAATTGAGAAATGAGAATATAGCAATTGGGCATGCGGGTATTAGCTTGTATTGTAGCTTTTGATTAGAGACTACTAAGATGATGAGAGTGCTTAATTAAAGTGAGCTCACACGAGTCCTAACATCTAACGGGGTTTGGTTCTAGACGGTGTTGGGAGAGGGGGGCTTTTGTCACTTGGGACCATGAGGGCGGGGTCTAGTCTCTGATAGCTACTGTAGCAGCCTTTGTAAAGCTTTATTTAATTTGTTGATAGCTTGCCATTTGCTGTCTTAAAGTTGCGGCCATTTTAGATGGTACGCTGGGTCAAGTTGCGCAGTAGCCGTGCTCGCGGCAGACGGGAGGGCCTTGCATGCAAGCATTTACTAGCCTCCGATGTAGCCATAGCATCGGCCAGCTCGGATGAGTTTTCTGGTTCCACTTGGTCTCGGCCGAAAGGCCAACGAATTTAAACCCGTTCACTTAGTCGTGCCAAACAGCTAACCTGCAAAACATATCAACCTAACCATCGTACGCAACTTGCCGGTTGTTCTTGGCGATATTTCTAATTGCTAGACGATCCTCGAAAGTCCTTTCTTGCTCCCCAACTGAATCCGGAGGGTTCAATATTTGCTGAAGAGACTTGCAGTTTGGATTGATTTGGATTGGAATTTTCAGCTCTCAAGCCTGGGCAGCACTCGCCGATGGGGCAAAGTCTTTTTACGCGAATAGTCTTTGCTAGGTCCATCTCATATTTTGACAGGCCATATCTTCCCTCCCAGAGTATGTGAATGTCAAGGTAATAATAGCCCGCTCAGTAAAAAACGCAACCTAACTCGGTAGTTAAAAGAAGGTCAGATCAGACCGGCATCTATATGCGTTGGGCAGTAAGATCGTAATTCTTTTCGGGTTTCCGCCCTTTTGTTTTACCAGGCTGATCGTGGGAACTATGATGAAGCCATCGACCAATTTCTGAATTCTGATCGGTGGGTTCATCGTGACATTTAACTCTTGAACGAGAAACTGTGTCATATGTAACAACAAAGCATATCGGAAAGAGCAAGGGGGACTTCAATAGGTACTTTTATTAACGGCTAATCATTAGGTAAAGAAAGAGAAGACTTGACATCTTGATCAAACTATTTTGTGCTTAGGTACAAACTTACGAACGCACAGAAATTCTTCTTAATGCCGTTTCCACCAATCATCATCTAAAATCACAAGCCGACTGCACGGGCAGATGATGCCACCAATGTACTGGCATTTGCTTCAGTGACCATTGGCGACTGGACCATTCTCGCAGGGGCTGTCCTTGGCCTTCTTGGCATAGAACCTCCGGTACATGGAGTCGACTTCAGTGAGGTAGTAAGTTCCTGGGGCCAACAGGCTACAGTCCTTGCTTGTCACGAAGTCCTTAGCACCATATCTGTGCTCCATAAGCTTCAACGTTTCGACAAATTTCTCTGGTGCGATCTGCAAGAAAGGCAAGTTGCGTTCAGATACGTTCATCAACGGGGCACATATTTAAGCAACTTTCCTTGGACAATGGCTTAAAGCATTTTACAAGGAAAGATACTACCGCATCTCTGGTCAATGCATGTGCCCGATTCAGCTGGTAACGCAAGAAGAAGATACTGGTTTATGATTGCAAATAAAAAGGTTGAAGCAATCTTTTCTTAAGGAGAAATATGTGCACTGGTGTTGATGGTAATTAGGCACATCATGTGCACATTCAAACACACAAGAAGAGATGTTCTTTAGTGTAAATCAGCAGCTGGTAGAGCCGATGCTCATGTTGATAAAGTACAATCGGTACCTATAAACGACACTCAATGCATACAGCAACAAGGAGGAGAGAATACTAAAATTACCTCATGCCTCGACTTCAGCTTCTTGTCAACATTCATTATAGCAGCAATGTTTGATAAGCTGAATGGATGCTTTCCACCATTAAATTTCAAGGAGAACATCGTGGCGGACAAACCACTTCCATAGGAGAACAATATCACCCGGTTGCCATCCTGCCGAAATGTGTTTGTTTTTATTTTTAGAACAGTCACATGACCCACAGCATGAGATTAAGAATAGAAATATGACGGAAATTTACCAGTGAGCTGTGCTTATTGTTGATCAGAGAAGCAAAAGCTGCATACAGAGATGCAGTGTACATGTTTCCAACTTGTTTTGGTATCAAAGTGGTTGGTTGCACCTTCACATCGTACAGGGGCTTGGCAACTTGTTGGGATGCCTGCATATCAGTGGCATCAATTAAGTTATCATTTATGAACAAGTTATACACTCGCTTCAAACAGCAAGATAGCCTCCTAATATACCTTCTCTAGATCTCGGCTTTGGTAGCTTTCATCCCCAGATAAGCTTGAAAATGGTGCCAACTTTTCCTTGGCGACCTCATCCACGGAGCTGCCAATAAGAGCATAAATCAATCAGAGTCCAACAATGTCATTCCACTGAATTTCAGTAGTACAGCATATAAAGAAATCATATGAAGAATAAAACCTGGCATTTCTCAAGCAGTCATTGAAAAAAAGACGGGAAAAGCTTTTCTGCACAAGCTGCAATATTGAAAGTAAAAGTGTAAGTAAAAGCAAGAAAAGATAAATCATTATCTGCAGCAGGTCATAATAGTAACGGACCTTGTTGTATGGGGAGTGAAACACAACGTAGTCAGCATCAGATAGAGAAAATTGTTTCCCCTCGAATTTCTCGTATCTGTGAAAGCAATCAGCAGGATAAGGAAAAGGTAAATAATAACTCAAATTCCAAAAAGATCAAGATGGTCATATACTCATATTTACGAATTTCAACTCACTTGTGACAGAATTGCTTGTAGCAGGAGTCAAGAGCCATCAAATAACATGTTTGTGATAGCTTCCCATCAACAACCTGCAAAGGGATTTCAAGCAATGAATGCAAGCACACATCAGTTGCTTTCCATGAAATCCTCCAATAATTTGAGAATAAAGACCTTAACTGAACAACACCAAAAATAAGAATAAAAAAAGACCCTAACTGAAAGAGCAAGTATGAAACTTCTTGGTACATATGGTATATAGTGCAAATATATCTATTTAGGAAGATTGTACTTTGCGTCCTTGTACTTTCCCATATTCAATAACCAAGTCTACGTTTTTTCTAAACAAGTCCTTCTACTTGCACAAATTGTCTAATTAACTCCCTCCAATACTATATCTGGTCAAATCCAGCTGACGTGGCTGTCAGTGGTGCCCGAGGGTGACGTGTACAGCACTATGTTGACGTGGACGCAACAGTCAAAAATAAAAATAAAAAATGAGAAAAAAAAAATCTTTCTTTTCCACTCATAATCTCTCTTTTTTAACATGCACTTGGGTTCAGTCTTGAAAATATTGTCGATGTCATGCTACAACATCATCCAACGGCCATGTCAGCTTGATTCGGCTAGATTTGGTTCCAGAAGGACTTGATTAAATAATTTGTGCAAGAAGAAAGACTAGATGAGCAAAATTAGTATAGGGACTTGGTTAGAACAAGTGTGAAAGTATAGGACGAAAAGTAGACTTTTTCCGTGTATATAAAATGCAGTATTACAAAGAACAAGAGTTATGATCAGTTGGAAACTCTTTATATTAAAGACTTTCAGAAAAAGGCATATGTATAGAGCTCAGCAGAACAAAGCCCATTAAGTTTCTTGAGAGTGTTCAACATCTTCTTTAACAGATGTATGTGGTGAACTTCCGTAATTTTATGGTAGTGTTGTCAGATGTTACAATCAAAAGGCATCCACTTGTAAAAGTCAAAGAAGGGTACATAATTTAGGAAATGTGACAAGTGGGAACTTTCTTTCCATGCTATTTTCTGAAACCATGTTTACTATGCTCGATCTACCAAGTCCACTGAAATTAGGGAACTGGACATCAATGTCTAGAACTCTAGAACCAGAAAAGTTTCAAACATCACAAAAAGGACATTTAAGGAAGACTTACAGGATATTCACTAGCAAGATCGGGCTTGTAAAAGTCATAGACATGGGACATATGACTCCCACGGAATTTGCTTTCAAAAACCATAGGAGCATCGGGCCCAATGAGGAGAGCAATAGCAGCTGCTCCACCAGTAGGGCGTGCCGGTCCTTCCGCATAAACCTGAGAAAGAGAAGCAACAGTTAAAAAAGAGAATAAAACAGAACTTGCAGTAAACAGTATATTCCTTCCAAGTGGTAGTACTACAATAAGCATGGTGGTGTAGAAAGTTTCCATTCTTTCACTGCAATTATCTTATGGATTCAGAATTGATATTCAATATCAAGTCTTAAGAGAAAAGGAATCAAAGACCCCCAGATTTACTAAATTTAAAGTACCATTATTATTAAAAGAATTCCATTCTCCATTTTAGTCAGGCACAACAGAAAATATAAAAATATAGGAAAACTTTAGGAAAGGAATTAGCATACCGCACTGTCGGTGCATACAACAAGACCATAGCGACCATCCCACGAAGAACTCTCCACCCAGTTCACACAGTTGAACAAAGCTGCTGTCCCTCCATAGCAAGCATTAGTTGAATCGACGCCTTCAATGTCAGTGTTACCGCAAGCCTGCATATTTACCAGCAACACTACACATGAGCATCTTCAGGCATAAAATGGGACTTTTTGAGCAACTCAAACGCGAGAGCAGAAGAGTGACAAGAGAAACAGTTCTAAAATATTAAGAGCAATATGATGTCCTATAATCAGAATTCTTTACTATTTTACTCTCCAAATTGATGGGGACTATGTGTCTCCACAAGAACATATAGTTAGGGACCTAACAATAAGCACTAAAATGTACCTCAAAAAGTGGCATGAGGAAAGTCTTGATGGATTTGCTCTTGTCAATGACAGTCTCGCTGCCTACTTCTAGACGACCAATTTGTTTTGCATCAATCCCATACTTCTCAAGAAGGGATGAAACAACTGTCAAACTGGAAGTACAGGATTTAGTTAGAAAAAAAATCCACATAAATATAAAGGAGATACCACTATAGACCTTCTAATAGCTGGTGATGGCCTTACAATACGCGAATATAATTTTTCAGGGGCATAATTGCCACCCTTTCAGCAATCATCATAAAAAAGCAAAATAACATGTACAAGGAGAGCTTAAAAGCACAACAGAAAGCAATGATACTCTCGAAGACTGGAGTCCTGATAATAGAAGGTGTACAGGGGAACAAAAGAATCACATATTAATGAATGGATTATAGAAATTTAACCTCATTGAGATGACATCTTCAACTTCGGTACAAAATGCCATACAATCTTGTCCAAGTCCGATAGTATATTTCCCTTTGCTTGCACCATCATGTACTTCCATTGCCTCCTATAAATGCCAAAAAAACGAGAGACGGAATTTCAGGTTCTGTTGCATCAACCTCGTACTGGGAAACCGATAGCGTTACCGAAATGAGAATTAAGCGACGTATAAAACAAAGCAGCAACGGCCACAAAAGCAAATGCATATGAGGATTCACTTCACAGTCCACAGTCCATATAGTTGCTTAAACTTGAGTTTGCTCCTTGCCTTTTCACCTCGATTGCAGACAACTAAGTCCAATACCTCAAGCTAGCTAGTAAATCCTATATCCACTTCAATCACATAAAATGGTGCAGAAGTAAATCTGAAACAATTTTTCCTAGAACGGAACCAGTTTAAGACCTGTCAGCTTCTTCATTGAAAATCTACTGACGGAGGCAACCGTTCCCATTTTTCTTCGTTTCGCCATAAGCAGCCCCCACAGTTTCCGTTACAGAACTTCGACAAATCAAATCAAACCAGACGCTTCACACGGATAAACAGCAGACGGCGAAGCTCGAGCCGAAGCCTAATCTATGCACATGCACATCCTCGCTTTGACCGCAGATCCAGACCCCGGATTGATCCGCTCAACGGCGAACTCAAAAATCATCTAAACGGCGACACAGGCTCGACAGTACCTAAAGCTACGACTCCAAGGACCAATGGAGTCATCATTACCGGAGAAACACGGATCAAGTATCACCATCCGAATCCGCCGAAAAACAAAAAGTTCCACAATCAAATCTTCCGGAGGAACCAAAAAAAAGAGAGAGAGAGAGAGAAAAAGAGCGACGAGAAAGAGATATCAATGATCAGTCAAGCGTCCTTCCGTTTCGCGCTCGCAAGCGTCCAAAAACAGAGAACCGTTCGCCAGGGGACATCCTAGGCTCCAACCAATTCAAATCTCCCTCGAGCGCGGACGCTCCAAATCCTCCGGCCGCGTCCTCATTCCGCCGCGGCCGGAGCCCGAACCGCGGCGCGAACTCGTCGAATCACAAGCTCGCTCGCACAGATAGACACGGGGAGAGAGACAGAGACGGAGAGACAGAGAGAGAGGGAGGGAGGGTGAAGGAGACCTGTTGGACGCAGGTAGGGGGGAAGTAGATGTCCATGGCGAGGATCCCGACGTTCTTTGCCATCTCTCTAAGCTTGATCGGAGACGAAGAGGACGAGCGGCGACGGCGACGGCGACGGCGGGCGGCGGCGGCGGCGGCGGCGGCGACGCTAGCTCTTCGAGCGGGATTCCTTCCTCAGAGAGAGATAGAGAGCGAGAAGGGCAGGCAGAGAGAATGGCCCGGGGGATGCTCCCATGTAAGAGCTGAGGGGCGGTATATATAGTAGAGACCGTCGTCGAGCGAAGGCCAACGGGACGAAGAAGCAATCTCTCTCTCTCTCTCTCTCTCTCTCTCCTCTAAAATGCGGATTCTTGACTCATGCGCCGAGTGCCAAATGTTCGGGGCGAGCACTTCCTCAATTCGCCCTCCGCTTCCCTCGCGAATTACGGGAATGCCACCACGTGATGTGCCCGCGCGGGGGTAGAGAGATCCCACGTGATGATGTTGATCCGAGAAAATGATCCCCCCCATCTCCCCACCCCCGGACTAAAAAATAGTCTGATCTGTACTTGAAAATTCAATTGATTTCGTTATGTTTGGACCACTTACTGCAATTTTTTAACTTGATTGCCTTGCTAGGATGAGTTAATTTCATGAAATACTCTAAATTGATGCATCTATGATAAATATAAATTCGATCCTAAATTGATACACTCACAACAATCATAAAAAATCTTAAATCGATATACATTTTAATAAATTTACCATCTATTAATTTTCGTTAAATTTTATTAATATCAAAAAAGCTACAAATTAGTATATTTGTCGCAAATAAAGGATGAAACCCTAAATTGATACACCCGTCAATTATTACGTGTTATCCAATTCAACAATTTGACTATAAAAATTAATAGATATTAATAAATGATAAATTTATTAGTTGCTCTAAGATTTTCTATGGTCCAAAAATTAATTTTAGCCAAATTCATCATAGGCGTACTAGTTTAAGATATTTCATGATACAACTCAATAGAATGTTGAATTTTAAGTACCAAAATCACGAGGACGTGTAAAACTACAAATTTATCGTCTCGCTTTTCATTCTAGCTACGAGCCTCCACTTGCATAATTATAAATATTTATTATAGAGACTATAAAATTACTTACGTCTCTAAGAACGCTTTCATAGGGCAAACTTATCATCGAGAGATTGCATGACTTTTAGATTCTTTGAAAGTTGGATTAAATGTGACCAGTTTTAGTAGAGAATCCTGCTAGTTTCTTGATAAAGTCATGCATAATTGAGAAAACACACTAAACTCTCAATTAAACAGATGTTATTGAACGAGATAAGCAGAGAAACCTAATTGTAAGGAAACTACTCATTGCAAGGAGAAAAATTAACATCTTGCAAGTTAGAAGTGTAAGCTGCGCTTATTAAGGATACCAATAGGGATTAACTAAATTAATAACTTATTTATGTAGATACTTAAGATGGTTCTCTAACGCCCTTATTTCCCTTGAATTTGCATGAAAAATAAAACGAATGGATTCCAAATTTTAATGTTATAAATATCTTGATAAGTTTCAGAACAAATTATTGATTTTAGAATTCTCTTTAAGAGGTATTTAAGATTTCATCTCGAATGATTGTGCAATTCAGCCCGTCTTCAAAACTCGATAAGATATTTAAATCTTCAATTGGAATTAATATGTTTTTGTTTTGATTATTAGGTTCTCCCCGCAAATTCAAGGGCAATGTCGAAGAAAAAAAAAGGAAGAGTGAAAATCAGGAGCTAGAATCTGTCAGAGATCAACAAACGGCAGATTCTTAAATTATGGAATTTACAGTTGCTCGGACAGCGAAGCCAATATAGCATAATAGCTCTTTAGCTTCCTGAGACCCACCTGGGAAATCTGTTGACGTGGGCGAGCAACTCCTTTTTTGCTGATTGGTCGTCGCTTTTGATATTTCGAAACGAAAGCGCATTGCCGATTGATTACGAACCCGAAAGAGTCAATGGCGTGCGTTTTTCTACATAATGACCGTGCGGCCCGGCAAATCCTTCACCGGAAAACCGATCCGCCGAGAACCAATTGAATTACAACTATTGATGTTTAATGGGACTATGTCACGTCGAAGGTTTCATGGGGATACTTATCTGTTCCATTGATTGATATTGAGATACGTTATTAACCATCATCGAAATTATTATAACAATGACAACTTATGATCTATATGAACATCGTGATTCAATCAATTTTTTTTTTTTTTTAACACATGACAACAAGTGATTGGTTTGATTTGAGGAGAGTAAGGTCACAACACATTACTCCTAAATACAACCCTTCTCATATCTCCTCAAGATGACTCTTAAATCCCTTAAATTGGGACGAGTACTCGAAAAAATCTCAATAAACGATCAAAACATGTCGTCAAAATCCAACTTAGGAATCTTGCCTAATAACACGACCCAGTTCCTCGAACATTTCTATGTAGGCCTAGTTAAAAGACCACGCACTCATGCAATAATAGACGAGCGGCAAACTAGATCGAGACAGTTCAGGTTAAATGCGACTCTCGAACCCGAACGGACATATCATCAAATGGGCTCAGAAAACGAAACGACCTGTATCGATCGTTGATGTCGACACGATCGGGCAAATTAGCATTAGATAGCCGCTGGTGCTGGTCCGCATTACATTATCTGTCGTCGGGACAACCAAATTTGACTGCATCATTTAATGGGCCTTAAGAAACACCCTGGCGCTAAGGTGGGGGGCCCCACCCCGAATCGGCGGATCTCAGCCGTCCATCGGCCAAGGGACGGGATCGGTCAACATAATGCACCCGCGTTGCAGTCGAGTCAAGCCCCCCCAACACCGCGGGGTTGGTGAGTGGAGAGCTCCCTCGCTGTTCCACATGTGAAGTCTCCCACGCTGCTCCAAAAAGTCAGACAAAGTCTACTCAGCTCTTTATCTTTTTTTATTTTATCTTTTTTTTATTTTTTTTTTTTTAAAATTTTATTCTGTTTTGGCACTTTTGGCCTCACATTAGTTGTGCGTGCGTTGCTCATTTCACCGATTTTGGTAGCATATGGAGAAATCGTATTTGACTTCTTTTTTTTTTCCTGGTGATTAAAGAGGAGACACATCGATTAAGTCTCTCGCAAGTAATACTTGACTGAAGACCTTTGAATTTGCATCTTCATTTTTGCACCGTTAGTACGATTAAATACAAGTTAATATCACCAAAAATTTAAAAAAACCAGAGTCGATACAGCCGCGTGTCACTTAATCCCAAATTAATTTTTGCATTACAAAAACTCCTAAATTAGTAACTTATGCCACATTTATTCCAAACTAGTGATTTCTATCACATTTTCTCCCAAATTGTGATAAATATGAGATTTTTCGGGGCACTAGTTTAGGGTTAATATGACAAGGATATATTGATTTGAGATTATTTTAATATGAAAATTAATTTGAGATAAATGTTACATAGATGCCAAATTGGAATAAATGCGTTGTAGATATATCAATTTAAATTTTTTTTTATAAATGTGGAACGAATGTATCGGTTTATGATTTTTGTAATATCAACCATTAAGCATTGAAAATGATCTTTGACAATTGAAAGTTTGGCAACGATTTGTCATTTATTTCTAACTTGTTCGCATGCGAGAGTCCATGATACACATGTTGATACCGCGACGCTTTCGAATGCCTCGACCGCAAATTACACGTGAAACCCAAGGTGCGAGGCCAAAATTACATCGAATGAGACAACCGGAGAAGATAATGAAAAAAAAAAAATAGGAAACCGAGCCTCGCGATAATAGGAGGAGCGTCGCTATTTAAGCCCTTCTAATAACGTACGACACGTCGTAGAATATGGTTGGGACGAACGACATGACGGGGGATGTACCATCACACGTCCATTGACAGATCTTATGACGTCATATAATATATTCGCCTCACATCCTGTATTTCTTAAATGACTTGGTTAGCTGACCGCCGGAAAGGGCCTCATAATCACAAGTCGGGCTCAAAAGAGACGCTTGAGAAGTTAGGTAAGACGTCGAAAAGAATCCCAAAATGACAGAGCATCATTTGATGTGCTTCGGCGTGGAAAAAATTGACTCCTTCGGAATCATAAATTCCAACAAAAAAAAAAATTATAAAACGAAAAATCAAGAAAAAATCTGATAAAGCATATTTTTCCTCTCGGCAAAGTATACGAATAACGAGTATCGAATCAATATGCTAGCTTTACCTCACGAATCATTATAACTTTTTCACATCTCAGTTTAGTTTTTTTTTTGTTGTCATTATTTGTCGAAGTTTCTTTTCTTTTCCCCAAAAACATTTTCCCAGTGTTTTGTTATGATGGCTTACTGCGAATTTCAAGTTATGTTATCAAAAAACCCACAGGCCATGCGTGTAGCAGTTTGAAAGGAGCAATTCACGGAACAGACATCTTGAGGAATCGAATGGCCCGGTCGGCAAAGCAACGAATGCATAGCAGGTAATAGAAAAGACATTGGATTGAATCACAGGAATCACGCGAACATATATGGTTCTTCCCGTCCGCACGGACAATTCCATGTGTGCGGCAAAAGCTTAGTAGCTCTCGAAAAAGGACGGAGGATAGAATATAGGGTCGATGCAATCAACTTGGAATATCGATTATGCTGTCTCCAAAGTCCGAATAATCTCTCCCCACCATCCGCAGAGCCACAGACGTCAAACTTCCACCGATAATTTTAAAAATGAAAAAAATGGGTCTTTATCTGCCGAAAGTCAACACTGCCGGGCTCACTCGAAAAATGGATCTTGTCGCGATTGGTAGTCAAACCAACCGAATTCTTGATGATTCGAGTGGGGGGCATACCAAAGTTGAACGCCAGGAAATTCGGGCTTCTTTAATTTGGATTGACAAAGGGCGGGTGTGAACTTGCACACTCCATTCGATATAAAAATCTCTCTCTCTCTTGCGTACGTTGCTTAGAGACGGCGAACTTTGACCTTCCATTGAGGCGGCGGACTCGGGCTTGGTCGGTAAGTGGTGTCGATTGCTCTAGCCTTTTAATAGAGAGTAATATGAAGAAGAAGATGAGGAGGATTTTTACGAGCTTGGTGGTACGAAAGATGCTTTACGGTCGAAAGAAAATCGAGTCGCTCACGTGATTGTATGTTAAACTGGCGTGATTTAACAAACAGATTACATTGGACCGGAAAGATCAAAGACTAAAGTTAGGAAAGTAATATGAAGAAGAAGATGAGGAGAATTTTTACTTCGTGTATATCGTGTGTAGTTTGGTCCCTGTAGAAATTTCTTATGAAAGATGCTTTACGATCGAAAGAAAATCGAGTTGCTCACGTGATTGTATGTTACACGTGACAATTTACATTATTTCATTGTGGATTTAACAAACAAATTACATTGAACCCTGTTCGGAAAGATCGAAGATTAAATTGGATTAAGAAAAATGGTTTGGAGATGGTGTGAAATGCCAAGCAAAAGTTCAGGGATTACCCTCGACATTACTTCTTGTTCTAATTTTTAGGTGGTAGCTATATGTCATATTGTGTGTGGATCAATTTCAAGATTTCAGCTAATATATTTTGCCATTGCGTTTCCTTGTGCATATGTTAGCAATTAGTGTCTTCCCGCATGCTAAAAGTTAACCGATTATTTACGCATGAAAGTAAAATGGGTTTTTATCTTATGAACCGAAGCAAGCGATGGTTGTCGATTATTTAATACGAAGTTGACTTTGAAAAGTCTAAAAGATGGGACGAACCTCATTTTCTAAATATGCCCTTAGTTAAGTGACAAATTTCATATATCGATTTTGATTTTTTATGCAGTAAAGTACTTTTTATCCGCACGGTGCAGGGATCGATCCCGCTCGATCGGGATTGACGTGTAAAAATATATATATATACAAGAATCCAGCCTAACTCACCTTACGGGAATATAGCACCGACCATATTTCAGGGGAGATTGGCCTAGTGACCTACCATCGGGGCTTCCCACTTAAATCATGGAGCATATCTGGGGGTCAAACTCCTAACCTCTTGGTTTAGGGGGGAACACCCCCATCAACGCAGCCATGCGTGGGTAGATTTTAGTCTTTTTAATTTGAGGTCGATTGTACTCCTCTTTTTTTTTTTAAATAATAATAATTAGGTTCTTAATTAATATGCGAATGCATGTCCTTTGCTTCTTCGACTCATTCAAATCGAGAAGAAAGTTAAACACCGTAATATGCTGGCTTCTAGTTCTAGAGATGGAAGTTTGAGGGTTCGAGTAGGAGAGAAGGATTTTTTAGTCTAATTTATCATTATCAATTTACCTACGAAGTTCTCATTCAATAAATCACAAATAAAATAAGACAGATCGTCATTCAATACACCGCGAGAGCAATATAATTTTCTTTCTTCGAGCAACGATATTAGCCGATTTCATTTTACAATATTGGAAGGCATGGATTTCCAAATATTCTAATGCCACGCACACAACACATAAATGTCGAATGTGCAAATACTATGTCTGTGAATATGCAATGACACGAGACTTTATATATACATATAAGTTAATACTATGAAAAACATCAAGCCAATACACTTTTAACAAATTTACGTTGAACTGATTTTTTAATCACCCAAAACTTATGACAAATTTAACTCAAATTAATTTTTTCACTACTAAAAGCTTGAAATCAATACATATATGATCAATTTATTCCTTGTCTATTTACATTAAATTTGATTAATATCACGAAAAATCACAAATCAATGTCTTGGGAAAATCTCAAATTAGTACATTCATCAACTATCACGTATCATTTAATTTAGTAATTTGGTAGTAAAATTTAACAAAAATTAATGGGGATAAATTTGTTATAGGCATAACAATTTTGGAGTTTTTTTGTGATTAAAAAGTTAGTTTGGAGTAAATTCATTGCATGTGTTATCAGTAGAGTGAAGGAGTTGCGTTTGCTTGAGGGAAAGAAACACCAACTTCCTTGTCATGCTGCAATTAAAAGTATTTTAAGAGGGGTTTGTCACCTTCTCAAATCTCTGCATACTAAGAACAGATTCGAGATCTCCCATAAAAAAAAAACCATTAATTTAAGTCAAGAAACTCGTCTCGCATAACATGGCCACGAACGAGAGCGAGATCTCTCTTCCTTGGTTTTAGTGATGTGGTAGGTGCGCACGATCGCAACCACCTAAATCTCTTTTTCGCAACTACATTAGAAAAATCCGACACCCTAGTTAAGGTACATTGACAGCATTGTCCGCAGCGACCGACCCGGAATTAGTCATTTCCATGTAAAATCAGGACATATCAGAGTTTAGTTTGTGGTTCAATCAATTTCCCACCTAATCCCCTTTCTCAAAAACATAGAAATTCCCGTGAACAAAGGATGCTTGCGAAATCGATTACATAGGTCGTGCAATCAAATAGGTGGGCGAGATTCATGAATAAGACTTGTCGTCAATTGACTTGAGACGATATTAATATAAAATTTTGTGTGAATACTTTTGAATTCAAAATTTTTTAATTCTAATATCATATAAGATTTTATAAAATCATTCCAACTATTCTAAAATGTCAAATTATTAAATTAAGATGTAATTTATTATTTAAATATTTTAATAATTTCAACAGAAGTAATTGTCGAAAGATCCGCCAAAACTTATGTAGTTTCAGATAAGAAACATGCCACTTGGCCTCTTTACCAAAAAAAGAAAAACCATGCCACTTGGCTTGCACAATTTTACGTGAAAAGATGGGTTTTGATCCCCAGCTACTTTTGCTTGAAGACAGGATCGTACATAATTTACGCCAAGGAAGTGCCACGTGTCTTTTCTTCTCCCTATATGACGAATTTTAAGCGTGGATTATAGGGTTAGCGATGTATGATATCACCTGACGCGAAACTTTATGATTTCGTCATTTTTAGTCATTGTTTATTTTTCGAAAAATGAATATTAATAATTACATTTATCACTTATAATAATTAGCTAATGAAAAATATTTTCAATATTAATAACAATTTATATTTAAACATTTTGCGTAGAGGACAAAAATATTTTAATTTTCATTAATTTTTAAAGCAAAACAAGTTATTATTTCAAGAAAATATTTTTTAAATCATTCATTTTTTACAAAATAATTGCACCTTTAATCTCAATGAAATTATAGGAAATTGATCAAAGTCGCACCATCGGGCCCACAATCATATTGATCATTTTGTCCACAATCCGTTGATGCATGGATTGCAACTTTATGTAATTGATAGGTTTGAACACAAAAGTTGATATTAATGGCCATCAAGATGGCCCAAGACGCGCCAAAGTAGCACGAGAAAGAAATGGCGGCATCGGTGGCATTGGCCCTCCGAGGTCGGCACAATTGATTATAATCGAACTCATTTACTCCAGCCCCACAAATTGCTCGTAAGTTTCTCTTGATTGAGGCTATTATATACGATTATATACGGCTCGAACGGTGGGAATTGGATTGATTCACGTGGTCTGTAAGAAATTTTATAAGTCTTCGAGTAATCGGGCCTTTACGCTCGTGCTCACGACGTCCTCGTACGATCGTCGCCGTTGCAAATTTCATTTCTAAAACAAATGGAAAATCGACGTTTCCGTCGGATAGTAAAGGGAGAGACAGTACATAATAAAGAGACGGGTACGTCGGTGACCGCCTCGTGTCAGCATGATGCCTCGAGTAACTGTCTTCCATCTTTTCTCGCATGTTAAACGCTCAGCTACGCGACGAGCCCAGTTCTTCCTTTTGTACATTGCCAGATGGCAACGTGTCGTCTCCTCCCCACGTGAAATCATTCGGAGAATTCTGAGTTTTGATTGATTGTGGGGCGGCCGGGGATGCCGACCCGTCTCTTTCGGATCCAGCCTTCGGGTTTCGTTCTTTTTCTCGACTCTTGGGCCCGTTTGTTCGACATGGGCCGATCGCGGCCATGGGCGTTTTACACTGTTTCATCTTTCGTTTGTTCTGGTGCTTTTCCTTTTGGCTGATCGGTTGAGTTGCTTTCGAAGAAGAGTCTTGCCTGGTAATCTTCTGTGGCTAATATATCCGGTGGCCGGTTCGCAGATAACATGAACGCATGCGGAAGATCGCGTCGGTTCGACGCTCTTTTCGTATGGTCTCCCGTGAACTCGACTAAAGTCATGAAGTGTGGTTCTGCATGATGGCGGTTTTAAGACCGTGCAGTTCGCTAAGCTGACTGAGCCGAGAGGGGATCGCTTCATAGTTACGAGTCTTGGTTTGGATTCAGTTCAGAAAGTTTACAGTTATAGATGTCTTCGCGATCATGATGCTGGCTGGCTGCACAGTCGCAGGACCATATGCGCGTCAATGTGGTTTTTCCTTCCATGCTGATCTTGCACTCGGTTATGCACTTGGAGCTTAACTCCGATCTGCCTTTTCAAGTTCTGCAGCCGCTTCATATAAGTCGTGCTCGAGTCATGTATTCACCATGCGATTCGATCCAATGGAGGAAAAAGTAATGGCTTCTCTAAGCTCAGTTCGACGAGTTAAAACTAGAGAATTTACACTGTACATACATCAAATGGCAAGCTTTTGTCCCTCTCTTATCCACACCATGCAGACACTAGACAAGAAAGATGCGAAAAATGTAAAACGAGCCATGAATTTAGATTACGTGCGCATGCAGACGCGAATGAGCAACGGAACAGCTAGTATAGGTCTGTGTGTTGAACATACAACGGACGCAGGCTTATTATTTAGACATATCCCAGTTTTGCATAAAATGATAGAATGTGCAGCTATTGTTAAGCATAAACTGCTCCAGTGCTTATTGTCATTGAGCAATAAACAACTACCAATGGACCACCGGATCCGGGTGAAAGAAGCTTCACTGTCAATCCCGATGAAAGACAAATCAAATTACAGAAAGAGCAAGTAAATGTATTATCCAGCTAGTCAGTTTGAATTTGCATCGAGTATCATCTTGTGCAGAAGGAAAGAAAACCCTAGAACTTCTTCCATTTCTTTTACTTTTGTGCCCATTAAGCATCGGATGAGAATGGAAATGTCTTACATACGTTGTGTACGATGATGAACAAACAGAAAGAAATTACGATGGGATTATGGCTACTATAACCAAATTACTAATAATGATGAAATAGAAGCAATAGGTGGGCTATAGAGTCAACACTACTCTCAGTCCTTTTAGTCAGATTCCTCCAAATTATTTTAAAACATCAACTTGTATGCACGCATAGTTTCTGCCGCAAAAAAGCCTTCAGAATCTCAGCTATGAACTTGTGTAATTACTCCTTATATTGGAAAAAAAAAAGCTGGATGAGAATGGAGATGTCTTACTTTCGTTTTGTACGATGAAGAACAAACAGAAAGAAATTATGATGAGATTATGGCTACTATGACTAGATTACTAATAATGATGAAATAGAAGCAATAGGTGGACTATAGAGTTACACTACTCAGTCTTTTTAGTCTGATTCCTCCATATAATTTTAAAACATCAACTTGTATGCACGCATAGTTTCTGCTGCAAAAAAGCCTTCAGAATCTCAGCTATGAACTTGTATAATTATTCCTTATATTAGGAAAGATAGCGGGACAATCCATCGCAATCTCCATCGCTCTAAGTTAATCTCGATTGTGGTTTTTTTTTTTTTTGGTGAAGAAATCTGATTGTGGTTCTTTCCTTCTTAGGGCATCAAAACTATCTTCACTCCAACGCAGTGAATTATGAGTTTTGAACCCTAAGCTCTGAATTGCTACAAAAATTCAAGATCAATGGAATTAATCAGCAGGTCAACATCAAGGAAACATGCGATCGGTCATCAAAAATCCTCTAGCAGTAATTCTATTACAGCTATGCAATCTGATAAAATGAACACAAGATGCCAATGGCTCGCAAACCGATTCACAATCTTAATAAGGAATCTCCAAAAACAGATAACACAGAAATTAAGAAAGAGAAAAATAACATGCACTTAACAAGTTCACACTTGGATCATACCTTAGCTTACGCATAAAATGCAAGCTTTTCTTTGGCAATGATAGAGCTGAAGCAGTTGGAGGGCAACTCTCCTTTGGCAGGTTATTCTTGATTATTCTTGCTATTAGTTTTTTTTTTCTTCAATAAATTGCCTGCCAAAGGAAAGAAGCCCTACAACCAGTCCGCTCATCTAAGTGAATAGACCATTATATGAACCCGATGCGATATATTTCGACACTTCTAAATATAAGTGCTGTATCAAAGACCCACCTGGAGAGATTTATATAAAGGGCTGAAGAAGGTGTTCTATTTATAAGGTTGAAAAATATGATAGGGTGCTTGAAGACAAGGCATATGCTATAGGATATACTGTTGTAATGTGTTATAAGGACTGATCTGCTTTCCTACTCATTCTATTCCATGCAAGGGTCCTTCTCCTCCTTTTATCTGATGGCAAAGGCTACACAAATCTGTCCTTTGAGATTCTACAAACCACGATTGGACATCTCGCCCCCCCCTTCCCCTCCCCCTTTCTCTTCCTTCCCTCTCTCTCTCTGTCTCTTTCCTTGTATGGAGGTCGAAAGATCAAGAGAGAGAGAGAGAGAGAGAGAGAGAAAAGCAGAGGGAGAGATGCCTCTTTTTACTCATGGGAAGGTGATGTAAGATCCGGCTTGAGAAGGTATATGCTTTGTCATATTCTTCTCAGGTCAATTCGGTGCCTTCTTTGTTTTTTTTTTTTTTTTTTTTTTTGGGGGGGGGGGGGGAGAAGAAAATACCGTGCAAAACTGATTAAGATAGAAAGACTCAGTCACGACCCGAAAAGCGTGGGAGATCGAGTGTAAGCTCATCCTTTCTAAATTCTGATTAGTCTGTCCTTTTTCTAAATCGAAAAACCTTTTTAGCAACTAATGATTTGATCTAATTCCTACGATTCTCCCAGATTGAAAAAACTGGCAATAAATTATAAGAGATAGGTGCGGAAAGAGATGGTTTCGGCAAGAGCTTGCACTGAAGTCGACTTGATCATGTTTATTTTTTTGGGTGCGTTTATAATTCAAGAATTGCACATGCTAAGACAGCATTGAAAGTAATGACATGTAGCGTGAGAGTTTATACTTATGTATCACTTCATAATATATCTTTTACTTCATGTGATTCTACAATATTACAGTGAAAAGAACCCCCTATGGTGCCACCATCGTGCTGTTCCTCACACCTTACATCACCGGACAAACGAATTATACGCACGCAATCAAATGAAATCGAATCAAATGTTTACAGACTTGTCGTGAATCTAAAATCTGAATTCAAGAGGTAAGCAGTAATGATATTTAGTAATGCGAGTACATCAAACATATAAATACACTTCACCATCGTCAATGGAAATTTTTGACCTGTTAGTTTGCTACTTCCATTCAGGTTAGGGCGAAAACAGGTCGATGTATTGGGAAAAGAAATGAACAAAAAGGGTAATACTTCCAAGTATTAATTAGTCATTAGTACTAACTTATTTGAAGAGGTCAGTCGATTGAGAATTGAGTGCATAGCTAGTCACTGATGCACGCAAATGAACCTCAAACTTCTGGCTCATCAAGCGCAACAGTATCACGTAATTTACATGAAAAAATTGTATTCGTTTCGAACGCATTCTCTTTACCATCTCAAGTCACATGGAAGGAAAAGATAGAGGTGCAATAACAGGAAAGAATGTACCTTCCTAATTATGGAAGAGGGAAAAATCTATTCAAGACATATTTTGGCCAATGAAGATCTATACATTATTAGGTCAGTCTAAATCTCCAAAAGCAAGTACACGAGAAGAAGAAGACGAAGTAGTAGTTGCTCAGGGGACCCATTTACGTGAGCGACCAATCACATATAGCATGGTTTCAAAGGTAATGACATTTAGCTTGAGAGTTTATAATGATTGATCACTTCATAATATATCATAATATATCTTTCACTTTGTGTGATTCTTCAATATCATAGTGAAAAGAACCCTCAATGCTGCCACCATTGTGCTGTCTCCCACACCCGACGTCATCAGACGAACGAATTATACGCACGCTGTGACGCCCCCCAGCACGTCATCCCTAGCGCAGTTGCCCTACTCTTTCGCCTTCACATGCAGAAGCGCAAATGGATAAAGAACATCCCAAGATACAACATTCAAAGAGACACCCGCAAAAATATAAACCGGAATAGCACATTTCATTTCTTATTTATTTACTTTAGGTGACATGGCCAAGTATATTGGGGGTTTTCAAAAACGTCTGTCATCTTGAATTGCATCAAAAGTACACCACATTATTACCCTGACCTTGGGACTGCCTGTACATGCCTAGCGACCTATCCTTCGACACTAGTATGCCCAAAAGTCATCGCTTGGATTCAAAAATGTTGCTTCACCATCCTGCCCCTGCCTTGGTCTATCGTGCTACCACCACCATCTCCACCACTGCCTGGATGTGGGATCGATTCCACAAGCTATCCACTGACACGTGCATAGACAGCAAGGAATCCCAAGAGTACTAGATCTGGAAAATCCAAATCTATGAACTCAGAAAAGTCCCAGGTGAGGTCCAACGGAGCACCATAACTAATGGAAGTAAAGGCAGGAAGGATCGACATACCTATTACTGATCTGAAAGACAATAATCGACAAAAAAATGAGCATAACACTCAGCAGGCAAATTATTAAACAGTCTATATCACAGTCAATAACAGTACATGCAAGGAAAACAAAAGATCATTATAATATCAACTTGTCTAAGAACTTTCTCATAAGTAGGATAGCAAATGGAAAACGTTTCCTCTGAAAACAATAACCCAATAAGTCTGAAATAAATTTGAAATAGCAATTGATCATCTTTACTGTGAATTAACTGCCATTATATATGGGGAACCCTATTACCCTCCGTGCATCTTGTGCCCATATGGTATCAGGAGGACATTTGGGAATCGTGTTTACACCCAAGCATCTAGAAGAATCCAATTATCCCTCCAGGCATCCCTTCTAATACCTAGGCATCATGATCCCAAAAACTAACGGCATTCCCAATTTGCACACTCATCCCCATGATGCAGCAATTCCATAATTCAATTTAAATATGCCGTCCAATGAGTTAAAACATATGGATCAACTCAATTTTACAATTATCAATCCTTTGTCCATTTGAAAACAAGAAAAATGATGTAGGATGGTTGGTTATCAATAACCGCCACAAAGGCAAGTGCAAAAGGGAATGATACTAAGGTCCCAAAATCAATCCAAAAAGGCAATTCGGCTACCTTTAGAAAATCAGTGGTATTCACCAAGCAAATTAGTTCGAAATATCACGAAATTTTAACACAATGGGACGAGACTCCGAGGAACGTTTTTGAAGACTTGGAGGTTGGTTTAGCTTGTACGGGTCCTAATGATTTTCTGAATTTTGGATCAAAACAGAGCACAAATCCATATTGCAACCAAGTCAGGAAATCGCATTTTGGATGCCTAAATGAACTCCAAAAATCATGGAAAAATTCCACATTATAGTTTAACATGTGGACTAAAACTTCTTTGAAGGACACTAGTCCAAATTGTTTGTCAAAAATATGATAGAAAATAGAGACCCAGCAAAGGTCCAGAAACGGCTTATAAAAACAGTTTTGGACCCGCATAATTTTTTAAATATATTTTGCACATTAAAAGTCTGAAAACTCTGAAATTTAAGTATGTCATAGAATAAGCCAAAACGCACAACTTTTGAGAAAAAAAGTCCCATCAAATTTGTGCCGCAAGGACTTGCACATAATTAGCAAAGTTCGGTCTACAGTACATAGACCCAAAAATCGGCATCCCTCAGATTAGTCCACGACTTGTGTCAATTAACTCAAACCATATCACCCTTCGATATCCAGCATTCCAAAAACATATTAATATACTCAATGTACTAAATTATTAACACTACTTGCAGCACGTAATTAAGCATGAAATCGATCGAGGTGACTAATACTTGAGGAAATTGACCTCGACGTATGGAAACTAACATATGTAGCATAAACGGGCAGTCACTTGACTCGGGTCCTAGACGAGCTGTGGTCACGGTTTGGCGAGCTCTCGGAAATCCCGAGCTGCTGCTGTTCAAGCTGAGGCGACGGTGCGGCTAACGGACGACGACACGAGCAGCTGAGTTAAGGGGGGGAGAAGGGTTGCCGGTGGTTTCACAGCTTGAGCAATCGTGCGCAACACAGAAGAACAGAGAGAGAATCGGCGTGCCCTGGTGAAATGGCGCTGAGCGAAGGAAGATTTGCGATCACAGCAAAGAGGGACGAGCGGCTACCGTTTTTCCCCTCTCACACCCTCAGTCTTCCCACTTAATGTTGTCGATGTGTCGCCAACTAAATAAAGTAATGAAGAGGGAAGTGACGCGAAGCTGGTCGCCGCGGTTGGCTCCACGGGGAAGAAGTGCACCAGCTGGGGAAAACAGAAGATGGCACCGTAAAGAAGGGCCAGGTGGCGCGGAGCGGACATGGCGCGATCCGCGGCTGAGGTGGCGAGGGTGCTGGCTTGGCATCGTGGCGAGGCTAAGGTGGTTCGACGAGATGGGGACGAGTTGAGGCGAGGCACGGCAAGACCCGATGGCAAAACCTGGTGGCAAGCTTGGTGATGTGGCATTAATTGTCAAGCGTTCGAGGCTCGCAATTTCGTTGGGCCAAAAAAAAACTCGGATATCACAAATCCCCCTCTTAAGGAATTTCGTCCTTGAAATTGAACTTCCTTATTTTCCATTGAAAAGGTGGGGCTACTGTTAACTCATTTTCTCTTCGCTTTCCCACGTTGCTTCTTCTACGTTGTGGTGTCACCATAAGACTTCAACGAGTGAAATCACTTTTTTTCGAAGGACCTGCTCTTTCCAATCCAATATTTTCATAGGCACTTGCAATACTTTACTTTCTCATCCATTTTGCTAGTCTCATGATCCAGTGTATGAGTAGGGTCGGGGTAATATTTCCTTAACATCAACAAATGGAAGACATTGTGCAAATTTGATAGCTTGGGAGGTAACGCCATTGATAGGTCAAATTTCTCATCCTTTCTAAGATTTCGAAGGGTCTAATGAATTTTGGGCTCAACTTGCCTTTCTTTCAAATCTTGATACACCTTTCATTAGTGAAACTTTTAAGAATATGTGATCCCTCACGTTAAATTCCAAGGGCCTTTTGTGCTTATCTGTATAACTTTTCTATCAACTCCGGGCCATCTTAAGCCAAGTCCTAATGATTCTTACTGCATCCAAAGTAACTTCAACTCAGGCCCCGTTAGCTTTTTCTCACCCACCTCATTCCAACATAAAAGAGTCCTGCAAGTCCTTCCATATAGTGCCTCAAATGGGGCCATACCAATGCTCTACTAGAAGCTATTATTGTATGCAAACTCTAGTAGATGTAGCTTCTTGTCCTAATTACCTTTAAAATCAACACACAAACCCTTAACATATCTTCTAGTATTTGGATTACTCTTTCTATCTATCCGTCCGTCCATCTATGGATGGAAGGTGATGCTAAAATGGAGTTTGGTCCCTAATGTAGTTTGGAGACTCTATCGTAAATGTGATGCAAATCTTGAGTCTCAATCTAAAGTGATGGTCACAAGGACACCATGTAAGCATACCACTTGCCTTATTTATTCATTGTATTAATTCATTTGACTATCGCTAGAAAATGGGCAGATTTGGTCAATCAATCTACTATTACCCATATAGAGTTATGACCGTTAAATGTCCTTGGTAATCCTTGCACAAAATCCATCATTATGTGCTCCCATTTCCATTTAGGAATATCCAGTGGTCTTAGCATTCCTGTAGGCTTGCGACATTCTGCCTTTACTTGTTGGCAAGTCAAGCACTAGGAAACATGCTTAGTAATGTCAATCTTCATTCCATTCCCACAAATGTTGTTGCGTAGGTTTTAGTACATCTTTATATTTTCAAGATAGATACTAGTTACTCCTATGCACCTCCAATAAAATTTCCCTACTTATTTTCTCATTATTAGGTACACATAGTTGTTCTTGGTATCTCACTATTTCATCCTTAGAAATTTAGAACTCTAGCCTTTTCCTTGATGATACCTCTTCTCGAAATTTCATGATTTTAGGGTCCGACTATTGTAGTGTTCTAATTTTCAGGATAATTTCTTATTTAATTCTCAATGTCGCTAGTACACCGGTAAGATGATCCATTTCTAACTTAAACTCCGAATTGGTGATCATTTCTAAAAGTTCCATTTCTTGTCCTTATACTTGCTATACCACTTACCAACTTACAATTGAGAGTATCCACAACCTTATTCGCCTTCCCTAGATGATACAATATCTCACAATCGTAATCTTTCAATAGTTCCATTACCTCTTTTGTCTCATGTTTAATTCTTTTGGGAGAATAGGTACTTCAAACTTTTATGATTTGTATAAACTTCAAAATTTTCCCCATATAGATAATGTCTCTATATCTTCAATGCAATAATTATTATCACTAGTTTTAATCATGAGTTGGGTAATTCAATTCATAAGATTTTAATTGTCTTGATGCAAGGCTATGACTTTCCCATGTTGCATCATGCACATCCCAACCTCTTGTGGGAGACATCACTATATACCGTGAATCTAGCATATCCAAAAAGAATAGTTAGTGTTGGAGTTGTGGTTAATCTTTTCTTGATTTCATGGAAGCTCTATTCACATTCATCATTCCATTCAAACTTCACATTTTTCCTAGTCAATTGAGTCAATGCGAGTTGTGAGAATCCTTCTATAAATCTTGTATAATACCCTGCAAGTTCTAAGAAGCTTCGTATTTCAGTTGGTGTCATTGGTTTTGGCCTATTTCAATACTATCTCAACTTTGCTAGGTCCATCGGGATTCCTTCTCCATATACCACATGACCCATAAATACTACTCGATCCAACCAAAATTCACACTTACTAAATTTTGGCGTATAATTTATGGTCTCAAAGAGTACTATCCTAAGGTGCTGCTCATGTTCCTCTAGTCCTTTTGAATATATTAGGATATCATCAATAAAGATTATTATGAATTGGTCCAAGTATGGTTTGAATATTCTATTCATTGGGTCCATGAATACAACTAGTGCATTCATTAAGCCAAATGGCATGACTAGGAACTTGTAGGGTCCATAACAAGTCTTAAAAACAGTCTTTGGGATATCATCCTTCTTAATCCTTAACTGATGATATGCTAACCTTAAGTCTATATTAGAAAAGACTAAATTTCCCCTGCAATTGGTCAAATAAATCGCCAATTCTAGGCAATGGGTACTTATTCTTGATTATGACCCGATTCAATTGTTTAAAGTCAATGCAAAAACACATGAATTCATCATTCTTCTTTACAAATAGGACTAGTGCACCCCACGAGGATGCACTTGGCCTAATAAATACCCTATCAAGTAATTCTTGCAATCGTACTTTCAATTCTTTTAGTTATGTTAAAACCATTCTATATTGGGCTTTTGATATTAGTTCAATGCTAGGTGCCAATTCAATTACGAATGCAATCTCCCCTTCTGGTAGCAGTCCCAGTAATTCCTCAAGAAACAAGTTGGGGAAGTTTTTGGACCACATGGATCTCTTCAGGTTTGGCTTCTTTCTTAATTTGGTCCTTTACTACTGCTAGGTACCCTTGACATCCTTTATTAAGAAGGACATGCGCCTATACTGCCGAAATAAGGGTCATCGAGGGGTTTGTCTCATCTCCCTAAAACTCAAAACTAGGCTCATCCGGTGGGTTGAACTACCGTGCAAACTGGTTAAGATAGAAAGACCTAGTCATGACCCAAAAAATATGTGAGATTGAGTGTAAGCTCATCATTCCTTAAATTGTGATTAGTTTGTCCTTTTTCTAATCGAAAAACCTTTTTAGCAACTAACGATTTAATCTAATTCCAATGTTTCTCCCAAGTTGAAAAAACTGGCAACAAATTATAAGAGATAGGTATGGAAAGACATGATTTTGGCAAGAGCTTGCACTAATGTCTACTTCATCATGGTTATTTTTTTGGGTCCATTTAATATTCACTATAAGTGTCAAAACTTGGCACGAGTTGACACATAAGTGCCAAAACTTCCAAAAGATATATTTAAGTGTGAAAATCAAGGAAAAAAGGAACAATTAAGTGCCACCGGTGAAAATTACTGACCAAATCGCTAATGTGGCATTTTCGGCGTGATTTTCAACTAATGTGGCAATTCTTTAAAAAAAAAATATCCACTTGGTGCCGACGTAGCTAGATAAGCCCAAAACAATGTCATTTTTGTCCAAATTTTTTAGTATAAATATTAATTTAATTTAATTTAAAAATAAAAAAAAAAAAAAAAAAGATTAGTGTTAAAGAATCATATCAAGCATAAAGGAAGAGAGGGGAGAGGTTGTAGGCCTTGGCAAGGGTCGACCCCATTGGCTAGGGCACGGTTGGGCGCAACCCCGGCCGACAAGCCCTAGATTTGATCCCTCTTCCTTTTTTATTTTTTTCTTTTAAAAAATTAAATTTTTAAATTTATTTTAAATTTTTATTTAATTAATATGTTTATTAAAAAAAATTGGGGGCAAAACGACATCATTTTAGGACAAGGATGCTACGTGGACATTTCGGCAAGTCACGTAAATCAATTTTATTAATAAAATAACGCTATATTGAATTTCCAACAAGTCCTGCCAGAATTAGCAAAGTGTCCAATTTTCAAAAAAGTGACACTTAAGTATACCTTTTTAAAGTTCCGACACTTATATGTTCACCCATACCGGGTTTTGGTATTTGGAGTGTACATCTTTCCATGAATTGCACATGCTAAGAGAGCATTAAAGTAATGATATTTAGCTTGAGATTATATACTTATGTATCACTTCGTGATATATCTTTCACTTCGTGTGATTCTATAATATTATAGTGAAAAGAACCTCCATGCTACCACCATTGTGTTGTCTCCCACACCCGACATCATCGAACAAACGAATTATACACGCGCAATCAAATGAAATCGAATCAAATGTTTACAGACTTTATCATGAATCTAAAATCCAAATTCGAGAAGTAAGCAGTAACAATCTTTAGTAATGCCAGTACATCAAACATACAAAGGTACTTCACTGGCGTCAATGACATTTTTGACCTGTGAGCTTGTTACTTCCATTCGGCGAGGGAAAAAAACGTTCAATACTTCCAAGTATTAATTAGTCATTGCTACTAACTTATTTCAATAGGTCAGTCGATTGAGAATTGAGTGCATGGCTAGCTCACTGATGCACGCAAATAAACCTCAAACTTATGGCTCTTCAAGCGCAACGGCACCATATAATTTACATGAAAAAATTGTATCTGTTCGAACGCGTTCTCTTTTATCATCTCAAGTCACATGGAAGGAAAAGATAGAGGTGCAATAACAGAAATGGATGTAACTTCCTATTATGAAAGAGGAAAAATCTATTCAAGAGATATTTTGGCAAATGAAGATTTATACATTAGGTCAGTCTAAATCTCCAAAAGCAAGTATACAAGAAGAAGAAGAAGACGAAGTAGTAGTTGTTCAGGGGACCCATTTCTGTGAGCAATCAATCACATATAGCATGGTTTCGCCAAAGAAAAAAACGCTCGTAATGAATGTAGCTTCCAAGAAAAAGTAGTATTTCCAGATTTCTGTATCACTTTCACATAAACAATTCCAAAGACCAAATACTAGAGAAATGATCTACATTCTAATTTCCAAATTGTTCTGCACTTAACCTTCTTGACATCAATGGTTCAAAACTTATTGCAATCCAATATGGAATAAAAGTCCATAAGACTCAATTACAGAATTCTACATGCCAAAGAATAAAAATAAGTTGGAGAAAAAAGATGAGGAGAAATATAGGGGGGGGGGAGATTAAGAAAGCGTAAAAACATACGCGGACATGTTTACATGAGAGGAGTCTAGTAGAGAGAATTGTAGGTGCAGAGAGTGGCGATGATGGATGAGATGCATATGATGAGCGAAGGAAGCAGGGTGACATTCAACAGTTTGCTGTCGCCCAAGTACCCAGCCAGAGTTATGGTGCTATCTGCTACAACACGAGCGATGGTACCAGCTTCTGTCGAAAGCAAGCCGCCATTGTATGTTCCTCTTGAAAGCCGAGAAGACATGACTCGAGATAGTAGCGACAAGTTGACACCTGAAACGATGAGTTGCATGAGGTCAAACATTACACAATCCAGAGCAAGCCTCTTTAGAGGTGATGCTCAATCGGACTCAAGTGTACTTTGGATATCATGTTTGCCATTCAGTTAGGTATCTATGAGTGAGAATATCTGCATTAAAAGCAAAAGATCAATATTGACAAATGCATGCTAACCTAAGGTTAAAAGGACAGTTTCTCCAGTATTGTACAGTGAAGGAGCACTAAGTCGCCAATAGCAGAGACATACATAAATGTGATGTGTACCCTAATGGTTTGGTTCTACTACCTGGAACAACATATTCGCCTTTTACTTTTATAGTTCATTAAATAGACCATGCCGTGCTAATTGATGAGTTACTCGCACTAGAGGTGCAGGGAGGGGTGTGCAGGAGAACCTTTGGAATCTGCAGACCCTGCAGAGCCAGCATGATCAAATAGGCTTTAAGGTGGCTATTAAAGCTCGCGGGGTAGGTTCTAGGTTCCAAAATTTCAGAACCAATGAGTATGGAGTAGGTTCCAAGGTTTGGGGTCATACCACCTAATATCCTATGCAGGTACCCTGGTACATGGTACCACCTTGGATAATCTTTCTCGATTAAATATAGATTTACTAAATTATATATAAATTTATCTTTTCCTTTATGAAATTTTGACATTTAAATGTGTGGAAACCTTAATTATTTAGCAAACTCCAATCCCATCAGAAAAAACAAATCTCCAACTCCATTTATCCCTCCGTCTCTTTGTGACGAAGTTCGCGGGGAGGATAGACTTCCAATGTTATTACCCGTTTAAGAATATGTTACTATTAGACATGATCATGCATTATCAAGTAGTCCAACTGTTTTGTGTGAATGTTCAACGTGTCCATAACTAGAGCCAAGACAATTTTTTATCCAATATACACTTTCCGGAAAAAATGCAGGGTAGTACAGCGTACCCTGCAACCTTTGGACTCGACAAGTTCCAAGTTAGAAAAATCTGTAAACTCTCTATTTTCACTAGCCTGCAATATTAGCCCGTCTTCCATCCCTTTCCCTCTTCTTGAACAAAGTTCTTGGAGTGCAGCACTATGGTATATATAGTAACTGCCTAAGAAATTATAAACTGATCAACTTCAACAAAATCTTACCTTCCAGCACTTCGGCAGAAACGAACATGATGAGTCCCGAAATGACATACTGTGGAATGGAGTAGGGAATGAATACATGGAAGCTTAGGAGTATGCCAATGCAAACCACAATTTCAGATGCCAATAAAATTTGCCTGTAGTCAAATCACCAAGAATGATTACAATTTTTTTTTTTTTTTTTTTTTTTGGTGTCAAATGATTACAATGAACATATCCAAAATCAACAAAATATGATTGAGTAAAAAGCGAGGCAAAAATTTCCACCTTTACCTGTCTTCAAACATGTTACAAATGTAGTTTCCGACAACAATGTTTACGGGGAGAACTGTCAGGCCAAGGCAAGCCAAGAATATGGCAACACTGCTTGTGGACCAACCGAAGTAATATGTGGTAATGACGCTCGATTCTGAAAGTAGTATCTCCATTGCATACTTTAGCATGAAATAAATCAATAATTGTACCTATCAAACAAAAATATCTTTGATTTAAGGACATTCTGAACTAAGTGTTTTGGCTCCAGAAGAAATTACTTAAATCCTGAAAACAGTCAGGGTGAAGAATGAGGATCAAGAATCAAGAGACTTCAACAGCAGCTACTAAAGACATATGAATAAGAAAGACAATTTACGTGTCAAACTTCTAAAGTTGTAGGAAGGAATGGCAAACCTTAACAGAAGGTGTCAATAACCTATAAGCTGATTTAAGTGAAGTTGCTGGTTGGTGGGATTTTTCAGGAGCTTCGTCGCTTCCTTCACATTCATCGTCACCGTCTGCATCTTGCTCCATTCTTTCTGAGCTAATAAGCAATGGTTTTTTTATACCATTCTCCAGTGCATCACCCTCTACTGGTTCTGCAACAAGCAAGTTCCAGAATTCTGAACTAATCTTTTGTTCTCATAACACTCTCAGGGAGAAATGGAAGAACTACAATATGCGCTGCAGTTACTTGAGTAATTATTTTAGGATGAAAGAAGATTCACAGAGTGCAGACAACAATAATAACACAACAAAAAAAATTCCGTCCCTGTCACAGATAATATCTTATCTTCTAACACGACATGATTATCCAGACTATGGTGATTGACCTTCAGGAAACCTGTTCCAATTTTGAGTCCTCAGGCAAAAGCCAAATTGCTGGATACATTACCGCAATCCCGCTTAGAAAATTCAAATTGTCAAGTAGATGCGACTTTCTATGGGGTGGGTTCAGACTACAGAAGAAAAGGTTTTATGAACTGAAATGGATAAAGGCTTTCGACAGAGATATTTGCACTTTGCCTGATATCACACACAGTCAATTATCAAGATTGTAGATGATGTCACAGCTTCCAATTTATCTCACAAATATTTGTCTTGATAAAACAAGCAAATTAAGCACAACCTTAGCTCCCTTGATGCCAACAAAGCCACCACCCAGCTGATCTAGATCTTCTTGGTTTCCATTGAATAAGGTGCTAGCATTAACATAACCTAAGAATCTCAAATGCTGAAAGGGCATATGTCCATCCTTGCCAAATGGAAAGAGTTTTGCTCCAATTTTCACAATTTAAAATATAAATGAGCAACAGATACTTCTACACCATTTACTTGACAGGATGTCCTTGTGTCAACATTAGCAAGTGCTTCCACAAGACATCTTAGCCAAGGATATAAGCAGCAAATACAGAGTAAAAGAAAAACATGATAGAACCATATACCAGCATTTGATTCCTGAGGTGTTTCATTTGCCTCCACTTCACGAGAAGGTTCCTTAAACGAGATCCACAACCATATTAAGTATATAAGCCAAGCCACAGCCATTACCCATCCCGGTAAAGTTTCTTCATTAAATGTAAACTTGTAAATCTTAAAATTGTATTGAAGTAGTCCAGCAAGAGCAGGACCACAAGCCATCCCAAGAGCACTTGCACTGACAAAACCCGCCGAGGCCTGCATGCGGATCCTCAATGGCACACAGTCGCTGATGTAACGCCGGTTAACAGCTCTAGCAGAACCTAATCTGAAATTGAAGAGATGCAAGTTTGTTAACCTTTACTTTCCCATCACATGAACTAGCGCGAAGTCCTTAATTTATGAAGTACAAAAGCAGATGCAAAACCCGCCACTATTAGATACTTTAGGGTTTCTTCAAGTCAGTAGCTCCTTTTCTTTCATTTCACTGCAGGGAAGGCAGTGAGCACAAGAGCTATGGCCAAATGAGAGGAGGACAAGGAGCACACTCCACCAGGGGCGGACCGAATGAACCTCAACATACTCTAGATGCTCTATGTTAGAATGGCATCATATGATAAATTGTTTCTTTCCTTTTTGTACTTGTTTTTCACTTCTTGCCTTTTGTCAGCATTTTATCACAAATTTGGATTTGTCCAATGCAAGAACCAGAAAGAGCATAAGACAGGGAACCAGTCCTATTCTATCTGAAGATTATGGGTTCTGTTCAGAAATCTTAGGAGCCCAACTAATCTGTTAAGATACAGAAAATATTCTGCACCTTTCACCAACTGAAACTTTCAAAACTCGTAGTTGTGCATGCGATCTAGCATGGTACCAGAGCAAACGACTTAAGCTATTGAGAAAAACGGTTACTCAGTATAATTCATTGATTCCGATGCTAAAAGCTAACTGGAATATCAATGGAATCTCGTGTACCACTGTTCCAACGTTAAAAACAACTCATAACAACTAGCCAACTAATTCCACAGCTGATGTGCATTTGACCGCCTCCTCATTTTGCATCAGAAATCAGAAAAATGGGCTACTAGGGACAATAGAATTAAATTCAAGAAAATTGACATTCTTAGAGCACAACTGCAGATACAAAGAGAGCAGAGTCTCTATTGCCTTCAGAAACAGAAAAGATGTCCTTCTGCTTTGTGCATTAGAAGAACAACAACAGCTGCTTTAAAGATAAAAAGGTAATCCAAAAAGCTAGTTGTACCTCTCTTTCCTATGGCTTTGGTTTTATTTGCAGAGACTTCTGCCTCCATACGGAGTACAAATAGAGTCATGAGCTTGAGTAATCATGATAACGCCAGTTTACATTAGTTAAATGAACTAGAAAAGAATTTATTATTAATATCAAAGCATCGACTCATGAGAAAAAGACATTTTGCTTACCCACAAAAAAGCCGACCCGCAAGAAGGACCACTATGGAATCAAGATCATATGCCAAAGCATACATGACATTGCCCACAAAGAGAACAATAGTGCTGAATATGAGAGGCCTGAAGTATGACTTATTCGACCAAGCACTAAAATACACCGAGGAGAATATCTGTGCCACTGCCATTGCTCCAATCACAATACCACAAACTGTTGCTGCAGCTCCAAGACTTAGGGCATAGTCATCTGCTGTGGGGACAATGATGTATGTATTGACCATATAAAGGAACGTGCTGGCCAAGTTCAACATGAGTGACATAAAATGATATCTTTGATCTTCAACATGTTCATCAACAGGAGAAGGTAGCTCTTCTTGCAAAATGAGTGCATGTTGTGCCAGAAAGTTAAGGAAGTTGGTTGAATGTGTTAATCTGTCCACAGCAGCTTTCATCGAGTCAATGACAGAATCCTGCAGACACGTGTAATAATGAAACAAAGTCCAAGACAGGATCCCAACATAAGAGAAATCTACTTTTAGCTGCAGGGAGCTAATAAGCTAGCAACATGAGCCACCTGAGCAAGTTGAACAGGGAACTAAATCTAAGGAAAACCTGCAGAGGAAGAGGTGGCTGGTCATATATCGATATGTAGCTTCCCTGGCGGTCCTGAAGTTCCCCCAGGTTACGAGAAATTGCTCCAACTACAGCCCCTATTCCCTGCAATACACATGGAATATCTTATACAATCAAAGCCCACGCATAGACTATCCATTTAGCAGTAGAAGACGTGCAATGCAGTACATTTAATTCGAAAATCACAATACTCTAGAAGAATTTCAATAAGTGACAAGAGTAAAAGAAGGATGAATCCATTTCAGCATATTACCACATGCTTGAACACTTGCTGCAGCTGGGAATAAGGGTGATTTGCACGAGTCTTGATATAGTAGTCCGTGAATCGATAACCAAAACGCTTATCAAACTTCTTCAGTATCTTACGCAAACCTATTGCGTTTATTTCAACGAAATACAGAAGCTTCAGAAGATCATGTCCCACAGCTCTATAGGCTTCTCTTAGTTCAGATATTTGAGATATATCAGGATGCTCCTGAAGAACTTCTTGCTGCTCGCCAAGCTTAGCTATCCTGCTCGCAAGTAGGCCTTGTTGTTCCAACAGGAAAAGGACGATTTTTTCAATCTGGAATTATACAAAGAATGAAGCAGTTGAAACCTATTTCGTAGACTCAAGTAAACGGAGAAAAGCATGAGACATTGTATTGTCGATTTTTCCATAAAAGAATTACATGCATGCACATGCTCTCACACAAACTTGATACACGGCACCACCACCTACTTCTTTAAATTTACTTCACATGATACACATTTTCAAACAAAAGGCATAAGCACAGAATGCACGCCATCATGTCCTTCCACTACCCATGAGATACTAAAAAATTGGAACTTTTTGTGGGTGCATTTAGTGCACTTGCTAAGTAACAAAACAAGGAATTTTCCAGTTTTCAAAGTACTCACTTTTCTTGTGGTACATATGGTCGGTGCTTTGAATAGCAATTTAGTTCCTATTATGCATACTAAACTATACCATTTGAGCACTCACTAACATGACCTTAAAAAAATTTCACCAACCTTTGAATTGGCCAAATGCACCTGCAAGCTAAGAGAGAGAGAGACACACACACAGAAGCCACAAGTACCCATGTAGTTCATGCATATATATATATATACTGCAGGTTGAGCACTAACCTGCTGATATTCAATAAATAGAGCTACTTCTTCCCTAGCATAGACACTAAACAGATTATTTTGTTCATCTTCAAAATGCAAATGCAGCCCTTTTCATTCAATATGAAAAAGACAAGCAGGTACAGGATAGTCTTTTCGTCAACCTGCTAAATCAATTACATAAAACACTTCATGACTAGTTCAAAATTTACCAGCCGTTCACAGAAAAGAAAAGCTGAATTAATCACAAAAAAATGACTCCAGAGACTTACAAAAATAAAATAGCCAACCAACATTGCATCCTATTCAGTGACACTGAATTTGAAGCATGAATTTCACATTTTCTCTGCTACCATAACACCAACTCTCATGAACAAGTATATTCTTCAAGGGATTTGATACCTGGTTATCTAGCATCCTGGAAAAATCCTTCAGGACATGCTGCCGATCTTGTATTCCAATCTCAATTTGGTGAGCATATTGTCTCACCTTTTTCTTCATCATCTTATAATTAATGTAGTATCTATAAAAAGAATCAGAACACACCAAATTCTGAGAAAATTTCTCAATGTACAAATTTGCAAAAGCAACAAAAAGTAAAAACAAAGCACAATGCTTTAGACATTTAGAGTGACCATTCTACCTCCCCTGCCCTTTTTCTGCTATACATGAATTTGAGCTTGTGTAATGACATGGCTGGTTTGATGAGACAAATTTAAGTTGTAATTCTGAAGGAATATATATAAAGTACTAGGTAAACAATGTAAAAGATTCATTTTGAAATCTGCAGATGTTAAAAAAAAAAAATGAAGGTCTGTCATGATCACGAATGCGTCATGATGATCTCATGTGATTTTAGATTAGCATGAAAACTGATCATGACAGCTCGGAAAAATATTCAACATTTGACATCTCAAGGAGGGGAAGGGAACTGCCGACTGAGCAACAGTGATAAACATCAGACAGGTGATATAACACCAACTAGAAACAAATTGCATTGCTTTAAATCTCAACATGGAATGGTTATCAGATCACCACCAATGCCTGTCCTGATTAATCTCCCCAGAACTTGAGCCATAAAAAGGGCAATGGAACCACATTTAACATATCAGACATACCCCTGCCATTCTGCAATCTGCCTATCCTTCAACTTTTTGCCAAAGGCAACCATCTTTCTCTGCAAACAAAGCATAAGAGATAAGAGAATACAGAATAAATCAAAAAGACGCCAAATATCGCAATTTTGCAATCTTAATAAAAATCACGAGTCATGAGTTGGTCATCAATAAGAAGGAGAGCGAGGAAAGAATATAACGCAAAGCCACGAGGCCAGTAAATTGGTATGCCAATAACGAGGGTTTTGACTTTATACCTCGGCAAGCATACAAAGAGCAGGAATGTAAAAATTAATGCATATTCAGAGTATTAGGGGAGTGCAGTTTCAGTGATAACAGGCAATGAACTTGTCTCCTTAGAGGTAGGATTACGACTCCCATTTAAGTACCGTGAAAATGTAACACAGTAAATAGTCCGGGGCTGAGTATGATAAATCAATTAAAATCCCCCAGCACTAGCTATAAGCATTAGATAGAACAGTACACGATTACGTGCTTTACGTTTTCAATCCAATTTAGTTCAGATTCCTGCATGATATGAGTTAAGGGAAAAACCACAAATATTTCAGGTCTCACGCCAGCAGGTTACTAACAGCACCTAAGAGAATATAAGCACGGCCAGTCTGTTCGAATCAGGAGTCAGCTCTTACTTTGGCTGCAAGAGAGTACTCTTTGAAACAACAAATAAGTAGAGAATGCACCTAGTCGGCTTGATAGTCACATCAAACTAATCAAACTTCATGTCAAACAAACTTAACAAATCCCCAATGCCAATTTACTCCGCTATCTCATGCAGCTAGATCTGAAAGGATAATTCTATCTGCTTTTCAAGCAGGCGACTTAGGCACGGTCGAGAAAGGTGATCAGGAACCGATTCCTGCAGCCCATATATCATTCAAACGCCGGTCACATTGATCGAAATACAAACGGTAAATGCTCAAAACGCAATATGACCGACTCGAGTGAAAATCACAGTAAAAAAGCAACACTCATTCGCCAACACACACAAAGAAGTAGCAATAGAGAGCGGTATCTCTGTGAATCCGATGCAGACAAAGAAAGTCAAGTGCAAAAACAGAAAAAAAAAAAAAAAAGAACTAGAACAGGGAAGCTGAATCAAACATCAACTGCACGGGATTCAACAGTCCGAAACGGGACGAGCAGCTCCGCAGGCGCACGAAAAACAGCGGAAAAGAGAAGCAAAAGAACGCCAACTAGCTCGCGCCAGAGTCGAACTTATGAGCATCAAAGATAAAACGCCAAAGCAAGAGAGAGAGAGAGATGATTTGCATGCTGCACCTGGCCACTGGCTGAACGTCGAAATCTGGTTGGGGGAGAGACGGCGGAGAATGAGATATGACGAGCGCGAGTTCAGCGGACCTCCTCCTCCTCCCGGATAATCCCACTCGCCACAACAGAAGCTTAGATGACCATCAACGGACGAACCTGAATCGGAAAACGGACGCGAGACAAGTGGCGTCACGCGTTTCTTTCTTCTTTTGGTGGACAGCGATGGAGACAAAAAGCACCGGAAAAAGTGCAACGGCTTTTCAGAATCCGAAATCGCATGCGGAAACGCAACGGATAAGCACGGCAAAAGAGAAAGAGAGCCAGAGAGCCAGAGAGAGATCGCCTCGGAACAGAGACGAGAGCGGAGAGGAGGATTTTTTCGGCTCGGCGATCGCTTTCGGCGACGCCTTCGGATGGAGTTCACGTGGGATGGAAGGGACGGGGAGGAATGAGCTGCTCCGGCTCCGCCGATGGGATTCTTCGACGCGAGCGAGCGGGCGAGCGGGCGAGCGCTGGGGAGGATTCGAGAAGGGGCGGTCGTCAGCTCGGAATCAGGCTCCTCGAATGATTGCGTTTCTTTCTGATCAACATCATGTGCTTTTCCGGCTTTTTAGAGAGAGAGAGAGAGAGAGAGAGATTTTTGTTTTGCGAAATGGCGGGGGCGGCTGCCAGGATGAGGTTGGTTTGGATGGCGCTGTGAAGTCAATAAAAACAGCAACAGGACAAATTTCTTGTTCGGTAAAGAAGAAATATTATTTTTTTTTTGGTAAAAGGTAAGAATGGTAAAGAAGAAATACGTATAGGTCGATATTAAAAACTATAAATTATCAGTAATAAATTTACTATAAATTAATTACTTATAATAAATTTACCTTTTATTAAATTTTATGAAAGACTACAAATTGGTATAATTAACAAGTGGAGAATAAAACTCTAAATCAGTTTATTCCGATATTATCACGTGTCATCCATCTAACTTAATAATTTTAATCGAAAAAAAAAAGTTTAACATTTTAATAGTAAAATTTAATAAAAACTAAAATATGATAAATTTGTTAAAAATGTATTGATTTGTAGTTTTTCATGATAAAAAATTAATTTGTAATGAATTTATTTAATAAAAGAAAAGGACATTTTCTTTTTGCCAAACCAAATGAATGAATAATTTGCACTAATCGGTACCCAGAAAATCACAATATTCAACAAGTACCTTATAAGAGTCTTTGATAAAGCTAATGGGAACATTAAGCACTTCAAAAAATTTAGGTCGTGCCTGATTGAGCTGACGTGGCTCGATCATTAAGTAGTTGGACTAGGATATTGCTTAGAATACAATAAATGCCGCTCAACTCAAATAAACTCAACGATGGAGTATGCAAATCGCAAGTATATTTAAAAAAAAAAAAAAAATTGTATCATTCCTCTGATATAATATAGTTTTGCAAATGAATAAGATCGTTCACGTGGAACCTTGGAAAACGACAAGTTCATAAGTACCACCAAACCCGACAATAGTAAATGATTGAGCGATGGTTAAATTCCTTTTATCATATTCGTAATAAGATACGTAATATCACATCATCTTTGTGGTCCTTTTTCCCCCATCTCCAGATCCGCATGACTTCAATTTGAGCATACCCTTACCATAAATATGAAGAATGCGACCTTACTATGAAAGTCAAAATCATGAAGATCCAGATAAATCCAGTCGACATCCTCCATGGACGTGACTCATTTCTTGCTTTAAATCTAGGATGAATGCTCTCGCCTGGTCCCCGGCGAACCTCTCAGAATCCGAATCCGAATGCTCGCAACATACGGCTTAAAGCACTCCTAATAATGGTGCACGTTACCCTTAATCCATCGGCATAGGATCACGGATCGTTGCTATTTGAATTTAGATTTACATAAGGGTAATTGATGTCTCGAAGGGCCGAGGCTCGACACGAATTCCTCTATTTAGGAGTAATTCTAATGCGATTGATGCTTGTGTGTAGCATTGTTGTTTCCTCATCTTCAATTTCGCATGTGCATTCAATCAAAGCATGGCAATATATAATTGGAGATTGGAATTTCTAAGATACCTTTTAGATCACTCGATTTGGTGAAGGTACATAAATATATTTTGATGCCGAACATTGAAGTATTGTTCCACATCGCTCGACAACGGATTATAAATGCTCTTTATATTTATGCGGTCTCTCTCAACTTATTAGCTTAAAATTTTAAAACAATTAATACTAGTCTCATAAAATCTCACGTGGTGTAAAAGCCAGTCAAAACATAAAAGAAAGCCTGCAATTTTGCGGATCTAAAGACGTTTACTAACGCGTGAGAAGGTATTTTCCGAAACACCCTTTGAGTTTTCTTCAAATCCCTGGCAAGACCCGTCTAAATCTACCAAATCACGCTTAGGCTTGGAGTTAATTCTTTAATCCAAATTGGAGAATAAAAAAAATAAAGCTGGCAGATCTCAGCTAGCAACATGGTGTCGTGTTCCTCTTGCAATTAAATAAATGTCTTAGATCTTGTCATATCGTAAAGAATGAGAATATATCAATGTCCCTTTCTACAATATAACAATTAGATCGTTCTTGTCTTGAAGAAAGCGACGTAGTGTAGTCCGTGTACATGCCTAATCAAATTATTTTGCCATTTTTTTTTACAATATAATGACATAAATTATCATTAAACTTTAGTTCAATATGTAATGAGATTCCTAAACCTTAATTTGCTCAACATAATCCGTGAACCTTTAATTTATTTAATATGATCCCTGAATTTTTTATAAATGTTCAAACCAGTCCCTAGAATGCATAAAAATATCCAATGTTATAATTCCATTAATTTATGTTCAAAAATAATATTAAATTTTTTTATATAATCAAGTTATTAGTTTAATTATGTATTAAAAATTTAGAGTTACATATGGAGTGTCAAAATTAATGGATCATTTATGTCCATTCCCTCTTTTTGCTAACATCACATATGCAGATCAAGGCAATAATTTCCCCCAAAGAGATCCGACATACTTTTCGAGAATCATGAGGCCCATCATTTTCCAGTCGGACCGTAGGAAAGGTGGGCGAGCGCGACGCGACACGAACTTTTGTCCTTTTTAGCTGGAAAAGGACTGCCGACATTTCCCCGCAATATTACGTGGGCCACCGTGAAATTTTCTTCTTTTCAATTTCGGCCCTTTTGAAACCTCGACAGTGTTTGGCGATAAGGCTAAGCTCGCGTCTTGATCTCTTGATACGCGGGCACCACACACGTCAGAAATCGAGACGTCACATCATGATTTAAGCTCGACCCAAGTTGCATCTCAAGATAAAAATGTGAAGACTTATGGTCGTATGATCCATGAAAGTAAACATGAATCCGGGGCTCGAGATGACCCTACTTCACGTCGAGATCGATTTGAATCCGTCGCGCCGGTAATGCGGACTAGGCTGTGATTTCGGGAGCACGCACACGGACACGACGGTTCGGAAGCCGGGGCGACTTCCGATTCTTTCCTCCATTTGTACACGTCTAGAAGGTCATAAGAGAGAAAACGCAAGTTGGATTAGGAATGCTGTCGTAACAATGATACCTACTCAAGACATGATCAGCAGTCCTTGGGGAATAACCTGAACAAGTTTAACTGAGTTCGGCGATTGCATTAAGTGATAATCCCATGTTAATGGAAGTTCTTGAACTAGACAAGAGAATTGCGAAATAGAAAAAAGACCTGTCACGAAGTATGGTTGCATTTACAAAATATAGAGTCCTCGCATGTATATACTTGATAGAAGTAACCTAAGATCTGAGCACACCATGAGTATCATGATCCCAGGATAACACCAACTTTCAAGTGAAACGATTATAACAGAATGTGTGCATGTTAGTCCTACTAGGCAGTCGCGAATATGATAGTAATCTCCCTGTCACGTCTCTATCCATGTCAGGCATACTATCATTTAACACTTTGAAGACTTGCGCTTCACTGTACCTAAATGTCCGTATGTATATCACCTTATAAGATAAAATCTCCAGTTAATCAATATCTTTCAAGTAAGGAGCAAACTCAAAAACCAGAACTCGGTTCATGTTGAATGTATCTCGAAAATAAAAATTTTGCGGGATTACCAAGAATTCTTTTTTGCTCAAAAATGGTGCCAAAGATCACTTCTAATTAAAAATTATTCTCGGAAACAAAATCGTTACCAAATGCGTCCTTAATCACTAAAGGAATCTTAGCACAATAGAACACGGGAAATCAGCCGCCTTTTGTCGTACCGAAAATGATAGGAAACGTCCAATGTGGACTGAGATTACGTACAAGACAGAAAATTGACAAGAGGAAACCGAAGTAATGCCAAATACGTGGATGAGTATTCTGGTCAATAGTCCAAAGTAGCAGCACGGAGAAAAATCAAAAGATCAGAATTAGGAAAATGACATGAATCAAGAGAAGACGTAGGAAATCCTCATTTTGCCTCGTTCAATAGGAAGATCGCGTTCTACACGTGAATAAGTACTGAAATAAAGGGTCAGTATACCAGAATTAAATCGTGCTTTTGTGCTTGAATGAGGCGATGAAGACTCGAATCAAAATGGAATCAAAACAGAGGAACCTAAGGGACGATGGTTATTTGACAAAATCACATATTCAGAATGAACCCAATATACTTCTATCGGCTTATTTCTATTGACTGAAAAAAGAGTTCACCTGCCGCCACGACAAAAGGTTACCGTTCATTAGAGGTCTATTTCACTCCCAAAGAAAAGAAAGCGGGAGTGCAAATCATCATAGGCGGTCCACCAATTATAACAACTGAACTTATATGGAAACTGAGTACAACATTATTCCGGCACATTACTGAAAAACAGAAAGGATGGATGCGCTTTAAGAGCTTCTCGTTGCTGCTTCCACTACATCTCTTCTGCCAATCAAATAAGTAGGCAAACGAAATGCAGTAAAAGGAGCAAAAAGAAGCGTGGAAAAGAACAGCCATTTATTGAATCAATTGGCTAAAAAAAAAAGGAGAGAGAGAGAAGGCTGATTACAGGTACTTGGCTGTACATGTTCCGTCTCCGCAGAAGAGAAGCATTCTATGTCTGCTCCGCCTCGTGTTTCAACCATTTCGATTGGTAGGTTTTTGCCCTTTCGGGAGCAATTATCTCGAGGGCGCCGATAACACACTTGTGATAAGAGAAGTCTTCTGCCATTCCATCGTCTCTGACCAGCATGAAGCAGCGAGAATCTTGGTGCTTGGGGTGATGTCCAACCTAAGAGATGACAGGAAAGAAAGAAAGCGGTCAGCCTGCGCAAGGACTACAGTTTCTTCAAACCAAACTCCCAGAAAGAACAACATGAAGCTAGTTTTGGCATGAGTTCCACGCGGTTGCATTTGAATCACCTTGTGGTTTGCTTGTGCAGGGTTTCATGTGTATATGCCAGGGATCAGAGGAAAATCTTGATCTTTTGTTTTGAAAAGCAGCTTAAGTTTTTGTATATATGAACTCATTCTTGCAAAATAAGCTACGACTATCATCACCTCAAAAATTTGAGGATTTCCCTTTGATAGAGCCTCATGAAACTAAAAAAGAATGAATCCCAACAATGCTCTACTCTGCTCAGAGAAACCCCAAGCAGGGATACTTAGAACAGATAGTACATGCATGAGTAATGTTCCTCACATGGAGAATTCTGCCTGTATTAATGAGAATAATGTGAGGTACATTAAGAATGGTGTTCAAAATTAGTTAACCAGGCCCACTCCCACTCGCAATCTGTGAAACCAATTTTGTAAGTCAATCTTAGTACACCTACAGTTCCTCTTTTAACAATCTTGGCAAGTTTTTCTGTTTCAATTCGAGAAAGAAATGTAGAATTTGGGGAGAAGTCCTGTGCCAAAAGTGACTATAAATTTATTTTCGACAAAGCACTCAATGTGAAAGGCCATTGCCTTCGTAAACTGACCTACACTCATCTTTGACCACTGAGTGGCAGACAAGAATTTTAGTATGGAAACTGCCTTTTTATTTTCTTCAAGATAATGCCAGAAATTGCCAAAAAATACAAGTAGCATAGGGCATATTATTTGCACCTGTTAGCTATATATACGTTTATTGGTATATGTATGTGTATATATCTCATTACCTTTATATTCCGAGCTCCAGTTCCTATCTTTTCCTTTCCACGAGGATGAAACTTCAGAGCCATCATCACAATTGACTTTTCTTGTTCACCTAAATGGTGATCGATCGGGTACCTACATCAATAACACATATCATCAAGCAGATGATGTGTGATACCATCAAAATCATCTTTCAGGCAACAAAAGCCTGGAAGATGGTTCCTAGAAACTTCTCAATGTAATTGAAATTGCAACTCGAGGTTCATGAAAGTCTTAAAAATTTGGTGAGGCACACTTTTAGCATGAATCGAGATGCTGGTTACTGTTTGATCTACCACTCCAGTTCCTGATACGGAATCCTTCCTGTGAACACAAAGCTAATGTGCAGCATGTGCCCAGATTCAATTCAAATTAAAATTTTCTTTCATTACAACCATTGACTTGAAAAGAAAATGATTTTCAGGATTTCAGTCAAAATGCCACTCTCAACACTCTAGCAAATGTCAGAAAACCCGGTTCTTGTCTTGGGGGTAGAAAAATGTCCTCATCCAGAAAGGCTGATTTTTTTAGTCTTCCTCAGTACCTAATGTCTAGACCACCCTAGTCCACTTTGCTTCACAGAGAAAAATGTACAAAGCCAAATTTAATATAGAACATTATTATAAGTAGCAAGGACGTGAATTCTATGTATTGTGAGTCATGCAATTTGGGAATCCAGTATGCGCACAGAATGTAGAAGTACATGCTCGAGAGTTAAAACAATTGCATATTGATAGCAAATGCAAGAAAGTCAATTCCCAAGATTGACCGACAAAAAAAAAAAATCCCAAGATTGGTTTCACCCAAAATAAATAATGCATCAAACTCTTCATACAATGGACAAGTTTAAAAATGATTTATGTCGTCAATAAACTTACTTGTACAATATTTTTTTCAGCTCTAGCGAGAGCTTCTGGATGTCGTTAAATGTAATAAATTTCCTGAATAATGACTTATTGATTTCCAGTTTCTTGAGTACTTTAGAAACACTATCAGCCTGCACAAACTCCGCCCCACATGTGTCTGGCACATGGCTGCCAGCATTAGGCACTTCAAACTTTATTTTCTGTTGTGCGGAACTAACTTTGTTACCCAGCAGATTGTAGACACTCTCAGGCTTTGCAAGCTCATGCCCCTGATCAATACAAATAGAAGTTTATAACGTTCTAAAATAAAGTTAGTCCTGAAATTCAAACCCAGGTCATCCTTTTTTCAAAAGAAACTAATTAATATCAATTAAAAAAAAAGAGAACCACTAGTCAAGGTACTGATTAAGGATGCCTCTGCAGGTAAGTAGCACAACCACTTAATATACGTGAAGATAGATAATGATCAATCAGAATTGTTAAGGATGTGACAGGGGCATTTAGAAGACAATCATTTCTATGGAGCCAACCATATACTAGGACTCACAAACTAAATGAAAATAAGTATGAAGCCTCTTGATTTCATAGAATTGTCATCTCTGTTAATTAACAACATCCAAACATTCCAATGAGTTAAAAGAGAAACAAAAATTGATAAATTTCGTCTCAGAACCCTACGATGTATAAATGGCAGTTAATTGCTTATGAGTTATCATGAAGGGAATTGACATTCCTAAACCCTTGGTTTGGCAAATTCTCAGAACCTCTCCCGTGTCGAACAATCTCTAGCTTAAAGCATGGACAATGACTTTGTCCATGGAGCTTGCATCAATATTAAAATGCTCGACTGAGAGTTGGTTCACCTGAAGCAATATTCCAGGCTTAGTATGTGTTAAGACACCTTCCCAAACTTAAGAAACCAAGTGCAATGCAAAAGGTAAGTATCGAGCAAGTCCCCAAAAAAAAAAAAAAAAAAAAAGGTAGGTTTTCCCATTCCTTTCTTAAGGATCTTATGTGCAGCACCTCTAACTTGAAGCATTGAAATAAAAAAATAAAAAAAAATTCCTAAACTCCACTGCCAAGTGTTTACAAAAATAAAAACCTGAGCTAATTTGGGTCGTTTGGTCCGCATTTGCTCTGGCTTATTATTTCATTGTGTTAGCAGTGCAATTTCAGTTTAACTGCTTCCCAAAACAAGTAGATTTTTGTTCGATTCACTGATTACAGATTTGAAGTGAAATGTAATGTTTTTTTTGGTAAGAAGTGAAATGTAATGTTTATAAACAATAAAAAGAAAATTAAAATTCCTATAGGCAGAATAATTTTTTTTTCCCCTCTCATTGTTAAGACAACAAAACTATGTTTCTGATTTTAAAATTGACTGCATGCTTATGGTCTTTCACATTAGGGGAAGTTTTTTAAAGGTTACTCATTTGATGTTACAGTTCTAGGACTGAGTTAATATTGGACTTGTTATTATAGGTAGAAAAACTGTTGATGGTTTGAACTAAAGCAAGAATGAAGTTATTTTTTTTGGTTTAAATACTTAACAAATTTAAGATTTTGGTTTTGATATGAACCCTGAACACACCTGATAATTTACGAACAGCAGTATACTCAACTAGAATGTTTCACAGATTAACCACGCAACCTCGACCCATTTAGGTACTTATTTCTCCAAGCAAATTTTCAAATTAAGTAGCTGCAATCACAATCTCATTCTAAGACGAGTGGCAATATCATGGTGACTACACTATTGCTGCTAGTGTGACGGGAGTCTAACTACTGGAGATGGGATAATGCTATCAAGGTAACAATGTATAAAAAATTGTTCCAAAATTTCAGACACTGAAGAACCCTAGTTTTTACTATTCACTGGTTCAAGCTGTTTCCAGACGAACCAATCTTGCAATGTCCTAGCTTGTCATATAAAAGTAGCAGTTTAAGTGACCTTACTACTCCATTTGTCACCTTAACTTAACATTCTCAATATCAAGAGAAAAAGGACAAAATCCTTACCTTGCCAGAGTATATTATTTCAAATAGTCCACCCGTCCCCAGTGAAGGAACTTTTCCCCATGCCAGTGCATCCAGACTCCCTTGTAAACTATCCACTGTTCCTGCCTTGGCAGCCTTGATAAAACAAGGACCAGGGTTCTGCAGCATTCAAACAGACCATGCTATAAAACATATAGAAAAAGATATCTCATGGAAAAGGCTGAAGCAAATCATGTTGAGGGCCCAGAACCGACCGAAAAGCAGGCTTGAACAAAAGGTGATGCGACAGATGAGATTTCCCTTTGTCTTGACATCCCTTTAGGATTTAAGCCTACAAACTCTCCACTTGTTGATAGACAGTTCGCAAGAAGAACTAAATGTTCAGGAAGAACAGTCTTGCCCGTATCAGATACAGCAGAACCCAGACTCTGTATTGAGAGTTAAACAACAATTAATCATGTTAGCAACTGGTTCGTACCATAACAAATAGTAATGATAGATTCACTGGAGAACCGCACATTAAGAAAGTACTTCCATCCAGCATCTATCCCATTTGCTAATGAGAATTCACGAATGTTATCCGGATGACTGCGAGACCAATCAATAGCATCCATAATAGGAACACAATTATTCATGAGTACACTCCAGAGCTTCATTTTCTCAGAATGTGCAGACATGGATACTCTCAAGTACAGTTCACCAGTTGACACAGGCTTAGATTTGCTTAACTTGCCGCTTTCACTCCATAAGATATCGACCTTCTTAATCTCCATGAATCCTGAAGAACGAGTGAGCCATTCAGTTTTAACAGTGATACAAAGAAGTTATTGATCACATAAACTCAACTAAGAATTTTTCAAACCACATGCAAGCGGTGGAATTTCTAGGTGAAAGGTATTATAGTGCCTATGTACATTTGTACTGAGACAATGTGTCAAGGTGCATTGAGTGTGCTAGCATGGTTGTGCCTAGCAATGATTACTGGAGCAACTTCTTCATAATATCTCCCCACGTTACATATCACGTACGTTTCTGTTTACTTTATAAACAATGAACCATCATTAAGTACTGAAACATCAGAAATTACAAAATTACTACAAAGAGAATGAGCACCAGTTTTTTTCTTTTATCTTTTTTTTTGGGGAGGGGTGATAAATCTACCGGTTTTAAGAGTGGAGTGTCATTGAAAAATTCTAACACTCAACCTTAGGCATTGGCTAGGGTTTAGCCTGATACTGAAGTATAAATACCATATCTGGATCTATACAAAGTTGTGCAGTGCTCTCGAGAGTAGAGTAACAATGGATTAGCCGCATTTCTATTTTTCGTTTACTGACTTTATCCTTCCTTTTACTCCCGCTAAACACCGTTTAACATGTCAGTCTTTTTTCATCATAATTATGGCAACAATGCGACAGTTTAGATCAATGGCATTTCTAGTTGGTATTGACAAAATAAAGCACATCGCATTCTCATATCGTGTTACAAATGACTCACTTTACAAGGAGTCTATTTCCCAATTAGCATATATTAACTAACACTTACATGCACTATTCATGTTATATTTCCCAGTTTCTATTTGATGTTGCCCATGGCATTACTTTCATCTGATTGAATAAGTATATTGATGTTCTGATTACAACAGCAAATATATGTTTTGAACTTGTCCCCACAGGTGGCCTATGCAGGGAGAAAATATCGCCAGTGACGGATAGGCTATGTGGTAGTGACACGTGGTTTAACCAACCAATCAAAAGTGAGCTGCATGAGCACATGGCGCCAAGTAGGATGAGATTCATGGCACACAAGCAATGGTGATTTGGTCAATTATACCATGTCATGATTGCCACATGGTGTATTCATCACATAAACTCCTTGCTCCTATACAAGATATGTATTACGGCAGCCACGATCATATGCCAATGCAGTGTTTTTTACAGCAAAATTCCTGCATGCATAAGAGCCACATTGAAACAAAAATAAAGTTTGTAGATAACCTTTAATAACTGTTTCCAGAAGGCAAGGTATCATGTGTTCTTGAAGTTTTTTCAAAAGAGTGGGCTGTGTGGCAACTTTCTTTGATTCTTCAACCATGGTGAGTGTGATGCAAAAGATATTAGCTGCATCTTCCCTTTCTTCGCCAGTTAATGAACAATCACTGCATCAGCAAATACGTTACCAAGTCACAGGAAATTGTGTTTAACGGGTAGTCAAATCTCACAGTGGAAACATGATATATGGAAAAATCCCAGAACCAATAATTCACTTTTGCAAAGTCATTGCAAATATATAAGAGGCTATACTGATAAGTCCAGGCATACTGAATTGATAGGATTTATCCAAAATCATGGAAGGAATACCAATCAATAGGATAGATATGGGAACTCCGAAGTACATCAAAGTAGAACTCATTCCATATCTCCTTTTCAGGAGCTTAAACAACACTAGGTAGTAACACAAACAAAATATACAAAGCAGCTTACGTGCTGCAGCTTTTGCAAATAGTGTGACAGCCATCGCATCATGGGCATTAAACCCCAATGGACACTCTTTGAGCAGCTAAGAACATAAAATTGCGACTGATGCTGTTCTAGAGTTACAGAATTCATGCAAATCAAAAGGGCAACACGTGTAGATTCAAATGCTACATAGGATTTAATTGGTCAAACATTATATAGTTAAAAAAGCAACATGGAAATGGAAAATATAGCACCTCGTGGTCCACATGATTTGTCATTTAAGAATGAGAAACTAAATTATTGCTCTAAATTTTTCTTACAAGGTGGGTACCATATATGAGCAGGTTTGCACAACAAGCAGAAAAAGGGAGAAGGTAGCCACTGACTAATGAGAAAGTATCACCGTGCATACTTTATGTAGGCAAGTGAATTCTTACACATGAAGACCAACTCCTGCACCCAACCCAGTAAGCAGTAGTATTAATCTCCAGAATGGCTTACTTGATAGTTATCTGCATCGGGGGAAGGTCAACTCTTAATTCCTTCAAGAAAGCATGACATCTCCTCTTAAGAGAACCAATGACAGAATGAAGTATTAATCCTCTCCTTGTTATAATGTCCTGCAGTGGGTGCATATTTGTATAAGAGAGCAGAGCCTGATGTAAACTGGAAAAGAAAGGACTTCCTTAACTGGTTACCTTTCTTATATGGAAATGGCACACCCATGGACTCAAATTCTGGTTATAATTCTCTGGGGAGAAACTAATAACCAATGCACATCAGTTTCTATCGTCAAGAAGGTTATGACTATGCTCAAAGTCAGCAAAGAATAATGGGAATAATATTAAAGACACACGGTTTATATATGCTCACATAATCATTGTGGTTGACACTATGTCTGAAAAGAACATTCTCTCCAGATAATCTTTAACTGTAAGGGCTCCATATTCTAAACCATGCCTATGTTTTGCAAGCTGCTTAGAGAGAAATAATGACATTGTTTGACACGAGTTGCTTTTCTTGGTACCAGACTCCAGCACATTCTGCATGGTATACCAATACGAGAATTGGTTAGGCATTTCTTATAGGCAACCAAGTGAAAATATCTGATCACATAAATCTCACCTACCACTTTCAGCATTCAATTTTCACTTATATGTAAGCAAGACAGATTAACATATTCCTCAACCCCCACCAGCATCTCAAAAAACTTACCTGTATCTTTGTGACTGGGAAAAGTGTTCAAGTTCTTCTATTGTGAAATTCAATAAGGACTGTACCACACAAATCATGCATGATGCATCGGAATAGTAATGAATATAACCTGCACAGTCCTTTCCTCAAACTCTTACAAGTAATGCCAGTATATTTTGCAGAGATTTTATAAGAACAAGTTATCAACTGTAGAGCACAAAGAGGGTGCAAACACATAAACACAAATATCTCAATTACAAGACAAAGCATTTGTATGTCAATCATAGCAATTACAAGTAAGTTTCCAGGATGATCATAAAAGCTGACTCCTCTCCTCAGAACGAGATAAACACAACACAAGACATGGACTAACAGAAACATATAAGTGAAGCAAGAGAAAAGACATCAACAAAGTTCAAAAGGTTGAAGGCACAATTCCAGAAATACTAGTGAACCCTTTGCCCATCATAACTCCTAGGTCACGAAACCGTATCAGATGAAAGTTTGAGGAGTCTGGATTTCTCCAGCATTTGAAACAGGGTGAACACAGCATGTCTAAAGTGCAGTATGTTAGAGTTAAGCTTCAGCAATCTCTTAGTTGGAAAAAAGACATTTTCTTTTTTGTTGCAAACAGGTATGAATGAAAAGAACATGTGGAATTAAAGGCAGTCATTCACTACTTCAACATAATTGCTAACTTATCTGCTGACTTTATATACGTGCCTCAGCTATATAATTTTTTTTTTTTTAAAAGACTAGTTCTTTGGACTAGTTTACTAGCTACAGTTAAAAACTTTTCTTTAATTATGTACTGCAAATAAATAAATAAATGACAGCACATACAATATGCCAAGTAAAATTAGAGTTCTGATTTTAATTATCCACATTGCTAGTGTACCACAAAAAGGAACATACATTCCCACTGCCAGCTTTGGGGAAAGCAGAGTGTTTGCAATCCATGATCTACGGAAAAGAATAATAAAGACAGAATCTGATGCTTTCCAACAATAACGAATCACTGCCTCAGCAATAATATGCAACATTTACAAAACCAAAATGTGAAATAATTGAATTGCAAATAAAAATAGAAGCAACTTCAGTCGGCAATAAAGTACCAGAAGTCACCGCATAGGTCTGTGAATGCATACGTGGGTGGATAGAAGTTACCTTCAAATTTAACAGTGGCGACATTTCAAGGAGACTGATTGGCTGATCTAGAGCACTATATGCAGCTTCAGAAATGGCACAGGCAGACATTGAACCAACAGGTTCGCCTCCCATCCCTTCCCCAGATTTTGCATTCTCACAGGAGAGACTGTCTTTGCGGCTGCAGGGAGTAGATGATTGCTTCTCAATGCCATAAGAAAACTCTATGAGTTGATTGCCATAAGCACTTCTAACTGTGCCATCATAGGAAACATATAGATCACGCATGAAAAACATAAGTTTCCGGTGTAAGGTTCCAGGGACTTCGGCATTCTCACTGAAGGAACTAGCTCGATTTGTGACAGAATGCACGAAACACTCTAATGGATTCAAACCGGAAAGAAAGGAGTTCTTGACTACTGCAAATGGGATGAAAGACTGAGGAAATGGAAAATCATGCATACAATCTATATTCCTTTCCTTATGGCTATTATAAGAAGCATTGGAAAGTTGATGTGGTATGTCAAAGGACAATGGAACTAGTGAATGTTGCAGGCCAACGCACATACTGTGTTGAGCAATCTTTAGCAGATTTCCCTTACTTCCAGATTTAAACATAGAGATCATAGAATTGTCCTTGCTAGCATACTTGTATGCCAAACTTTGTATGTCTCGAAAGACTCGCTTAAAAGCATCGACAGATGCCTGACTAAGGGCAGGGGATTTCTGCTTCTCATAACACAACCGTTCTGAATTGAAGGCCATAGCATTTATTTCTTCACCATTTCCAGCGAGGAAGTCCCGTGAAGAATCCACCATAAACTGTTTGATATTGCATGTTTCATCTGCTTCTTGCAAACCACAACTAATTTCCTCGATCATATTTTCCCGTGAGAATGAATCAGATGCAAGGTACAAATCTGATAATGAAACGCTAAAACCCCTCATGGACAACCACTCGCAAAGAACTTCTTGAGCAGCATGCAAAATGTTAAGTACCCTACTCTGACAAAAAGTGATAAGCCTCTGAAAGAGATTGTCATCGGCATCTCGAAGCCAAGCAGATCCTTCAGAAAAGACAATTTCCCCATTGCTAATTCCAATGTCATTCGAAGACGAAAACCACTCAAATCCTCTAGGCAAGAGCATCTGGAATAATTGCTTCCCAGTCCACATTCCACCCTTGACTGAAGGTACCGGAGGAAGCAAACCATTGGGGCACAACATTTTAAGTTGTTGGATATCAAAGCGGTTGAAGCAAACAGTATCCTCCAATATCAAGTGAGCAGCAACTAGACTATCCTGACCAAGAGAAAGAAGGTTCCTGCCACTTTGCCCATTATACAACTGCCTATCCACACCAACCAGCTCTTTTAGCTCTACTCTAGCATCCACTGATTGCGGAATATATCCATGGATGCAGTCCCCATCAAAATCTCCGCGAAGAGGGGAACAGCATAACGGATTTATAGATAGAGCTGAGGCTATGGGTAGAACCTTGGCAGATAATGCGAGATGAGAGTGCTGGTGTATAGATGGAGGCCTATTTACCAAAACCATGTCTCCGTCACTTAATGGCCTGTATATAGTGTCTCCAAAAAGAAGTTCTTTCATGTGACTGATACGCACGAGACGCCCTTTTCTCCGAACAAGCATGCCACCCTTTTCAAGCAGCAGTAAACTGCAGACAGCATTTAACTTTTCGCAGTTCCACTTATTCAAAGTCTCAGATACTTGCAATCTCTCTGCAATATGACACGGCACACCAATTTCACTGAGCTTGATGTTTGGATTACCAGTCACAACCATCCGAAAACAGTAATCACTCCGCTTCCCGAGAACAACATCTTTCATCCATCTCAAACCAGAAGAAGTGAAATCCAAGTCCCTGCTCTTTCTGTTCTGGGCAAAAGCAGATTCGGTATTCGATAACTTGTCTGGGTTCAGCTGTTTGAAAATAAACCAGTAAGCATAGAGCTTAACCATTCTCGAAAGTCTTAACAGAAGATTGCAGAGCTTGCCTTAGAAACTTTAAGACATTCAAGGACGCGTGAGCCCAACTCATTAGCTGTCCCCCTAAAATCGACAAGTTTCTTGTATACCCTCGTTCTGTCATCCTGAAAGAAATTTACAGGGAAAAGAACAATAAATCAACACTTAGCCGGCTAACCAGCCATATTAAATCCAATTAAGAAAGAAAGCAGCAATAACAAGACTATTCCCTAAGTGGGTAAGCAACTAAGCATTCATTGTGAGATTTAGATCCACTCTTGCTTCTTTTTCTAGACAGAAAAGGACTTACAAGGACCAGCCGCTGTCCATGAGAAAATGCATGAGTGGCTTCAGTCACACGATGACCATTTGGTGTTACAGGGAAACAGTTGAGAAAAAGAGAATCTTGTCTTGAGATAAACTTTCTAATGAAAGTAGGATCAACGCCATTCAATAAGTGATAAACCTGAAAAGGAATAAGTGTATCAAGAGTGCATCAAGCTAACTACCAAGACAATAATCAAATTGTAACTGTGCGTGTGTGAGAGAGAGCAGTGTATTATAAATAGATAGAAAGAGATTCACTAAGCATGATAAAGTAAGAGAATAAGGAGACGGGGCATGAGGCAAAAAAATTATGTCAGCCAATATTAGTATCATTCTGCTCAATTCCTATTAAAAGCAGTACAAATCACAATACGTCTCTCCCTCATTTCCCTTCGCTTGGAAAGATTTAAAATAGCATCCTCTGAAAAGAACCTGTAGTTACTGTTAATTGAAATCAATTAATTTCATATGCAACGTAACTTGAATAGTGCCAAGAATATGGCTTAGAGTGCTGGCGCATACAACACTTGATGATGTCTAACAAATATTATTTCAAATGAATGTCTCACTCTCAGTTTCGTACAAGAAATAACAACAAATTCAGACAACCTATAGAGGATGAGCTACCTGAGCATGCGATAATACCCTTCTGTTTGGTTTCAGAGAACTTTCTTCTTGTTCCGGATTTTTTGGTATAAAGTCCCAGTAATCAGAGGGCCAAATCCTCCTGTTTAGCTTCTTTTGAGTATTTCGAAAACTTTCATCTACTTCTACAATGATGGCAGTTCTTCTGAAAAGATCCTTAGATGACACTTTGAACTTCATAGGCGGATAATAATCTACTTGAGTAGGCTGCTCAACGCACAAATAGTTACCACCAAATTATGAAGGCCTTATTTGGAACGAGAATATTATAGAAATATAAATTAACTTACGAGACAGTATTTGCAACCCCTAGTCCCATGATGTACCTGACCTGGACTACTCTTCTGGAAAATTAATGTACAAAGTGAAACAGGTGAAGCATTAGCAGAGAGAAAAGGCAGAAAGCTCAAAAGATAAAACGTTAACAAGAGAAAGCATAATGTTTTGCATGTCAAGTTAGAGGAAGCAAGTCACAAAGACATTTGGGTTTATATAAAAACACCAAAAATGAACAGCATGATTACAATGCACTTCACATTGTCCAAGCTAAAGTTGAGCAAGAATGTCCCAGAAAAAAATCTAATCATTAACCCAGAGTAAAGAAAACAAAACTAGAGAAGAGTCCCAAGAAAACGGCATTGGGTTTCATGATGTATGGTACATAGGAAGTAATAAAACAATTTACCAATCCCAACCGCTAGTTTTGGACAGAAATGGGGGTATAATTTCAACATTCAAATTCCAATGCACAAAGGGGTTTCTTAACCTCCTCAGCTTCTTTCCAAGAAGAAACATAGCCCGGCGGATTTTGCAATCCGATATTTAAAACATGCCAATGTCTAAAGCAGTGTAGACCGTTCACGTGATCATGAAACACTACATTTATCATATTATCCCACAATCCTTTTAACTGTTCAAGCCAATGAAAAAATAAGGAAGGGGGACCTACTCGTCCTGCTGAAGACAAAATAAATCTAGTAGGACAAAGATGTAGGTGCTTATCCAGAAAGATATTTGAGACAGTAGATCAGACCAATCCAAAACCTTACACCGGTCTTTGAGTTTAATTAATTGTTATTGTGTCCACAGGCAATTCTTCATCTAGTAGATTTTTCAGTAGGAAATTTTATTCCTTAAGTTGCCCCAATGCTGAGCAAACAAGACAAGGAAAAGGAATTGCAGGCAACAACAGGAAAATATTTTTAGTTACGTATAGATTTAATTCTACCAAATATATCTGAATGGACAGCAGCAAGATGAGGTACCTGACCTTAACCCGTAGATCTTGCCGAACAGATTTACAACCTGGGCAAATCTTATTCAGCAACTTAGCAACTTCAGATAGAAAATACGGGTGAAGTATTGTACATGGCAACTTGATAGATCCGAAATGACCTGATGATTAATCATGGTTCACCGTTCAACAGGAAAAAAAAAAGGATACAGAGAGGAAAGGGGCACTAAACTTAGAAAGTTTCATTGATCTGTATGCATCATTACCTTCACACTGTTTCAAGTCTTTGGCGCCACAAGTGGAGCACTGACCAGAGGAGTTTGGGAGTCCCAATCTAGAGTCACTGACCTCACCGACAGACTCAATTGTTATCGAAGATATCTTCTCCTGTCAAAATATCAGTGTGTAAATTGTTTGAGAAGGCAAAGTTGGCCAAAATATCTAAATGTCAACCTAGAACATATCATATCCAGAACTAATGCTAGATTAACTGCACAAGGCATGTCAGTTGTCGAACATTTGTGCGTTGTCTGCTAATGGCAGATCATAGGCACAGAAAGGATTGGCAAGACAAGTAATCGAGCAACAATGACTACGACGACACAAGAAGCCTTATCCATTGAGTGGGCTTGGCCAACAAGTAAATGAATTTGAAGGGAAAAGAAAAAAAAACAGGCTCAAAATAAAGACAAAGTTCACTACTAACACAAAGGCTAAAAGAACACTCATTAGAATAGCAATGGAAAAGTTGTAAAATATAGTAAGCAATTTCCTCCAAGACAAAAGTGAAAGAGGCAGGAAAGAACAACATGGATGCATTCATAGCCTGAAGAACGAAGGACAAAACAGGAAATGCCAGAAGCTATTAACGATTGCCGAATGCGAACCATGCCAGAAAAATCAAATGCATATAGAGGTTTGTCTTCATTTAATCTGCAACCAACATAAAACTCCAACCAAGTTTTCTTTATTGAAAGCTGGACAAAATGTCACTCATCTTTTTCATGTTTTTGTCACTTTTTTAAATGTTAATGTTTTGTGTTATCAGAATTTCTACGAAAATTGACCATATAAGAAAGAAATATTATTACCACAGGTTCTTTACTATCGTGCCATAAATATATTTCGGTGGCAAACAAGTCACTAGCAAATCATGAGATCCTTGCCATCACAAGGACACCTCTCAAGGAAGAAAGAGCGCTACCTATTTGTGATTGTGAACATTCTGAAATAGCTAGGTGATAAAAATGTCGATACTTTTTCACTAGAGACATTGTTCGTGCTCTGTATCTGTGACAGATACAAACCTGTTAAAGAAAACAAGTGACATTGGATATCTTTGGAATATGCCTTGTCTTTTGCGTTCTCTCTATTTATTTCATTCCCTCTATATGACTCCAGTTTTCAGTATTTTTTCCTACAATGCTGTCATGTCATAAATTTGGTAATCAGAAACTTGTGTAGATCTTTTGATGACTGTTGCCAAACTTTAGTCAGCCATGCAAGTTTCTAACCTGTCAACTCAGGCAGTCTCAAGGTCTCATACTTTTGAGTTCAACTTTTCACGTCGACTGATATGCAGGTCAAGAATATGTGCCACACACCCAATAAATGTGTCAAATCTCAAAGTTACTTGGAAGAATAGTCAATATCGTATACACAAAGAAATTTTCAAAGTAGCTAAATCATGCAGCATTAATTACTAAAAGCTTTCCAAAGTCCGTTTAATGCATTCCAACTTCAGCATAAAAGATTTAATACGCAGCTGAAGGGTTGCAGATGAAGGAATATTAGGACAAGATGAAAACTTACCGCTTCTCTGCAACTTAGAACATTGAAGACTACTCCTGTCAAAACAGCAGAAGGAACTTGCTGCTCCTCACAGAAATCATTGTCCATTGGATTCACACCTACAATAAGCTACATTTATTATATAACATTCTTAAGAGGAAAAGTTTGGCATGACGAGTTATTAAAACACTTATAATAAACTAGCGCTCACACACACACTTCATGAGTGCATGGTTGCTTTCGTGTCATTTAATTAAGAGAAATATATTGAAGAAGAATATATACATGAGTAACGGACTTTACAAATGTGAAAAATCACATCATTTATCATGTAAAAGAGAGCGCACAGTAGAATTTGAGATTGGATCAAGTATGGAACTAATAGCCAAATCACTATGTACAGAACAATGATGTACCCATCACATGATAAGACAGTTAAATTTTTACCTGGCTAAAATATGGACTAGACTGATGCGCAAAAACTTTAGAGACCACAACTCTAATACCGAAGGATAAGTAAAGAAAGCAATGACTCTAAATGAACTCAAATTGTCTTCTGAATATATTTGTCTCTATACATAATCAATCAAGCTGCAATAACCAGGGAAAAAATTGTCATTTGTGTAATAAAAGCTCCTTCGCTAATCAGAAAGAGAAAGACCAACGCCTGCAGTTAGTATACACGAAAACCAAGAATAAGGGCAGTAAATATCCACACTTGATTGGAAAAGGCAATTTTACTTTCGAGTTTAGGGTAGGTTTCAAGACTGAAAAGGCATCCATGAAGATTGATCAGACAAAATGAATGATACAAAATGGAAAATTCATGAAGTTTGAGGCTCATTAATGTAACTCGACATTTCACTAATAAAGCAGTTGTGATCTGCTGAATAAATGAGTATAGTAACTTCAGCACAGAATTGTGGCTCTTGCAAATTAGTTATTTTGTCCACCCAATTGTAAAACCTTGTACTTTAGAATGTGAAATCTTCAAGAAGACGAAGAAAAAAAAAAAAAAATGAAGAGATGCATCATGATCTGTTGAATAGAAGGCTGAACTGCCTTCATCGTGAAATTTTGGCTCTTCCAAAGTAGATTGTTGGGTCTGGCCAAATAGGAAAAAAGTTAGATTGTTGGGCCCTAAATTGTTCAACCTCATAGTTTACGAAGTAAACAGCTTAGGGAGAGAACAATGCCAACTGAAAGATGCACCATGATATGCTGAATAAACATGTGGAGTGACTTCATCACAAACTAGATTTTTTTGTTGATTAATTGGACAGCCTTGTAGCTAAGACAGTCAAAATATTCAAGAACAGAGGAAGTAGAACAGACACATTGTTCCCCAACAGGATTTGACAGTGGATGAAGCAACAAAAAAGAAAAGGGAGGACATAAATAATTGGCAAAAAAGTGGAGGCATGGAATAATGGGATATGAAGATAGTGCTCATAATCATATAGGGTCAGCATAACCGAAACACCTGAGCAAAAATGCCTACTGTATAAAGCAAGCTTCCTTACAGGCATGGAAGATGTGCTAGGATATCCATGGTGACAGTCATTCATGAAACACGTTAAACGACAAAGACGGTTCTGACAGATAATTAAAGTTGTTAACTTGCAGTTCAAAGTACAATTTATCTAAACCGAAGAGCATCTTAACAAAAAATATCGCTCGTCCAATTAGTTTAAAATTTTGACAGGCAGTTAAATTTATTGGCTTACAATTGAAAGCACGATTTATCCAAATCTGAGAGCTTCTTGAAACAAAATCCGCCTGTCCAATTAGTTGGTAAAGCCCTTCTCTTAGTAAAAGCAAGCCTGCTCCTCTGTTTCTGCTGGAGCAGCGCAATCCCTGTGCTAACTACCTGCCAAAGTGAGTAAATAAATTTGAGAAGGAAAAAGGACAGATCAGATAAGCTGCCGCAAGGAATATTTACATTCATGCAAAAAATTCCACAATCACCCAAAGCATTTCATTCACCATGCGAACACCAAAATGACAAACAGAAAATAGATTTAGCTGTGATTTAAGTAAAACCTAGCCATTCTGCCATATATATTCCCACGAATCACCTGTAGAGTTTCACATTAAATTCAACAGTAACATATTGAAAACCATTAACTTAGACCAATCTGACCTAGAGGCATTGCAGCTTCCTAAATCTGAAAAAGACTCACATTTTCCTAAGATTGAAAGCATTTGGATATGAGAAAAATGGCAAAAATTTAGGTGCATCTCCTAAAGGGTGTCATAATATGTCTTTGATATATGAAGGATGTAACGAATTGTCACCAACCAAAAGACTTAAGACCAGCTCCACGATAAGTGCAAACGCATCAACGAGAGTGTTTTGGGCAATTTTTATACAGATCGTGAAGTTTCCCACCCTAGATCCTTTTTCCACTGAAATGAAGTTTATCATCTTTGGGATGCATGATATCAACCAAGTCGCTGAGTACTTGAAACACATCTAATGAGAAATATCGGCAGCTTAATATCCATAAACAGCTGATCATTAAAGCATTTTCATTTACCTTTCAAATGTTCCTTATCAGGAGAAGAAAAAAAAGAGTCAATCCTGTGAAAGGCAATTTGAAGAGGAAAAGTCATATTAATCAATCACTTAAAGGAGAAGAGAAACTCTTTCTCCCAAAAAAAGAAAAAAACCCTCGTCTTGTTTTCAAGCATGTGATTGATTGAGCAAAAATCATAAGTTTAAATTTAACTATAAAGGAAAGAAAACAAAACAAGGAAACTGGTAGCACAAGGTAGACAATGTAACATTCTCAATTTCCTTCGAGAACAACCTCGAGTCATCAAAGATTCTCAATTTTCACACTACCGTTACAATAGTGGATCATCCAGTATAAATAAAAAAAAAACGTGTAAAGGCTCTCTGAAAGCAAATCCAGTACATGTCTCTCATCTGAACTCATGAAGGTGCAAAGTACTCCAGTGAGGGCAAGATTCAAATGCACATCGAGTCAGAAAGGCAGCTCCATCCAAAATACATCATCTCCGTAAGTTGTCTTGACCATGTAATCAATGTAACTAAAATTGTAATCTTAAGATGCACATACAAAGGGACAGAACCCGCCAGGGACAGGTTCTCATGGATAAGAGTTCTCGTATTTACCATCACATTACCCATATCACTAACTCATGTATTCATGAATTGTCAACTAAAAAAATCAGAAACTTGTCCACAAACAACAATCTCACTTGCTGGAAAAAGGTCTTTTAAAAGAGCCGTTTTGATCAGGTATTGACCAATTGACTACAAGCAACAAATCACCTATGTTGGTCCCTGCACAAAGTACAAGCACCCTCTTCAAAGAACTCTCATTCTGCAGGAACAATCATCTATAACAAGGAGACAACGGCAATGCGGCATTGCAGCCAATCAACGGATCAATTGAGCGCACTGAGAGCATAACCACCATCACTAACAGACTGTTTAACTTCACGCCCAAAAAGCAAACCCCAATTGCCTTGCGGCCGATAATTTCCTCCGACGGGGTGCGCGAAACGCCCGGTAAACTCCATCACGGCGCGGGAAACCCCGCCGGCGCCGTCGACATTATCCGCAGCTCGCCCGCAGAAAATCCCCCACCGCACCAGCACAACATGCAAAACGGCGAACCCCGAATCTCCCATGCAAGGCGCCCAATTGACCCAATCCAACGACCGTCGCAACCGTCCCCAAAACTCTCCACGCCGCGAGAACCTCACACGATCCTACATGATCACGCCCAAAAAGAACAAAAGAAGGAAGCGCGCAGAGCAAGAAAAAGAGGAAAACATTAAAAAAAAAAAACAGAAACAGAAAAACAAGAACAGAGCCTCTTAAAAAAGCAAACTTTTTGCGATCACCACGTGAGGAGATCGCAGCCAGAAACGACCAAACTCCGATATCGCTATCATCCACAGCTTAGAAAGGGACGAAGAACGCACATGTGAAGCCGCGAGAGGGGAATACGGAGGGGAGGGGATTAGGCCGTTTACTCACTTCGCCGAACCAATGCAGCTCCCGCTAGCGACCGCGCATTGGCAGTCCGCGCGAGGCAGAGCAGCAGAGCAGGCCGCCGCAGCAGCAGCAGCAGCAGCAGCAACAGCAGCAGGAGAGAGAGAGAGACGAACGGGAGGAGGGAGGAAGGAGCTTGTACTGCCGAAACTGCGGGGACTGTGCTATAAAGGCCGCGGCTTTGCGAGGCAAAACCGCAAATAACGAGCAAAATCGGGGTCCGAAACTGAAAGAAGGGGGAGAACGATTGGGGGTTTTGGGTTTTGCGAACAGGGGGTGGGGAGAGGAGACGACACGAGAGAGTTTTTACAGAGAGTTTTTAGAGAGAGAAAGTCACGGCGAAAGGGAAGGGGGGAGAGAGAGAGAGAGAATTCGCCGACGCCGCCGGTTCGTTTCGCGGGTGTCCGAGGACGAGACGACAGCGCCCGGTTCGATGGGGCGCCGGGACAGGGGCAGTGTTTTTCTTTATTTTCTTTTAATTCTCGGGGGCGTGTCGCTTGTCAGATGAAGCTACAATCGCCCCTCGTGTTGGCCCCGAATTACGAGATTGCCCCTGACACGCACCTGCTCCCCCGAGTGGGACCCGTCCTTTTTCCTTCTTCTCTTTTTCTTCTTTCTTTTTTTGTTTGAATCTTTTTTCTTATTTTCCGGTTCTTTTTTCAGCAGTTGAAAGACTTTTCGAAGACTGCAAAAAAAAAAAAAAAAAAGACTTTTCGAAGAAGTGGACTGAGCTTTCGTTGGCTGAGTCGGGAAACTGCCGTACGGGCCACGCGTGAGGTTGATTTGGGTCGGCATTCCCGAGATTCTCCCCCCCAAAAAGCGTCGAACTGCTCGCAAAAGAAAACTCGTAATCTCGGAATGAATTAAATTGTCTCTCTTTTTGGTCTAATATAGGGAGCGTACGTTGTAGAGCTTGAGGGGATGCATGACAACCCAAAATTTACGTTAAAAATAGTTTTACTGTTGCACTGCTTTTCGGAAGAGAAATGGTTTGATAAACCTATTCGGCTTTTTTATTTTCGGAATAGATTTTATTTCAAAAATAGGTTTGGAAAAGAAATCATAAATTTAAAATTTTCTACTTCGATTTTACGGAAGAGAAATCAAAAATAATTTCTCTCACTAAACCCTAATTTCGGTGAGTCCTCCCTCATCTCCTCTACGTCTTTGCCTCCTCCTCTTCCTCCGCCTCTCCTCATTTTATTAAAAATAAAAATAAATAAAAATAAAAATAATTTTATTTATATTTTATTTTAGTTTATTAAAAACAAATTTATTAAATTTATTAAAAATAATTTATTTATGATAAATAAAAATAAATTATTTTTATTAAAAATAAATTATTAAAAATAAATTTAATAAATTATTTTTATTAAAAATAAATTTAATAAATTATTTTTATTAAAAATAAATTTAATAAATTTATTTTTATTTGCCTTGAGTGTTTTGCCAAATAAAATTTTTTTTATTTTTTATTTTTATTCATTTTAAAATAAATTTATTTGTAAAATAAAATAAAATAGAATAAATAAAATAAATTTATTTTTATATTTTAATTTTAAAATAAAATGATATTTTTATTTTATTTTTTATGATTTATTTTATTTTATTTTATTTTATTCATTATTTTTTTTGTTACTAAATCATTTTTATTTTTATTTTTTATATTAAAGGTCGTCGGTCGCCGCCGCCACCGCCGTCCAGAAAGGAATAAATTTTGTGTCGTTATCAAACGAATTTATTTTTTAGAGTAGAAATTTTGTTCGTTATCAAATAGTTATTTTGAAAAATAAACTTTTTTAAATAAAAATAGAAAAATCTATTTTTTGAGCTATTTAAATAGAATGATTGTCATGCGAGCCCTAAATTTCTAAATTGAAATGGTTATATTGAATATCCAACATTTTATAACTTACTTTCAGAGAAATTAGATCTTGTTGAAGTTTGCATTAGTGATACTTATTTCGAGCTCAATTAATGTATTAACCCTTAGAACAAGACTACGAGTTGGAAATTTTTAATCTAAATTATGAAGCCTGAATTGTTACATACCGAATATAGTAACGGTGAAGTTGTTACATACCGAAATCAATAAAATTACACAATCAATCTTAAGCACAAATGATCATTCATTCCATGTGACATGCGTGTCATTTTCTAGCGAAAATTAAGTGGAATGACTACATTGAAATTTTGTATAAAATACTGAAATTAAATTGATAAAATTTAATATTTTATAATTGAATTGATAATTTTTTGTACAATATGATAGGTTTATAACCGATTATACACTTTCTCTATAATAAATGCGTGTAATTGAAAATGGTAGCCAGGTTGAATCTGATGTTAGACTGCACAAACAAAGTGAAAAACTAAAAAGAAACCAAAGGAAGAAGATAACGAAACTCTTCCAACTTAGTTTCTTCTTTTGGTCATTTCAAAAAAATTGTAAGGAATTAATATGATTAGATACCTTTTCATAAAATAACTCCTCGTTAAGAATTGACATTTTGTGTAAATTTATTGTGCTTTAAAACAAATAATTTGACCATAGCTTGATTAGCTTAATCATCGTAGATTTTTTTTTTTATTTATTTATAGATCTAGATCTAGATTTATAGATTTTTTAGATCTATAAATCATTGATTGTAGTCATTCACCATTACATGTAAACACATTAATTACTCTATTCCCATATGAGTGATTGTTATTGGTTTCATTGAAATATCACTTGAATGGTTCAATAAATGATTATTTTTATATTTCAGTGCTCCATTTTATTCATTCCGCATAAAATTAGGGGCAGATCGCGAGCAAGTAATCAAGGAGAACAATAGGCACCGATCAATTTCAAGCCATTTTAGATTCAACGTAATTATCGACTAATTTAAAAGTTAGAAGTTGTCGCAAGATGAAAATGAAAAAAAAAAAAAGTAAACTCTACGGCACGAAGCTGATGACGTGGCGGTTGAAACGACAAATTTCCGAAAGGTAAAAGGAGAAAAGGACGTACTTCCGACAGGCCAGGCCGAGAAAAAACACGGGTGAAGGACATAAATGTCAAAGCACGGGGGGCTTCGGGCTTGGCGAAGACGGGGGGGCTTGGGACTTAATTTCTGTCTTCTTTGTTTTGTAGTAAGAGATATTTTCAGGGTCCTTTTAATTTATGTTTGCCGAAAATAATAAAAAAAAGGAAAAAAAAATTGTCGAAAAAAAGGGTTGCTTGAGTTGCGTAAAATGTACACACAAGCTTCATGACCGCTTTGACTCAACTTGCCCACAGTCATTCATTTTTTTTAAAATCGTTAGCACACAAAGAATCGAATTTGGAAAATAGACCAATTTTGTTCCCCGTCTAGATCATAAGAACGCGGGGGACCCATTCTCCATTTATTTTAAATCAACAAAAAGGGGAAAAAATCTAATTAAATATCAAAGTGCCGAGAAAGAGATAATATTAAACAACTTGATCTGCTAAGGAAACAATAATTTTAATCGTCATAAGATAGAATGAAGTTTAAATTTGATTTGAAAATGCATTGAAGATAGTTACTATTGTGTAATTACGATTCATCTTTAAAAATTTATAGATGCATCTGGATAATAACAGAAGTTGAAAGGATTCGACCATTTTATGAATTCTTTTCATAAAATAGAAAGATTCGAGGGTAACTTTCATACATATTGTTCTCTTGAACTTTCTTATTTCTCGATCTTTATTCTTGAATCCTTTTCCTAGAAAAATAACGTCATATTCATTTTCTAAATGTATAGCTATTGATGCACAAAGCAAAGAACTTGCATTGGTCTATTTTCCCTTTTCCTATTGTGGGGTGGGACCAATTTTTATTTTTATTTTATCAATAAGCAAACCAAGCATAATTCAAAGTTTTAGAATATATGCAATTACAGGGCAATCAAAATCCTCTTTGTCATATCGAATTGTCATAAGAAAACAATAATTTGAATCACCATAAGATAAAATGAAGTTTAATTTTCATTTGAAAAGGCGTTGGAGACTTAAAAAACTGCATTTAAATACGATCATAAAATGAATCTACTTACATAGTCGCTATTGTGTCATTACGATTCTTTTTAAAAATTTGTATATGCATTCGCATGACAACAAAAGTTTAAAGGATTCGGCCCTTTTTTGAATTGTTCCATCCCATAAAATATAAAGATTCCAGGATAACTTTTTGTGCATATCGTTCTCTTAAACCTTTTCATTTCTCTAAAGATCTTTATTCTTGAATTTCTTTAAAAAGAAATACATCATATTCATATTCTAAACGCATAGCCATTGTTGCACAAAGCAAAGAACTTGCATCGGTCCGTTTTCCCTTTTCCTATTGTGGGGTGGGACCATTTTTTTTCTATCAATAAGCAAATCAAGCATAATTGAAAGTTCGGAATATATGCAATTTCCGGGGGCAGTCAAAATCCTCTCTGATTTTATCGATATTCTTTTGTACTTTGCATAAACTTTTCTCATAAAGTGGTCCGTCAAAAAGCTGCACCTCCTCCGGACAATAAAAAAGGATCGCCCAAAAATAAAAAAATTAAACTCAACGATAACATTGAGAGCTGCAATCTATGAGAATCTGCAGCTACGATCGCGTAGGAGGCAACAAAGCTCTGCCCCCCAAATCCTCCTCTTTTCGGGCGCTTTTTGCATGTTCTACAATTGGCTTTTCACCGCCTTATATTTACTCCAACATTAACTTTTCAAGAAGACTGTTAAATTTTAAAATATTTCTTAAAAAAATTAATGAATTATTTAATTAGTATTGCCGTTAAGTACTACCCAATTTTGGGATTTGCCTGCCTTAATTTTGGCTGCAATTCATGCTAGTCAGCTTCGCTCTGAAGGATCAGCAACGTTCGAGATCATTTATTTCCGTGCAATTAGCCGGTCAACTATCATTTAATCCCTCCTGAAAGTTCCCTTTTTTCTTCACGAGAATTTGACGAACCGAGTTGCGTTCCCAATTCCAATGTGCACCACGCTCCTCTTTTTTCTTACCTTGATGATTCACATGTAATTTGCAAATACATCTTATTTGATAGGTGAAAGGAGAGATGGATCTTATTTTTCTGATGACAATATGTCGCGATCCTAACAGTCAAAATTGGATAGCATAATCACAATTTAAAAAAAAAAAACCAAAAAGAGAATGAAAACCAAAAGCCCGGCCCGGCCCGGAACGAAATTCACGAGCCAGAATAGGCCCTGCTTTCGGGCCTGTTGCAGTTTTCTCGTTCGGCCGCATGGTGCCTAACCCGAAGGCCGGCCCGGCCCGGCCCGGCCCGGCCGAAAAGCAGCCCTTCTTAATATTTAATATATTAAATAATCCGAATCAGATGAATATGAAGGATAAAATATTTTAAAAGAAGGGGAGCAGGTTCTGCAACACAGCGGAGATTTAGGAGACATTTTCTGTACTTCGTTCAGGGCATAATTAACACCTCTTATCTTTCCGATCTTTCCGATGTACCGCTAAGATCATCTCTCTTTAATTATATGGTTACCTAGCCATGACAATTCATGGTACTTCAGACCGAGGTGGGACTATTCTTTAATAAAAAATTTATTTTCATTTTTTAGGAGAAATCTTGCTAAATAATGAGTTATCGGGAAAAAAAAAATTGCTAAATCTTGCTGTACCAACACCAAAGTAAAGACCCACCTCGAAGGCTTTCCCCACATGAAAATCCCTCACGGACACTTGGACCCACGAGTACCAACTGAGCTATGTTGAGACATAAATAGTATCATGGCATTGTAGCCAATCAAAAATGTGGAGACTAAGTTTGGACGGTAAATGTGAAAATAATTGAGTGTCTGCAATGAATGGAGAAGAGCTTTGTGATCACGCTGCTTACGTAAAGACCCATTTGAAGGACCTCCATTTGAACGCTCTTCTGAAATTTGCCGACATAGATGGAGATAGGTTATTGCAAATAAATTTTCATAGTTTGAACGAGGATTGTGATTAGGAATCTGCCGACAATATGTGATATCATATTAAAGTCAAACGAGACATGATTGATTCCTACACTATAGACATAAAAGCAGCTAATCAATTATTTTTTGTTCACATGACACCCGTTATATCGAGTGATTAGGATTTATTTTCTGTTCATATGACGCCCGTTATATCAAGTGATTAGGATCTTCAACAAATGATAACGAAAAATATATTGGTTCACTCATCGAAAACTTTGCAAGTAAGTATTTAAGATAATTTTTTGGTGTTAAAATTACGATGAAATATATTTCGATATGTTACATTCCAATAAATAAATAAAGAGGGGGAGCGACTCGAAATTATATTTTTCTTTCGGGGCAAATAAATACAAAAGATAAACATATGATTTAAATTTTCTTGGCCCGAAGCAATTTTGGAACTATGCACTGAATGCTGCCAGAACTCATTTATGAATCTCAACTAAATCGAGGCGAGGAGAGGACTGCTAAATCCTAGCTGCGACGTTTCATATCAGGTGTGATACGGTACAGTAGCAGTAGCACCACGAATTGAGTGCTTTATGACTGACTGACACAATATATAACTAACTGTGTTCCAAAATAATCGTGCAAAGTTTTTATTATTATTATTATATTCCGGTGATGTTTTTTCTCTAATGATTTCCTTAAGATCGACAGGGCTTAAAAGATAAATCAAGGATCAAGCACAAGATGCAAGTTCGATCTTCCACGCCATCACACGAGAGCAATATTATATTCAGGACTCAAGCTAAGAGATCACGTACTCATCGAAAAGGTTGTGATGGATACTTTTTATTTATTTTTTATTTTTTTGTTGTTGTTGTCAAATAATAGATATTTTCAATTGCAAGTTGTTATTGATGAAAATTTAGACAAATCAAAATGTGCTACGTCTCTATGCACGTGCCCGTGATATAATGTAATGCGACATTGCAAAACATAGGGCCCCACAACTTATGCCTCCATTTGTAATAGAGATCCACTCTCTTTAATCATTGTAAACTCATACACAATAAGGAAGACTCTACAATACAATTCTATATAGTTCCTCAGCTCTCGTATTGAACCTTATCAAGGAGGCTTGAGAATGCTCTTGATTGCTCATGAATAATAAATTGAACGTGGCACGAAAGTTAAGATAATTTTTTACGATGTCAGAGGTAAAAATCATGCATTATTCACATACTGCAAGGGGTTTCCAATCACATCCCATAAAAAAAGTTCGTGAGAAAAAAGACGAGAGAGTCCACGTGATTTTTATGTCACGAAAAATATTGGTTAATCCAAGCGTACAATGCTCGAAAACTCACGTTATTATTTCTGGTTTGTTCAGTTAAGATAAAATTATACCAGATGGGGCTTGAATAAGGCCTTTGAATTAAGTGTGTCCGAATTTCCAATCAAGTGGGCCTAGAACTTAATAATAATAAAAGAAGAAAAAAAGAGGAGGAGTCCATGTAGATTATCATTGGCGTTGAAAATGGTGCGTCGAAAAGATGGAAAACCGAGTAAATTGGCAAATTCAAGGAAGCTATAAATTATACCCGCAAAATAGCTTCGATAGTCTAAAAGGCACGGGGGGTAATTTGTCGTCTCTCGCCTTGTAATCGTAGCTTTCTCCATCGCTTTTTGCCAAACAAAAGTTGCCCCCTTTTTCCGATTCCACCGGCCCCACCCCACCCCTAGGACCCAAACCCAAGAATAATAGAGAGAGAGAGAGAGAGAGAGAGAGAGAGAGAGAGAGAGAGGATTCATTATTTAATCTATGTAAAGTCACGAGTTCCTTTTGGGCCAATCAAAAAATCAGAATTCCGACAACAACGTCAAATATTTGGAAAAAAGGAGGAGCTATTTATAATATCTCATAAAAACGAGAGAGAAAATGAAGATAAAATTATTATTATGATTAATACCATGGAAAATCTCAAATCGGCACACTATATGGTACAAATTCGATAAATTTACTTTTCATTTGTTCCCATGAAATTTTATTGTCAAAATATTAAATTAAATAGCACATGACAGTTGATGAGTATGTTAGTTTTGGAGTTTTATCATCCGTTTATTATATGTATATCATTTTATAGTTATTCATAGTATTAACATAATTTAATGGAAATTAAATAATAGTAAATTTATCACGAATATATTAATTTTTCCTAACATTGACCCCTATTATTACTACACATGATATGAAAAAAAGTTCATTACGTTGAAAACTGCAAAGAATGTATAGTACTTTTCAAGAATCGTGTCAGAAAGAATGCGGTGGACGAATACTTGAAAATGGGTACTTGTTAAATAGTCAATTGACGATATTGTGATTTTGAATGAATTAATCATTTCTGTAAAGTGCGTAAGTATTTTTGAAAAAATTTAGACGTATTTAATTATTTACATAATTAAGAGGCATCATAGATTCATAGTCACAGTCTCTGTTCAAAATATATATAATGCTAAGAAAGATTAGGGCCAACTTTTCAGCTCCTGAAATTGAGACCGGTTAGCCCCCACCCGCCGCTGGACAGCGGCGATGGGGACGGTGCGGGCGGCAGAAAAATCATTTAGAATCTCATCAAAACCAACAACAGCAAAAAAAAGGAAAGAAAAATAATCAAATTATATTGTGAAGGGGCCTTTCTGCGATACAATGATAAGATTTGAATGAAGAGATGGGGACTGAGTCCAAAGTTAAATGTGATGGCGACCTTCCGTGCATCGCTTTCTTCGGGAGAATGCTAAAAAGGTTGTCCGCTCTTTTGGATTATTACCTTGGATTGGCAACATTTCTTATGATTCTGCCTAATTAACCATCTCACACGCACCATTAGCATCGCTCAACTGTTCTTCTTGAAAACCCCTAGTAAATTTACCGAACCCGCGATTTTATGTTTTGATTTAGGGGTTAACACAACAGAAAAAATACCCCAAATTGGTAGGATCGTGCTTCATTAATCTCAAACTAATTTCCGCATTACATAAAATTCATAAAATTGGTACAATCGTGACGAATCTACTAACTATTAGAGTAAACTTAGGAAATTTTAGTAGATTTTCAAAATGCGAGAGTAAATTTCTCAATCATTGTTTATCTTCTTCAAATTTGGCTTCCTCAAAATGATGTCATTTAGGAGATCCATTAAAATTGAATTTTCCACGTCACGTGTCGAACTATCCAAGTTGTTTCTTACTCTATTTCCACGATTAACATGGACATAAAATATAAGCTAAACGATGGTAAATCATCACGGGGTACTAGTTTGCTATGTTTCGCGGCATGAAACTAAATTAAGATAAATGTTTTGGAATCTTTGATGATATTGAACCTTTGATTCATGCAGTTTTCACCATCCGCTATTGGTTTGGTAGATATCATCCGTATCTTCTTTTTCTCTTTTGGTGGATCAGGTTATTCATCCACTTTAACCAAACATCATATCCGGAAACGCCTGAAAAGGAAAAATCTTTTGAGAAAAGGAGTATGGTGAGAAAGCAATCGGAGAGTAAAGTGCTTGAAGATCAAAGAAAGGCCGGTGATACGGAAGATCTGCACCTCAAGTCAGCCTCTTTACTTTTGCTTTTCGGATCGACAGCACAAGGGCATTCAGCACTACTCGTGTTATATCAACCTTTTTCAACACAGCCTTTTCCCTATCCGGACGCTATTACAAGTGCAATTTACTTGATCATTTTTCCCTAAACCATTTTACAAATTCGCTAACGCGAATAGAATAGTTATTAGCACCGGACAAAATTACCTATGCCATCTACCAGAAGTTACCATTTACCGACATTTGGTCGACCGACACACAGTGTTTTGCCTTTGTTTCCCTCACAAAACCGGTTAAGTGTATGGAAAGCAAAGATTCGATTTTGAAAATGCCGACAATGCATACGAGAGCACGAGACAAAACCCTCCTCGTCTTATGTACCAAGGATTCATACCGATGGGGCCATCACCTCAAGACGGGAGAAAGTGTTCGATGTTTATTGCAAGACCAGTGTACCACAACCTATCGATGACATGATTTGAGCAACATGAGTCCTATCTAGCTTTGTGTTTCAATTACGATGGGTCGCATTTCTAAGAGTCGCAATCGCGTGAAAGGCCTAGGTTAGCTCGCATGCTGCTGATCAAGAGTGTGAAAGAAACTTTCCTAAAAAACGAGTCTAATTATTCCTTTTGAAAGAGCCGGTGTAGGTGTTGGGTGCCATTCCTTATCGTGAGGCTAGTTCTCAAAGCTATGGGTAAATTTCTCTATTACGAAAAAAGCATTCCTGCGCCGTAGATTTACCCTTTTTCAACCTCAGTCCACATCAATGCACGTGGATATGGCGACTCAACTAGGCAACATTTAATTCCACGGCCATTTTCGGCATGTCAGCAGCACGGAGTGGCGCAGTGAATTGGGCAAAGCCAAGCCGGACCTAATTTCCCCAGTGCGAATTAAAGATCTTATGCTCTTTGAACCTTAAATGACAAAATCTACAACCCCACAAGGAAGAAAAGAAAGAAAGGATGGAATCCTAAGAAAATAATAGTTTTAGACGGGACAATGTGGATGAAGTCTTTTGGGCCTGTCACCACGTGCCGGATTGGTTAGAATCTGCTCGCTCAGCCATATTGAGAAAAGGGCCTCAAAACATGCTGTTTGAAAAGCGGCCCATGAAAGCGATTTCTCTTCACATCGCATGTTGTCTGCTGGAAACAAGAAGAGAAGAATAAGCGGGGAGGGCGAGTGAATGGGCTTGGATCACCGGAAGCTTGGGCCCATTGGGCTTTTGACGCTTCAGCCCAAAAACTTGTCTATGCATTGTGAAAGAGAGAAGAAGAAAACGAAATGAGGTACATACAAGGAGGAACAACTTAGGCTGGTTTTATACTTCACGCCCTCGTCCGTGGAAGCATTGGACTCCTCTTCCACAGCATGACGATTTTGTGTGATCACTATTCGATTCGATGTGCATGGAAGTTTATTTTGTCAATACCAATGGTTTCGGGATGGAAAGTGATGATCGGTATCAATAACTCCTCGAATTCTTGTGCTACACGGGAGCTTCACAGTCGCCATGAGATGCACACTTTTAGTTATAACTATTCCCCCGTGAGGACGAGCCCGTCGTGGCAGATCCATCATGAGTAGGCGTGTACGAACCCAGAGACTCGCCTTAACTTAAATTTGCCCATGGGCCCGGTAGCCCACAGGCCCGCCCATGCCACTTGGGCCCGAGTGGTACTTTTCCATATGACCTGCCCAGTTGAGCCCTTGGCAGCTTGGCCCGAAAATTGCGTGTACAATCTATTCTTTCTTCTATTTTCTGTGTAATGGGTGGGTATGGTAACTACAATTGTTTTGTTTTGTTTTGTTTTTTTTTTTTTTTTTGGGGACTAAATGATAAGGTTCCGTTTGTTTAGTATAAAATGTATTATTTAAAAAATATTTTCTTAAAAATGATCACTTAAATTACTTATGAAAAAGAACGAATACAAAATATTATCGTGTTTTTGTTGATAATAGAATTTTTTTCAACAACCAACTATTTTTAGAGAACAAGTGATCAATTTTTGAGAAATATTTTCCACATCATTAAGCCAACTGACCACAACTTTTTCTTTTCCTAGAAAAACGACAGTCTTGACACTGGACCTTATTTAAGACTTGTTCCCGCAATGGCTAATGTCTAACATTATTTGGTCATTCTTTTTGTTCTTCCAATGCATGATTGGCGTACTTTACAGGGAATGGGCAGTGTCCATGGACGCGTACCAGCTCATCGCTTCGCGAATCGCAGCTGGAATCTGCCTTTAATTCCAGGTTCCCTCATCTTTCCCATGGGCTCATTAATCAATTAAGGCGCACGAATTTCATTCGCCACAAATGAAATGAAACTTCCTTATACGATCATGGTATATCTGAACCCGATGAATTTCGTATAGCGCGTTACATGATCTAAAGGCTTTTCACTGGACGCACATGAATCCAATGCATTCGAAAAGTGTCTCCCATCATCATATGAGCAGACATTACCAAAAAGTAAATGGCTACATGTGTCCACCCAAACAAGTCCACGTGGCGCAAACCCAGTTCTTCAGGGCCCCCACGGCCACCATCACCTAATTGGATATCATGGTGACAAAATCATGCCCCCGGCCACTCTAACTCAGCTTCTGCGTCCCACCGCTTTATATCGCCTTCACCTGTCCAGATAATATATATAAATCAGCCACGCAGGAGAACTTATCTTAAAAAGTCTCAAATTTATTATACTAATATAATGCCAAAACCTTTAACTGTGCTACAATTAGTTATAAATCATTTGACAATTTACTAATTTAATCATTCCGATCAATTTAGTTTGAGAATTGCTGACGTGGTGGTTTAGTCAGTGCCGATTGTCTTCTGTTGTATGGCTAGAATTGATGTGAATAAAATTTTTAATTTTATGATTTTTGTTTCATTTTCTTTTTTTTTTTCATTTTTTCTCTAAGGACTAAATTGATAAATAGTCAAAATATGTAGGATTAGATTGACAAATTGTTTAAAAACTTATAATTAAATTATCACAATTAAAAAGTGTATAACTTAATTGACTGTTGTACAATAAATTAAAATTTTTTTAGATATCTTTCCCACTTCACGCATTCATATCCTGCGAAATATAGAATGGTGATGTCATATTGAATTTTGCCCTGGCTAAGAGTGACTTCTCATAAAAATAGAAATTACAATCTCTCCAAACAATGGTCGGATGTCCAATCAACATGTCACGGAGAATTTTGTTTGATATTCTATTCCATCTCAGGGACCCTCCACTCGGATTGCTCCCCTTAATTATGCCGTTGTGTGTCCCCATCCACCAACATATATTCTTCCCAAACCCAAAAAAAGATCTCATAAAATATTCCCACCAGAAAGAAATCCAATTGCCCTCTCCCCATCGAATGAAAGCTCATTTTGTCCTCACACGCTGCTGTCATATTGTCATCTGGGATGGGATGGGATTTGGGATGGGGCTGTAGCCACTGAGTTTCAGGATTTGTCAGCATTTAAAACTTTTTTATGTATCTCTCCAGTATAGTTTAGATGTATAAATGGTGTTTACTGTTTTTCTTTTGGTTATAAAAAAATTTCAGAATTTCTCGGTTCAACTTAGGTCGAATAAGCTCAATGAACTATAATTACAGATATTATAAATTTCATACGAGCCATCATATATGTTGTACGAAATTAATGACTGTAATTCACTCGATCAATTATGTTTGAATCGAAGATGTGATTCTCTATTGGACCTGGTTTGAGTAGGCTCGACGAACCTACGGTGTTATAAACTCCATGCGAGCTACTGTATGTATACTCTCAGAATCAACGGCTGCGATTCACTCAGACTCGGTCGAGATGAGACTTTCTCCGCGGGATTCGGAGGACCGCGTCAGCGACAACTACGCTGCCCTAGACGTACACGTGTCAGTCCGCTCCCCTCGTTCCTATTGTCCCTTCCGTTCTACGGCTGCGGCTCTTCGACTTTTCCCGGCTCTCTCCGTCGCCTCGGTGCGCCGGTACCGAACCTGGTGTTCCGGTTTCCGGTCTCGAGGAGGAGGAGGAGGAGGAGCAGGAGCAGGAGCAGCTTAGAGAGAGAGAGAGAGAGAGAGAGAGAAGTGGTGCGGTAGAGAGAGAATGAGAGTTTGATTCGCGGCGGACTCCGTTCGACATTGTCTCTCCGGCGCCGCCGTCCTCGGAGCTAGTCAGGTCAGTCTCCGGATTTCTCGCGTCCGATGCGTCGCCGCCGCGGCTGCGTCGGATGTTCCTGGGACATGGTCGTGTCTTGAGCGATCTCTGCTTTGTCTTCGAGTCGCGCTGCTACTTCGCGTCGTCTTGTCCGCTTCGTCCGCCGCCAACTGCCGCGCCGTCGCGGCGAGTTTGGCGTCTTGTAGTTCTCGGTCGATTGATTTGTTTCTTTCTTGGTGCGCGGAAATCACAGGTCCAGTTCTGCTCGGCAGTTTGATTTCGTCGAAGTCGAAGTCGAAGTCGATTTGGAGATTTCCATGCGCGTCTCAATTTCGGTTCACTTCTGTTTTCGGCTCCTTCGGTCACTGGAGTTGAAGATGGAATGACGCGATTTTCTGCAGTTCCTTTCCGTTTCACGATTCCAGAACCGAGAATTTCAGCATCTCGTTTGAAGTCGGCGGGCGCTGCTCGTGGCCGAGTTCATTCTGGCTCTGAAGCTCTTGACTGAACTCGGTTGTCGGCGATCTTGCCCGAGCACGACGGCGCGACTTGCAGGAGGAGCTCGATTTTTGTGGAGTGAGGCGCTTCTTCTGGATTTCTTTCGTTTGAAGTGCGTAGTGTCGCCGAAACGTTTGTGCGTTGACCTTAGTGTTAAGTAGATCTTTATGCTTTATGGAAATAGCGAGTAGTGATGGCGGCACCGGCTTTAGTAATTCTTCGGTCCAACTCCGTAAATGTTACAAGGTCAGTAGCCTTACTGAGACGATCTTGGAATCGAGTCAAGTTGCTTGTCTGAAAGACCGGTATGTTCTCGAAGAACAGTTAGGGTGGGGGCAATTCGGCGTTATCAGGGCGTGTTCTGATAAGTTGACTGGTGAGGTTCTGGCTTGCAAATCCATCGCCAAAGATAGATTGGTCAGGCCGGATGACCTGCAAAGCGTGAAGCTGGAGATTGAGATCATGAGCAGGTTATCCGGGCACCCGAATGTCGTAAATCTCAAGGCGGTCTATGAGGAGGAAGACTGTGTGCATTTGTTGATGGAATTATGCGTAGGAGGGGAGCTTTTTCATCGGCTTGAGAAACACGGGAGCTTCTCCGAGAAGGAGGCTCGTGTTCTTTTTAAGCAGTTGATGCAAGTGATTAAGTATTGTCATGATAATGGCATCGTCCATAGAGATCTGAAGCCAGAGAACATCCTATTGGTTTCAACATCCTCATCTTCTCCTATTAAATTAGCAGATTTTGGCCTTGCAACCTATATTCGGCCGGGTAAGAGCTTTCAGCTTCCATGGATTTTGTCCTTGCTCTCGTCTTTTTGTTGCTCTTTTTCCCCCTTTATTGACAATTCTAATCTTATGTTTTAGCAGGACAGAAATTGCATGGCACTGTTGGTAGTCCATTTTACATAGCTCCAGAGGTGCTTGTGGGAGGTTATAGTCAGGCTGCTGATGTGTGGAGCGCTGGTGTTATCTTGTACATATTACTTAGTGGTGTGCCCCCATTCTGGGGAAAGACTAGGTCAAAAATATTCGAGGCTGTTAGAGCAGCAAATTTGCGGTTTCCTGCCAGTCATTGGGAAGGCATATCTTCGTTGGCAAAGGATTTGATTGCCGGAATGCTTCAATTAGATCCGACCAAGAGACTCACAGCAGCAGAGGTTATAGGTATGATGGCTATATATCTGTTCTTTAACAGTAGGGCCTGCTGCGATATGTGTATGTTTTTTGCATTCTTATAAAGCATAAATATAGACATTTGGAAATACTCAGCATAAGTTTCGACCGATAGAGTTGGGACTCGTTACGACATTCCTTGAATATGACATCAGCCGTTAGTTGAGAGAAAAAATATGTTTTTCCTTTCTACAATAGTAAAGTAGAAAAGTTGAAATAGATGGCATCTTATGAAGAAAACACAATTTGGTTCAGAAACTTATTATTGGAATGGGGCAGGCGAAGTTTTAAAGATCTTTGAATGATACTATGAGAATAAATATCAGGAGTCATGCTAAGACTTACAGAAATTTTTGCCTTGTAAAAGAGGAAGTTTGCTTTCCAATTTTGATCTTTTCCATGCAAACTTTCTATTGCCAACAGATGAGTTCTTCTATTTTCGTGCTTTTCGAATTGTGGTATAAATTGAAAAGTCTTTGAACTTAATATATCAAATGCTTGTTTCCTCAAAGGAATTCTTGAACTGAATAGAGAAAATTTTGAACTTAATAAGAAAATATGTGGGCTGTATTAAATGCTTCTTTCCTTTGATTCTCCAATATTGTCATGCATTGACAGAACTCCAAATATCCATTCATTTTTATCAATTTATTAGAGTCTGTTAGTTTAATGACTGTTACATTCTTCTGACACTCAAGAGTAGAGGTAATTCTTTCCTCGACTGTGGTATTTTACAGATCATCCCTGGATGGAACTCTGTGAACAAGGCTTTCAAGAACCGAGCGCACGAGGGAATCTGGGTCAGGAAATGCTGGAAGTGGGTGGAAGTTCTTTTTCTACACCATTTATCGCTAGAGTTCAGGATTATAGCTTCAGCTATGAATCACATGCCGTTGGTGCAAATTCCATGGACCAATCACCAGCATTCACGTGCAAGTCATCTTTCTCTTCTTACCTAGTCAGTGATGAATGTTCCACATCTTCAATTGAAGGGTTTTCTTTCACTAGTGCCTCTAAATCAAGTCCTTCAGGCCCAAGGTTCCCTTCAAGTGTTCTATCAATGCCAAGTTTTACTTTCTTTGGTCTCGGTCTCGGTCTCGGTCCTGCTGCTGAACAACGGAATGATCTGTTGGAATGTCAAACCGATATGTCAATTACTACCCTGAGCAATGGAGGTACGGGCACTTTTTCCTCTTTACACTCTTGGAAATTTGCCCTTTCTCAATATACACAGAAACTTAATATTCCCCCTTGTTTGTGAATGCAGAATCAGGCTTTGCCAAACCATTAATACTGCCGGATTCTTCCGTTTTGGGTAAACATGATGTAGAAGCGGAGCAGAGGTTGGAAACTCGGAGAGCTGGGACTGGTGGATCCAGGGCATTAGGAAAACACAGTAAAAGGAATCACACGATAGGGTTTGGCGAGCATGATCAAATTGATTTTGTGGTGGCTGAATCAGTCATTCGATGGGCATCTTGCACGCACATTCCAACTGCTCCCTCTCTTAGATTATCGCTGGTTTGCTAGCAGACCCGAACTACGTAGTAATGGTGACACGCAAGAGTGCAGTCGTGTGTGCTGGCATTTGGCGACACAAAATGAGACACCGTCGAGCTTGACGGCGACCTCGCTACAACCTGAGGAGTCCGAGAATTTTTTCGATTTGAGTGGGGAAGTTTGGATAACCATGTTTGGCTAGAGTGTGCTTATGCCTATTTAGCATTTGAGTGATGGTAGAAGTTCACTTGGATGATATGTAGATTGTAGTTACTAATGAAGAAGTTTGAGTGGATACGCGGACTCTTGAAGAGCTTATGTAAGTCTGTATAATTACATTAGATGGCTTTCTCTAACTGTGTACCTAGGTGATAAATTGAAGATTCCTTTTGAACTCTTTTTGGCTCAGAGCTTGATAGTGAGATGTCAAGCTATGTGAAACTTTGATAGATTTGTTGGCAGCTTACTACCGATATTCAAAAGATCTTGGTACTCGTGGTACACTCATGTCGGCCCAATTGGCTATTAGAAAATAATTAACTGCTCGTTACGAACCACATTAGATATTGATTCAATGATGGCTTTGGTGCTAAATGAATGGGGAATGAATTATTTCGGCTATCATAAAACGGGGTATCTTTGATTCTCTATCCACTTTAAGCAAAGTGATAAATTAAAGAATTAAGACAAGACAGCTTCGGCGATAAATTGAAGAGTCCTTTTGAACTCTTTTTGGTTCATAGCTTGAAAGTGTGATGTCAAGCTATGTGAAACATGAACAGGTTTTCTAGTGGCTTACGACAGGCGTACAGAAGATCTTAGTGCTCGTGATACGCTCATGTCGGCCCAACTGGATACTAGAAAATAATTCATTGCTTGTCACACACCACATCAGATGTTGACTTGATGATGTGTTCGATGATAAATGAATAGGGAATGAATTATTATGATTATGATAAAATGGGATATTTTTAATTTTCCATTAGCATACTACTGACATTCAGAAGATCTTAGTGCTAGTGATACGCTCATGTCGGCCCAATTGGCTATCAGAAAATAATTCATTGCTCATCACATGCCACATCAAGTGTCGACTCGACTATGGCTTCAGTGCTAAATGAACGGGTAATGAATTGTTATGATTATGACAAAAACGAGGTATCTCTTATTCTCTGTCCACTTTAAGCACAATGATAAATTAAAGAATTAAGACAAGACAGTTTAGGCGATAAATTCAAGAGTCTTTTTGAACTCTTTCTGGTTCAAGGCTTGACAGTGAGATGTCAAGCCACATGAAACTTTAATAGGTTTTGTGGCGGCTTACTACCGACATTCACAAGATCTTAGTGCTCATGATATGCTCATGTCGGCCCAATTGGCTATCAGAAAATAATTCATTGCTCATCACATGCCACATCAAGTGTCGACTCGACTATGGCTTCAGTGCTAAATGAACGGGTAATGAATTGTTATGATTATGACAAAAACGAGGTATCTCTTATTCTCTGTCCACTTTAAGCACAATGATAAATTAAAGAATTAAGACAAGACAGTTTAGGCAATAAATTCAAGAGTCTTTTTGAACTCTTTTTGGTTCAAGGCTTGACAGTGAGATGTCAAGCCACGTGAAACTTTAATAGGTTTTGTGGCGGCTTACTACCGACATTCACAAGATCTTAGTGCTCATGATACGCTCATGTCGGCCCAATTGGCTATTAGGAAATAATTAATTGCTCGTCACATGCCACATTAGATGTTGACTCGATGATGGCTTTGGTGCTAAATGAACAAGGAATGATATGACTATGACAAAACGGGATATTTTTGATGTTCAATCAGCATATTACCGACATTCAGAAGATCTTAGTGTTGGTAATACACACGTCAACCTAATTGGCTATTAGAAAATAATTCATTGCTCGTCATATGCCACATCAAGTGTTGACTCAATGATGGGTTTAGTGCTAAATGAATGGGTAATGAATTGTTATGATTATGACAAAAATGGGGTATCTCTAATTTTCCAACCATTTATTACCGATATTAAGAAGATTTTAGTGTTGGTGATACGCTCATGTCGGCCTAATTGGCTATTAAAAAATAATTCACTACTCGTCACACGCTACATCAAGTCTTGTCTCGATGATGACTTTAGTGCTAAATGGACAGGGAGTGAATCGTCGCGACTATAACAAAACGAGGTATTTCTAATTGTTTGGTCCCATTTGGTTCAACTTTCACAAGAGGCTTTGCAGACAAGTGTTTTTGAGACTCTCTTGGCCAAATGCGAGCATTTTGAATACTTAAAGCCTAATGTAGGTAGGGACTTACTTTGGGTTTTCAGCATTTTAAAAATGCAAATCCATTGTCCATCCATCAATGTTCATCTTCTTCCCTGTTCATCCATGACTATTCATTGCCCAAGAGTGAGGCTTCTCCGGTGACCACCCCTGCCGCCTAGGGTCGTCGAGGACGACCATTGCCTGGGGTGACATGACCCACAACTTAGGTGATCTCCAGCGACATCGCCTAATTCACACGACCTTAGGCTACCTTGAGCGACCTCAAGGGAGGTTCTCTAGTGGCCAAATCTGGCTGTCGGTGGTTGGCCAGTGACTGACCTTCATGGGATTTCATTTTTAAACTTAAAAAAAATTAGCAAAAACCTTTTATATATGTGGATTTTATCAAATGGCATTTACACCAAAATTATTTTCTAATACTTTTTAAAGTTACAATTTATCAAACATTATAATAATTTGAAAAACTCATTTACCCCAAAAATGTTTGTATTTTTCCAAAGCCATTTTTTCAAAATTGAACCAAATGGGCCCTTATCTACTTTAAACATAGTGATTAAAATAGATTAGAGGATTAGGATGAGACCATTGCCTGGGGTGACGTGACCCATGACTTAGGTGATCTCCAGTGACATCGCCTGATTCACACGACCTTAGGCTACCTTGAGAGACCTCAAGGGAGGTTCTCTGGTGGCCAGATCTCGCTGTTGGCGGTTGGCCAGTGACCGACCTTCATGAGATTTCATTTTTAAACTTAAAAAAATTAGCAAAAACCTTTTATATATGTGGATTTTATCAAATGGCATTTACACCAAAATTATTTTCTAATACTTTTTAAAGTTACAATTTATCAAACATTATAACAATTTGAAAAACTCATTTACCCCAAAAATGTTTATATTTTTCCAAAGCCATTCTTTCAAAATCGAACCAAATGGACCTTATCTACTTTAAACATAGTGATTAAAATAGATTAGAGGATTAGGATGAGACCACTTTTGACTACAGAAGTTACAGCAAGTGCGACAAAATTCATTAATCCAGTAACCCCTAAAAATGCGTTTGCCGGGAGTCGAACCCGGGTCTATTGCTTGGAAGGCAATTATCCTAACCGTTGGACTACAAACGCGATTTGGTAGAGGCCGCCCAATTTGTATATATGTTTCTTATTTAAAGTACTCTGCATCCCTCACTCAAAAAAAAAAATTGATTATAAGTATTATTAAAACACTTTTCTTCAATTTAGTATGATTCGCCATTTGAGATCGTGTTATTGAGAATTAACTATGCCTCATTTCTATAAAAAGAAATTTAAGCAACAATAGCCATAACATGATTTGTAAATAAAGCTTGATGAAGAATTATAACCTAAGAGACTTGAGTCGTTGGAAAAATAATTATCTATTTGAGTAAGCTATAATTGAAAACTTCTTGATCATTGACAATTGACTCTCACTATTTGCTAATTTTAGCCAATTATTCTCGATACACAGGAGATGAGATTTCAAGAATCATTTGTAAAATAAAAAATCGCATTTCGATAGTGAAACATGTAATTTAAAAAAAAAAAAAGAAATATCTCATTGCATTACATGACGTTTATATTGAGGTGTTAGAACTAAACTCGAAAATTGAACTAAAACCTAATTCAAATGGAAACATAATTTCAGGCATTTTATATTTGGTTTCGGTTATAATGAAAAATTAACATTTTCAATTCTTGTTTGGTTAACTAATCAAACTGAAAGTCACCTCTTTTCTTTGATTTGGATTATATTCAATTTGACTCATAAAAGTTGATTTGGATTATATTCGATTTGCCTCATAAAAGTACACCAAAATGAATTGTCACCTCGTTTCTTTGATTTGGATTATATTTGATTTGAATCATAAATGTGCACCGAAACGATTCAATTCGGATTAACTGAAAATTCAAACTGAATCAACCCGTTGACGCTTCTAATTTGCATATTGTCCAAACAAGTGCTATTTTCAAGGGACCAAAGGCGAAGGATTTAAAAAAAAAAAAAAAAAAAAAGCGAAGGAAAAAGAAAAAGAAAACAACCCATAATTTCAAAGTTGCTCCCCTCCTTGTGAAGGAAAACTTAGTTCGAAATTTTCCACTCAAATTTTCATTCTATCCACTTCCCAAATATAGCAAAGTAAAAGCCAATAAAACCCACTTGACCAAGAAACTCCTCTAAAATCTACTCCCTTTCATGGCGAACGGATGCTATTCCTGCTCTCCTTTACATAATAATAATAATAATAATAATAATAATAATAACTTTCTTGCCCAAAGATAGCCATTCCTTACACACATTTCGACCCAATCCTAAAGGAAAAATGCCAAAACTTAACAGGAATAGAATTACTTCAAAGTAATTTACCGATTGTTGGGATGTCCAATAGAATTACCTCCTAATTATGCGCTGTTGATACCTAAATTTCTCCTCGGACAACCACAAGCATGGCTACTGATAATGATAACTTCGCACTAAAAAAATTGGCTCTACTTGCTATTTGATGCTAAAAGAGTCGACAGCACAGTCTCAATGTGCAATAATTGCAAGTTTCAGGGGTCAAAATGAAAGGAACTGAGAACAGGGGGGACATTATGCAACTTTCCCGAGTAAATCAAAATATATATTGGTACATGCGGTAGATGTCACGAAGTAGGGGCGTATTCTTGGATTGCCGTCGCCAATTTATTGCGATCCTCTTGTGTCTTAGTCCTGATCAAGAAGGTGCGCGCCTCAACTTTTTCGTTGCTGCCTCCATCATCCTACAAACACAAATGGCAAACTGATGTGAACTACGCCAGATGATGTTCACCAGCACACTGAAACAATAATTAGAAAAAATTGGCCGGCATCACTGGAAATTTGAAGACTCATTTCTGTAACTATCCAAGATAGGAGGTGCAAAATAGACTATCAAGGGTTGTCCTATAACCAAGAATTATGCAGAACTCGAGACTGTTCATGTATGCAACAGGAAAAGTGTAGTACTGCAGTATGGAATATTGCAACGATTGAATTCTTTTGAGAGTTTGTCTTGATGCCCGGGTATATCAAAGCATTAAGTAACACCTTTCCCACCTGCAGTAAACAAGAAAAGATTTAAAAAATCCACAACAAGTACAGGAGATCATGATGCATATGGTCAAGCGATACTCGGCACGGGCATTCCGCAATATCATTTCAGACAGCTTAGAAAACAAAACACGTGAGAAGTGAAAACACCTACGTCATTCCGAACCACGATTGTTGGTTTTGATTCTTTTGTTCCCTTGCTTACGCCTTCTTTGCATTTGATGGAAAGCTGCCCTGCACCTTTATCTTTCCATGCATCCTTATCAGCAGGATCGGTGGACTAGACATGTCAAGAGCAAGCATTATTAATATTTATGAGAACACGTCCCAAGTTTTAGGCATGCACTCATATCATGAAATCAGCTATGCTAATCAAATCTGGCCAAGGTTATCCATTATGCATAGATTTTGTTAGATATGCCAAGACTTGAGGAACCGTTTCAGCATTTACTGGCATAATACATTTGTTGGTAGAGTGGAACTTGTTTTCAACTCCAATTTGCATTCAGAGGTAGCACTGCTATAGTGAAAGTGAATAAAAGTGAGGAAGTTGTACAAAATTCCCAAGTAGTCAGTCATAAAAAATTACAGTTGAAGCATGACACTTCTGATGAAGCATGACACTTCTGATGAAATCGGCCCCATCAAATTCTACTGCCACATGTGTAAAGTGATCAGGGGACAGAACCAGCGATCCAAGCTTGCATTGCTTGTCAGTGCTCAGCATTATGCAGAGCATATAGTTTGGGTATTGATACATCCGTCAAATCACTTACCTGTCACCCGTATCAGTGATTGCAACACTTAAATGAGACAATTTCCAGGTGGTAAAGTCAAGAGTCACAGTTCATCAGCCGATTACTAATCTGAAAGTTTAAGCACAAACCAGCACTGCTAAGCAAGTTTACCTATTTATCTAAAGACTAGTCCCTTTTCTTTTTTCTTTTTTTTGCACAACATGAGCTTAGTCAAATGCTATAATTCATTCTGACCATATTTTTCTTGTAGCATAAAGTATCTTGGCCGACTTAAAAGACATCCATAAAAGAAAATGCACTGGAGATTCCAACAGCAAAACTACAGAGTTGTGTTCTTAGCAGGAAAATATAAAGCCATCTATCTAACCAAAGTAGGATGAAATTTGTCAGTGTTCAATCCGTCACAAAGTCAGAGGGAACAAACCAAGACCTATTCAAGTAAGAGATGATCACACTGCTCTCAATAGACACTTGTCATAAATGGCTACAGCCATCCCAAGGCAAGGCCAAAAGCCAAAAACACAAACAAATGAGTAATCAATAAGCACCATGAATAGAAGATGATCCAAAATGAAGTGGTTCCATGCAATGAATTAATATCAAATAGCTTTAAGCAGACACCCACCTTTACATAAAGCTTGCACTTAACTTCATGGACAACCACGATACCCTTTTCCTCTGATTTTTTCACAGATGGGCTGCTAGGCTGCTCCAACTCATCTTCTGTTGACAAGGAGAAATAACAACATCAATCGCATTTTAATTATGTGCAATACATGATAAAGATTGTCTAGTTCTACTTGGTATGGATATGCTTCTAAGTTTCTAACTCTATGGGCCCTGTCACACTAAGCAAGCATACTAAAAGAATCTGTTTTATCATCAAAGATGAACATAAAACTTATATACATAAACCAATACTACCATTCACAATACCAATTCTAGGAAATTCTAACTTAAGAGTTAGTTTTTTACGAACTAAGCCATCTTAAACTAAGTACAGCATCAGAACTCGTGTTACCATGCTATGGGACAATTTAGCACATTTCTGAATAACCTATGAGAATTTGCAAATAAAGTTAAGATTTTTCTTACCACCATCTTTATCATTAGCAGCATCAGCATTTGCAGGAGTAGAACTTTGGAATCCTGATGTAAATAAAAAACCAAGGATGAATATATCAATGTCCTTACAAGAGAAAAATAAGGACGTACAGTTAAGTTAAATCCTAAAGTTTGTTCCTACATCTAAAATTTCCTTAGCACCATATTAGCATGGTTAGTCCCAAATATAGCCTTCCTCTGAAGTTGGGGGATGCAATGCACCTTGCATTCCGAAGACCATATCAGATGGAGTATATTGCCAAGTATTGTTGAAGAAACCATCAAATGTTTTGAGATCATTGTAACCGGAATTTCTCTTAGTCATTAGATTCTAGAAGATGGAAAATTGAATTTCTCTTAGTCATTAGATTCTAGAAGATGGAAAATTGTGTACATACTCCCCAAAATAACTGCCAAGATCAAGTGACATATCCAAAAGTGCGCGTACTAACATGTCCACAAACGACAGTACATACCAGACAAGGCTGGCGTCTGGCTGCTGGAGAATATCCCTGAGCTCCATGGGCTCACAAAACTCGTATTATTACTGGATGGAGTAAAGACAGGCTTCTCCTGAGATGGTTGTATCTTACTATCTTTAATTTCTGGTACTGGCTGCATTCTGGAGCTGAACAATCCAGTACTGGCTTGACTACTAGAAGATGCTCCAAAGCTCCATGGACTAGAAAAGCTTAAAGTTGTACTTGTTGGATTGGCATTCACCTTCTCCAAAGATGAATTAGCCATTTTGAATTTATCTTCAGATATCAGTTTCTTTTCAGCAGTATGAGGTCCTGCAGTAGACGAATTCTCCCCTTTTAAACGATTTGCTTTGAGCCAGTTGACAACATCACTGAATTTCTCCTACAACAACAGTATAGACCAACAAGTATCACAGCATGGTAAGGATTGATTTCATGGCCAGAACACATCATCAGCAGTTCTGCATCAAGATAAGTGACAAACTGCATTTTAACTAGAGAAAACAACTTAAACAAAGTTGACGAATCCATTGGTTGTCTTAACACAGTACATACTACTTCTCATTCTCCAGCCAGAGAAACACTTAAGATGAACCAGACGTCACAGAACCTGCATCTACGACCATGTGTGATGCATGCACAGAAAGAGATGTTCACATCGTGCAGCAAATAAACAAGTAAAGTATATTATGCTCAGAATACTTCAAGGGAATAAATCTCCCTTCTGATCATCTTTTTTCTAACATAATGATTAGTTTACAAAAGCAAGCATGGGGCCAAAATGCATCTAGTTGGCATGGGGCCAATAATATATTCATTGAAATGACCAAGGTAGATCCAAGCATGTTGACACAACTTGCTTTATGGAAATCTCAGAGGGCGTAATTAGATAATAAACACTCTCTCCAATTCGGGCCTATAACCAGAATCCCAAAAGCAGCCAGCTTTAAAGATAAAACATATCACTTATAGCGTAAGCAAGCATGTCTGAAAAGTCAACCCTTTGCAAAAGGATTAGAAGGAACACCATCTTGGATAAACTGATGACCAGCATTTGCCTACCCAATAAAAGACGAATTTAAGTACTGGAGTTGCAACTTTCAATTATTTCAATACACAATTCTGACAGTGGAAGCACCTAGATACCGCAGAAAAGCATTATAATTCATGCCAACATATTCTCCAAAAGATCCAAATTTACAGAGAAACTTCCATACAACTATTCAATGATAAAAAACACCAGTGGAATACAGATATTTGCTGATTTACCATAAACTAATGGCCAGGGCAAATGCTTCAAGGCTCAAGCACAACACCATATAGTAGTACTCCACATCTTCCCACAAAACATACTGATCTATCACCATACTGTAAAGTGAAGTGGGGAAATAGTACCGTTATGCTTGAAGCATGACTTAAGTAGTCGCGGACGCCATCTTCCCAAAGCTCATCGGGATGATTCTTCAACTGTGTTTGCACCCAACTATTCAGAACAAAAGGCATAAGCACAAAGTAAAGGTAAAATGCACTAAAGTCCCAAATTAAGAGGGGAAAACAATGTTATTCAGCAAAATAAAACATTAGAGATCCTCCATAGGGCATCTGCCACCCGGTCAATTGAAGAATAAGTCAGTCAGACTTATGTCTATGGAGAAACCAGAAATAATCAACACGGACCTTGCAAACTGGGTATTGAGAGCTCTCACGTGCTGTCGAGATGACTGAGCCCGGTGCATATCAAGCGGTGGCGTCACTGTGAACTGCTGCTGAGATGGTTCAGCCCTATGGTCATCGATAGTTGATCCAGCCATTACTCTTTTATTCCAAAACTGCATCGAATTAAAGAAGAACCAACACTAAGCAACAACCCCCATGTTTAAAAGTACATCTCCCCTTATACTCCACCTCACTTACTAAACTCCCTAGCACAATAATAACTCCCCAAATCACAACAGCACACCGCTTCCGTTTCTGGACTTACGAAGAGCAGATAATGCAGACAATTCTTCCGCGTTCCCGATAACACACTCAATTCTCAAATAAATTATCGTTCCATGTGGACAGCGAAAAAAGGCCTAAAGAGCTAAATCAGCTTTCATCCACGGCTCCCCGCTAACGTCCCGAATGCGCAAGCTCAAATCGGCCAGCTCAAGCTCAACTCCGGACAAAAACCGACGCAACGGCGGCACGATAACCGATTCCCGAACTACACGATACGAGCTCGAGCAACTTCATCCGCGAGCTCCCGGAGGAAACGAAAACCGAAACACCTCCAGAGCTGGACCCACGATTTGCTTTCCCCAACGAACTCGGGAACAGTAAAAAAAGCAGCGACTTTCCACCCCTAACACAGACGCAGCCAATGCAAACGCTCGACCGGCCGGTACCGCCGGCGAGCGTGACGCCAAAGCAGCAACGAATGAAAGACGGGACGAAGAGCTCGGAGCTGGGCCGAAGCAAAGTTAGGTTTTTTTTCCCTCGGTTCTTCTTCGGGGAGCCGAGAGGGGAACTCACCGCGGAGTCGGCGGCGTCGGGGTTGGAGGCCGACGGGGCGAGGCGCTTCCTGCTCATGATTCCGCCGCCGCGCCGGGAGGAGGAGATTATCGAGCGGGACGAGGTGGCGATCAATTAGGGTTCCGTTCGTCAAAAATTGCAGCAAATCTTGCGATTCCTCTCTGTTCACACCGGAAGTGAAATGAAGCACCCAGACAAGGGGAGAGAGAGTATACAAAAAAAGGAAAAAAAATTGCGCGCTGATCGTGGCCGTCGGATGAGGTGGTGAAGTTGAAATTCAATTGGGGCCGCGCGATCGGTTCGTCCTCGGCTGGGAAGGGGCCAAGCTCCGCCCGGGCCACGTGGGTGGCTCACTCTGTCCGAGCGCGGTGGGCCCGTCCCCGCGGGACCCGCCTCCGCCGCTTGTGGCGTCGTATCGGCCGCCCCCCGTGGACGACACTGTACACGTGTATTATACGAAGTAGAGATGATCGTGGGCCGGGCCCAGCCTACTCCCAGTCGATTGTGCTGGGCCGGACCCACCAGTCGTCGGGATGGGATGGGGATAGGCTCGGTCGATGTATTTTGACAAGGCGATCGGAAAAAAAGAATATTCTGAAAGTCCTAAATCTTTTCAGGAAATACCGATAACTGAAATCTCCGGTACAGTCTACATCAAAATAGGCACGTAGAACTAGACAAGAAATCACAGGATACCGTTATAATATTCAATGCCCTCAAAAGAAATTAGGTATGCGTTGTCCATCCGCCCTTTATGCATATTCCGAGTATTAAGTTTTGATATGGATTGTGAGTTCAATTAGCTCTCTGCTCAAGCTCAAACAAATTCGAAGGCTGAAAATGGAATTTCTTAAACTCGTCTATAAAAGAAATAAGAATGTACATCCACCTCTAATACGTGATAGAAGTTCATATAATTTATGTAGCCTTATATGTAAGGAATTAGTCGAGTCAAAAGGTTCAGATGCTATCCACAAAATATAAAAGAATCAACTTAAATTAGGACTATGTTATGGTACTTGCCATCCCAATAGGTAAAAGTCCGATTATGGACCAGCTCGTGTACTAGGGTTGGCCTTTGGCTTGGCCGGAAATGGCCTAGGTAGCACCCAGAAGTGGTAGTCTCTTGCCCATATCTCGCCAGGAAGGCTGGCGCGTACCAACATGTCAATGCCAATGGTCGACTTTTTGAAACACCCCATGTTTCTCCAAGGAACCACATGGGCGCTGAAGCAGAGAGCATTAATAAAGCAGTTTTCAGATGCAAATGACTTCGACAGACCACTAGCGAACCAGGCAACCGAATTGTCGGATAAAGGACAATTCTTGGTTCTCGCTGTGTTAGAGAAGCTTGGATCCGCGCTCATGGAATGGACTAGAAAGCCACTATAGTTTCGAAATTGGTTATCCTCCAAATGAGTGAGATCTTATATTGGCGAGGATTACGGACGTGAGCTAATTTGATACTCCAGCCTGTCATGATGTAACCAACCGGGACCAGGTGAAGCCCAAAGAATAATAATGCTACGAGAATGCTCAACTGATGCTTTGAAAAATTAAACATTAAATTTCCCAAGTGCCCAGGGTAAATCGATAACAAGAATCTTAACATGACTAAAGAGACATAATATCGTATTTGGGTGGGAAAATTAGCAAAAGTCGTTAAAGCGATTCCATGGATGTATCCGGATAGCACAACTAGAAAGAACTGCTGTAATCTCGATGAGGGTGGTATAAGAGGTGAACTTATTAAATTGACTTAAAAGGAATGCACAATCTGTTCAACAAGGCACCCAAATTATGTACATCATCGACAATGACACCGCCAGGAGAGAAAAATAAATGGACCCTCTTCATTCACAATTAGGAACATCCTAAAAGAGAGAGCATCCATGTGACAAAACACTGCTATATGAGTGCCCCCTTTGCTTTCTAGTACTAACCATTGCCTTTCTCGGCAGGATGCTGTAAAGATCTCTCTGCTTGGCGGATGCGTAATCACTGAGAAGCCTTTGAAACTACAGATCTATCGACAATGAATATGTCTAGGCAGCACTCTCTAGCTCTATCAGGTATATCTTTTTCTTACTTTAGCTGTGACATGTGACCTTGCAAGCTAAGGGAAAATAGAGTGAAAAGTTGGGAAAAGAACATAAAACAAGGGCAAGAGGAAAAGAACATGGTCCACCTTCAATCATACTAAAGGCCTTCCTTCTTCTTCAGCTTCCCCATTGTCAACAAGTCTGCTCTGTCCTCGGTGTGGAGATTTCTCATGCTTAGAACCAACATTTGCCATTGTACCCCTGGAAGGTTGTTTGTTTTCTGGCAACATCTTCAATATGATCCCCATGGCTATGAGCAGAAGCCCCGTTCCGTGTTGCTCCGTCAATGGCTTTGTAAATATCAAGTATGACAACAAGAGAGTGACAGCCTTCCTGGCAGTTGTTACCTGCATTTAGATCAACCAAAAGCATTAGCTGATCATTCAGATAAATGCACACTGCCATTTACGATCTTGCTAGAGTTTTCAGGAAACCCGTCTCTGGTGCAAACTCCAGAAAATTCCAACCATCCTTAGTCTTGTAACTGAGTAAAGCCGCATGGCTGTGGAAGTGGCAACCACAGAAGTACAAACTAACTAATCATTCTAACCCCACCAAAAAAAAAAAAAAAGCAAAAAAGTTAAATTGTAAGAAGTCCAAACTTTCTGAAATGAATGCGGTATAAGTATTTACCATTGCAGTAGTTGCAGCCCCGAAGATGGCTATGAGGGATAAAACAGAGACTTGTCCAACAAATGTGGCCATGGCTTCAAAAATTAACACCCCATACACGTATGGGTGCTGCAATTGGTTACAGACAACAAAGAGTGAGTCAAAATGAAAAAGCTGCAAATAATCAGCAAAATAAGTATTTAGGTGCAGTCAACATAGACAACACGTTAAAGACTAGAAGATAGCCAATCAAATTTACAACTTGTTCTCTTTCCAATATTATTTCTCCATTTTCTGTGGGCAAGTTGCGGATTTTCTGTCCCCTTCATCTATACTTAATAACATGCCAGAGGTGCGTCATCTCAATGCACAAGTTACTGGTCCCTTTTGAATATATCTATTGATGCTCTGGATCTCAAATAATTTAATACCACTCTTAGTGCTCAACCTATGTCTATCAAATAGCCTTACCGCACCAAGTCTGGGGAATGTATGATCAACATTAATATAATATAGAGTAGAATAGAATAGTCAACTGACAGGAAATTTTTTTAGCTGGTAGTTGGGCATAGTGAGCACGTTATGTCTGAGCTCAATGACTTAACAATACTTAAGCAAAATGCAAACAGAAAAGTTATAAAGATGGAATAGATAAATGATGCTAGATAAGATTTGTACTTTGTATAATGCGTAACAGAAAGAAAAAATTTTCCCCTCACCTGAGAACATGAATTCCAAGCCTTAAACAACTCCCCTGTAAGGATCATTGGTGGAACAAGGAAAGGCAAGCCGACTACCGTCGAACAGAATAACATCTCCATCTGCGAAAGAAGTAACACAACTCACGATGAGGAAACTAAACAATCTATTACCTCATAGCCAAGAAGCATCAAAAGGAAACTGATGATGTAACTCATCACCTGTGTTGTATCAGGATTCAAGGTAAATATTGCTTCTTGCAAATTTCCAAGAAATGAATCAAAGATTAAAGCTCCAGTGATCATCAAAACACCAATCATGCTGAAATTCGGAGAAGTCTGAGCATCTGCTAAGGTGAACATAATCAGACCAACTACTAGAAGCAGAGCTGATATATACTCGTGAGCTGGGTACTTTCTCCTCAAGCCAGGGATAAATGCTCCCATCACCATGACTGGCAAAACCTATTCATTGACAATAACAGGGGAAACAAGTATAAATCACTTAGAATTCCTACGTTTTTACCATAAAATTCAACTGAAAGCAGGAATATACTAACTAAAAAATCATCGCTTTGATAGAGGGCCGAGTATTGGCCAAGCTCAAGACCGAATACAAGGAAAGGTAGAGATGGCAATTTACCTTTGTGGATTTGAACATGATCTGGGCAGGATAATTGAGAAAAGCCAAAGATCCCTTGGTCAATCCATGAGAACCCATGAGCACAGCAGAGAGCTTCACATACGATTTCCATGGGTTCACCATTTGCTTGGTGGTGAAACCCTGAAAGTATATGAGTACCAGGTACACGAATCCTTGTATGAAGGTGAAATACCAACCATAGCTGAAAAACCAAAGAAAAATACAAGTCAATAACCCGTGAGGGGAAGAGCTTAAAGCCAGATTTGCAGAGCATGTGTAGCAGAGCACGAACCTGAATTGAAGCCGATTATACACGTATTCCTGCAAATAGGAGAACAGTAGAAGGTATGAAAGATATCCATGATGACATCATTCTTCGGTTCGAACTAAAAACTATCAAACTTGTCTCCGATTGAGTAAAAACTAAGCAAAAGAGATCAATAGAACAGTAATGTCTGAGTGAATCCTAAAGAACGTCCATGAAAACACGAACGCCGCACGTTTCGATTGGCTCTACCGCACTCCCAACGAGCCTATGGAAAAACATGCCATTCGCAATCCGCGCACAATTCAGAGAACTTATCGAACTGCAAAATTAAGACTCGAACATCATTTTCACGCTCGAAAGAGTCCTACCAACCAGACTCCTAACAATTCCGGCAAAAAAGCTAGTCGAACAATAAATAAATAAAAAAAGCCATTCGGAAACAGCCTCGACAAATCGACAAACGGCGCCGGGGATCACGACAAATCATCTAGGCGACGAACGAGTAAACGCACCTCGCAGACGCCGTTGACGAGGTAGCCGAAGAAGAACCCGGCCGAGCAGATGAGGAACTGCTGCCACCTGGGGCGATCGGAGAGCGAAATCCCGAACAGCGACCGCGCCTGATCCTCGCCCTTCATCTCCCTCCCCCGCCCTCTCTCGATTCCCTCGCCCCGAATCGATCACGCGCGAACCAAAGGGACGACAGCGGCGGAAGAATCGGCGTTGCTTGCTCGAACTCGCATGCACGCCGAAAGGGAGCCGGTCCACGCCGCGAAAAGACGGGAGCGAGCGATCGCTACCCGAGCAAGGAAAGTATCGCGAGCGAGAAAGACGCGTAAAGCGCGAGTCCCTCTTCCTCCTCCTGCTGCTCCTCCTCGCCGCCTTCTCACTCCGCCATCTCAGAGACGCTTTTGCGGTGATCTGCTTTTTGGGCGTTACGAATTCCTCTCGAGGGAGCACGAGAGAGGAAAATTCAAAGTCAAGAAAGAGCAAGAAAGTATAGAGAGAGAGAGAGAGAGAGGATTGGCGCTCGATGCATCAGCTTGGCAGTGAGGCGGGTTTATATGGAATTTCTCCGTTAGGAAAATTTTCGAAACTTTCCGTGAAAATCGCGATTTCCTCGCAGTAATTTTCTCGGGAAAAAAAATCCCGCGGTGTGGCAAGTAGCAGGTGGGGAAGCGTGTCGCAAGTAGCCAGCCAGCGACCAGCAGAAACGGCACGCCATTCGTCCAGCGATTCGGTAAATGACAAAAAACGACATTAGAAAACGAAATATAGTCAAATGCTTATTATTTGATATTAGCCTGTTTTACGTTTCTAAAATTCGGACCAGAAAATTCAAATATACAAATGAACCGATCGAAATTGAAGTGTATAATCTGATTTTTAAATCGGTTCGAGTACTTTCCATCCTGATATGCTTAATTTTATTCTCCGTGTATGCATAAGAAGACAATTCATAAATATAGATTTCGATAAAGAATCTGAAAACATTAATCATTCATACTTTTGGATCATGAAACAAGGTCAGTTGAGGGATTGGCGGAGGCCAGATTTGGGGTTAAACCTTGTATAAGCTTCCAATGTTTCATTAGAGAGACAGCTAAGATGGATCTTTCGTTCAAGCTTAACCCCACTCGAAGGGGATAAAATAGTGCAAATTGAATGATTGATGCCTAACTGATGTAGGCCAGTTTTTTTACTTATGACCAATTCAATGCAAGTTGATTTTCATAGATGTGCTCAATTATTCAGATTATACCCGTTGACTAAGTTATGTAGGGAAAATTGATCAATCGGTTTTGAATTTATTATGGATGCCGGTTTGGTCTTATTATTTTAATTTTACTAATTTAGTTCCTAACAATTATGTAATATTTCAATGTAGTCCTTGACGTGGCAATGCGCCTTATAAGATGGTTGACAATTCGCCTTATAAGATGGTTGACAATTGTTAGATCGACAAGTCAATAATTTCCGGCGAAAATTAGTCAGATAGACTACATTGCAATTTCACGCAAGGATTTGAGGCTGGTAAAATATAAAAATTTAAGACAAAATTGGCAATATGCACAATGTATTGAGGACTAATTGGGCGATTTTTTCAAGGTATGCATGATTTGGCCTTATTCGACTTAGATGTCATCGTGCGATGTCTTTCTCTTTTTCTATTTTCCTTTTTTTTTTGGTGAATAATATACTATTTGTTGAATAATTCCGGCATGTTACGCCTCCATGGCAATCGACTTAAGTCAACCAGCCAGAGCCAGGTCTTTTGTTTCCTTCATTTAAGATTTTATCCTTGGAATCTTTTTTGTCTCCTCTCCAAACTTTTAGTCTCTAAAATAGAACTTGGTGGTTAGGGCTGCCAGTTTGTTTTATGCATGGTTAAGATTATGCGACAATTGACAAAGACACAGATGTCTACACATGTTCGATGTGTGCGAGAATATTGAATGCATAATACTTTTTCTATAAGTCGTGTACATTGCTCATGCACACTATTACTAATTATATGCAATATTTTCATGCGCATGATTAGCAAAAATGATTAAGAAGACTTGCAGAGTCGGGTTTCTAGTAGATTGATCAATCCCATGCTCAAATAAATTATTTCAATGGACATTGTACCTTCTCCGTACAAATTATATAGGGAAAAATGAGGAGAAAAGATTGGCTAATTCTAGGTAAAACCTACTGATTTCAACATTGATTCGTAATCAAAAGTCCATAGAAGAAAGAGCAATTTATCCAAGTAACATATACACATGAAGAATTTAAAGTGGGTTAAGTAGATGAATATGGATTTTCATATGTTTGATTAAATATGAAAGTATTTAATTAGAGAATGAATCAGGTCATGTATGGTCGGTTATGAGTCACTAAATTCGTAGAGAGAGAGAGAGAGAGAGAGAGAGAGAGAGAGAGAGAGAGAGAGAGAGAGAGAGGATTCTTTAGGTGGAGATGGATTTTCAATGAGGTGGGTCATGTATGGATTGGGCATGAGTAAGTAAATTAGTGTAGTATATAAATGTGTCAATTTGAGTGGGACCATTTTTGACCAGCCCGAAATTTGACAGTCCTAATCCTTACTCATCAAGCCATAGCTCGCTCTAATGCCTTGTTTGGGAGAGAGAGAGAGAGAGGGAGAGACTGGGGGACAAATTGGGGCGGGCGAAGAAAAATTGTCACATTTTCCCTTCAATCTCTCCCTACACAAAAGTTCAAATCTCTAAAATAGAACTTTCTCTAAAATAGAACTTGGTGGTTAGGGCTGCCAGTTTATTTTATGCATGGTTAAGCTTATGTGACAGTTGACAAAGACACAGATGTCTACAAATGTTCGATATGTGTGAGAATATTGAACGCGTAATACTTTTTCTATAAGTCATGTACATTGCTCATGCACACTATTAATAACAATTTTTTCATGCGCGTGATTAACAAAAATGATTAAGAAGACTTGTATAGTCGAGTTTCTAGCAAATTGATCAATCCCATGCTCAAATATATTATTTTTGATGGACAACATACCTTCTCCATGCAAATATTATAGGGCAAAATGAGGAGAAAAGGTTGGCTAATTCTAGGTAAAACCTACCGATTTCAACATTGATTCGTAATCAAAAGTCCATAGAAGAAATAACAAATTTATCCAAGTAACATGTACACATGAAGAATTTGAAGTGGGTTAACTAGACGGATATGGATTTTCTTATGTTTGATTAAATATGAAAGTATTTAATTAATGAATCAGGTCATGTATGGATTGGGTATGAGTCACTAAATTTGTATATCATATAAATGAGTCGATTGAGAGAGAGAGAGAGAGAGAGAGAGGATTCTTTAGCCATCTTATAGTTCATATAGCAATTTATCCAAATAAACATATACAAATGAAGAGTTTAAAGTGGATTAGCTTGGTGGAGACGGATTTTCGATGAGCCGAGTTATGTATGGATTGGGTGTGAGTAAGTAAATTAGTGTCAATTTGAGTAGGACCATTTACGGTTAGCCCGAATCTGATCTCACCCACCATCTAACGGTCCTAATCCTTACTCGTCAGGCCATAGCTCGCTCTAATGCCTTTTTTGGGAGAGAGAGAGGGAGAGACGGCGACAGGGGATAAATCGGGGCGGGCAAAGAAAAATCGTCACATTTTCCCTTCAATCTCTTCCTACACAAAAGTATAAATATTCTTAAATTACTCACACCCATCTCTTGTTTCCTCCATTCCCTTCTCTCAATCAAAGCACCGTAAAAAAAAGAAAAACTGACTAAAAAGAAGAAGAAGGAGGAGGTTTGCATTGAAAGAGAACTTCAATTCACGAGGAGTGGGGGGGAGCCTCTGGGATCGTGGCTTGCACGGTGCGTTCGTGCGTTCCTCTTCAACTTGGTACTTGCTCTCTCGCTCGGGAGCGTCTCTTCTCTTCTTTTGTGGCCGTGCCTTTGTTCACGAGCCTTGGCAATTTTACACTCCACGTGCTCTCGCCAATCGCCCTTAATGCGGTGTCCCGTTGCTCCAAAACACATGCGCAAAATCATTCTGACTTTTCACTTTGGGCAAACACGGTATCCCGCCCAACGTGAGTTAGAGTGAAGGCGAAGCGATGGACGAATCGGGATATCTCAAAATCGAGCAGCAGTCGGAGATTTGGACGTGACCGAGGAGTGGGGTTCCAACCCATTCGTGAGTAAGTCTCGATCAACTTGGCCAATCCCCTGTCTCGCCTGATCATGTTATGTTTCGTGAATCTCTTCATCTAATACCATTTAACGAGTCCTTAGTTATCGGTGGACTCAATGGATTTCGGCACACGATTCTTCCATAACGGTCCCCCGACTTCTCCTTTATCAATATCGATTGCTCGAAGAATATTTGCGCATGTGTATTGATTACTAATTATGATCGAAGATGCTTTATCGCCCGACTTTGGATTGCCCCCGAAAGGAGCTAATCCGATCACAAGCGCTGTCTTCTCGTTGATTGATGCTGCACAAAAATGAGGAAATCCGATGGCTTTCGTGAATGCTTTATCGATTGGAAATCGTGATGTCCCATTCCATCTCTAAGAATTCACGGTCTATTGCCGGTTAAAGGCGAAAAGAGGATTCAAATCGAAAACTTTACCAAATCCTTGCTAAATTTACTGATTATATCATTTCCATCTATTATGGACAACTGTGTCAGGAAAAACTGAATTTAATTACTACACCATATTTAATCTCACGATTTGGCTCAGTTAATGATACAATGCTAGAATTTAATTGACGATGAAGTATGTGGAAACTACAACTATGCTATAGGAATTGAAAGATAATATGCTTTGTTTTGTTCGTTTTGAGGGGTCTTCTACAGTACACAAGCACTAAATAGTAATTGTAGGCTCCGTTCGTCCGTTTGTTTCGCGGAAAATAATTTAGGAAAACGTTTTCGCATTTTCCGATTTTCGTTTCATGGAAAATGAATTCTTAGGGAAAATGTTTTCCATCAAAGGAAAAAAGTCTTCTAAAGTAGGGGAAAATGTTTTCCACTTTTGAAAAGTGGAAAATATTTTCCTCACTTGATCTCTCCTATCTCACACTTTTACAAATCCCCATTTCTTCTTCTTCTTTTCTTTTTTTATTCGAATTATTTTTTAATTTTCTTTTTCTTTTTAATTCGATTATTTTTATTTTTAATTTTCTTTTTCTTTTCTTTGTTTCCCATTTTCTTCTTTTTTTTGCTAATCGTTGGACTAGGCGAACCTCAAGCTTGTCGATCTCAAACTCGTGCTCATTGATTTGGCGAGCCTTAAGCTTAACACTCGCGCTCACCAATATGGTGAACGGAAAATATTTTCCTTACCGAACACCGAAAAACATTTTCTGAAACATTTTCAGGTTTTAGCCGAACACCAGAAAATATTGTCATTTTCCTGGAAAATGACTTTTGGGAAAATATTTTTTGGAAATGACCTATTTTCCGCAAAACAAACGGACCTGTAGTTTAATCTAATATCCCATCAAACTCAAGGTGACTTGAAAGAGATCAATTGGAATTTGAAAAAAAAATCCAAAAAAAAGGCAAGGTGGATGTATTCAAGCGAAGATGTCGGCAATCTAGTCAACAAATGAATTAGAGACGAGTCAAAAAGTGCTATTACCTACATGATACCGAACGAAACGACAATCAATTTCCATATACTAGGTAAGCTCATGAAAAACATTATTATGTGCTATCTCGATAGGACTACGATTGTCGCAATGAACGACTATTCTTCTATTTGGACATTATTTCTTGAGTCTTTTATTATCATGGATTTAGTCCTAAATGAATTCAACACAATCTTCCATAATGATCTCCCATAAAGGCCTTGAAGAATTTTGTACATGTGGATTGATTCCTAATTATCTCTCTCTCAATTACCGAGATGACTATTATCAACCATGGAAAATGACTTATCACCCGACCGGCGTATGCCCCCAAAGAGCTAATCCCATCTCAAGCATTGTGTCCCCTCATCGATGTTGCACAAACTAAAATATCCGATGGCTTTCGCGAATGATTAGCCGCTTTTGCCTCGTTTATCAATTGAAATTTGTTATATTCGAATTCCATTTCTAAGAAATCCCAGTTCATGGTCAGTTAGGGAAAACAAAATCAAATGAAAAACCTACCTGTCGTATATTCCGGATCCATCGCATGTATTATCTAATCATCACAAAAGTTTTGCCCATTTAATACGAGTCAATCCATTCTATATATTATTATCAAACTATTCGTTCCATTAATAATGACGTTTTATTCATCACGGCAGACTAGATGTTCATTCTAAACACGCCAATTCATGTCACTTGAAAGTCTAAACGTGCAGGATCGTTTGTTCAACCCAGAAATTTCCTGTACCCCCGGTGAATTCTCAGCATATTTTACTCCATCGATCAAGAACGAGAACCTGATATTCTAGATGCATCGCCTGCATGCATGCTCGCAATGTCTTGCTGGGTAAGACTTGTACAAAAATCATGAGAGGAGAACGAGATCTATGTTCCATAAATTAACCATTAGGGTCGCACAATTTCCAAAAGTAGTACCCCCTCCGGAGACAATAACTGAAAGTGCCTTACACGGCCGTGCGATTTGGTCGGTAATGTTTTGGGCAAGGCTAAGAAAATATTACGTCTCGGTCTTTCGTTAGCACCTAGGTCAAAGCAACATGGGAATTTGCGATGAATGAATTAATAAAAAAAGGATGTAATGGCAAAAATATCTTAGGAGATTAAATATTAGGATATAAACACGTCTACCCAGCGTTGCTAACTTCTCACGAAAGCTTAATTTCTTATTTGTCGATCGCTAATTTCGAGATTAATCGTCCTAATCTCTCCTCCAACGAAATCTATATACTAGCAGCATCAATCTTGGGCATGAAGACCGGTGTTGTCTTTTCTTAAGAAAAAAGCTAGGTTTCTACACAAGGTGTAAAACCTTTCCAATCAAACAATGCTATGTGCAATGTATGGTTCTGTTATTTAGTATGCTGACCTTAGTATATATCTAAAGAATATCGGGATCCATGTGCAAAAAAGACGTGGTTAAGTCCTCTCTCTAATGAAAATTAATGTTTTGCGCTGCGAATTACATGGAAGTAGAAACTAATTTTTGAATTAAACAATATTGTATGGATGAGAGAGAGAGAGAGAGAGAGAGAGAGAGAGAGAGAGAGAGAGAGAGAGAGAGAGAGAGAGATTGATTGTAGACAACAACCTTAATAAGAAGGTAAATTTTACTTAACATAATCATTGGTGGGACTTTTAGAGAAATTTCATTAACTAATTATGCTAGCCTTTGTTACTTGGAGAAACAAATCTCAATTAAATCCTATTCCGAGTGATCGATAGAAAGATGATGTTGACTTTTCATCTACTAAGGGGACTAATCCCGAAGTCTTCACTGAAATCCTTTATTTAAATGCACCAAGATTCGTGTTTAAATTATAACGGAATAACCTTGAGAATGGCGCGGACATGTGCCTTACAATCGACATTGACCTGGGACATTGACCTTATCAGGTACATGTGGGTGGGGCTGGATTGGTCCATCGGCAAGAGCAATCCAACGAAAGGCTGCGGATGCAGAATGATAATGATTCATGGAATTTATGAGCGCTGAAAATGCGGTTGAGAAGCCGGTTGAGAAAGCGTACCAGGCACGGGTCTTCGTGATGATGGAAAGGGCTGTTCCCGATCTCAAAGAGCGTCGTCAAAAAATTCACTTTGCTGCGAATTGCGATGTGCAGTCGCGGACAAAGTTAAATTGAAAAGAGGGGTCCCCCTCCGCTTTCGAGATTCGTCCCTTCTTTCATCCGAGAGAAGAAAGGACACCTGGAGATGGCGAGATACGCCAATGGAATGAGGGGGTCACCGAGAGAGTACATCACAAAACATTGACTTCTCGCTTTGAGTGAGAAATGAAAAGACGAAGCGTGGGAAAACCTCCATTTAGCCGGAGTTGATGGATGGAGATTGAGACTATTTTTACAAAAAAACAAAAGACAAAAACAAAAAAATACAAAAACAAAAATAAAAGCGAAGAAGGATGACTTTTTTAGCTAGAGCCCAATCGGGTTGGGCCTGATTACACTTCAAGATTATGTGGACCGGGTGTAACTAGTCAGGCTCGTTAGCCGCCATGCTCATAATTAGATCTATCTCACCCCATCTCCAAAAAAAAACTAGAAAATTCGTTGTACAAGAGATTCTATTAACGTGCTCCCATGGTCACTTCTTAAATCATGTTGAATAAGGAATAACAAAATAGTCATTACACCTAAGATGAGAGAGTAGGTGCACTGAAAACTAAAGCTAAATCCATGCTTAGAGAGACCAAAGTTTAAATGCAAACTAATCTAGGAAGAATTGTAAGTGAGCATAAGATATAAGGGAGGAAGGTTCAATTTCGAAAAATGAAGTATAGGTAAAATCAATTGACCAATCTGCTCGGCCGTTTAAATTTACAATTATACCCATTATGTCAGATCCTATTTCCCTAATGCATCTCAACAAAAAAACACGAGCATTCCATGTACTTCTTAAACCAAATTCTGATATTGAGATTCTCTTCGAATCCGCTCTTCATAACATAAAACATGCTCCAAACAAAAGAACGAAAGGAAGGGGAAGGAAAAGCAAAGGAGATCACTAAGGAAGCAAGCTTTAGGGCCTGTAAGAACAAGATGAGGACCATCAGGCCTTAAAGCTACAAGAAGTTGGTGAAGTAACTGTAGAGCCCAACCCAAAGTCCAAAATTGAACCCAGGAAGAAGAAATAAATAAAAATAAAGAAGATTACATATGTACAGTACATGTGAGATGGGGAATATTTATTGTAAAAGTTGTTAATTATTATATAAGAAAAGGTTATTTAATAAGCATCGTAACTATAACACGATGTTATTATTGACAGTCTTACACCGCCGCGTTAGTTATAAGATCTAGCAATTTTTCACGAATGAACTGCTTACCTTTTCGGTTTTCCTCCGTTGCCCGTTTACCGTTGAACTTCATTCCTCTTTGAGGCACCCACGTTGCATTCTCAGAAAATCATTTTTTATTTGACGAGTTTATGCCAAATCAGCTTTAATTAAAAAAAGGAAAAAAATTAAGAAAATCACCCACAGTCAACCATTTTTTTCACAATGTAAATTTTCATAAACTTTAATTTCACTTAACACATTTCTAATGACACGACAACAAAAAATATTTGCCACGTCTGCCAATTTCTATAGTACCCAGACATATAGAATGTCTGGTTTTGTCAAGACTGGTCTCTTCCTATCCTTGCTACGACAAATCTGTCAATTTGCTGCAAAATAATTCAAATATACAAATCCCGGAAATTGATTAAATACAAAAATCCAAGGAAAACCACACTATCTCGACTATTTTCTCGTCTCTCGCTTATAAGGAGTAGCTCCACAAACACACATCCGTATGATCGTTCTCCACCTCTTCCCAGTTCATGCGAAACCTCTCCGCCGCCGGCGGAGACAGCAGCGGCCCTTCCATCCACCGTTCCGAAGAGTCCAAATCCGAGCCAACCACTGCCTCTTCGTCCATGCAAAATGGGTTCTCCGGTGAGCTCAAACTGTTCATGACCGCGTCGCCGTCCTCGTAATCCTTCGCACTGATCTCTTCGCCGCCGCCGCCTGCCCCCTCGGCCTCCTCCACTTCCTCCCCTGCTTCCCCACTGCCGAACGCCCTCGCCGCCTCTGCCGCTGCTGCCTGTATCTCCGCCGCGTCCCTGGACTCTGGCACCCGGAGCCGCCATGCCGAGTCCGCGAAGTTGAGGCACGCGCCCCGCCCACGGAGCGCGAGCGCGGCCACGTCGTGGGCCCGGGCGGCCATCTCGGGGGTCGGGTACGTCCCGAGCCATATCCGGGTCTTCTTGTTGGGCTCCCGGAGCTCGCACACCCACTTGCCGTTGTTCCTGCGGCGGACCCCGCGGTACACGGGGTGGCGGGTCTCCTTGAACACCACCCGCCCGGCCCGCTTCTTCGGGTTGCTGGAGGCGAGCGCGATCTCCTCGTCGGATTGGGTGCGCCGCTGGGACGAGCCGGAGAAGGGAGGGGAGGACGGGCCAGCGGCGGCGGGATCCAAGAATCGCCCCCAAACGTCCATCAGAGAAGGGATCGAAAAAAGTTCAAGTTCGAAGCTCTTTTCGGGTCTCGGGTTTCGGCTTCGGCTTCGGCTTCTTTCGCTGGGTCGTTGAGCCGCCAAACGAGCGAGGGTAGAGAGTATTTATAGGTTTTGCGCGTGATTGAGGAATCGGCACGTGGCACGCACTGCACACGCACGCGGGATTGGGATATTTAGGAAATGCCAGGCTGGAGCCCACGGTTCTTCCAGCGGATAAACTACGATGCTCCCTTCATTCCGTGAGTGCTTAGCGGTTTAAAGCGCTTTGCTTAGCAATGAGTATGAGCGCAGCGCGAGCTCGGGGCATTTACCACGTGCTTTCCTAGTGGCGACGTGGCGAGGCACCCGCCAGAGACAACACGTGTGGTTTGCGCGTGTCGCGACCCAGCTGGGATCCTGACGAGAGGGACTGATTGATTGGTCGGACGGACCGCGCGAAAGTGACTCACTCGCTGTCCCCCGCTCGCGCTGGACCAATGAGGTGACGGTAAAAGATCGCATCCGTCTTTTCCCATCGGAAATATCACGTGGTTAATTATTTTTTTAATTCTGGGATTGTCGTTGCCGAAAGTTTTTGGAATTTATCGACTGATCAATTAAAAAACGTTTTACCCGCGTAATCGATATTTTTGTGGATTGGAATGTTCGTGAGACTTCGGTGAATAAATTTTAGAAAAAAAGTCAAAAAAAATCATAAACTATGACTACGGTGATATATGTGCCAAAAATATTTTTTTTTATGACATTGGGAACCCAACTATGCCTTGCCAATAAAATTTATTGTGATTACTAAATTCTCGTGAACTTCGCAATTGTAAACGGTTTATTACACTTCGATTCCAATTGCACAATATGCTAAAGTTAAGATTAGATATGCCATGAAATTAGTTGATCAAGTTGGTTACCGGAACTATGCCTTCGAACGAATGATGATTTTCCAACAATTAAATAGGACTCGGTTCATTTCATCTGGTGAATCAATCTTGATACCAACCATCATTCATATGCTAGTTTTGTACTTTCCTCATAGTTTTGCAATTAATTCATGCGACCGCTACCTAGACGTGGCATGGTGTCTAGAAAATTAGGTGTGTCATTGCGTCGAATAATCGATCAGGCTAGGTAAAAAATGATCTCAATTGCTATTTATACTTCTTTTATTTTGCCAAAAATAAATTGTTTAGATAATATTTTTCCAAAAATTATCACTTGCATAGCTTACAAAAATATATATGCATGAAATGGTATATGTAGCGAAACATTTTTGTTGGCTAATTATTCTAAATAATATAACTAATCATTTTTACAAAAATGTTTTTCAAAATATGAATTTTCTCTCATCCCAAAAAAGAAAAATATTATCCTTTTTTCACGCGCTCAAAAATATAATTTTTCTCACCCGGCATGTATTTCTTAATTAGGAAGGAAAGGCATTGACAAAAAAAAAAAAAAAAAATTAGGAAGGAAAGGCAAGTAATTAAAAAAAATGAAATCTCATCAGCTTTGGAAATTAAATGAGGCGGGGCCCCGAGTCCGTGCGATCTCCGTGGGCAGAGTGCGTGAGTACCAGAATTCGGTTGGGCCAGTTGGAGGAAGGGAGTGACGTCAGCTCCCTGTACCGTCTGACGTGCACTGCGTGGGGGCGCGAGGACGGAACAGAAGTGTGAAGTGTGAAGTGGGAACGGAGCTCCGAGAGCCCAGAGAGAGAGACGGAGCCCCGGAACCGTCAAGCCGGGTGGACTGCGGTTGCTTAGCAGCGTTGACTGCGCGTGTACGGCGGCACTGCCGGGCAGTAACCGCCACGCCCACGGGGGTTTTGGTCGCGGGGGGCCCTTAGAATTTGAGCAGAGACCATCGACTTTGCTTGCTGGGCCGGCTAAAGAGACACGGCTTTGAAAGTGGGAGTGTTTCATTTCTTTTTTCACGTTTTGCCGGTTCCGGGTCCGCGCGGGAGACCTAGCGGAAAAAAGCATTGTCAAATGTGTCTCCCAAAGGTTCCTCAAGGTCTGGATTCCATGTCCATTTCTTTTATTTTTCTTTTCACTTTTTAGGGTCCGTTCATTTCGCGAAAAATATCATATTTCCGAAAAATATTTTTCTAAAAGTTATATTTTGATGTTTAATTGAAAACTAAACTTCAGTGGAAAATATTTTCCACTATTCGTTAGCTAATATTTTTAATTGACCAAAAACTATTTTTATTTTTAAATTTTTTTAAAAAAAATGAAATTTTAATTATTTGTATTTTTAAAAATCGAAATTTTTATTATTTCTTTTTTTTTTTTTTCCTTTTTCTTTTCCTTCCTCCTCCTTCCTCCGTCGCCGCATGCTTGACGATGGCAAGCTTGAGGCTCACCGATCTCGCTCGAGCCCCGCTTAGCTCACCAAATCTAGCGATGGAGCTCGGGCTCGCTTGGATCGAGCCCGAGCTCTATCGCCGGATCCGGCGAGCTCGTGGCTTGCCGTGAGCCCAACGAAACCTCGGCAAGCTTGTGCGAGGCCCGAGCCCTACCCAGCTCGCCGGATCCGGCGGCGGAGCTCGGGCTTGCCTACATTAGAGCCCGAGCTTCGTCGCTAGATCCGGCGAGCTCACGGCTTGCCAGAGCTCAGCGAACCTCTGGCGAGGCCCGAGCTTCGCCCCAGGCCAGCGGGGCCCTGCCTCGTCAGCCTAGGGCGAGGCTCGAGCTGCCTAGCGGCTGGTCGCTAGTCGTTGCCGTGGCCAGCGACCGGCCACCAAGGAAGAAGATGAAATGGAAAAAAAAGAAAAGGAAAAAAAATTAAAACTTGATTTAAAAAAAACAAAAAAGAAAAAGAAAGCATAAATGAAAAGAAACAAGGTCAAAGAAGTTATGGAAAATGTTTTCCTCTTCTCAAAAGAGGAAATCATTTTCCACAATCTTACAAGGAGATTTTCCATTGACCGGAAAACATTTTTTTTGACTATCTATTTTCCGCCATCCGAACACCGGAAATTTCGAAAAATATTTTCCCGGAAGTTGTTTTCCACGAAACGAACGGACCACATAATTTTTACTTTTTTTCGTCAATTCTTGCGTTCGGTAAAGTTTTTAGAGATCCCGGAAGCAGAGATCGTTGATGCCTAGGCCGATGGATCTCGCTTCCATCTCCGTGATTTTTCTATTCCTTGGTTATCTGTCCGGGTGCTTAGTGAAGGGGGAAGTTACGTAATATGCTGGATGGACACATTGCAGACTTATTTCCTAATTGCTTAAACTTTTGAGGGGAGCTAGATCTATTTAAGAAAAGTTCAGAGGTTCCTTTTGGCCATTTTTTTTTTTAAATTTAGGCTCCATTTGTTCATTTGACCAAAAATGAACTTTGTTGGAAATTATTTTCAAAGGAGCTTAGTTTTAATGAAATTGATTGTCCCATGTTTGGCTGCATTTTGCAAATTGTACAACATCGACCTAACATCCAAGGATCGATAACCTCCCACAATGATGACTCCTTGACAATGTAACTAGGAGGACCATCAAAACCTCTAAGGGGTCCTAATCAGTCACCATTGAAGATCACATACCGGGTTACGTATTGATGGGTAATCCACTCAACAAGTCGTACGTCAATCCATACTATAGTAGTACATTTGATATACGTAAAAACCATAGTACACAACACAACCTCCTCATACTCATACTCTATATGTGCCAGGGCTCCAAAAAGTAGCGGTGGCGGAAGAGTCATTTTACGTGTCTGAAAAATAAAGAAATGAACCGAAACCTAGTAAGTGATATCTCTAAGTCTAAAGTAGGAGTTCACCTCCGCACCTGCCATAGCATAATAATCACAAACATTCGAGGCAATATGGTCAATGCATAAGCATACGCCTTACCTTTTTTGCAAACACCTTACACGAATGCATGGTTGTGACGATCCCAGCACATCATGGTTACTGTAGAACTACTATCGCCAATATCTTCTTCGTTTTAATTTTCTAAAGCATGCAGAAGCGTGAGGGACTAAAGAAAATTCTGGGGTATACGCGATTTTCTACAAATAGGGCAACTTCATTTCTTATTTATTTATACATATATATCAGATGACAGGTGGGGTGCTCTGGGAAAGTACAAAAGGTCAGTACTAAATTGACTATACTGGACTCTAGGTCAGTTACTCCTCCCCACCTAATTGTACAAGTGTCGCCTAATAGTGGCCCTTGATGTCATCAAAATCTTCCGAACTCCAAAAATTTTGTCCCTTCTTACCTCCTTCCTATGTTGCTAGGCTGTCTCCGCTTCCTAACCCTTTAGAGGACAATGGGAGTGGTGGACCCATCGTACGTTCATTAACGCAAGTATACATCCCGACAAACTCAAGAGTAACCAGTCTCATCAGGGGTCCTACATCAATGACCATATTCGACTTGATTCGAAAGAAGATAGTATTCGGAAAATCGGGGTCTGCGAACCTATCCTCCTCCCAAGTGAAGTCCACCAGCACCTCAGAGCGAAGCATCGGGGAGGCAAGTGGGATTGACATTCTAATGATATGAAAAGATGAAGTCAACAACTAGTGAGTCACAACTGAGCAAGTACAAGGTCCACTGGGCATCTCGCACCATACAAATCGATCATCATATGACAAAGAAAGTCTCAATAGAAAGTTTCGTAAATCACATGCACAACAGCTTACTTGAGAACCTTTTCAAATTACAGATTGATCAATATGAGTCATAAATTTTCCCAACAAATGACCAATAGTTCGATTCAGAAATACCAAAATCACAATCAATATATTTTCATGCTGCCATCATCTTCCAGGGAACCCTGTTACCCCTCGGGTATCTTGCACCCATCCGGCATTGTGAGGCATTTGGGGGAACCGTGTTACACCCCCCAGGCATTTGGAGGAACCCAGTTACCCCTCTAGGAATCCTTACTACAACCTGAGGCATCGTCGTCCTAAGGACCGACGGCATTCTCAGTCACACATTCACACTATGATGCATCAATTTTATAATTCAATCAAAAGTACATTAACACCATTACCATTCAAAGATTCAAGCATGCATCTAATGGATCATCATTCGTTTTCATTCCTTAGACTAATACAAACTCATCCATATAGATATTAAGTGAACCGTGGGGAAGGTCCCACATTCTAGGCCTAAACTAGCCTCATAAGGCGTCCCCCATGTCTTTAGAGTTGATGGCTATTGTCTAGGCAATCGGTCTTCAAAAATTATGAAACTTTAGTATGAGGTGGATAAGACCTAAATGAACATCTTTTGTGAAGAACTTGAAATCTGGTTCAGTTCATACAGTTCTGAATAATTTCTGCAAGCCGGGCTCAAAACAATCAAAATCTCCAGAACAAAATTGAGTAGAAAAATAAATATTTCACTGATCAAATGAGACCGAAAATTTATGAAAATTTAATATGATGTTCTCTACAACTTTTGTGAAGAACATATTTTATAATTCTGGATCGAGAAATCTGTAGAAAATGAAAAGTAGAAAGAGGTTGGTCCAGCAACCCAAAAACAGATTTGGAATTCTGAAGTTTTTCAAATATGTTTTTGTCATATGAATTCCAAGAATTCTAAAATTAAAGTATGTTGTAGAAAAGTCAATAAGGGACAACTCTCGTGATGAACACCCCGTGAAATTTTCACCACATAAGTCGGTACAAAATTAGCAAATTTCTGGGTTGGGCTAGAACCGAACCCGCCCTCAGCCCAATCATGGCTTTCCTTCAAAGTTTTTGCCGTTCCGGCCCTTGCACGTACCATATATCAACTATCCATGCCTCTATGACTTAACCACGAGCTCGACTATTTTAAACTCGATAACGTAGCTATGTAACATAATCAAAATTTCTGATTAAACGAATAATGTAGTCAAAATTTCGATTTAACGAAAATCTCAACAATGTTCTTGGATTTCTACGAAATTATTCTTGTCGCACGATAAACAATTAATATAGAATAGAATGGAGGACACCCACTTGTCTCGGGTTCTCGTGTACGACGGTCTTGAGTCGACGGAGATGGCTTGTTGCTGGCCCGATGTTCTTCTAAGGGCGAGCAATGAAGACATTGAAGCTGTTTGTGTCTTCCGCTGCTGGTTTGTTGGCAGCAACTAGCGTGAGAGAATAAAGTGAGGAGGGGGGCGTAGGGACTTTGGCGGTGGACTAAAAATGAAGAGGAGTGGCATGTGTTCCCCAGTAAAAAGCAGCCCCCCCTCTCTCATTCATTCGCTGCCCCTTCCACCGCCATAGTCCCTATCTTGTGCAGCAACAATTGTTGACTATTTATCCCATCCCTTGGCTAGTTGGATCCTTATCCCTTTTGTAGCAAATGTGACGGTGAGGGGATGGTTCAAGAATCCTCAAATGATGGAGGATAATTTAGAAGTTTTCATCGGCAATAATGGGGAAAAATTCAAGATCGTTGATGTAAAGGGCGTGGCGGCTTGGTGATGTAGACGCATCCTCGGATGAAGTGGAAATGGGGTCACTCGTTGACGACACCACGAGGATGTGAATGGTGTAGTCCGACGGCGAGCCTGCTAACGTAGCGTGGACCGTCAAACATTTAGGGCTTGCTATTTGTCGAGTGAAAATCCGAATGTCATAGTAGTATTATCCATTCAATGCATGCATATGTTATATAGCCTTTTTGGTATCATTTGATACTTTATCAACATGCATATATGTTCTGCACCTCCCAAACACTCTCAAAGTATCCTAATACTTGGGGTATCTCAACTTCGAGACATCCCACAACATCCACTCACGGGGCATCCTGCCATACTCATAAATAATCTTAAATGTGGGGCATTTCGAAACACTCTCTAAGACATCTCGACACATGAGGCAACATGGCCACCCTCATGTGGACAATGATACTTTTCCTTTTCAATATTCAATGTTATTATGCAACATTAATGCACATGAAGATGATCAACATTAGCATTCAATGCACTATATCGTTTCACTTAACCATCACCGATTTAACATATTCCATATTAACATTCCATACATATTTTCCCTAAATAAATGGATAAGTAATTGTTAAATAATGATGCTAAAAAAATTGAATGACTAAGATATCCATAAAACAAAAAGCATGAGAAAATAATTTTAAAAAAATATATTAATTTTTATTATTTTTATTATTGATAACTTTCTTGATCAGGTAAACCACTATAATCGGTAATTGGTAACTGCTATTCTCGGTAACTGGCCATAATTGGTAATTGGTAACTGCTATATTAGGTAACTTGTCATAATCGATAATTGGTAATTGCCATTTTTGATAACCCGTTGGAATTGGTAACTTCATAATTTTTTTGCTCTTTTTACACTCTTTATTCACCAAAATACCACCAATCATCAAAAGAATTAGCTCATACTTATTTATCAATACATAACTCAACATACCATAATCAAAATTCACACAAGTGAGAAACCCAACATGCTATCACCAATTTTTTCACACATGCTCATAAAACCCACTTAAAGTAAACACCCATTAAGCAACTAAGTCAAGTACTCATTAGAATAACCATTGGGGGTTTGCCCCAGTGGCCACTCTTCCAACTCGGAAGGGGGAGGTGGGGGGTTTAAATCCCCCACTTCTCAATGGGGATTGGGGTGGGGACGATTTCATTTTAGGAGTGGGTTTTGACTTCCACGCCCTGCAAGGAGGCAGGGCAAAAAAGTCTGAGAGTGAGTGTTAAAATAGGATTATAGTATAATCGACCAAAAAAAAAAAAGTACTCATTAGAATAACCTAACTTTGAACCTAGAGTTTTCACTTACCTCAATAATAGCTTGAGTAAGACAAAGCCTTAGTCCTTTTTTAAAGTAAAACGAAACCAAAATCAATGATTTTTGTCTTGAAAACAACAATTCCATTTATGAGGAGTAGAGGAAATAAATGAGTTTACCTCATTCAAACCTAGAAGCAAACTCAAGACTTAAATATAATAAGCACGTGAAATCTTTTGCTTTTACTCTTGAAATTGAAAGTGAAAGTTGAAATGAAAGAAGAGAGTGATTGGTGAAGTAATGAAATTGGGCATTATATTGGAAATTCTCTACCTCTTAATTTTATATACGACCATAACGAAAAATAAAAGAGGAGATGGGTTAACCATGATTAGAGAATTAAATGCTCATAGGTTGAAATCATTGAATCAAAGAGTAGAGAGGTTCCAATCAAAAGGGTTATGTGGCCCCTAAATGAATAGCGTAGGCACATGGCACATCCTCATAAGCCAAGAGAAGAGATATTTAGGAGAGATTTATTTCCTTTGGCCAAGTAAGTGTATGAGTCACCACTTGCACTAATGAACTAAAAATTAACATAGATTAAATATGCATGACATCAACAAAGCTAAGTTCAATGTTTCAACCTGCCGACGAAGGAAAGGAAATAAATATAGGGTTCAAGGTCTCACTTACAAATGGAAGAATGAGCCAAAAGATTAAATTTCCAAACTAGCCTTTACGGTTGGAACACTTAAGAATTAAGAGAATCAATATGTAAATAAGAAAATCAGTGTATGTTTTAAATATTGATAAATCCGAAAAATATATTGAACTTGTCAAAACGTTTAGCAAAAATTTCCAAACATAAGTTAATAATTTACTTTTGAACCTGTCAAAACATTTGGCAAAATTTTCCAAACATAAGTAAATAATTAACTTAGTAAATTTCTAACTCATCCTCAAACATAACAGTCATATTAATTGATCGCAACCAAATTCTTATGTATTAATAAATGTAGGAATTTTCTAGATGTCACACTAGACTTAGCCATGGGGGACCCGAACTCGACTGTTAGGGTCTCGAGCCCACGTGTAAGGGACTCAGGCCTACAAGCATGGGACTTTGGCACTCTTGTTGAAGACTTGAATATGAGCGCTAAGGACTTGGGCCTAACCTTAAGGGACCCAAGCTCAACTGCCTTGGGCCTCGAGCCTAGGTGTCGAGAACCCCAACTCGGGCATAACAGACTACACCTCAACCTATGAGGACTCAGACTTGACCATGATAGCTAGGGTTTCTTAGGCCAACTACTAGGAACCCAAGCATAGGCGCCAAGGACTTAGGCTTAGCATCGGTGGACGCAAGATTGAGCATCGGTAACTTGGACGTGGGGATTGATCCCAAGTACGGCCACTTGGAACTTGGGCACGGGCATTGGCGTCTCAGACCCAACCTCAAGAGAACCGGGTTTAGCCTCTTGTGGACCCAGGCCCAACTGCTATGGACTAGTCATTATCATCAGGGTCCCTAAGCCCAAGCGCCAAGGTCTAAAGTCCAAGCATCGAGGTCTAATTGTATATGGGAAGATTTTTAATTTTGAAAGAGGAAGTCAATTTTCTGAATTTAAGTTTAAATATTCTGTTGACTCATTTTCTAAAGCAACCTAAATACCTCCAAATGAGGAAAATGTTTTCTGATAGCATATTTTCCATGAAACAAATGGACTCTTAGAAATTCTTTTGTTTTATTTTCTCCAAAACCATGTAGAATACATGTGAATCCTATTTAAGATTTTCTGGGTCTATATTATATTTAGGTCTTGAGCAGTACAGTACTTAGGGTTTGACAATGACAAGTTTGGTCAAAAGAGTCAGTAGCACATCTTAAGTTGCATGTAGCCGTGACTATTTGGTCCTGGACGCATTAAAAAGGACGACCGCAGCAATTATTTATGTTATGGGTGGTACTAAAGGGGTCCAACATCCTTTCTCTCAAGTTAATGAGTAAATTCTAGAATGACAAAAAGCATTCAAATCAATGTTGAATCCCAAAGGTACAATAATGCTGAATTCAGGTAACTTTAGCAACGCAATTGACTATTCCAAGGTAATGACAGTGAATTCAATTACAATAATGACTCCTCTCGTCCTTGGCTAATTGAAGCTTAATTGAGGAAAAGTTTCATAACCAAGATTGCCCCATCATGCTCCTCCTTTTAAAAGATTCTCAGTCTTTTGACTGAAGGTGAGGAAAATAAAGGAAGATTGCTTTTCCCCAAGTTCAGAATGATTCTGCATGAGCCTCAATGATCGTGTATTCAAATTGGTCTTGGCGCTCGATTGACCTTCGGCAAAATTGATTGAATCAGTCAAATCTTTGTTGGTCAGTCAATCTTGCTCGCGGTTAATGCAGATGGAACTCATATGTTGACATGATCAGATTTAGAAACTTCTTGATATTGGCTAAATCGAGTAGGCCTTTTTCATCGTTCCCATAAAAAAGGGTACGGACAAAATTTGCTTTCTTTCAAAAATGTACTTTTAAGCTATGATAATGTTCTCTCCCTCCCTCCCTCCTTCCTTTTGCCCTAAAAAATCGTCTTTTTGTCTCTCGTGATTGGGGTTGTCCAAGAAATTTGGCGCACATGAATGAATAATGTGAGCCACTTGACTAGGGAGCAGATAGAATCAAGATGCTTGCTATCTTTCTTTTTCCTCACATACACATCAACGTGCAGGACAAGTTTCTATATCATCATCTTAACCACATCCGTATCTATATCATGTCCATAATTTTAGTTTGCAGTCTACTTAATGTACTGGATTTAGGCAGTTAAGGGTAGTTTAACGGCTAGTGCTATTCGGATTGTTCCAAGCTAGTCATAGGCGTAGGGGACCCATAATCTAACAGGGGTCTATTTTGCTGTATTAACACATCATGTGGTTGATGGCACACTCTTTTTTAAAGACATTGACATTTTACAAGTGAGCAACACGGTGGGATCGTGCAATAATTGATACTTTTAAATCAAAGTTTGAATCAATCAACATTTCTGGTTAGATCTATATTCACTCAAAAGTTTAAATTTTATGTGATATGAGACTTTTTTTTAGCATAACACACACGTACATCGTAATAGTCTCTCCTTTGATTTGGGTGTATTTTTGCATCAACATATCTTAGCTTGAATCCGTTGTGAATTTGTTGGTCATGGGATTCCTTCATTAAGATATTCACCAAACATCATAACATATTGGGGGTCCACCAATCCGTCATCAGCTGTGATAGCTATTGTTGGAGCATGCAATAGAAATCTAATGCTTTCCCTCAGTTGGACTCATATTCATTTAAAAATTTAAGTTTATAGTTAATGGCTAACTTGGATAGATTAACTACGCAAAACCACAAAAATTTCTCAATGTGGGACTTTTCTTTTAATACAACTTGCATGTGCATCTCAATACTACATAATTTTCTAAAAGCAACTGTAAGGCATACAACTGCAAGATCCTTGCCACGAACCTTAAAAATGAAAGCAAAAGTGCCTCTTTCAAAATAATCTAGTTTCTGTCTTAAATTTGAATAGTGCTAGCTAGAAATGCTAAGACCGATACACTATATATTGATTTATAAAGGAGTGTGATAGAGATTCCTCTTAGCTGCTTCCATTAACATATATAATCACATAAGTGTGTCAAATTCTTCTGTAAACTGACTCGGTATTATCTTAGTATAGCGAGCCGCTTAGTTGCAAAATGTGCATAGCAATAGCCTCCTGTCTAATAAGTGAACATTCGGTGAAATGGTTTATTTGTCTAGGAACAAAGAATATATACGTACATATTTACGTTTAATGCTCAATTATACTTGTATACTCATGCTAAACGAGGGGGAAACCAAATGAGCAATAATGATATGGATAATTGAGGGGGCCGGGGAGACATCTTCGGTGGTCCACTCGTCTGGTTTTGAACTTTTGAAACCCTCCTATCATCTTGCCCCTGAGGAGGGGCCCTGTAAGACCAGAGGGGAAAAAGTGTGTGTCTTTTCATCTTTTATAATTATCGTTTTTATATTATTAGTACCTTTTTGTATTTCTTTTTTTTTTTTTTTTTTTGAAATTCACATCACTTTCTTGTTTGTACAACTCAAAAAGAAAAAGAAAAAAAAATCGAAAGGAGATTCGATAGCATGCCCCACCAGCCGTAATGTATGCTCGCGTTCTCACATGACATCGATGGATGTTCTCCAACACTGAATTCACACAATCTGGTCACTTAAGGATTAGTTTATTTACCTTATCTGTTGGACGATAGAATTCGTTTCTTTATGAATGTTAGTCGTATAAAAGACGGGAAACCCTAGTTCTTATCATGTCAGAAGCTATATATATATATATATATACTGAAAATCGTTTTTTGTATTATTATAGGAGATAACTTTTGTGACGACTCCTAATATTTTCAAATAAAATTATACAAACGCAAACTTTGTCTGAATTTATCGACAAAAACACTTGAGCACACAAAGATATAACATCATAATTTAACACACTCAAGATAAAGATATATGCTGAAATTTTATCAACGATGCGAATTTGGAAATTATAATTAAGAAACATGTCGGAATATAATTGATAACACGAGTTTGGAAAATGAAAGTATAATGCAAGAAAAGTTAAGATTATTGAATGATAGTAAATTTGTTTGTTTGTGTGTAGTCTCCATTAAACAAACGATAGTATTTGTAATGGTTGTGTCATAATCGTCTTTGAGCAGTCCACCTGTACTTGTAGCCATGTTCCCTCATCTCCAAAAGTTTTGTGTCCATGCTCTCATGATGTCATGATTTTGTCTTCAAATGGTTGTTCCCTTAAAATCCTGTGCTAGTTGCTCTATTCTCTAGCAACTTTTGTAACTACATCCCGATGCCCTTTATGCGTTCAACTTTCTACTCTCTTAACCGATAATCTGTGGACTCTATTAATCGATAGTCTTGTCGACTATTGTTAACCATTTGTCATCATCTATTGCAACCGGTCAATAATGGTCATCGATGTAAGTTAATATCCACAATAATTCTCGCTGTCATCGACAATGGGTCACATACTTCATACTCCACACTTTAGTCCCATGTTTTTCCACATCGGCGACCTAAATAATTTTTGGTGCAAGCACTTACGCTAGTGAAAGCTCTTGAGTAACTTAGATCCCCGAGGAACCAAACCCAACTGCATAATTTCTTTGTTTGACGACATTTCTTACGCCAATCCGGGCATCCACGTTTTAGATTCCATGAAAAGACTGGAGTTTCTATTTTCTTACCTTGTCAGTCTTCATGAGTCCTGATGGTCCACGCCAATTACTATTGCCAGCAATAATAGTGGTACTATGATCTTACACACACTGGGACATTTGATGGTGACGACGCATACGTGGTCGCAGACATGAGGTACATCGATTCAATTTGGCGTTCTTGCTAAAGTCTCATTCTTTCTCGTATCCACCAGACGCTGCATGATAAGGTAGGTTAAAACCGGAGACGCACTTTGCCCTAGGTTGAACCTTGAGGTCGACTGAGCACTGACAAAGAACTCGCACCTGATTAGATTAAGCGCTCGCTGCTTAATGACGAAGCAATACTCTCTCTGTCCCTCTCTACGCGATGTCTATATGTGGGTCAATGGCAGGTGAAGCGGTATCTTCGATTACTCTAAATAGGGTATGCCTCAAATTAATCAATTCGACAAATCGAAGGCAACGTGATCTTCTTTATCTCCTTTTCTGGAAAGTCGAATCTGCAAGAGAGACATAAACAAAACATATGCACCAGCCTTTTGTACATCGAAAGCAGCGCTCCGCGTATAGAAAAAGCACAATGAAAAAAAAACCCTAGCAAGTTGGTTGCTCTTGAAAGAATATTAAAATACCAAGAAGTTCTGGCCAATCACACAGATATACAATTGATCCTACTGATAATTTTATTCTTGTTATGTAACGGTTGTTGGTTGTGAGAAAATAGAACTTATTTTGCTCCGTAGCGGCGTCCGAGACATTGTTTTCTGACGATTATTCATGCGTGATCATGAATTACGTCATCTTTCAATATCCGAAAGATTATTAATCACACCTATTCTATTATATAAAGTGAATTAATTATACTCAAATATAAAAAGCAATGACACTCAATTTTAACTATAAGACATGTACATCTTTCATAGTTTTTCAATGTATGATTAGCCCGATGTGAATAAGCTTCAAAATATTGTAAGCACTTATGAAGTTCCAAAATCTCAAAATTCAAAGTACGAAGTCGAATTTTTCTTTTTATAATCTAAATGTGTGAACTAGAGGTCTCACATTGTAAGATCATGAATCGGTTAAATCTAAACATTTGATATCAACTCATAACAGTTTACAATCGTCCATGCCTATGAAGTTCAAAATCTCAAAATTCAAAATATGAAGCCGAATTTTTCATTTTATAATTTAAGTGCGCAAACTTAGGGGCCCCACCCTATAAGATCATGAACTGGTTAAGTCTGAATCTTTGATATTGATTCATAACAGTTTACACGGTGTCGGTAATATATGAATAGACGACTTTAAGTTCTGATTTGCAAATTCCTGATGCTCGAAACATCTGCTCCAAAAATGGAGGGGCATGCCGCCGAACTTTGACATTTCTGACTTCAGCACTCGGATTAGTTTGATGCGCGGCCGTTTGTTTTAAAAGTTTTAGACTACTAGAGAACGGCGCCCGTCGTACAGTTAGAGAGAGAGAGAGAGGGGACGATGTCGGCCAGGTTGGCGGTCTCTCCACGGTCAAACCTCACATAATGATTCAAAGCTAGATGAAGATTTTGGCCGCAACAAATGTATGCATATATTATGCCTCGTCAGACAAAAAGGCCTTGCCTTTTTTGATTTCTTGAATAGTATGACAGTACTCATTAGAAAGCAAAGGCACATATAAAGGCGTCCAACGACTTTTTGTCAACCTTTGAGAGGCCCCATCAACCACCAGTTCCTTGGCCGACCTGCGACCGTCTTTTCCACCCTTCTTCAGAAATGTGCCGAAATTGTTTTTCCCCGCAACCGGACAGGGAATATGAAAACTACTGGCCGAAATTCAAATTCCTTTTCTCGTTGTCGTAAGAGGTTTACAACTGTTTGGAGTGTTCCGAAGATTTTGAAATCGGCACGACTCTAAAATCGCAAAGCCGAGAGCGAATTGACATTATGTAGATCAGGAGCATGGACATTTCTCTTTATACTCAAAGGGCACGTTTAGATTTTCTTCTTCATGGAAAATCCAATCAAATTGGGTTGAATAAAGCTCGGGAGATCAAACTAAATCAAGGCTTGCATCCGATATTTGACTACGGAACCCTGGTGAGATTTCAGTAGTACAATGTATAGATTCGGTACAACTCCTTTACACCCCATTAAGTCCATATCGCTACTTTTGGATCATTAAGTATGAAATCACTCTTATGTCTTGACTTATTTCTCTAATTTTTTTTCTATTCCTCACACGAGACAAGATTGTCTCAAACGCTTTTCTTCCGTTTGCACTCTGTGAGGAAGGATCATAATAATTTTACATAGTGCGCGGATTGTTTACGAGCTTTGATTTGGACTTGTTCTTGAACTCATATGTCGATCCTTTAACTTTTATCTCTAGCTTTAATGAGCACTTTATGTGATGATAATATCGTGAATTGTTCGACGCATATACTTTTACATACTTTCCATCTTAATAAATCTGATTATATTCAAATTGAGGGCAGGTATCACCTTATCACCTTTACAGAAAAAATATACGTAATGTAGTCTTGGCTTTAAAGTCAAGAAAATCAGGCATATCTCAGGGCGGCTCTCTTTGCTTCAATCATTTGTGAAGCTCACAAGTTGGGATCTTTCATACAAGAACCTCTGACTTCGTGGTTCATTTGAGCAAGAGGGAAAAGAATATTTCTGGTCAATGGAACAGTTATTTGTCAACATGCGGATCCTTTCTTTTGGCCAAGAGGGGGAACAAGTTGCTGATCATTTCAGACTATTCGATGAGCTCTCTCTACGTGCAGAATATACCCGTATATACGACCCCTTCTGGTGATTTGCGTATCTAGACGTAAACAGGAGTCAATTTTTCGACAGACCCCTTTTTCTTTTTCTTTGGCCCGAAAGAAAATAAAGAACAACACCACAAGCGGAGTGCTGTGCACGTTTCCATGAGGGCCTACTAAAGTAAGAGAGGAAGATGTTTTTTGTCTCCACGAAAAAACAGGAGCAAAAAGGAAAAATAGAAAGAAAGAACTTGCTTCGTGTAGGTCCTCGTTTGAATGTTTTTCTCCAGCGACTCATGATCATGAGGTTCAACATAAGAAGTTGAACGTGTCAGAGATGAATTGTGGTTTATGAATCCCAAGAAAGGTGTCAATGATCCTCTTCCATTTCTGTCTGAGGAGTACCAACATCGGATGAAAAGAAGAAGGGGATTATGATGATTAATCTTCCGCATTTTGCTTTGGGTCAACTGATTTAAGTTTTTGATCATAAAGTTGTGACAATTTCAAGGTAAAGTTAATAATTAATCTTGCCATATTGCTAGTTGGTCTAAAAGATGAGCTAAGTTACCATTATTAGCACGAGTCCTTGAAAAGACCCAGAGAAATTCTGGGGTGTGGGGGAGAAGATAAAAGCTTCATAATAACATACCCAAAGACAGATGGAAAAGAAAGGTTGGAGAGAAATCCGCCGCGACGTCTTCTTAGACAAACGATGAGAGAAAAGTTCAATCATTGATGATCAGGACATTATATGCATCGTTTAAATCTCACTTCCTGACATCCCTACATCCATTCTTTTAAGGAAAAAAAAAGACTCTTAACGTTTTTTCATGGTCTAATGGGACCATTCTTGAGAGATTTGACTCATGATAGTTCCCAAATTCCGGAGAGAATGCAAAATTTCGTCGTCACGTTGGTATTGTTATCTTCCATTCCGTGCGCGAGCGAGAGAGAGAACACCCAGAACCCAATTAGGCGACATCGTTTCTCTCTGTATGAACTAGTGTTAAATTGCTATTCTTGAATTGGTTCTTTGTTCCATAAAAAATAAATTAAAGTTCTTCACGTCTTCATTCAGACAAGATTCTAGTTTCCCATGAAGCTTCCACGAGCGTTCTCTTGAAAAACACACATGGGTCGCACTCAGAAGGCAGACATACGATCGTCATCACCAGCAGACTCCACATGAGGAAAGAAGAAAAGTTCAGCGAGGAAACTAGTTCGGAATATCATAGCCGCATATGTAAAGGAAGACAAATAAAGAAAGAAAGAGAGAGAGAGAGAGAGAGAGAGAGAACTGCAAAGCAGCACAAGCTACCGCAAAAGAAAATGTTCATAAAAGGCCAAACCCAAACCCTAGCTCTTTAACTTTCCTTTGAAAGCTTCCTCCTTCAGCTGCTAACATCAAAATTTATCACTGCACTGCGACAATGTCTCCCATGCCCTGTAATTTTTCTCCTTTTTCTTCCCCACTCTTTTGCTCAATGTAGTTTCCAGGAACAATCATGTCCTGGCTATCTAGTATTGAATATTGATCACTGTCGTTTTAGTCCACACACACACGCACTCACACACATACACACACACACACTCACAAGCCCTCTTAATCGTCTGTGAAATTTTTCGTGTCGTTGGAGATGTTTAATTTGGTTGAGGAAGTTTTTGAAACACGCAACTGGGGAAACAATTTTAAGGGTAGCTCCACAAGCTTTCCATGTCCGAGTTGTCAGGCGAGTCGTCCGAGGGGGGCGAGCTTATTCTCGGCGGCGACACCATCATTCCCTCCGCCATGTCCACCAACAAGTTCGGCATATCGAACAGTGCCTCTTCATCGATGAATTCGGCTTCCGGTGGTTTTGAGCTTTGATCAGGACGATGATCTTTCCTAGTCTTGCCCTCATCGCCTTCCTGACCTAACAATGCTGTATCACCGGTGCTGCCGCTCGTTTCTGCCTTCCTCGAGGCAGCGGCCGCCGCCGCTGCCCTCCGCACGTCGGTGGGCGCGGTGGATGCGGGGACCGGGTACGACTTCACCAAGTGCGGCAAGTTGAGGACCGCGTCCCCGCCTTTGAGGGCGAGGGCAGCCACGTCGTAGGCGGCAGCGGCCATCTCCGGGGTGGGGTAGGTGCCCAGCCACACGCGGGTCGTCTTGCGTGGCTCCCGGATCTCCGACACCCACTTGCCGCTCCGGCTCCGGATGCCACGGTAGAACGGGTGCTTCCCGCCGGAGGAGGCTGAGCCGGAGGGGTTGCTCCTCGGGGACGACCTCTGCAGATGCCTGGGGGAGGGGGATTTGCCCTTAGGGGACGGAGCATCGCCCGCGTAACCAGGAAGGGAATGCAGGGTTTGGTCTAGCGCGTGCAGTGCAAGAGGAGGAGGCGGCGGCGGTGATGGCGACGGAAGCGGCTGCGGCGGTGGAGGGTCTAGCTCCGCGGATGATTGGACCACATGGGCCTCATCCTTAGGAGAACTAGGGTCCGACATATGGATATAATTAAGGTAGAAGGAGAGAGGGAGATAGAGCGACCGCGAGAGAGCGAGAGAAGGAGAGGAGGACAGAGATCAGGAAAGGGATGACATGGAGAGGGTAGGTCAAGTGATCAAAGGTGAATATAGTTATATCTATATATATAACTATATATATGTTATATATATGTTGTTGTTAGTCAAAAAGGGCAATTAAAAGCGTGGGGAATTCGCGGGACACTCCCCAAATCGTGACGCCCAGTCACTCAGAAAGCTAGCCGGTCCTCCTTAAGCTTTTTTCTCACATGTTTCTTTTACTAGTTTTAATCCCCCAATTTGATTGGCCTTTTCTGAAAGAACTTGATTTGCCGAGTGATGTGTGTGTGTGTGTGTGTGTTTCTTTCTTTGTGGGGGTTCTTTGCATCGTGGGCGATTGGAAGGACGACGGCCCCGATAGTGAGCGGCACGCGCATTGAGCACACATTAAGATCGAGTTCGATACGGGGGATTAGCTGTAATCCGAAGGGCACCCATTTTGTGGGGGTTCCTTTCGATCGACTTCCTTGTATCGATTGATTGTATTACGTGATTATCTTATGGTATTAATTTTATCGTATAAAGCCGCGGTTTTGATATTTTACACAGTGAGGGGAAGGTACGGTTTTTGTCAAATTCTTGGTGGGTGCTCGATGACTAGAGTGCGGTGGAACCCCGCTAGGGTCATCCTTAGCACTTGGCTCTCTCTATCTATTGTCAAGAATATGTCAACTCAATACCAAATCGCTCATGGTATAGGGGAGACCGCTCAACAGTTAAATTATGGATTGAATCACTGGCAAGCATAATTCAGTTAATTTTCATCTCGCTTGCTGTTTTGTTCTTGAGAGAGAGAGAGAGAGGGGCCCAAGGGGGAGGAGGGAGGGACAAGCATCGTCATTAGAGGAGTTGGTATCGAAGAACCAACTTAACATGAAAGATATTAAGACATTCGAATTTTGGATCGAAGTCTCTATGTGAGTATGTTTTGGTCGGCACTACACCTTGGACCACAACTCATCTGTCGATTTTTTAACGTCGGCCGGTCGTGTCCTTTTACATGGAAGTCAAAGGATATGGGGCCGTTCCTTTGACGCGAACCGATGAGTTTTCGATGGTAACTTTGAGGGGATTAATGTTGGATCATGATTGATTTACCCATCCAAAATAATTTATACGACGGGCTGTCTTTAATAGAACGCATTGATTTCTTGCTAAGAAGCCCGCAAAGGGGTTGTGATGCCACTGTGCAAATAGCGGATATGTTGGATATGATTGTGATCACAAGTCATGGGTTGATCGGTGAGAGCCTCCTCTATTCATGGTGGCCAATTAGAATGGCATTCATAACCGCGCACGATATTGATAACTCCAACAGGTCATAACATAATCACACTACTTCTGCAATTATGACTGCGAATCACCTAATAAAAAAAAAACGCTTATCACCTCTCTTGCGGCATGGACATGATTGATTAGTCACTTCATGAATTGTGAGACAGGCGGGTCATTGATTTACTACCACTCGCGAAAGAAAACGAGTACTCCATTAGTGGCGAATGAAAAATCATAAGATCCTTCACTGGTCGGATCCGGCCGGATCATATTTAATAATGCCTAATAATTCCATAATCGACATGCCTCTCTTTACCTCCTGCCCATTGGTTCATTTCAAGGGTTTTCCCTGTTCCAAAAGCAGCTGCGGCTAGGCTTCAAAGAACCTAGGCCGGTTAGTGATAGTAACTAAACAATTGAGCTCGGGGGCTATCTTTCTTGATTAAACTGCTTTGTTATCTCGAGCCCCCGGATGGATCGGAAGCACATGCATCAGCGCAGACATGTCAACAGAAGCTCAGATGGTGTCCCCTCCCTTGCCCTTCATGTGGAGAACCAGTGCAATGATGACCCGGAATCGAGAGCACTGCCCAGGATATTATTACTCGATCCAGGTCAAGATATTCCCTGAATTAGCATGGCTTGGTCATCAAGGGACTGGACGAACTGGAAAAGAAAATCGTGTATCGCTAAACATAGAGTCTGGTCTATCCAGCACATGATTGAGTTTGAGACTAAACATATGTACATGCTACATTAAACCACTTTATATAGGCATAAATGAGATAGTTCCTATTATTGGTTTTGAGCACCTAAAGGTTGGGTGTGTTGGTAGCAAGAAGTAGGTTAGGGCCCAAGCCAAACCCACGAACTATTTTTTTTGACTAGGGACTATGATGTGGCACTCAATCACCACATGGGTGCTTAAAAGAAGTAGCTTAGTCCTAACTATAGCAACTGCTTTTGGGTCCACTCTCTTGCTCCCATCGACTCACTTACTCGCCCAAAACCACATCTTGACTTCTGCCTTTGTTTCGATACTTGAGGAGAAGGGAATAAGAGAAGGGAAAGGGAACTACTTTTTTTTTTTTTTTTTTAATATTTATGTTTGGGTTGAAAGGGAAAGCGGAATTGACATGGGATTTCTTGGCATGGTCGAGTATATAACTTTCGTATTGACCTTGATTATATATTCGATTTGAGCGAAATTTACTCTATTTGAAAAAATAATGTTTATGAAGCGAGGCCCTTTAATTGTAGTGAGTCGATGTCTCTCAATGCCCATCGTTATCGCCATGCCTTACACACGAATGCATCTCGAACTGTTCATGTATCGTATTCACAACATTGAGTCACGACATTGAAGCATCATATAGTCATGTACTTGGAGATTCTTAATGCAAGATGCATGCTACAAGACAAATATAAGCTTAAAATAGATGTTAACTAATAGCTATAGATCTAATTAGCTCATACAGGGCATTGGTCCGGGCCTCTAGTTTGGAGCAAGTGCGGCCCAACTCAACCTAAACACATCCCCAAGTGTATATAGTTAGAGGGACTTAGAGTCAACTTTTTGTCGAGTCTTAGGAGGTTAACCACATAAAACTCGATATAAATATGGCGGCTTCAATAGTCTTATAGTCTTAAATTATAGCTAGCTAGATGCTCGATGATGGCCCTACCACGAGCCTTTCTAGCGTTAGAAAACTCAAGGCAAATGCAGCGATTGAGTTAGAATATAATCTATTGAAATCTTTGAAATAGATTTCTTCAATGTGCGTAATCATCTAAGATCAATCTAGAACCGACCCTTGCCACTACAAAATTTTGATTATTTTGGGGGGTCCATGCAGAGCATACTTTGATATGCCTTGACTTCTTAGGGGAGACAAGAAGTCCATTATTATGTAGCCTCCCTTCTTTAGGTCTTGTAAATGGGTTAAACCATTGACTTTTGAGTGAAGCAAAGGAGAGGCCTCTAGCCTCAGTCAAGAAGAGAGAGTTTGTCTCTTGAAGTATATGATCGGGTCTATTGACAGAATGGGCTTCTATCATGTTTCTGAGATGCTGGACTAATGTTTTAGGCCTTGGACATAGCCCTTGGTCCTAGTTATTAGGCCTAACCATGGCTTGGTGGCTTGTTCGGCCCGATGGTCAAATAGGCGTAAACCCAGTCCGACTAGCTCGAGTAACAAAGTTAGGTCAAGCCGCATGCTCGGCTCAGCCTGCCCGTCCCCATGAGCCGGTACACTGGAGGGGCGAAAAGTTAAATATCATCCGTTTGGCGCACAAGTTCCTGCAGAACAAATCTCATGAAGCCTCAATATTTCAATGTAGTGCAAATACCTAAAAGAATCCACACCATAGCTTTATGAGTGGTGGCTGCACCAAAAACTAGATGATTTAGAAGCCCCACTTTCAATCGATAATTGACATATCATTATCACCGACATACGATATAAGACAAATGGCCTAACTAAATATGTGTTGTCCTCCTTGATACTCCATAAGATCAAACATATTGTGGATCCTGTAATAAGACAAGCATCCGCCAATTTGTTTTGAAGTGGATAACGATATTTTGGGGCATATAGTCTCGCACTTGGTAGGTTTTACCGAATCGAAGGACCTATTAGGGATCAAACTTCCTCCATAACCGAAGCTCACGAGATTCGAAATGATCACAATGAACTTTCCAAACATTCTTTTGTGCCCTCAGTTTGTTTGTCATATCCTATCGAGATTTAATTAGACATATGGTTCAGTACTTCCTCTCAGTGCTGTCTAAGTACGATTGGTGCAGTTGGTGTGTCCCCTCTTCGAGCAATAATTTCGAACGACAATAGTTAGGTTAAGTCTCGTATTGCGCACATGTTTTCACTATTAAAATCATTCGCTTTTGTTTTGACTTTCGGCTCTGCTTTTCCTAGAGCATATGAGCCCCACTACCGAAAAATGTTATCTTCATTTTTCAGAATATCCGGAGGGAGAGGCACTAGGAATTAAATATATCTCTTGGGTTAGGATCATAATACTGAATATATTTGGTATTGAAAATGATGTGCTGTTTGAATGTTATTGTCAAATCGTTGCCCTTTGATCTGCTATCAATTTATATTTATTTCAATGGTTCCGCTTATTTCGCAAAAAAATTAATGATTTAGAAAATACCTTTTTTTTAAAAGAAAAAAATGATCGCTTTAACTACTTTGCGGATGATGAAAATATTTTTCTTTATTTGTTCATTCATTTTTGTGAGTAATATGTGTGATCATTTTTAAGAAAATATTTTCCAAATCGTTTATTTTTCATAAAACAAATGTAGCATAAATAAAGATCGATCCTCTTCTATCCTATATAGAAAAAGTTGGTAATAGCTTATGTTGGAGGCGAAGTAGCAACCACATTTAGTGTGCACTTTGGGAAAGGAATCACGCGGATTAGCTTCGAATGAGTGCTGAATTATCTTAAGTGGGAAAATGGAGTAGAAAGAGCAAACTTTCGATAAATTATTAAGCCGACCATAGTTTTGCGGAGATTTTCATTATAGCCCAGTAGATAGTCTAGCTCCGTCGTCCTTTTTTAGTTCCAAGGTCAACATTCTCTAACTACCGGGAACAATCAAATTCTCGCATCCCATCATTCGTGATTCTGTGTGTTGCTCATTCGACGTTTATCCAACTTAGGGGCGCAACGAAATGAGTTTTTCTTCTTTTGCAAGGAAAAAAGACAAAAAGAGAAAAAAGATAGCGAGGATGGAGATTTTGTTTTGCATTTTTTGAAGAAATTTAGCAAACTCTAGAGCCAGTGAAGTGGCCGGAACTCTTTATTTTGATGTGGCGAATATCTTACTCAAACCATAGAATACCAATTATTGAAAGTAAACTTGGAGACTATGTTAGAGACCACATAAGCAGAACCTTATCTAATGCATGGCTGATAAGGCGATTCATCATGGATATTGCTCCAACAGAGAGGGTTTGGAGATTCCATGTTATCTGCAATCCAAAAAGTCACTATCTATATGTATGTTACAAAAGAAGTAAACGTGTTTTGACACATTCAAAGTCAATTTTGATACTATGTAAACACTTGCTGTTGATTTGAATTTTCTATAATGTGAAAAAAGGCAAGTGAACGGGTCAATAGGGCGTTTGCATAACCAAACAAAGACGTATATCTCATTAATTCGAAATCTATCGTTCTTCTACGTCTAAGACCTTGAATATCACTAGGCTGATGTGGAGGAGTGCGCCCTTAAGGTCGCCGAGAAAGGTGGACGAGTCGAGATGCATAAAAGTTGATAAAGACCGTCGATGGAAATTTCAGTTGTATCATTTCTTTTCACACAATTCGCCTTACCTACGACCACATAATTCTACGGTACAAATGCTATTTCGCGGGCGCACTTTTCACGATCACAAAACGGCCCTTGACCGTTTAATTCCTTCTAAAAAATTCATATATGAAACACGAGGTTATACGCCAATACATCAGAGTTGTTGCTCTCAAGTCTCAAGGAAAAGCTAGTGACGGTCCTCGCACGTTCAAAGACTTGGCTTTAAAAAAAAAAAGGTATACGTCTTCATCACAAAATTCTGTGACCAGTTGGGAGTAATTATAAAAAAGCGAGTATTAGGGCTTCCAGAAACCTTACCAGCTTTTAGCTCTCTTTCCATTTTCTCGTGTGTGAACGGTTGTCACTGTCCAGATGATTAAGACGACAATCGCTGCCCTCAATGCTCTAACACCCACAAATTTTGTTTTAGCCGATTTTTGACTATTGACACTAAGAGCAAGAAAGTGAAAAAGAACGTAGCGCACAGCACAGAGCACGAGCTACCAAAAGTTATCGGCCAGTGCGTACGAAAGACTCGTTAAAGAATGACCCGCCAATCGCTCCGTTGCAACTGCTCAAAGCATGGACCCGGGTCCGCACCGATCGGGGGTGCGGCTCAAGCGATCAACCGTTAATCCAAGCGAGGCTTCCCACGAAGGTCGATGCGGACGAGCTGGCAAGAGAGAGGGCCACCGATTCGAAGTCGTCGTGATCGGGACCGGGGGGGCGGTGCCTTGGGGGTGGAGATGGCGATCGCTAATTGATTGACCGAGTCCTTGATTACGAGTCGGCAGTGGACTCAGCAGCGTCTCCAAAACTCACATCCGGAAAAAGCCAGAGTCGACGAAATTGACATACTTGCTCGTCTCCCACCTTTTTGAATTGTCGCAAACCATGGAAGCTTCACCCGGATCTTCTTTCCTTATTCTTTACGCGTTTATGTGTGTAGAAGGATCTTTTCTTTGTCCTAATTTTCGAGTTCACAAACGATTCCCACTTACCACAAAGTCCAGTCAAACCTTCTGTTCAGGCTTTTTAGTTGACTGAAAGGCTCGATTGATATGATTGTTGGCGCCAGTGAATTTGGATTATCCTGGTGAGGGTTTCCAGCTGTATTTCTGAATTTTTTTTTTGTTTTTTATGGGTAGATAGAGATCCATTTTATTTCCGGCTGGAACTGTTTTATTTGCATCGTTTTCCCACTGGCGGAGGCAAGATGATAAACACGAGTCGCAACTTGAAACAAATGTGAGGCATGCAGAGAGACAGCTCTCGCTTTTATCATTTGTCGTTCATATACTTTAGCACTTTTCCATATTTCACAAATTCTCTAATTGAGTCTTTACGATACTTAGTCCGACCACGTTAAAATATCTAGAAAAAAACAGAAGTTGCAAGAAAAATTGAATTCATCCACGCCATTTAGAAAAAAAAGGGAAGTGCAGAATTCTTTTCCAACTTGCTGCTTAGTGGAAAGTCAATGCAAAGCATGTTCACTTTAGACCAACTTTGCACTTGGACGTGCAGACTAATTCTCATACGATGGGACTCCGAGTGCAACAAATTGGTTTTACCTAAAAATGAGCATGTGTTTTAATTTATAATTTCTGTAACTTTGCGTTTCACATGCAGTTTCTCCTTATTGCAAGAAAAATCAACCACCATTTGAGATGACTTCTACTCTTTAATATATGGTTTTTCATAAGCTTTTTACATAGGCGCAACTCTTAAATTTTATTTAGCATGAAGCACTTCAAGTTGCTTAAAACGGTACAAATATGGATAGGTTACGTCCAGAAAATAGCTATGAAAATAGAATTTTTTTTTCATCAATTGTCGAAATTTAGAAAGGAAGTCGTGAGGGAAAACTAGAAGTGGCTGATAATCCCCAACAAAAAGCAAAGGAAGGAATATGTTGAGTTCACACTCATAATGACGAGAACCTGTTCAGAAGCACAATTGAAAGAAAGAGAGACTAATTTTGATACTATTTTACATTGTTTGATTATATTTTCAAAATTTGATCTTAATAAGTGGAGCTCTATGATCCCTAAATACCACCTTAATGATATCCACGATGGAGATTTTTGTAAATGGAGGATAGTATTAATCGCATAATATTTTGTTTCGAGAAAAAACATGTTTTTTATGGAGTTTATAAAGTGCGCTTGACATCGCTTGATAGTCAAATACAATTATTTGGTCAATTTATATTGAGTTTAGCACATTTGGTACGGTAATTTAATGTGGTTGGATGGTCAGCTTAGGTAGGTATTCTAATAATGATACGTGACTGATGCACCTATTATAGTGCATACTGTAAATGGCCTACAGGCCTTTCCCCCCTCCTCATTATATACACTCATGACTTCTCCATCCATTAGGGATGATCACTTCCAAGTCCAATTTGAAATCACCACGAGGACTAGTTCTCAAAAATCAGAATTGGGGATTGGACTGACGGCTTAGTCCGGTCTAGTTTCGATCTGGTCCAATAGAATCGATCATTTTTTTTCCACTACTTAGAACTGGACCGAGAAAGTGTTTAGTTCATATTTTACTAATTAGTATATTTAGTTGGTTCGGTCTAGTCCGATTCCCCCTTGGAATCAGGAATCGAATTGTGAATTCAGTCATAAACTTTTTAATTTTATCAATTGATTTTTTAAATATTTTCACATTTTGTCAATTAAGCTCATCCAATCAATTTTAGGTGCAAATCACTGACATGGACATTGGCTATCTTATGTGATACCGTTGGTGCTAAAGTAAACAATTTTTACTAATATTTCATAAAATTTTGAATTTTTTTATTAAATTTATCTTCTTTTTCTTTTCTTTTGTAACCCTCAGCTGGTGAGGTCACTAGTGGCCTAGTTTGGGTGACGATGTCAAAGCTCTCACTGCTATAGGTGAGAGCTTCTAGGCCCTCGCATAGATCCATGCAAAGATTGTGACCCTCACTCTTTTGTTGATGAGGGTGTGGAGGCCCTTGCCCTCGCCCTCACCAATTAAAAGGGCATGGGTCACAGGGTGAGAGTTGTGGCCCTTGTTTATGGCCTTGCTAGCCTAGGGTTAGAAAACAAAAGGAAAAAGAAAAAGAAAAGAGAAAATTTTAATAAAAAATAATAAAAATTTTGAAATTTTAAAAATATTTAAAAAAATTATCATTGTCAACGCCAAAGCGGTGTTATGTAGGACAACCAATATCCACATTTACGATTTCTTACAAAAATTGACTGGATGGAATCAACTGAAAAAATGTGAAATTATTTAGAACTTAAATGGTAAGTTTATAAGATTTAAGATTGAATTGATGAAAGTACAATAAATTTAGGGGTTATTTATTTATTTATTATTTTCCCAATCTTAATACATCATGTGAGCACTAAGAAGATGCCTAAAAGTTGGAAGGATCACTATGATCCCCTATCTGGCCCCAATAATATTCAAATTGGGCCCTCATGACTAAACCCTAATAATCTGTTGGGCAACTTAGGATCAAGATGTACATCGTACTGTAGAGAGGCGTTGTGAGTCTCTAGGTAGTTGTAGATTAGACCTCAACTTGGTATGTATCAATTATTCCCACTTTGGAGATGGTGGGCTTTAAATACTCACAGAAATTAGGACATTTCGGTAGCATTACGCGAAATTTGAATTGAAGACAGAAGACATATGGCTGGTGCGGCTCCCAAATTGGACTTAAAATATTGACCTAGGAACAAACTAAACATAGGTCGACATGGAGGACGAATAAAAAATGCTTATGTTGCTGCTCAATTATGTTAAGCTAAGGTCCTATAAAAATTACCGAAAGGCAGTGGGATAATTACATAGAGGGCCCCTTGGTCCTATGTAATCTTTTTAAAGATTGATGGGTGCGAAAAAAAATAGTTATATCTGGTCTGTGCATTAGAAATTGAACGGAAATACCGTACATTGTCTAAATGTTTGCTCGCAACCCTTTTCAAATGGCGCCGTGCGCACCAGAATATTTAGGTGTTCTTGAAGCGCCGCATGCCCATACGTTAATCAAGATACTTGAAGTGCGACAAAGTATTTTCTTTCTTAATCCACCTCACTCCCCTTACTATAATCAAAGCTAATTGGACCCAAATAAATAAATAAATAAATAAATCAAAGCTACTCGCGTCTAAATCGTAGACACCATGCACCCACGTCCAACTTACGAATATCGAAATTTATGAATCCGCCACAAACATCCCCCCTCTCCTGGTACAATGAACTTACTCGAATAATCCCAGAAAGTGACGGTCTCCATCTCTGTCTCGAAGCACGTACCGCATGACGTTATTTCCGAATTGTGCGGAGCACATGTCTGATTAATAGGGAGTAAGAACGATAGTTCGGTAATCTAGCGCTCTATTTGAATGCATTGCTTATTTTAACGTGTCGATATTTATACCCTTTGTTTCCTTTAATTGAAGAGAAAGTTTTTCTTCCCTCACCTCTGTAAATACCTCCGAATTTTACTTTCAAGAGTTCGGACAAAGCAATTTTAAAATATATTCAAAGCCACAACTTTTGAATATAGAAACCTACGAATCCACGACAACATCCCCCCTCTCCTGGTACAATGAACTTACTCAAATAATCCCAACAAGTGGCGGTCTCCATCTCTATCTCACGAAGCACGAACCACAAGACTAGTTTCGGAACTGGCCGAGAATGTTTTTTACTTGGTCGAAGCACTACCGGGCTTTTCCTTGTATAAAGTTAATCCCGCTCTTCTCAATTCCGGCAACTACCGCTGTTTTCGATGGCGTTTGTGGTTATAATCGTGCCGATTAGGACCAATTCGGGTTCAGATGCACTGAAAATTACGTCTTCGTATTCCACGGTACGGAGTATATGGTCCCAGATCTACAGCAAAAACGGCCCCAGAAATTCTTAAATATGCGGAACATGTGGAAGTGGCTATGTGGCCTTCGAAAACGTTCTTCATGACTTCAATGCGCGAATGGAATTAGAAGGGTGCATTGATAAATGAAAATAAATAAAAAGAAGTCAATCTGTTCCGAAATACTTTCTTTTTTGTTTTTTTAAAGAAGACGACGGGGTGACGTGGCCAGTCAAAACGTCTGAAAGGAATTTCAGTGTGGACTGGGGAACCTTTTGATCCTGTCAAAATTGCCCTTTTTTTTTTTTCTTCTCTTGGAGATTTGTAATTAGAAAAGTCATAATTATGCCATTTACGAATTTCCGAAAAATGAATGTTCCTGCTTTATAAATCTGGCCTCGCTCTTTCACCATCCCAAAGACTCTCTCTCTCTCTCTCTCTCGCATACACATACAGCCATACAATCCCTCCTCCTCCTTCGCCCGCTGTCCCTCAGCATACCAACATTCCTCGTTTCCGACCAGATCAGATTAAGGCGAGCCCGCCATGTTGGAACCCCTGGTCCCCAAAGACTCGACATCGCCGCGGTGGAGGGATCAAGAAGATCCTAGTGCCGAGGATCCCGGGAAGACCAGCCTCGGCGTCCTGCTCAAGGAGGGCCGGTCCTTGTCGGCGATAGCCGTCCCGATGGTCTTGACCGGCCTCCTGATGTACGCCCGCTCGGCCATCTCGATGCTCTTCCTCGGCCGCCTCGGCGACCTCGCCCTCGCCGGCGGGTCCCTTGCCATCGGCTTCGCCAACATCACGGGCTACTCTGTCCTCTCTGGCCTCGCCATGGGTATGGAGCCCATCTGTGGCCAGGCCTACGGGGCTGGCCGGTACAAGGTTCTTGGCCTCACCATGCAGAGGACTATCCTTTTGCTCCTCCTCACTTCAATCCCCATCTCTGTCCTGTGGTTCAACATGAAGCGAATCCTCCTGTATTTTGGGCAGCAAGATGACATCTCGTCTCAAGCTCAGCTGTACATCCTCTGCTCGCTCCCTGACCTTGTCGCGCAGTCGCTCTTGCACCCACTGCGCATATACCTCCGCTCACAGTCCATTACAATGCCGCTTACCTTCTGTGCTGCTCAGGCTATTATCCTCCACCTCCTTATCAATTACCTCCTCGTCAATGTGCTCGGCCTTGGGATCAAAGGCGTTGCGCTCGCTGCCGTCTTGACCAATATCAATCTCGTGGCATCGCTGATCCTTTACGTACTAATCTCCGGCGTGCATAAGAACACGTGGGGCGGGTTCTCGTCGGAATGCCTCAAGGGGTTCAAGTCCCTCGTGGACTTGGCGGTCCCTAGCTGCATCTCAGTCTGCCTTGAGTGGTGGTGGTACGAGATCATGATCTTGCTATGCGGGTATCTGTTGAATCCCCGAGCCACCGTTGCCTCCATGGGGGTTTTGATCCAGACAACCGCGCTGGTATACATCTTCCCGTCCTCACTGAGCTTCAGCGTGTCGACGAGGGTCGGGAATGAGCTCGGGGCGGGCCAGCCCGACAAGGCAAGGCTGGCAATGAACGTGGGGCTCGCTCTTAGCTTTGTGTTGGGGTTCGCTGCTTTGGTGTTCACTACGATGGTAAGGCACACGTGGGCAAGGATGTTCACACTGGATGCAGACATTGTGGCCTTGACCTCCATGGTCTTGCCCATTATAGGGCTGTGCGAGCTTGGGAACTGCCCGCAGACGACGGGGTGCGGCGTTCTCAGAGGGACTGCGAGGCCGAAGATGGGAGCGCACATCAACTTGGGTTGCTTCTATCTGGTCGGCATGCCAATCGCCGTGTGGCTGAGTTTCTTCTTGGGGTTCGACTTCAAGGGGCTGTGGCTCGGGCTATTGGCGGCACAGGGCTCGTGCGTCGTGACCATGTTGCTTGTCTTGGTCCGGACCGACTGGAAAGGCGAGGCATGGAGAGCCCAAGAACTCACTAGAGAAAATGCGACCACCGTAGATGGCGATCACGATCAGCGTGATAGCGCAAGTCAATGTTGGAGGTCTCCTGAGGATGGCGAAGAAGATGAGAAGTCAAGGCTATCGCCATAAAGAGAAAAAGAATTTAGGGGTAGATCGTCGACTAACCACCTTTATTTTTTGGTACAAAATCTGGGTGCGACCCTAGAATTAATGGATTTGATGATGTTGCTTCGCGAAATCCACAGATTATGGACCAACTTAATGTGTTCAGGGAGATGTGAGAGAGGAACGGTCGGACAATTTTTTTAATTAGTAACTCAAAATTTTGCGTAGTGAAATAGAAATTAAATTATTCTCCAATGTCTCCCTAATGTCTTTCATCTCTACGTTAGGGAGACATGTTAGTCTCTTTTGCTGTCTGGCTAGTTGCCTCTTCTTCTGGCTCATCACATGGATGTAATAGTAAAACATGCACTTAGTCACTTTGGGTACAGACAGAATTCTGTTGAGGCAAATGTCCGGTGTTTCACGTTCTGTTTTTTAGCTTGCAGTTATCTGAATTTGGGGGGCCCCTTAATAATATATAGGATCGAAATATTATTTAAACGAGGCCAATAATTGCACCGATTTGGTTCAATCGATGTGGGCTTAGTGTTAAAAAGTACTCGGAAGTGTTCATTTGAGGCGGTCATCTCTCATTTGATACGGGACTTAAGTACATCGCGGTGTTAATAAGCGTCGAATATGGTCTGTCAATTAGTTATTTTAATGCTTAGTACACCTCATTTTAAAGCACCTAATACTACTCAATGACATCTAGTGACGATGGGGCTTTTTCATTCCAAATGCACCTTTGATGACACATTTTGGGATGTAGTCGAGTTGAATTGATATAATGTTAAACTCAAGCTTGATCGTATGCTTGGCCCGTGAAACTTTACTGGAGCTCAATTGATTATTAAAATTTTTACTCGAATAAGAAACTGAGATGCTCGAGCTTCATTCAACTCAACTCGATTACAATCAATTTATAATGGTGTTGAGCTTGTTCTTGATCTTAAATAGTTGGTACAATGTGGGTGCATAATATTATTTTAACGAATTTTGAGTTTACTTTTTTTTTTTATATATATATTATGACTGTTAACATTGTTTTAAAAAATTAAGCAATAGAAATTCTATTAGACTCGTGAGCCTGTCGATTTGAGTAGTCGCAAGCTTCAGGACGAACCTGAATATAAAATTCAAATAGTTATGGTATTCGAATTATGGTACACTAATTTGATCTAAAATATAGCTTTTGCCACCATTAATTTGCTTAGAGAATACAATACCAAATCCACAGTAAATATATTCATTTTCAATTTCCCCCACAAATTGATAAATCTTAATAAAATTTTTGAGTCATGAAAATGTTGTTATTATAGATAAACAAAACATACATAATGTACAAACTCAACATATTTTTGAAGTGTAATATTGTATATTAATTACCAAAGTAATCACTCCCAATTTTACCCCTACTAGAAAAAAAATTTATAGACTTGTCCTCAAGCAAGTTCGAGCTCAACTCAACAAGATAATGGAGTAGCTTGAACTCGACTCGAAATTAGGGCAAGTTGACCTCCCATAATCATCTACCTAAGTCGCCAGCTACTCACTAGTTGCTTGACTCAATTTCACCCCTACATAACAAATAGACTCCGTTAAACGGGTGGATTGGGTCGGGATTGTGTCGAGTTGAAAATGATCATATCCAAATTGACCCATTTAATCTGTTTTGATTCATTTTTATATAATACAAATCTAGCGATACATACCCGACTTATATTGTTAAAACACTTCCATATTTAATTTAATCTAGGAAAACTTATACTCAAACTGAGGTGAGTGCATGGAGTAAGTGAGAGCAAGAGAGAGTCATTGGTTGAAACTAAATAAGTCATGAACCCATTTAACACTCATATTATTTGAACTCTACTATTTTAAACCCATTTATAACTCATTTATTGAATATGACTAATGCATATAACATCTTAGTCCATCAAATATGGGTTGAGAAATGGGTTTGACTTATTTTTATGAGCTTAATAACTACTGAGATTTGCCACCCTTCTCACATGGAAAGAGAGAAGTGGAGGATTCAAATCCTTAGCTTCTGGAGGGGTTGGGGGTATGGACGATTTAGTTTTAGGAGAGGATTTTAACTATCCCGCATTGTAGGGAGGTAAAGCAAAAGTTTGAGGATGAGTATTAAAGTAGGAATAAAGTAGAAATGACCAAAAAAAAAAAAAGGAGCCTAATAACAAGTATCTATGATCCGTTAATAACAAGTATCTATGATCCGTTATAGAAGCTGACTCTCTACACTGGTCATAGTGAATGGATGAGGATTTTCCACTACTAGTCGACTTAATAAAATTCAAATAATTGCTACATCTTCCAAATTTGGAGGAGCCAAGTTCAAGAGCTTCTTAACTCCATGTACTTTTTTTTTTTTCACGTAATGTTGGCATGACTACATTTATATCTCGTACAAACTGAATGGTAGAAAAAAAAATTGATTACTCATGAAAATATTTATACATAAGTTATTATTGATAATGACAAAAATAATTACTGAATAATCATTTCAAACAACATAAATAATAATTCTTAAGTAAAATGAACGAAGTGTAAATAACTTGTTTGTCCTTGAGATGATGGGATCGTTAGTGGTTGGTGATCCACGTGTGCAAGAAAGAGGAGCCAATCTTGCCTCCACTCGCGTAATGACGGGTCTAAAGGTTTTCTCTTCCTTAATTATCTTTGCCCCCAGTTTATGTCCGTATGTGTTGGACTTAGAAAAATGAGGATGACTTAGGTCAAGTCGCAATTTTCGACCGTCGTCGACATCACATCCGTACAAATCCACGGATTTACTGCTCCATATTCAACTCGATGAAGCCACGACAGTTGTCTTCGTTATAGGAAATATATTCATTATATAATTACCGGTGGACATATTAGACGGCTGTCGGTTAAAAGAAGAAAATAGAAAAAAGGCATAGATATTCAACCTATTCTTTAAGAAGAGGAGAATCACACGATGTTCTAACCATCGCATCAAGGTGTAGGTGGTATCATAATGTGGGGAATGTATCGAGCCGGGTTCAATGGCTTTTCTTGCGTTCACGTGTGCTTGTGTCAAATTTAACGTGTTGGATCCTCACCATCATTGGTCCCGCAAATTACTCAAAACGTCACTTTTGAGCAAGAGAGACAGCCTGTTGTCGGCAAAAGTTGTCCAATTAATCTTAAACCAATTTATACGATATCAATTCAGTCATAAACTATTCCACTTTATCAATTTAATCTTGAATCTCAGTGCAAACTTCTAACGTGATCCTTTTCCCTAATTTTCATTAGAAACTGTTGACATGTCGGTGTGTCATGTAAGATGGTGATGACTAGACTGTTACATCAGCATTTTTTGGCAAAATTTGATCGGAAGGGCTACATTAAAATTTCGTAAAGATTAAGGACTAAATTGGAAAAATGGAAAAGTTAAGGACTTGATTAATATTCCTATAATAGGTCTAAGACTGATTGAGTAATTTTCTCCATAAATTATTTCTTTCTTTATTTTATTTTATTTAGTGCATATGTTTCCTCTATTTAGTTTTGTCGAGTATAAAAGTCACACGATGGCAAAAATACAAAAAATTGACGTGTAATTTAATCATGCGTATTTAAACTCAATAAGAAATTAGAGGGTTTTTCTTTTAATTTTACTTTGAAGAATTAGATCTCTTCCTCTTTCTATAATATCGTTGTCTTGCATTGAATTATGGTGCGGGTTATGAAACACCGACACTCTTTGAGAGCTTTTGTGTTATGTCGGACATTTTGATACGGGTTCGACACTCTCTAACACTTTTTAATACTCTCCGACATTCTTCAAAATTCTTCAATATTCGGTCAACGGTTGTCGAAAAATTAGATATCTAGTCAACTTTTTTTTGATATTCTTTAACACTTGAGTTCTGAAATTCGATATGCTTATTTAGAATTCCGACATGCATGTGGTCAATTTTAAAAAAATTTCAATAAATGATGGGTCAAAATGTAAATATGTAAAATAATAAAAATAATGAAAATAATAAAGGGAGAAAGAATAAAAATATTGTATTCTCTTTTCTTCTGACTTTCACTTCCCATGACACACAATTCACCTCTCAAGTTTTTTTTCTCTTCTTTTCCAACACACCCTGATATGCGAGTCCAGAACGTGAATTGCTTGCTTTTTCTCCGTCAAGTTTTATGGATTATTGAAATGGAATTGAATTTGTCAAATTGAAACAATGAATGATATTAACAAATAGTCGATTAATGTTTTTAGTATAAATTCATTCTAGACTCTTTTATTATTATTTATTTATTTGTGAATTTGAATCAAATTAATTTGATTAAATAATCATAAAAATGATAGTTTATCATGTATTTTCATTTAATATACAACGTGCCTTAACGTGTTGGAGTTATATATTTTTGAGAAACAATGTGTTGACGTGTCGTGTCATGTGTTGTGTGTTAATGTCGATGCTACTTAGGGTGTGGGAGACATTACAAGAAACTTTTTAGAATTATAAGTTGAAACAGAGGATCGGCTTCCTATTTGAAGTGATTTTTATTTGTTTTTATTCTTTGCTAGATTAGACTATTGCCCAATTCATGCAACTTTAATATTTCTATCCGAAACATTTGATGTTGGGGTTATCTCGTATTAGTTGTGGACATGGCTAATGATGGGTCTATGAGTGTGATATCCTTTGAGCTAGCTTTCGGAATGAGAGAATCCAAAAACTACCCATTATTGATAAGAGTTTGTCAACAAGTATGAATCCAACTCTCACATAAGAGACTTACAGGTTGTGGAAGAGATTGGTGGTCAGTGGTTGATTTATAAGGGTGATAGAAAGTCTCACATTTTGAGTTAGTTTTTAGAATGAAAGAAGCCTAAAATCATCCATGATTGGTCTTAGAGCCAAGGTTGTCAACAAGTTTGGATCCAACAATTACACGGGAGAATTATGGATCGTTGAGGTAGACCTAGGTTCGATGCGTGAGAGGAGATTATTGAGGTTATCTCACCTCCTTTATGAAAGAGTTAGTGGTCACTTTTTAAATGTGGGAGAAAAAATCTTTTTAACTAGCTTTTAGGGTGAGAGAGATCCAAAACTTGAAAGTCTAAGTTGCCAATAAATTTAGGCCCAATAGTTGCATGTGAGAGATATGGATTGTTGTGGCTTCAATTTTAGGCTTAATATTGGTTGTAGAATGGATTGAATGTTAATTTATAAGTGTGAGAGAAAGTCTCATTTTTTGAATTAATTTTTAGAGTGAGGGAACCTCAAGATTATCAAATATTTGAAATATCAACACGACGTAGATATATAATTTTTTTTTTTAAAATACAAACGGGGTCTTTCTAGATAAGGATGCAGTCTTGACTACAACACAGCATCGTGCGCTGGAAGCCGCCCCGACGATTCTCGAGGCTCGGAAATTTGTCCTTTTCTCGTCTTCATCCGTCGACTCTTCTTCTGGCGCTTTCCTTGTTGTTAGTTTTGAAACATCTTCGGTGTATTATTCTTAATTATTACTTTTTTCCTCCTCGATTTGACCTCTGATGTTTGTTTTAGATTAAAAAATCTGTGGTGAGCACGTGAAATAAATCTCTCTCTTCAGCTGCCGGTTTGGCGGTGCAGGCAGTTCAATTAAATCCAATGAATTCTCCTCCTTTTTTTTTATTATAAAATTTATTTTTTGACCCTTTTGTGTTAGGTATAGGTTGAAAGCTAAATTCTTCAAAGTTGACAGACGTTGCAAAAGTTTCGGATAAGTATATACTCTACGGACGACGAAGACGAATTCCCTCTTACAAATGGTCAAAGTTTGACATTCTCGTATGGCTTGCATATATTCGGACAGGTGCCTTAGGATAATCTCATTACTACTAGTATTATTTATTTGTTTCTAATTGACTGAAAAGAAAAGCCTTTCTCCTTTTCTATTTATTAATCGATTCGTGATACAAAGCACAAGTAGGGTGAGGTATGCACACGACGCTTTATTCAAGGCAAGCTCCCCAAAGCAATAGAACGAACCTTGCGAAATAAATTATGCCACAAAATGGAATTTAATTTAAAGAAAAGGGGAAAGTGGGTTGAATCGGTCAGTGATTACAGCTTAATTTAGAACAAATTAATGCACAAGTAGTCTATCGATATCTCTAATTGACGCGAGTTCAAAATTAGATGATGAGACGGGTCATTGGGTTGCTGTGAGCCGCCTCACTTGGGCAATCACGGGTTGACCGTAACCGAAATGTGTGACTAATCGTGTGAGTTCACTTGCATTTTCAAGTTCAAAGTTAGATAAAAGAGGGCAAAGGCCTTGGGTTGCCGTGAGCCAATTTGCTCACCAATCAAGGGTTGACTGTAGCTGAAATGTACGATTGATCTCGTGACTTCATTTGCACTTTCAAGTTCAAACCCCTTGATTTTGACAATCAGAGTTACTATTTCTATTAGTGTATTTTGGCGGAAATTGCTCAATCCAAAGACATTTTGCAAAGAGGGAGAATAGAAAGTTATTGCGGACAAAATAGGAATCCAACCATCGTCATCAAACATGTGTTAAATGAATGATCTTTTTATACCGAGAAAAAGCATTTTTTTTTTCTCACGTAGTTTATGCCATAAAATCGGGAATTTTTCCTAAAATATATATTTATCCGATTTGAATTTTCCGAACCATAGAATAATCAGAATGTCGGAACTTCAGAGATGGCTGTTTCCTATCTGGAAGCCACTTTGACGATCTCTCCAGATTAGCATTCAAAATACATGCGCGAATGTAGGCTGCCGGCTATTTGACCATGAGACCAATTACCTCTTGCGGCCCTAAGTTCCACCCCCCATTTGAATGGTGGGCATAAAGAAAAAAAGATTAAATCTTTGAAGTTTAGGTCACATTTCTTTTACGAAGTCAGGAGTTTGATTTATAACATGAGCGAACCTCTGAATAGTTTGTTTTGCCTAATGGCCACATGCCTGGTGTAGAGAAATATCTTGGCCACTAAGGCTCTGTTTGTTTGTGTTTCCTTTTTTGTTTTGTTTTTGAACACACTTTTTTTTTTTGTTGGGAAAAAAAAGGAACAGTAAACGCATTTGGGTGCGTTTCTGTTCCTTTTTGTTCTTTTTTTGTGAAGAAAAAAAAAGAAAATAAATAAGAAAACAACAAATTTGTGTTTCTTATTTTCGAAACACATTTGAGGAACACTTTTCTATTTTCTTCTTCTTTTTCTTCTTCTTTTTTCTTTTCTTCTTTTTCTTTGGCCGGTGGCCGGTGGCCTCGCGTCGGGCCGGGCGAGCTCGATCTCGCCTAGATCCGGCGAGGCCGAGCTCGCCCGGTCGGTCGGCAAGGCTCGACCTCGCCGGGGGCCGGCGAGCCTCGTCGTGGCCGGGCGAGGCCGCCCGGCCCTCGTCGGCCGGTCGTCGGCCATGGCCGAGGCCGGCGACCGGCCAAAAGAAGAAAAAAGAAAAAGAAAAAAAAAGAAAAAGAGAAAAAGGAAAAATAAGAAAAAAATAGAAAAAATAAAAGAAATAAAAAAATTATACAAATTTACCAAACGTGTTTCGTTTATTTTTATTAGAACAAGTTTACCAAATGCGTTTTTGTTCAAAAATTGTTCTCCGGAACAGAAACACTTTTTTCTATTTCTGTTCCCTGGAACAATTTTTAAACAAAAACGCAAACAAACGCACCCTAATATTTTGGTCAACTGAAATGACGAGCTCTCCGACCTTGAATATATGGGATGGATTGAGGAGTAGTTGTGCCTAATATCGTACATTTTTAAAGGAAATATAGGGGCCCGCAATAATGCCAAGAGAGAGAGTTGGTGAGGCTGGTTGATCCTTGCCGCCCTTCTACTTGTAACTATCCTAAATATCAAGATAGACATATTTCTACCGTAAAATATGTCCAAATGTATGTGTCTCAATCATATGAACTTTTCGATGTGAATTGCATAAAATCCTGACAAAAGCTAGATCTCATTTAAAATGTGAATCATTTGTGAAGTTTGAATTACGAGGTATCATAATATAGTACGGTCTGGATCTGGGTTGGGATCGGAACAACCACAGCAAACTAGCCCGATCCGAGCTGAACTTTGACCATCGCTCACCTATGTCGGCAATGGTTCTCGGACATAATCAGGCCGGGCACAGGTTGGGCCGACGAAAGAGTTACCGGTTTAATTAATCCATGTTTGACGTGGAACCAAAACAAATCTCTACCTACCGGCCCAAGCTGTGAAAGATGTTTTCTGCTTGGGTTAAGGAAACCAAACCGTGCCCCTTCCACGTGCCAGCCCAAAAGGCATTTAGGAAAATAAAGTAGTCGTTTTGAGATGGTAGGGTAGTGTTTTGATTCTTCATTGTCCTGCCAAAAACGAATTCTACTCGTTCAGCATGGATTTACTCACATCTTAGATCTCTTGTCTTGTCTCATTGGGAATGGTCTTAGACACGTGAAAGTAAACGGCTAATATATGAAGTTCTGTAATCTGTTGTATCTCACGTTACATTTCTTTAACATTTGTCTTGAAAAGCTCGACACACATCAATTATCCAATTTCCGGAGTCAGCATTTCTATCTTTCGTTGAAGTACAGACCATCATTCTTTATCCCTGATGATAGGTTCTCCCGTGCTTTGGTTTGTCCTTGAACACAAACCATGATCTCCACCATTCTTTATTTGCGGGTAAGTACACTATCAGTGTCAAAACTTGTGTTCGACGCTCACTTTGGTGCCAAAACTTTATTTTGGATCACTTAAATGTCAAATCGGAGGAAAAACGATCACTTTAGTGGCATTGGCGAGAGATTCCAACCAAAATGATTACATAACTTTTATATTTGAAAAAAAAAATTCGACATCACTTTTAAACGATGTCGTTTTTTGTCCTCCTTAAGAAAACGATATCGTTTTGCCGTTCGAAGTGGATGGCCTCACAAAAATGACGCCGCACAACTCATTTGGGGATTTTTTTTTTTTATTTGGAGATTGAAATTAGGGTTTTTTTGTCTGATCCTCGCCCAACGCTGACCTAGTTCGCTCGACCACCGTTGCTCGGCCTCCGTCGTAGTAGCACCGTGTCCCAATCTCCATAACATTTCATCAGCTTCAACGTCCTTAATGACTTGTGGTCGCACTTGAACGCGAGCTTCGTGACCAAGTTGAACTGCGCGAACAGCGCTAGGACCACGTCTAGTAGCTTAGAGTGGGTGTGGAGGGCGAGCCTCTGGCGGCTTTGGCGTCTGATCGTGAGCCAGCGGCGGCACACGAGGCAGCACCGGCCCCGGTCGCTAGAGCCTAGATACTGGAAAACGCAGGCCAAGCACTTTTCAGGGAGATCGGAGATGGAGAGGGAGAGATTAGGGGCGGCGCACTTGTCGGCGACCTCCTCGAGCACCGGCCAGATCATGGCCTTTGACTTGGCCATTGAGTGGCCGTCGTCAGGGTCAGAGCCGCTGCCGTTGAGTGTGGGGGCCGTCAAGGACGGCGACTGGCCCATCGTTGGCGGAGGCGGAGGCGGAGGTGAGGGATGTGGGTGGTTGAAGGGGGAGGAGGAGGGAAGATTTTGGCGGCTTATCTTCTTTCTCTCTCTCAATTTGGGGATTTAGGATTTTGAATTGGGGGAGAGACACCAAACGGCGTCTTTTTGTTGTATAAATGATGACTGTACTCTCCGGCGAACCACATCAACTTTAAAAATTAAAAAAGGGCAACATCGGATTTTCGGCCAACCAAATCGGTTTTGGCACTGAAATGATCGTTTTTCAAAAGTTTTGACACTTGATCCAAAATAAAATTTTTGCACCAAAGTGAGTGTCGTACACAAATTTTAGCACTGATAGTGTACTTACCCCAAAGCATAGACCAGTAAAAAATTGTCAATTTATCAAATGAGGATAACTAGAATACTGTTTTGGACATATTGCATTAGCAAATTGACTTGTTCTCCTCGTGCAAAAAAAGTTATAAATATAAGACTTCATTTGTTTTGCGAAAATATCATATTTTCGGAAAATATTTTTCAGAAAGTCATTTTTAAAGGAAAATGGTGAATTTTTGGGTGTTTAGCTGAGATTTGAAAATGAAGTGGAAAATATCCATTGTTTGGTATTTGACGTGATTTTCTAGAAAAATTAAAAAATGAATTTTAAATTTTTAATCAACAAAAAATTAATTTTAATTTTTATAATTTAAAAAAATTGAACTTGTAATTATTTTTTAATTTTAAAAAATGTAATTTTATTTTTTCCTCTTTTTTTTCTCTTCTCTTTCTTCCTTCTTCCTCCTCCTTTGTCTACCATCACATGCCTTGACAGTGGGCGGCTGCTCGACAATTGGCCAAGACATGGGTTGACAAGCTCAAGGCTCGGTTGATCCAAGTGAGCCCGAGCTTCATTTAGGCTAGCAAACTCGTGGCTTGCTAGATCCAAGGAGCTTGGGCTCACTTGAGGCGGATCGGGCAAGTTGGGCAAGGTTTGAGCCTCGCCTAAGGTTGCTAGATGTCAATGAGGCTCTAGCGAGGCTCATGCCTCGCCCTTGCTGAATCTAGGCTTGGGCAAGCTCAAGCTCGCTGAGTTAGGCAAAGCGAAGCCTGCTAGTAGTTTTTTTGTCAAATAAACTAAGTACGTGGATGAGAGTTGGCATTAACCAACAATCATTATTTTTTATTTATTGGAAAATTCAGATTTATTTTTATAAAAAATTAACCATAACATCCTGTTGAAATAGTTGGACTATTTAGAGAAGTTACTGTTATTTTTTAATTATTTATTTATTTAATTCCGAATTTTATTATTTTTTAACAGTTATATCAGAGCTTGTACTTGTTTAGACATAACTTCTTAATTCTTGAAAGGTTATGTTTGTTCAAATATAATTTCTTGTTTTTGCTATAAGTTACTGAATGTATTTATTCGAATATAACTTCTTGTTTTTGCTATAAATAATTGAATGTGTTTGTTTGATTACAATCTTCTTCTTCCATTTTCATTTTCTTTCAAAGAATATATAGTCATTGTTTCTAATTGTTTCCGATAAAAGATATCGGAGAAATACTAGAATTGCTATATAGTATTTTCATTTGAGATTTTGTTATATCTAGGAGGAAATTTACTAGTAACCCTTAGCAACGTTATAGGGCAAATAAATCCTTAAAGAAATTTAAATGATATCACGCCTCAAAATCCAACTTACTTGTTCTATCTAATTTGAAAATCCGACTTCATTGTTTTACCAAATTCAAAGTCATATTTTACTAACAATTTTAAGGATTTATTTATTGCAACAATGGAGTTAGAGTCGACCAAACTCAAGTTTTGCTCAGCGCATTCATTCTGCTTTGCTGCAAGTGCGGTTCTGCTCATATCAAAATTCTGGATCCCAATTTGAAGCATGGAAACAAGATACCTCAGTTGCGCGCATGAAAAGTGAGCGAAACTGAATCAGGCATGAAGGAGGCAAGGCAAAGGATGGAATCACTTTTTTTTCTAGCTCTCACTCGCATGACCAACCTTAAATTTTCCTTTAACAACTGTGATTCTAACTTATTGCGGGGAGACCATTTTCATAGAGAGGGACGGAGGAAATTCCTTTTTTCCTCCTGTCGCGACCAAATTTTTCGGGGTGTGAACCACCTAGGGTTTGGCTAATGAATTGTTAAGCCTAGACTTAACTCGGGCTCTCCCAAGCCCATACCAATTCGCGACTTAGGTTTAAGTTCTTAACATGCAATTGATTTTCAATTAGGAGTCGCCACTAATCTATTTTGGTGGGTCGATTAGAAACCCAAGTAAAGTAATGGGAGATTTACTTTACTCCTACGAACCAAAGATTTATGAGTTCGGGGACTTGGTTACGCTAGATTTCTCTAACGCCCTTTCGGTACCTTTCTCTTTTATTTTGAAAAATGTTTGGCAAGCAGTTTGAATTAATTTTAAGCTATTTATCTAACATGTGAGGCGATCATGCGAGTGCGCAAACCAATAATTTAACATCCAAGAAAAGCAATAATTAAATTGCAAGATTTACCTCATAGCAACGAAAGTATCTGCGTTGTTAGATCAGAATTCACATCAACAGTCCTAGATATGATTTCTAATTAACACGCAATTTTTTCTTCTTCTTTTTTGTTTGGTTTTCACTTATTTAATGAAAATCATGCCTTATGCGATGCATGCTACTAATTTAACATGAAATGATATGACATGGCAACATGACCTAGCTATATGACGTAAATAAAATGCAATCTCTCCTAATGAATGAAATTGATTTATTCTAAGGTAATTTTTGGTATTTTCCATGAAATTCGAAATTAGAAAAATGCGAAAATTATCTACCTAAATTAAGATATTATCTAATTTGTATTAGGAATTAGGTTAAGCCAAATCCTAATTTAAACTAGAACATTATCTTAACCAAGTAACCCTAAAATGCAAGTTATCTAGGAGAAGTTATTTAAACCTATAATCAATTAGAAAATAAAATTGAACATGCAATCTTATCCTAATATGCAATGACGTGCAAAGAATGCTCTAACTCTGATTTTCTTTAATTGTGATGATTTTTGTTTTTTCGAAATTAAAATTGGCGAATAATTAAACATGCAATTTAAATTAAATTAAAAACTAATGTCCTAAATGAATGCATTTTTTGGATTTTTATTTAAGAAATTCGAAATAAATAAATTTCCTATTCAAGATAACTCTAAAACAAGTAATATCCTAACATGCATCTAATCTAACTCAAAATATATATATATATATATATATATATAAATATATATATATATATTTTTTTTTTTACGGGAGCAAACAAATAAAGGCATCAAGAACAGCACGGCAACAAATCAAGCAAGATATCATCCATGTTCATTTAATTTTGGGAAATAAATTGACGGATCGTATCTCGCGCATGAGATCGGATTGGCCAATTTTTAAATAAAATCACGAATCGTATCTCGAGCATGAGATCGGATTGGTGATTTTTCCGTACGATTGCGGGTCGTATTTCGAGCGTGAAATCGGACCGTCAATCATATGTACGTTGCGAAATTAGGAAAATTTCCTAATTTATGAGGGATCAATAAATCTCTTGGATATGGCAATATCAATCAAATATTCAAACAACATCACAATTCTACGGATTGGGCAACAATAACGAATTAATCAAAATTCTTACCTGATTCACAATATCAGGTGGATAATGCTTCCAAGTTAGAACCAACGCCCATAACCTTCGGGGAGACTCGCCAAGGATGCTGGATACTCATTATCTGATGCTTGGGACTGGAAGACCGTGCTGTATTCAGCGGTGGATCGTACTCCTGACCTTCGCGATTGTCACAACCAAACGTGGGGCCATGGAAGAGTTTGACCCAAGGTGCTTCTCAGCGAGACTCGCGGATCCACGTTGGCTTTAGCTTGGATTAATGATTGAAGACGAGCTTCTGAGGACCTGCGAAACAGAACACAGCGATACCGAGCTTCTCACGTTCATCTGGCCAAGGAAGACCCTTTTGCATGCATGAAATAAAATCACAAAAACCACGTGTTATTGTCCAATCTGAACAACATGCAAAAGAAGATAGATCCAACACTTAGAATTATTCAATCCAATAATTCTTTTGAGCGTGAACTTTAGGCTCGGCTCGAAGACGTCGGGGCAATTCGGCAGTGAGGAAGCTTTGACTATCTTTCGTATTATAACTTCTGCACAACAATCAAAAGAAGACAAATTCCCCTCTTTGACTTATTTCACCAAAATTTCAACAGCCCTTTTAACCGTGGACTCTAGGTTTGGTGGGACTGGCTTGGTGATTCTCGCCCGTGGGTGTGCTCGGCGTCACTCACCTGCAAAAGAAAAGAAAAAAAAAATACAATTCTGCAGCTTGGTAAAGAATAGCGATGGCGGTAATATTGTCATCGTGGTGCAGTCCCTGAGCAACAGGTGGATCGGTGACACAACTGGGCCGTTGAGTTGCATCACGGCTCGGTGCATGTGACCTCGTCGCAGTGTAGTATCTTCATCAACTCATCGTTGTTGCGGTAACTGGATGCTTTATCGCCTCGCGGTACAGGTGCTAAATTGTTGCCGGAGGAGGAAGCGGCAGCGTTGATCGTCAGTGTAGGTGGCTCACGGATGAGCATCAGGCGGCTTGGTCAAGACAGCAAGCTGGTCAAGGCCGGGAGGCAGCACCAACATCGGGGAAGTCTCGAACGCAAGGGTCGCACAGCCGAGGGTATTCGGCCATGAGGCTCCTCTCTCTTCTCAACGTGTTTTCTCTCAATATGCTTTGAGATTTCTGATTTCCCGACCCTCACCGTGGAGAACGTGAGTTCTCTTTTTTTTTTTTTTTTGTGGCCGTCTGTTTCTATTATGTGGCCTCTCCAAAACCCTACGCGTATTTAATCTATTTATAGGCCACTGATTATGGTTTTTTTAATTTTCCAAAATCATATCCACAAAAATTTCTTTTTCAAACGCAATATTAGTCTTTCCAAACGCAATATTTGCTTTTGAATTGAAATATCACAAATATAAATCTGTAAAATCTCCCAAGGATACGGGGCTTGGGCCAATTTGCTTTCTTTCGTGGGCTTAGCCCGACATCAAATTAAAGTTTCAAGCATCGATTCGAACCCATCCGTCACCGGCCCAATGTAAATGCAAATTAAAAATAAATGCACCTAAAACTATATGCTATGCAATTAACTATTTTTTCAGGGATAAAATTAACCCCTAATTTTTTAATGTAATAAATAAATGACCAGATCGCCAAAATTTAGGTGTCAACACCTCCCTTTGTGGGCAGAGAATGAAATCTCTCTCTCGCCGATTGAAGTGATGATCGCTGACCTCCATTGTCAATGATTATAGGTCTCCATTTTCACTCTTGGTCATGGGGAGGATCTTCATCAGATTGCTTAGTTTTCTCTTTTCTGTGGATGCTATTCACAGAGAGAGTTGAGAATATGAGAGAAAACACTCGTTGAAGATTGATCTATGACATTTGTTAGTCATCTCAGAGGTAACTGGCTGTTCATCATTATCGCTATTGTAGGTGGCGGGAGGAAAACAGGATTTACTCTGTTCCACCCTGCTTTGGCATTAAGGACCTCAACCAAAGGAGTCGCAATCGAATCCAATTGCTCACTTTGATTCCAATCGGCAGTGATGGCCAAAGCTTTTTCCCTTGGCCCAGTCACAAATTATAGTTTCGTCATCATCTGTAAAGCAATAGGTGACGATCACTGTAAGTTTTCATGGTAGACTTAGTCCTCTGCAAGGGGAGATAATTTGGAAAGGGATGAGCAAGCGAGGTATAGCACATGATGTTGTCTCATATCTTGCTATTCGAAATCTAGAAACCTCAACACAATGCTTCACCTTTTTAATCAAATGAAGGAAATGGGATGCCATCCAAATTTTGATGTGTACATGTTGATTAAGGGCGCGCATGACAACCATTTTGTTCCAGAAATAGTTTCTGGAATAGAAATAGATTTTTCTATTTCTATTTCTAGAAGAGTTTCTAAGCAAAAATAATCATTTGATAACGACACAAAATTTCTTCCTTTCGGATGGCGGCGGCGACGACCGACAACCTTTAATATAAAAAATAAAAATAAAAATGATTTAGTAACAAAAAAAAATAAAGAATAAAATAAAATAAAATAAAATAAAATAAATAAAATAAAAAGAATTTTAAAATAAAAATATCCTTAAAAATTTTATTTTATTTTACGAATAAATTTATTTTAAAATGAATACAAAATAAAAATAAAAATAATATTATTTGGAAAAACACTCAAGGCAAATAAAAATAAATTATTTTTATTTATCATATATAAATTATTTTTAATAAATTTATTTTTAATAAACTAAAAATAAAATGATAAATAAAAATAATTTATTTATTTTTAATAAATTTATTTTTATTTTTAAATGAATAAAATGGATATATTTATTTTTATTTTTAATAAAATGAGGAGAGGCGGAGGAGGAGGAGGAGGAGGAGGCAGAGACGTAGAGGAGATGAGGGAGGACTCACCGAAATTAGAGTTTAGTGGGAGAAATTATTTCTGATTTCTCTTCCAGAAATCAGAAGTAGAAAATTTATACTTCTGATTTCTCTTCCAAATCAATTTCTAGAATAGAAATCTATTCCAGAAATAAAAATAAAAAAACTGAGTAGGTTTATCAAACAGGTTTGTATTCCAGAAACAGGTCTGGAATAGAAAAATTATTTCTGGAACAGAAATTTTGGTTATCATGCACCCCCTAAAAAGTTCTGTCGATGGCTCCAACTTGATGATGTCTTCAAGCTATGGAATGCAACGATCGAGAATGGACTGAGTTCTGATTGCAACTCTTATATTGCGTTGAATCATGGACTCTTTTAAAATGGAAAGTTGGAAGAAGTGCACAAATATTTTTGGAGATGAAGGACAAGCGGCTTTTGCTCAATCCTAAAATTAATGAGATGATTCAAGCATGGGTGTCAGGGAAACAAGAGATTAGTACGGTGGAGAATCAGACACATTTTACCTATTTTAGATTTCCTTTGTCAGGGAAACATGGGTGTCAGCAAACTCAATCGCAAATTAGATTTCCTTTGTCAACTAGAGTCAAGAAGAGGCTTGGAGTGAAAAAGAGTAACTCTAAAAAAATAGAGTTATTTTACCTATTTTATGCAACAATTAATGCAATATCTATGAGAAAATATTTGGATTTCCTTATGATTATTTGAATTTTCCTTATTTATGTAGAATAATGAGATATAGAGAAAATAAGGAAAAGAATGGCAAATATCATGAATTCAAATAAATAAAAAAGTAGCAGTGGAAGATGGATATCAAATCAGGAAATTCTTGATTTTGTTCCCTAATATTATCTACAAGCGTTGGGAGATAGATATATGGGGATATATCTTTTGAAGAGGAGAACATGAAGAGCCAGAGAGAGAGAGAAACTAGATTTTTGTTAAATTGTTTTTCATTCTTCTGAGAGTTCTTCAAGTATTTTGAAGAGAAGACAAAAGTGGTGACAGAATTCTTGTTCTTTGATTCAAGATACTGAGTTTGATTTATATTTTTACTTTTTCTTCTACTATGTTCTAATTTTCTTTTATTAGGGCTATGATGTAGCCTAACCATGATAACGTGAATTTCATGATTTTTATGTTTTACAATTGATTTCATTCATGTGAGTTATATATTATTGTGTTTAATGCTTTTGAATGACTGGCCACCACTTGAATAATCCGATGTGCATGTTTGAGACTAAGAAGTGATAATTTGCAATTGCTCATTATAATATATAACCATGAATTAAACGTGGATAGAGATATACCGAGTTATTTGTGTAGCTTTCGGTGATAATGTGATCCAAAAGACTCATTGTAAGCCGGGAATATTCATAATTTTTAATGCACTTATGTTTATTTTAATTCACATAGAAATATAGTTGATTAATAAGCTGAGTAGGTTAGCTATATCTAGAGATAGGATAGTAAATAGATTATAAAATTTCGCTATCACATGTTTGATATTGTTCTTGTACCTACAACAATCTGAAATTCATATCTAGTGGTTATGGTGAAATCGGATGCTCTAACATATTTATCTTATCGATTTACTACATTTAGTCTACAAATTTCGTTTTTAATTTATTCTTAATTATATTTTGATCTATTAGATAAATTATAGAATTAGTCTATTTTAGTATTTAATTAGTTTATTAATCATCAATCTCTGTGGGACGATATTTTTTCTCATTATTATATTACTTGTTGGTAAGTGCATTTGCGTTTATAATTTTACGAACAAGCTCATTGTTTTGGAAGTGGTGGTTCTTCAAAAAATGATTTTGTCTATCTTCCTTAGGAGGAGAACGCACAAGTGTAGATGAGTATATTTATTTAAAATTCACTAAAGAATATGTTGTTTTAGTGTGTTTATACGTTTATAATATGCTTGTTTTTGGAACTTATATGGTTGAAGTCATTGAAACTAAGAAATATCTAACTTTGATTTTTATAATGAAAGATTTGGGTGAAGTAGATACTATCTTGAATATTAAAGTTAAAAAAACATAGTGGAGGTTATTCTATGATCCAATGTAATCACGTTGGAACAGATGACCTCTTGGTTTCAAAGAAATGTGTACTTTATTTGATTTCGGTGTTAAATTGAATTATAATATTAGTATAGCAGTAGCATAATTTGAATATGTGAGTGCGATAGGGTCTTTAATGTATGCGATGCATTGTACTAGACTTGATCAAGTTGAGTAAGTATACTAGTAATTCAAGTATAAAACATTAGAGGGCCATTACCAGGATTTTGGTTATCTTAAGAGGAAAAGAAAATTTTGGGATTGTTCTATAATAATTATTTGGTTGCATCAGAAGGATACATTGATTCTAATTGGATTATAACCGTACGTGATAATTCATTGCTAGATGGATTTTCGCAATTGATAGTTGTGCTGTTTCTTGGATGAGCAAGAAACAAATGTGTATAATTCACTCAACTATGGAATTTGAATCATTGTTTTAGTAGAAATTAGAAAGATGCTAAATATATTAGGAATTTATTGTTGGATATCAAAATACAACTTAGACCTGTACCTCATATTTCTATCAATTGTGATAGTCAAGTTATTTTGGCAAGAGCTTATGGTAGCACTTATAATGGTAAATCTAGATATGTTAGTCTAAGATATAAGTATGTGAGACAATTGATTAAAGATGTTACTATAACAATTGTCTATGTGAGGTCAACCAATAATCTTGCTGATTCCTTGACAAAAGCTTTACTAAGAGACATGGTAAAAATAACCTAACAAGAAACGAGGCTGGAGCCCTTTAATTTAAATTACTAGTAATGGTAACTCGAAATTTTTCTAGAACATCACTAGTTATAAGGTTTAATGAATAAGAATAAGTTACCGAATGTGATTATTTGATACTAATGCTAGCCTTAATATGAGAAATCGGTATTATCTGTTACGTTTTGTAGATTGAATCGAATTTTAGTTGAAGTATAGTATAGTTTTATAATATGTTAATAATAATAGAAACACATGATGGATACTTCATTTATATGAGCTTAGAAGTGATGTCGCTTTTTACGAAAATTAAGATTGCTTTCTAGAGAGTTTATGAAATATGATCAAACATAAAGGCATAATAGTGTGGAGTAATATAAAACTTCTTGCTGAAACAAAATATTAATATATATATACAGTATATTCAATTCTATCATTTAAAATTACAAGTTTAAAGTCGAGTTACTTGTTATTTTGATAAAGTTTTGAGATACTTGCATTAAGTAAATATTTAACTCGAATGAAACCTTTATATATGTATATTAATCTCACAGAAATTTTGGCTGTATATTTTTTAATGTTTTATTTTTGTAATTTTTTTTTACAATTAAAGTGAGGGATTGTTGGTAGTTTGTTTGTAAAATAAATTAAGAGGTGCCTTGTCCTACATTTAAAAAAAAAAAAAAATGTGAGTGCGCATGTGGACGAGATTTGACACTGATCATAGTGTTCTGTTAAAATAGTATAACTTTTTAGAAAGAGTTACGGTTATTTTTTATTTATTTAATTCTGAATTTTTTTTCCAACGGTTATCTCAAGGTTCATATTTGTAAAGACATAAGTTCTTAATCCTTTGAAGGTCGTGTTTGCTCGAATATAACTCTTATTTTTGTTATAAATTATTGAATGTGTTTGTTTGGATATAACTTTTATTTTTGCTATAAAATGTTGAACGTGTCTGTTCAATCATAATCTTCTTCTTTCATTTTTGTTTTCTTTTCAAAGAATATAAAATCATTGTTTTTAATCTTTTTTTCATGAGAGACTATGGAGAAATACTATAATGCTATTTAGTATTATTGTTTGAGACTTTGTTGTATTTTGGAGAAAATTTGTTGGTAATCATTAGCAATGTTATGGAGTAAATAAATCCTTAAAAAAAAGTGGTATTACACCTCAAAGTCCAACTTGTTTGTTCCATCCGGTTCGGAGATCTGACTTCATTATTTTATCCAATTCAAAGCCATATTTTACTATCAAAGCTTTGCTCACCTCGCCACAGACAGATGAGCTTGAGCCTGGCTAGTTTCTAGCAAGTGGTGAGGCTTAAGCTGCCCTGTGGAACAGTCGCCAACTTGTTGTCGTGATCAACGACTAGTCGAGGAAGAAGAAAAAGAATAAGAATAAAAATAATTAAAAACTTTATTTTTCAAAAAAGAAAAAAGAAAACATAAAAATAAAAAGAAATGTGCTTGGTGAAAGAAAGTGAGGCAAAAGAAGTAACATAAAATGTTTTCGACTTTTTAAAATTGAAAAACATTATCCTTACTTTTGAAGGTGTTTTGTCTAATAGCGTAAAATATTTTCCTTGACTAGTTTATTTTTCACGAACCAAATGCCAAAAAATCCAAAAAATGTTTTCTTGAAAGTTAGTTTTTGTGAAACGAATGGAGTCTGAAAAAAAATACTAACATCTCTAATGAAGTATAATATAAGTGCAAGTAAAATATTAAGACGAAAGCATCGAAACGTTTGTGATGCTTGCTGAATAGAACTCCGAAAAGATCGACTTAAAAAGTATCTTATGTGCATCTACAATTTTGTAAAATAATAGAAGTTATAAAATTTATGTCATTTTTACAATGTCTTAAGAGTTGACATTGTAATTATTACTAAAAGCTGTGCGATATTAAAAACTTACGTACTTGTGTTTTCATGACAATTTGCATTTGGTTATTGCACAAGGTCGTTAGTCTTTGAAAGCCATCGTAAAATACTAAACAAACCAAAATAATTAGGATATTTGCAACACCATCACTGGAAATGCCATAAGCCCCTCGAAAATGTCTAAATTTTTAATTACTATGATATTTTATTACTAACAGCATTTTGCACTACGTCACAATGAAAAGTCGTAATCCTTTGAAAAACGGTGCAACATAACAAAGATAATATCACTTAATATTTATGACGCTTTGAACTACTTTACGATGAAACGTGGTAACCCTTTGGAAAATGTTTTGAATGACATTTGTATGGTGTTGCACAAGTGTATGATGAAAAATGTTATAATACTTTAAATAATAAATTAAATCTTCATCTAGCAGTTTTATCTTTTAGAATGGTTAGTTATGGTCCCAAAAAAACTTGTAAGCCCTATTTCATATAGTGTCCTCATTGTGATTTTTTACCTATTTATCTTAATTGTAAAACATTTTATGATACATACTTTTTATTTTTATAAATAACTTATATACATTGGTAATAGGAAATGGTATACATGATGGCACTTGGTTATCAAGGGTTTCAATTTAACAATAGACCATCAATAGTGAGTAATTAAGTCAAGGACAATCGGTTATTCAGGTTAATCATAGATTAGTGTTCTACGACTGATTAGTCATTCCCCCTTTTTTAGCTAAATAAAAGATAATATGGCCAACCAACATTAAGGACCTTTCAAGCATAATTGTTAGGAAATCACATGCCAATTTTAGAAAAAATACCACAAGCAAACAATCCACCGGAAAAATATAATAATAAAAGAATAGAATTAGAAGAACATGTTAGAAAATTTGTTATCGAAGTTCACCTAAACCTAGACTATGTCTCCATGAAGAGGCATTCTACAAATCCTGACTTCGAAAAAAATTGGAATATAACGATGATTTTTTCTCAAAATTAGGCACAAAGAGATTGACAACCTTATAAAGAAAATACTCACTTTTTTCTTCTCTTTCTTTCTTGCCTCTCTATTTTTTTTTTTTTTTGGCGTCTTGACGGCTAACATCTTACTTTTACTAATATAAAGGTATAACTTTTAACCTAAAAACAAATCTAATGGAAAAGACCAAAAAAACCCTTAAAAAATATTTGGTTTCATCTACAACAATCTCTCACTTGAAGACAAATATATCTGATGTACTAAGCAACTTTACATCCATCTTCTTCAAAAACTAGTAACTGAAAAACTCGTTCCTCTACAATACTCATCATCAATCAACATGGAGTAATACCAATGGTAATAGTACAAAAAATATGCTTATCTCTATCTACTACCTTGGTAAACATGTCAGTTGGATTTTTCAAGTTATCAATCTTTTGTAATTTTAACTCATTACTTCTTGATATGTCTAGTTCTTGAGTAATAAGTTATATTCTTTGCTAAGTGCATTGCACTTTGATTATCACTTCACAATGTACTGATTGACTATTTTCGATGTAGCTCCTTCATGTAATCTTGTAACCACATGATTTCCTTGGAAGCTTCCATGATCGATATGAATTCCACTTCCATCGTCGATAAAGCCACTACTTTCTGTAGTTGAGATATCCAATTTACTGTTATACTTGTGACTATAAATATATATCCAGTGGTACTCTTACCACTATCTCGATCTCTTGAGTGATCTGCATCTACATAACCCTCTAACTTTAGAGATGTACCACAATAATAAAGAGAATATTTTGATGCACTTCCAATGCTTTCTGCTTGGGTTTCACATATATCGGCTTACAACTCCTACTGCAAGTGCAATGTCTAGTCTTGTGTTTACCATGGCATACATCAAACTTCCCATTGCTGATGCATATAGAACTATTACCATCTCATCTTTCAAAATTTGAGTGCTTGGACACATATCCTTGGAAAGTTTAAAGTGACTCGCTAGAGTAGTCGTAACCGATTTTGCTTTATCCATGTTAAATCTCTTTAACGCCTTTTTCATATAGTCTTCTTGTGACAACCATAATTTCTTATTTTTCTTTATGATTTTTATATCTAAAATATTCCGAGCCTCTCCCAAGTCTTTCATAGCAAATTGCGATGATAACATTTTTTTCACTCCTACAATCCTCTTCATACTGGAGATAGCCTTTAGCATGTCATCCACATATAAAGAGAGATATATGATATCACCGTTGTCATACTTATGAAAATAAACATAATGATCAGACTCACAATGTGCAAATCCTTTTTTTTTTTCCATAAAACCATCAAACTTTAGGTAGTATTGTCGCGGAGCTCGTTTCAAGCCATATAAGCGTTTCTTTAAGCGACATACCATGTGCACCTTACCTTTGACTTTAAAACTCTTCGCCTGCGCCATGTATAATTTTTCATCTAAATCACCGTGTAAAAACGCTGTTTTCACATCCAACTGCTCAAGATGAAAGTCCTCCACGGCAACCATCCTTAACATAAATCTAATTGATGTCATTTCCACTACAAGTGATAATATCTCAAAGTAGTGTATTCATTTTTTTTGAGAAAATCCCTTAATCACAAGTCTCGCCGTGTATCTGATACTACCGTTTACTTCATTCTTAATTCTGTGCACCCACTTGTTTAACAAAATATTTTTACCTATGGGCAACTTGGTCAACTCTTAAGTTTTGTTTTGGAGTAACAAGTTGATCTCATCTTTCTCAAGCAATAGGATCGGGAGAGTAACTTGCACACCGGAAACATGACGAACAAAAATTTCAGCACTACACAAGCTCAGGAGAATAGTTGTATCTTTGTCAATACAGATCGGTTCAACTTGATTCCAAAGCCAAATGAACAAAGACTTCTGGATCTACAATTTCTATGTTTTAGGTTTTCTGAAATAAGCATTGTAGAATGGTCGAATTTGGGTTGGAAGTGGGTAAAAATTACGAACAGAACAGGAAAAGATAGAAACTTCACTGGTTGCTCTTCTAGGCCTCCAAGGAAGTTGAGAGGGCACCGATTCTTCTAGATCGATGACTGCAACTTTTCAATGATGCAGATTTCAAAAAGCTCCGACTCTTCAAGGATGGAGTGAAAACTCTTCTAGGTTTTCAAGGATATGAACTCTGCAAGGTTCACAAGGAATTATATGGCTTATATCATCAAAGAAATAATGATAGAGCATTGAAACTAGGAAAATATTGAATCTAGAAAGTCAAAATCGAGAAACTTGAAAGCATTAAAGAACTCTGAAACTAGAAAAATAGTAAAGAGCATAGAAACTAGAAACTAGTAAAAGCATAACGTCTTCATGGCTCCCAAGGTGTCTTCTTTCAAGCTTCCGGGATGGACTCAAGATATCGATACGGCTTCTCGGTTGAATCGACAACGTCATCGAACTTCATCGACAATCGACAACTTCATCAAACTTCATCGACAATTGACAACTTCATCGATAAGAAGTTTCGTTGAGCTTGAATACGGGTCGATCTTCTTGGTTGAGAAAGCTGGTCTTCAATGCGGGCTGCATCAGTAAGGTTGAAATATTTTCCTAAAAGTGCCCTTGCATCATTTTCTCGAAGGATAGTGCTAGCACGCATCTGAGTAAAAGGGCCATCCGTTCATGTCGATTGACAGAATACAAATCCAGTTGGCTGGAGCTGATGGATAAAATGCGGAAAAAGCAAAGGCGATTATCGAGCATGACAATCCACTGGTGACGATAGTGATCTTAAGACCAGGGCATCACAGGTTTTTCAACCATTGTTGCAATCGGGTTTATGTTTGGGCTAATGAGCATGACAACGCGATGGACGAACCTAAGGTTGGATAAAGAGCAGAAAATGTGATCGTTTTCCCAATTCTTTTAATAATAAAGCTAATCAAGCCATTTGACTGCATTTCAAATGAATCGGACTTGTTAGAGAAAGGCTAATGCGACGCCAAAAAATCGAATTCAAAGACCCAACCGGTCCATAATAGAGAACGAAACTCGATCTTCTCATAATTTTAACTCTGCTAGTGCAGTGAAATTCTAGTGAAATTCGTCACCAACTAAAGTTGTCTTGCAAAATAGAACCAGATTCTTCTTCTACTTATTGAACTTCAAGCCATAACCAATAGAAGTGCTTTCTCAAAACATTTGGTGTCATCCCTGCACTATTCTTTCCGTTGAACGAGTCTTTGGCCCTTTGCGTGACAACTTTAACCATCTTTTCAATCCACCACCTGGTTGATGTTACTTCCGCAAAAAACTTCTTGCAAAGTCCAAACAAGCGTTTTTTATTGTTGGGGTGACTACTTGGCTAACAAATGATACGGGAATTCAGTGGAGGTTGATCATCCATTCAGCACATTTGACAAGAAAACCTTCTTGATGTTGTGAAGCTCTTCAGACATTTGATTCAGAGGGAAAAATCATCTTTGCAGTGCAAATGTCTCATTTCCTATGTGGTACATTCTTATGGAATAATATAATTTACAAATCAATTCTTAATCATGCTTTTAACAACATGTCGCATGAACTTGAACTAAAATTGAACTCTTAACAGTGTAGTTCCTGAATCCCACCTCATATATCATTGGGTGAATCCACTTGCCATGTGGCTATAATTTGCAGAGTTGAATGTGATGGAGATGTTGCTTTCTGGTTTAATTTTCAAGGAGTTTGAGTTTCGCATGCTTCACTTTAACATACACACCTTGCTGGTGGAATCATTGTTACAACATATGACCAAAAAAATGCTTCCCCAACATTAGTCAGCTCGGGTTAGAGTTTGGTCAAAAATGGTCTACCTAAAATGTATTTAACCCATTTCAGGAGCTTGGTTTACACTCAAATTATTATGCGACTTGTTTTTTCTTTAGATTTGCCACTAATCTTGTTGAGAAAATATGGCTTTGAATTGGGTAGAACAATGAAGTTGGATCTTTAGAATAATTAAGTCGGACTTTGAGGTGTGATGTCATTTTTTTTAAGGATTTATTTGCCCCACAACCTTGCTAATGGTCACTAGCAAAAATCCTCCAGGATACAACAAACTCTCAAAAATGAGAATACTAGAAAACAATTCTAGTATTTCTCCAGAGTCTTTAGGAAATAATTGAAAAGATGGCTGTAGTTTTTTCATAAAGAAGACTCGTAAAGATAAAATAATTACCCATTATTCTTCTGAAAACCGACATGTATATATATATAAAACAGACTAAAAACATAGGCAACTCTTCATGAAAAATTGCGAAAATGAACAAACATATGATTTCGAAAATTGCCCAAATGAACAAATGCATCTATTCGAAGACATTGAAAAAGTAAACAAATGCAACCCTTCGGGAAAAGTTGCAAACCGAACCAAGTATCTTTTACAAAGGTTGTCTTGAAAAACACAAACAAAAAATTCGAAATAAAAAAATATTATTATTATTATTTTTAATAAATAAAAATTTTGATTTCTTTTTAAATTTCCAAAAATTCTCAAAAACAAAACAACCTTTCAATTAATTAAAATTGATAAGATAACCATACAAAAGAAAAAAAAATAAAATAACATAAGGGGTTAGTGCTAATTAAACCGCGGTTGAGTAAGACGCAGGTGCTTGTCTCACTTCCATGAACTAGAGATTCAAGCCACTATTTGGTACATTTTCTCTTTTAAGAAAATATTTCATGAGATTCTCTCGCTTTTTTTTTTTTTTTTTTTCTCATTTTTACTTTTTGTAAAACATGTAAATCTAATCGATCATGCAAAGGTACTCATATAGCAAAATTTAAACAAGACAATGTTCAAGCAAGGCATAATGATGACAAAGCAAGTAGAGTGCGGTAAAGAAAAATAAGCCGAGCTGTATCCGCCAAAATTAATTAGCCGAGCTGTCTCCGCCAAAATTAATTATCGCCTTTTTGTAAAAGTCGAGATAGGACCTTGTGAGTTATACATGAACGTAAAGTAAATATTCAAATGTCATGTGCTATATAAAGGAAAAATTCCAAATAAGGGTATGAAATACCCTTATTTTTTCAAAGAAAGATTTGAAGTTGATATTGTTTCAAATTAGGAACTGAAGTGCTTATATCAGTTTTAGAAAATGGCATGAACTCACCAAATGTGAGGGAAAATTTTGTCTTTTTAAATTTTCTTTTTTTTTTCTTTTTTTTCTTAAAAAAAAAAAGCACAAGCAGGAGGGCTAGTGAGGTGACTGCGAACGTCAGCGGGGTTGTCGGCACCTAGGGGAGGGCTAACAACCCTGGCCAACCAACCCTCATAGAGACGGGAGAGGGTGGCAACCCTTTCCCAGATCTAGGCAAGGGTCGTCAGTCATTACATAGGCCTAATGGCCCTAGCCTTTGGTCGACTAGGGTCGTTGGCCCTCCCAAGGCGCTGGTGACCCCATCAGCCTTCGTCGTCGCTCCATCGACGATGGGGCGGTGGCCACAAGCCCTTTTGCCTATGTTTTCTTTTTTCTTTTTAAATTTTTGTTATTTATAATCTAATTTAATTTAATTTGTATTTGGATGAAAATACCCATGATCGGCTATGCAAGTCGGCAAGGTGAAGCCCTTATTTAGAATGACCATAACTATTTTAGGCCATTCTTTGAGACTGATATTGATACTTTAAGTCCTTATTTGAAACAATGTTTACTTCAGGCCATTATTTGAGAAAATGAGAATACTTCTGGCTCTCATTTGGAATTTACCCCTATGTAAATAATGTATTAAATAAAAAAGCTGTTACAAATTGAGCCAATTAATGTGGGGAAAGTTATCAAAATAGTCCTAAACCTATTACAATTTTTCCAATTCAGTCTTAAATATTTTTCTGACCAATTTAGTCTAGTTTACGCTAATGTGGACAAATTTTTAATAATATTTTATTTTTTAAAAAATTATTTTTATTATTTTTTCCACCCATTCTTCTTCCTCCTTCCTTCCTCCGACTGGCCAGCCAGAGGCTAACGTTGATGAGGTCAACCACGTCGGCTAATGGTGAGGCTCACCCCCATCGGTCACTAGTGAGGACAAGCCTTACCCAGCGACGGTGAGGCTGCCCTTGCCATGGTTAGGCAAGGCCCTACCTACCTTTGGCCTAGGTGGGCCTCGCTGGTCATGGATAGGTTGTGGCCTTGCCATGGTTGGGCAAGGCCTTGCCTACCTTTGCCCTAGGCAAGCCTTACCAACCATGGGCAAGTCACGGTGTCGCCATGGTTGGGCAAGGCCAAGCCTCGCCTAGCCATTGGTAGTCCTCACTAAAGACTGTGTGAGGTTGTGGCCTTTGACCTCTCGGCCTCTAGTGAGGGCAAGTCTCACCCAGCCACTGGCAACCCTCACCAAATTTAATGAGGCCATGACCCGCCCATGGCTGGCGAGGCTCACCTAGGCTAGAGATAGGCGAGGCCTTCCCCAAACATGGTGAGGGGCAACCTCATTGTTGTTGGGTGAGGCTTGCCCTCCCCAATGGCTAGCGAAGGCGAGCCTTGCTATTGGCTAGTGAGGCCGACCTTGCCGATGCTTGCCTCTAGCTTGCTAGCTAAAGGGAGGAGGGAGGAGGAAGTAGGAGAAAAAAAAAGGAACAAAATTCAAAAATTCAAAAAAATAAAATATTATTAAACAATTATCAACGTCAGTATTGGCCGGCGTCCACGTTAGTGCTGGCCAGTAAAAAATGGTTGGATAGACTGAATTAACATAATTGTAAAATTTAAGACTAATTTGGTCAAAAATAAAGGTTTATGATTGAATTGGAAAAGTTGCAATATGTTTATGACTATTTTAATAATTTTCTTATTAACATGAATATAGAATACAAATTCATGCAATTGAAAATGCAATGCAATTCAAAGAGAGTAAATCTATTTATAGTGTGAGTATGGAAAAAAAACTAAATTTCCTTAAGATGCACCGCTAGACATATGATATGTGTGTGTATATTACCTAAAAGACCGATAAGCCCGAACACTTGACTAATCAACCACAAAACTGGGCGCATGCCGACGCACACAAAAATGTGGACAGCATGAATTCATCCAAATGTCCCTTCATTTGTTTCATTAATTCTCGTGATTAAAACGTGTTTTAATCGACGGCACACGCACGACTGTCTCTAACTCCAACAATTAGATTTTAATTTGGTCAAAATCCTTCGCAAAGCATGTCTTTCTAATCATTGAATTGAGTCTGCCCAGGAGGCCTGCCAGTACCAACACGCATCCACGTTATCACCACCCTCTAGAGGCGAAATAAAAATTCCTCGAAGGAATTTGATGAATTGCCAAGCGAGCACAGACGGCCCCTCTCACGAGATGTCGCTTACGCTTGACTTGCGTTTTTCCCGACTTTATGATCATAACTTGATTTCTTATTAATTATGAAAATTGTTCTTACTTTCGGAGCCACTACTAACCTATTAAAGGTTGGTTAGGAGTCAAATTAAACAAGGGAGATAGATTTATTTCTATGAACAAGCACTTTGGATCTCGGGATTTGATCACACTAGAGATTTATCCAGCACACAGAGCTGGTACATTTTCTCGTTTTGAAAAAAATTGTTCATGCAATCTCATTCCTTTTTTAAAGTCTCGAGCACATATGTCTACATGTTCATCGGCAATCAAACTCTTACAACAGACAAATATCAACAATCAAATAAGTAAGAGAGATGACTCCCTAAACTAAATGGTGAATATAAACATTAAGCCAACTGAAATGAGACTGGATCAAAACCACTCCTAAGATGCAATTACTGCCTAAACGGCATGCTAACTTTTTTTTTTTATCCTTTTTATCTTTTACTTTCATGTCCTATGATCTGGATCGGCATCGGAGCCACCATCACGAACCAGCCCGTTCTCGGGTTGAACTCGGATTGGCTCGCCCCTATTACGAGGATTGATGTACTTGGACATATCGGGCCGGGCACAGGTCGGGCTGACAGAAGAGTGGCAGGTATAAATAGGCCATGTTTGACATACAACTAAAATAATCTGTCTGCACCGGCCCGAGCCGTAAAAGATGTTTTTTTTGTTTGGGTTAAGAAAACCAAGAAAATACATAAATAGAGCAAAAATACGGGCCCGGCCGGAAGATGGAGACACTTCTACTTGCCAGCCGAAAAGGGGTATAGAAAACGTAAAGTAGCCGCATCGTGCATCAGATAAATAAACAACGGCCAGTTAAGAAGTAGCCATTTTGACTTTGTCTTGCACAATCAGTCTCCAGATCTTGATCCTCATCGCTTCCCCCCCTCATTGTCTTTTTACGAAAACAAGTTCTCCATTCATTTTGGTTGTAAGTTGCAGTCAGAATCTGCTAATTTAAGTTAGATCACATGGACAATTGACTCCATGAAATGTCGCCGAGGTCTTTTTTAATTCGTACCCGTTGTACACTGGAAAAGATTAACTGCAATAGCATCTACTCCAGATTGAATTTGTACTGATGCTCGAGATAGCTATGCCCATCGAATGGTCTGGCAATCATCGAGTGTCACTTGGATCAATTTCGAGTTTGTTCAATCATCTCATTGCATAATTCAAGTGGTTTTTGATAAAGGTGGACGGAATACTGCTTGCTTTATGGTGATCTAAGATCATTACAACCACCTACATCCCCCCAAAAGTCAACCGATCTTGCCTTCCATTGTTATCTTCTTGGCTTTAATTAAGTTCCGAAGGAACATCTTCTATCGACTCCTTTTCCTGTTGTAACCTCGCAACCACCAAGGAAACATTATCCTAAACTCTAACAAGCCTGTCTTATTCATTTGGTACCTGTTAACAGATGGCGAAAAATTCAATAGAAAAAGAAATAAGCAATTAAATTATTCGTGCTGATTGAAGCACTGTACTAGACACGAACAAGCCTCGTGAAGAAGCACTTGGCTGTCCCATTCTAGTTGTGACTGGCTAACTTACAGGCTTCTAAAGAATCTCATTTGAGGTCAGCTCTTTTGTCCCTCATACCTGCCCCAGATCAAGTACAGAGAATTCAAACTGGGAAGCTTTAACTGTTCCATTACAGGTTTTATCCAAGAAATTCCGTTGCAGCCAATGATCGTTTCTCGACTTTGCGAAGCGGGATCGAATTAGACAGAACTGATCGAATCCAAAGTTTTTGATCTGTATTAATTTCAGGTACATCCACATATGAAGATGAACTACTTGATGAAACTGATAAAGAGGATGAAGATGCATTGCATTATTGCTGAACCACTACTGTACTTGGCCTCAGATGAGTCATGAACTTCAAGGGCCACAGAGATGAGAGCTTCCAAATCTTCACATCATTCAAAGGTCTCCCACCTGGTGGTTACCACCACTGGATCGGAATTTCTTGGTGTTTGATGCGTCCCTGGTGTCAGGCCTTCAAATCTCACTCGCTTCTTCTGGGCCTGCTTCGTGTTTGTCGGTTTCATGGCTTGTCCGAGCGGACTCTCCAGTTTCAGTGCATCTAGCATTTCTATGTGCTCCTGAATTTTCCTCACCTTCAATAGTTGAACAGCAAATGAGCAGAAAATTAGACCCTCGATAAATCAACGTATACTATGGTGTTCAAAATTGGGGGATGACTAGGGAGGTTTGGATGTGGGGCAGATTCCATTACCAAAAGGCAAATGACCATCACAAGAAAAGAATTTAACAGACGTACCTGCAATCTTTTCTGTGAATTCAGTTCTCCCTGAACTACTAGTGAATCCAATTTAATGTATACCTTCATCAAGGCATTGGTAAACTTCTCGACATCCATACTTTCGACTTTCCCACCTTCGGAAGCCACCTTTTTCAAAGCCAATACCTGTAAAATCTCACAAAAGAAAAAAAAAAAAACCAGATGATCAGTATCTATATCTTCTAATAAGGACAATCCTTTGAATTGCAAATTACCTTCTCACTCATTCTGTCAAGTTCCGAGCTGTTTCCTTCCAATGTCTTTGAAGCCTTCTCTATCTTCACCTTCTTCAGCATCTCAAGGCAGCGTCTTTCGCGGCCTAAAACGTCCTCGACCAGAACAATTTTTGATCCGTCTTTCACTCCTGCTACATCCAGATATTGTTTCGAGCCTCTCTCTTTCTTCTTGTATATCAATTTCTGGTCCTCATGATGCAAACCCGTTGGCTCTGCCAACTTTTTCTTCAATTCCTCTATAATCACCAAAAAAAAGAGAGGAAAAGAAAACTTATTCTAAAAACAAATCCAAAACCCTGATTTTGCATCCAAACGAAGGATTCCAGAGCGGGGAAATTTCACTCACCGAAGCTGGCCTGAGGGCTGATGAGAACCTCGTGACATGCAGGGCCATGTTTGACTTTGACTCTGATGTTGGAGGCCTGAGCTTGATTCCGGTGTTCTGCCTCAGAACTCGCCCTCGTCTGCACCAACATGCCTCCTGGCCTGACCTCCCACTCATCGCCACCTTCTCGAGCTGGATCATCGTGCCTGCCATGGACCGAGCTTCTGCCGCTTCTTCTCTCGACCCGCGAAGACATCCTTGCGGTGCGCTCTACGTTAAGACGGTGAATGCTTCCTGGAAAGAGTTTGGTCAAAGGATGATTACAGGAGAAGAAAGAAACTCAGGGCAATCATGAGATTCGATGGAATGAAGGAATCCCAGTTGTCAGAAGCTGGTTGAGAAGAACGTGGCGTGAGAAGGCGCATCGTCCAATCGCAGGAAAGTTAAAAAGGGCATAGCTTGAAAGCGAAAGGTAATCATATCATATGCCTAGGTAAGGATCATTGGAACGTGAACGATGATAACTAAGCAAACTCTCATCCATTTGTAAATCGATCTTGATAGAGAAAGAGAGAGAGAGTTGAGAAACGCACTAGACATATGTTTGGCAAAAGATCCAAGATTTAAGAAAGAGTTTTTGTTAGCACAACAACAATTTTAGAAAGATGAGCAAATTAGAGATTGTTTGATTCATTTAAAGAAATAAATCCAAGGATATTATTCAAGCCAAAACCAGCCGTGGGATATAAATTGCAATTTTTCAGGCAATTGATATTATTCCAAAACTAATTGCATTCTATAACATTTTGCTTCTGATATATAAAATAAAATAATATGATCGCAGAATTTAGTGTGTTTTCGTATCGTGTTGGAATTTCCTAAAAAGAAAACTGATTTTTGAAAATTATAAATAAATAAAAAGGATGATAATATCACGTGTAACTCATTTACACTAATTGCTATATAAGTTTTCCAATAGAGTTTCAAATCGTAGATGAGGAAAAGCTCGGGGAGAAGTAAGTTCGAGAATTTTATAAAAGGTCTCATCGGCAAGTCGCGCTCCATTTCTTTGTTGTTCTTTTAAAGTCTTCTGATTATTATTTTAATTGTCCGATCCGACCTTTTGTATTCCTCAGTGAAATTGCATGTGCAGCCACCTTGGCACAATGCGACCCAAAAAAATAAAATAAAAGCCTACGTCTCAACATTAGGAATATGTCAAAAAAGCCCGGCCTGACCCTACCCTACTCGAAAATTTGGGGTATTTTGGGCTGGCCCTCAGTTTTTCTTGAGCCGGCCCAACTCGATCCGATTTTTAAGTTGTGTCGGATCAGACAAAGCACACGACCTTTATGATTAGAATCGGGTAACATTGAAACCCGGACCGACCTGTCCCACTGACACCTCCACCAAACGCTGGTCCGATTCTCCGAATGGGTTCAAGAACCGGGGGGCGGTTCAATTTCTAGGACATGAAACCGATCGCTCCTAAACAATAGTTAAAAATTTCAATATTTTAATCTGCATTAGGCACAATTTGAAACGGGCTTGTCAATGGGTCGGGTCCAAATTCATGTCGGGCCTGACCCAATAAATGTACTAAACAAGCCCTAGTAATCAGATTGGCGGCTCCTGAATTCCGATACAGAGGCATCTCTCTCTCTCTCCTTCGTCTTCATCCTCGTTGCGCCGAAGCTCGAAGTTCCAGGTTGGTGTTCTGCTTCGCTTTTCCTCGTACTCGTCGACGATATGCTGCTAGTACGAGGTCGTGAGCTAATGAATGGTCACTGGATTCATGTGAGGAGGAGTGGGATATCTCTCGGTTAGTGCGGGCGGGGGACTTTCTAGTCGCTGTTTGTACTGCCCTCTCGTCTCGGGGATGTTGGAATTAAGCGGCATTGGGTTCGCGTCGACGTTGGTTTCCTGAGTTGTTGCTCATCGAGAAGATGTAGCGACCGATCATCGAGACGAAACGAGGCGTTTTCAGCTGTGTGCGTAGCTGGTTTTCAGGGGCTTTGTGGAGTTTGTCATTCAGGAAAAAAAAAAAAAAAAAAAAAAACCTGTCGATTGTGCTAGGGGTAAAAAAAAAGAACAATCAAAACACGAAACGATGTGTTAAAGCGCAAAGATTATGCTTTTCACTGAAAAAAGAGACTTTTTTTAATGCACCATGAAAGTTTGTCGACCTGTGTGAAGGGGGCTTGTGGCTTTGTTTGAGTTCATCGTTCACTTCCCTTTGAAAAGTCATGGGTCAGTGATATGTTTCGTCTTTACCTAATACTGCAGTCATATTTGCCGCTTCTTTTGATCTAGTACAGGAAACCATCAAGTTGAACATCGTATGATAATGAAGCTAGTAGTTATGGAAAGACACCTGCATATTGAAACTACAAGGATTTACTGATTACGTTGGTCATATTTTTAGGGTCAGAAGAAATTACCTTGCCTTAAGGCTTTGAGCCTGTATGTAGATGTTTGTCCAAAATTTAAGTGCAGCGTTCTGATCCTTTTAGAAATCATGCAGTTTTGCTATTGTGCTTCTGATCTTATTGTAATTGTTGGATGGCGATGGGGTAAAATGTCAGATAAGTGAGCTATTGGCTAATCAACTTCAGATAATTAAAACTTCATTTGTCATGACATAATCTTCAATGGGTTAATATGGTTACTCTATGTCTGTTGCAGAAGCCTTACATTAGTGCCTGTGGCTCGAATTATTGGGGAAAACCAGTGAAAAGACTGAAATGAGGAAGCCTAGCCGTGATGATAGAGCGGCGACTTCAAGCAAAACAAAGTTCGATGATAGTGAAGAAAGCGAATTGTCTACCTCAGAAGATGTTAGTAAGCCGAAATGACTGCCTGCGCATGTGTGATAATACATATATGAAGTAACTGTTAATTCTGGGTCAATCTTCTTCTGTTTTTTTCAATCTTCTGGAGCTAGGAAATAAATTGCTTTAATTTTATCAGGAGGGGGAGATAGAGCGTGAGTTGGCAGATGTCACATTTGAGGAATTGCAAAAGGCTCGATCTGATGGTTCTCATTCAGTGTACAAAAAACCCAATGAAGAGAAAAAGCCCAAGAGGGCTAACAAAAATAGGTATTTCTAGTATATGGAGTGTTTTGTGTTATGTTTGTGTGCATCGAGTGTATCACAGATGTTGACTCAAGTTTTTTTTTCAGGCCAATGGAAGCTAGTTGGAAGAAGCCTGTCGGGAGATTTAGAGAGGTCATCCAGGCTCCTAAGAAGGTCAGCTTTTGTTCTTTGTCATCATTGTATATTGCACTAAGCTATGTCCTTGCTACTCATTCGTTGAGATGCTTATGAATTGTGTTAATGCATTCGCTCCTGCAGCCCTTTAATACCAATCCTGATATAGTTGCTAATTCTTTATGGCTTAAGTTTGTCTCCTTTATGATTTCCTTTTGGTTTTTGTGCCGTCTTCGTAGTAACCTCATGCATTTGCTTGTCATGGTTTCGTGATCTTAGCTTTTGGGTCGTCTAAATGAGCATTTATCACCTAGTTGCTACACTCGCATTACACGGAGGGGTTGATAGAACTTTTGAGCTTTTATAGCTTTAAGTTTATAGTCTTTCTTGCAATGCCGATGTATAGTTTGTTCTTGTGTATGTTAATTTATGCAGTCATTCATGCTATTTGACTAGGTTAAATTATGTTATTTTCAGGTTGCACGGGATCCTCGTTTTGAATCTCTATGTGGTACATTGAATGTGGAGGGGTAAGCCTGCATTACCTCGTTTCCTCTTTTGCCGTGTTACATGAAACTTGTTCCTCAAATTAGAGGATTTTATTTTGCTTATCCAGAGATTTTGTAGAAAGGCATCTTGTTGTTAATAAGGTTGTCGTAACTGAGTGATTCATTCATCTGCATCCATGACCACAGTTTGCCAGGAATTGTTTTGGTATAAGCAAGAATACTTGAAAATTATTTGCTTATTTGTTACTGTTGACCACCCAGTTGGTGTGGATTATTATGCTGTTTCTTCACATTCAATATTAAATCCTACATTTTTCATATGATTCAGTTGCTATTTTGCACCATCCTTTACGGGTGTTTTTCGTTGGGTCTATGGTTTATGTAGAATGTGATGAAGCATAAAAGCAGAACTGATTGATTGCCTAATTGCGGCGTGGAATGAACTTGTGGATGGTTTACAATATTGTTATGACTTAGCTTGGGACTGAAAAGGATTCTTGCAGGACGGCATATAGAGGAAATTAAATCTATCTTTGTGAGACAAATTATTGCTATAGATGCACTCTGAACAAGGTCACTTGGTGTCTTCTGATACATATGCTTAGACTTTCTTCTGGGGCTGAATCATGTAGTGGATGCATTTCCAGAGTTCAAGGAAGTCACATATGTGATCCTTAGTGAGAAAATACCAATCCTTTTTTGCATAATTAACAAGCAATGGAATTTTTATACAAAGATGTAGCAGGATCGCCCTATTTCTTGTTTTAGTTTCTGTAAAAAACGTAAGAATTAGAAAAATTTGAATAATTTTTAGTTGCAATATGTTTGGCATGTAGAATTTGAAATAGACTCTATACTCTGTCCCAACGATCTTACGATCATATTCGTATGTTATGCTTTCATTAGTATTGGCCATCTTACTTTCTCAGTGCTTTATATTGCTTTGAGTAATGCTATATAATATCTTCACAAGCATTTCTGTGCTATAGGTTCAAGAAGAGATATGGTTTTCTTTATGAGAATGAGCTTCCTGCAGAAAGAAAGGTAGAATTTAACATTTTAGATGAAATTGGCAGTTGTGCGATGTCTTTATTTCATCTGATAAACTGGCCCTCTGGACATGCAGGAATTACAGAAGCAGTTAAAGAAATCAAACGACCCAGATGTCATTGATGAATTGAAAAGTCGAATTGCCTGGATCGTGAGTCCTTTCTTAAATGCGGAAATATAATGTTGCAGTAATACCATTTTCTGGTGCACCCTGTTTATTCTTTTCCCTTCATATGCTGAGCTAACAGGACAAGCAATTGAAGTCAGAGACAGGAAAGCAAACAGAGGCTGCAATTCTTGCTGAGCACAAAAAGAAAGAGAGAGAAGCTGCAAAGCAAGGGAAAAAACCATTTTACCTTAAAAAATGTAGGTCTTCAGACTCTCTCATGATCTGTGTGCAGATTTGCCCCCTTATGACAGGGAATTTTGTGTCTGGAATTAGGAAAGGCGTGATATTATTGTTAATGTTGACTATCAAGCTGATTCAAGTTCAACACGCCTTAAAATGAGTACACAAAGCTGGTTCTTTGGGAAATACTCTTGCAGATTAACCATCCCCTCCATGTCCTTGGAAAGTTTAATCAGAGCGTGTATTAATGTTGGTTAAAATGCCCATGGTGATCCTTTGAGATACACAACAGTGTTGTGAGCTACTTCATTGATGATTGCATTGGAGGAAGATGCACAATGGTGCCGGAAGGTGGCACAAAGGGTCCATAAAATTGTGGGGGTGATGGAGGCTAGTGGTTTAGGTTCACAATGGACATTGATGGGGGACGCATGCACATAAAAATATTACCCTGAATATGTAGCATCATCATCTTTCTTTTGTCCAAAAAGGCACATCATCTTGTTGTCCTTCGTGGATGTGGTCATTCTCATGCTATACTTGCTTTTAAAACTAGATTGTCAGCATCTGTCTTTGGATCTTGCTACGTATGTGGTTAGTTCTAGATCTGAATATATATCAGGATTTTGAATTTTTGTCTGATTCTTGCAGCGGAGATTCGTAAAAGAAGGCTTATTGAGAAGTATAATAGTCTCAAGGTATTTTTTTTTCCCTGTCCTCAAAAGATTATCCTTCTTGCTTTGAGGTCATAACTGGTACATTGACTTGCAGCTATTAACATTTTTTGCTGATATGATCAGGCATCTGGAAAGGTGGACGCCTTTATGGAGAAAAAGAGAAGGAAAAATGCTGCAAAAGAGCACAGATATGTGCCTTATCGCAGATCCGGCAATACCCCCCAAGAAAGCTAACGTTTACAAGTTTATCTGCTTACTTTTATGTCATTGGTTTAGTTTCAAGTGGTTGCTGGCCCAACAGTTGTCTGGAGCGTTGTTTATTCTTTTCCTTTTTTTTCCCCTCTTGCCCCGTTTCGAGCATCTCGTGCTTGGAGGCATCGTCATTTGAAAGCTGTAGCGTGAGATTTTGTAGAGGATATGTTATTTATAAATTGTTTTCATTGATACAGAATAAGTTTACCCATGTACTGGTTGAAAATGTGATGTAAGCGGTCCCCCGGAAACAGCAAACGTCAAAAGAAGAAACCAAAATCCTCCATGCGCACAACGTGGTCCAAGTGGGGGCGTAGGCTTTAAGTAGACCGTATTTATCCAGCAAAGAGGAAAGAGTGGACGGCTTGCCGTTCGTGTTAGGTGAGTAATTAATCAACTGAGAAAGTGACGCGTTAGGTTTAGCGGAGCGGGTGAAGTTACAATTTGGATCTTATCTTTACTGAAAAAAAGCATAAGTTACTTGGAAACCTTGTTGTTTTTGTTGACGTTGGACGATGAATTGATGCAATGGGAGAAATGACCGACTTTCTCGTCTAAGTTTATTAAATTCAGTAGAGTGCCTCGATAAAACAATGACATCTACGGAAAGAGAGAGTGCAACCGCCGAACAGTTAAGGAAGAAATGTGTCAAAAGTTGGGAAGAATCTCCCGTTCATAGCGAGGATATGCACGCTGTGAACAGTTTGGACATGTGGAACCAAAACAGAACGGGAAATGTCCTCGTTTCGATTGCTACCTGATAGAGCAAATTGCTTTGAATCATGTAGGGTATTAGTACCTGCATTTAGATGTTCTATTTCATAGCAAAAAGACCAAATCAGAGAGAGTTTTGTCAAATATATACATATTTTATGTGAGGCGCAAACTAAAGCATATATGCATATTTTTTGTTCATTTAGAGCATTAGAATCATCGAGATCAGTAAAATGAGTATTCCAAATTGAGGATTATTTGGGAGATGGTCTATCATGGGATCTCAGGTTCTTAGCATACTTTGGAAGCCATATACAAGCAAACATCGGCGAGTTCTTAGGTTAGATTTTTTTTGCCTTGTGTCGAGGTCAAATTTTCAGTTCTTTTTATCGATCATTGAATACTTTCGAGAGAAAACACAGGATGGACCTTGAACTTACTTGCCTTCGTCATGAATGGCATTATCCCTAAGCTTATGGTATACGCTCATATCACATCGCAGCTTACTACTCTCGACAATCGAACAAAAAAGCTGTCTATTCTTGCGTGTTTGACAACAAAAACATGCACGCCTAGTTCAGAAACATGAACATTTGATTGCTTCGATGACTCCAAATCAGCACGCTACATGATATCATCTTTACACCCTCTCTCTCTCTCTCTCTGTGGACAATACTCTTCTTGTTCATGTGGACTAAAAGTACAGAACCGATTAACATATTTCAAGCTGATTGGGCCTGGGAAATTGCTTGGAAGGTTCCTGCATATTCATCCCAATTGTCATATCCATTGTTTAAGCAGCCTGTCAAAGTGGATGTTACACCTAATATCATTAAATTGAAGAATTTCTCCTCTTCATTTGTCTGGTTTGGCCCGCAAAATGTTTCTCTCTCACTTCCAAACAAACATTTTCGCCGCCCTTCTTCACAAGCATTATCAATGACTAGTTCTCAATTTTCAGGTGGTTTTAAAAATACTGATGAAGCAAATTTTGGGGATTCCAAATAGAGTAATGATCATTAAACAATTGTTCTTTAAACGTCGAGGTAGGCGTTTGAGAATATTATAATAGCTCCGGAACAGTAGCACGTTGCAGAAGCGTTAGCTTGTGCAATGCAAACATGCATTTGACTGGTACAACAATTTTATTGACAAAAGACTTGTGTCTGTTAAATAAAAAGTTGCATCATCTATATATAATTGAGATCCCAGAAACACCATCTGTCCAGTTCTTTTCCTTGGCTAAATTCATCTGTTCAATAGAGCAAATGAATCATGATGTACCGTAAACTCGTGGCTCTTACCGACTTAACCGAAGGAATCAACAATCCTCTCCTTCCCCTCTATGTTTCTCTGATCATCCTCTTCTTCATCCATAATCAATTCAAGGCTCGACCACTTGTTAAATTACCACGGCTGCCTCTCCCACCAGGACCCCGTCCATGGCCAATCCTAGGCAATTTTATGCAGCTAGGGAAGATGCCTCATGTTACTCTATCGGAATTCGCCAAAGTATATGGCCCTCTCATATCCTTGAAGCTCGGCACTCAGCTCGTGATCGTGGGGTCGTCCCCAGCTGTTGCCGAGGAAATTCTTAAAGAGAAGGATCATTTGTTGTCCGCTCGATATGTCCCTCATGTGATGCCAGTTGAGAGATCGAAGCTCAGTTATATATCACTCGGATGGTCTCCAAAATGCGGGATCGGGTGGAAATATTTGCGAACAATATGTAAAACTGAGCTTTTCTCAAGGAGCGCCATAGAGTCTCAGGCACATGTTCGAGAGAAAAAGGTCATGGAGATGGTTGAACTGATCAGTTCGAAAGAGGGTGACGTAGTGAATATTGGAGAAGTTGTTTTTGCCACTGTATTCAACATGCTGAGCAACATTCTTGTCTCGAAAGACTTTATCGAGTTTAAGAATGGGACGGTGGATGGAGAGATGAAAAATCTTGTCAGGCAGATGATGGAGGTGTCTGCTATGCCGAATATATCAGATCTTTATCCAATCTTAAGCGGATTGGATCTCCAGGGTATACAGAGGAAATCGAAGGAGCTGACAGTGAAGATGAACGAAATGTGGACAGCCATTATTGAAGAACGGCGAAATCGGAAAGCAAAAGAGGGCGATGAAGCAGCACAATCAGACTTCTTGGACGTTCTCATTGAAAACGACTTCACCGATGAAATAATCAACCAACTGTACATGGTAAGAGCTTTATAGGGACCTAAAAGGGCAAAAAAAGTATATATGAACTGCAGTTTTCTACTTTGAGATATCTGAAGCCTCTTATCCTGTTGTTTAGTTCCAAATTACCGAAGAAATTGACAAGTACTGAAAAGGAAAATCTTGAGACTCAAGGGCCATACTAAAAATTTGTTATTTTATGGAGTGTTTGATGTGATAAGAAGAATAAGGTTACACTCTATAACCCTTCATAAACATTCAACGTTGTAGTATACCTTTGAGCACTTTGCAGTACAATGTAAATAGTCTCTTTCTACAGGTTCTTCTGCACCAGTCGCCAACAGTCATATTATAAATTACTTAAGGAGCTACCTGTATAAGATCCAAAAAAGAGACAAGGGCTACTTTTTGCTAAATAACTAAAGAATCACAAATCAATTTCCGATATTGTTTCTGACTGGAAAAATGATGATCAAAGGACTAGCTGTGAATAGGCATTTGAAGCTTCGCTTGTCTGTCAAATGAAAATGGGATTATCTTTGGCATGTTTGTTTCATTGTCGGAATACTACATTTCCAGTTTTAGAGTCTATTCAGCATGTACAGTGGATTGAGTTGATTCTGCTCTACGTTGCAGGAGCTTTTCACTGCCGGAACAGACTCTAGTAGCACTACAGTTGAATGGGCAATGGCAGAGCTAATAAAAAACCCGGAGTCCATGGATAAAGTTCGAGAAGAACTCGCAAAAGAAATCAGCCAAGACAAACCAAAAGAATCCAACCTATCCAAACTTAAATACATGGAAGCTTGTGTCAAAGAGACACTGAGGCTGCACCCACCAGCACCATTGCTCCTGCCTCACCGTGCTCCTCGAACATGCAGTCTGATGAATTACTTCATCCCTAAGAACTCTCAAGTACTAGTCAACATATGGGCGACTGGGAGAGACCCTACGATTTGGAAAGATCCATTAGAGTTCAACCCAGAACGGTTCGTGCAATCGTCCTTGGACTTCAAAGGCAAACACTTCGAGTTTTTACCTTTTGGCGCTGGAAGAAGAATATGCCCTGGACTGCCGATGGCTGCTAAGCAAGTTCCCTTAGTTCTCGCTTCCCTGGTTAAGTTCTTTGATTGGACACTTCCTCATGGAGCTGAACTTAGCAAGTTAGATATGACAGAAAAATTAGGCATAACTTTGCAGAAATCACAGCCTCTATTCCTGATTCCTAAAGTTAGAAAATGAGGATCGGCATAATGTTGTTTCGGCTATGTGTGATGCCAAATCTCCACTTCCCAAGATATAATCCGCCTGCCTTTCCTATATGAATGTAAAAGTTAAAAGGAGGCTGTCTTTGTCCTCCATATAAATTTCAGAGGAACTCGTAGTTGAGACATTTTAATGTGCAACTATAACCTTGATCGGTGAAGTTTCGTAGGTGAACTCATCCCAAAATCGCAGTGGTAGGAGATCAGACAAGACGATCAATCATAACACTAACCTCAGATTCACAAGATAATACGTGTACAAATTTTATGAATATGGATGATAAGCACAAAAGAATAATTCCACTGAAAACAGTACTTTGAAAATTACAGACTCTTGACTCTTGACTAGAGCAAATTGATTGACACAATGCAAAAGAATTTCATCGTACATAAAGAATCAAAATAATCAACACAAAATGACACCAAACAACTAACAATGTAAACCCAGAATTTCTACAACGAATAACTTTGATCAGTATTGAGCTACTCATATAATGCTCCTATCCCGAAGACAAATCTTATCTGCAGCAAAAGAATGAAAGAATGACGAGTCTTCCTCTACCTACAAAGAATTTCACTGTCATCTATGTGCGGAAAGAATGGAAGTTAATGGTTTGCATGGTGATAAGACATGGAGATCAATTCGGCTGAGAAAAGGAGGAAGAGCTGCCTGCAACATCAGCAGGTACCCATGCTGAGACTGTATAAAGAGGCTGATCCTGCCAACTCAGAGTAAGTGCTGCTTGATCTTGCCCGCGCTCACTGACAATAAAATCCTCATCAACGTCGTACATCTTCAACAGCATCTGGCTTTGAATTCTCTCTCTTTCAGTAGTTTCCAAGCAACGGAATGCTCCCTGCTCCATCAATTTCCTCCACTCGTCGAAACTCTGGTGCCTTTCCAATCTGTCACTTCCTTCACAAGCAACAATATTTCTGATTTCCCGGGCGAACAACTCCTCTATCTTAACCCTGGCTGCGCTCTCTAGCGGAAGGCTCGAATGAATTGAGTCAAACAATGCCGAATAGTATCTCAACGAATTGATGACCCTCACATCCAAGCTGCTTGTATTATGATGGGCTTCTTGCTCTGCCATCAGGAGAACAACTGGGTTCGTGCTTCGTATCAATCTGAGAAAGTCCCTGAGTGCTCCTCCACTGCCATCATAAAGCGTCTTGTGCAATTGGCATACACAGTTCACGGCGACACTCTCTCCCTCCTTTACATGAAGCATCCACAGCCTCACGTCTTCCAGCCGATCCACAACTGGGTGAAACTCAAAAGGAAGGTTGAACGAGCCAGCGAATACTGCCAGTCGGTCCCCTGTTTCAACTAGTTCCTGCTTAGACTCACCTATGCCGGTAATCCTTACATGGCTAGGAGGATTGGACCGAGAGGCTAGACTCTGAAACAAACTAGGCCACTGAAGTCCTTGCTTGATGTCGAAATCTATGATGTGAACCCTGTCTTTCCCTTCAAATGCTCTTAACAGTATCTCATTCGATGTGAAATGGATGAACTTGGGGATAGGGCTAACCTGGTTCAAAAGCCGCAATGCCATCCCCGAGTCCTCATCCACCCGATCAACTTCCCGAGGGGTGGTGATGTGAAAAACATGAGGCCACAGCCTTGTGACTCGCAGCGCTAAAGCCTCAGTATAGTAAGCGATCACGCGACTTATAGTGGATCCCCTCGGGGAGGCATGATCCCCCAACTTAGCAATGAAGTGGTTAATCGCCGGAATATTCTTGGACCCAATCGCCTCTACGCATGCTGTAAGTAGGCTAACGAGCTCAAATTCATGGTGCTCTCCGTGGTGATTCTCCTCGCTGGCTTCCAAACTAAAACCTTCATGTGGATATGGGTTCCCTGAACCATTCCCTGCTTCGTGCTCCGACATGTTTTCGTTAAGCCTAAGCGCCAAGCTCTGACTGTCTGATGAAGCGCTTGATCCCGAATCCTCTTTCACCGGCCCATGGCTGATCTCGACGTCTTTCTCGCCTAGGTCTGTGATCTTGGTCACGATGGATTCCACCCAAGGATTGTTCGACAGCGGCATAGGGGAGGAGACAACCTCGCTCGGAACGAAACAAACTCTTTCCTCATCATCCTGGGAACATGTGATGGAGAAAGGGATTGGAGAGGCACTGAAACTTGGCTGGAACCAAAAGCTGCCTCCGCTCAATTGGCCTAAGCTCAGGTTCTCACCCCCTTCCCCAACATAATCAGGTTTCTCATTCGAATTGCCATGCCTTTTCCTCTTAGCCCTGCTGACATAGGACTCATCGACAGAACTGCCATCTGCGAACCTCTTCAAGCTCTTCCCTCTCTCCCAGAACTCCCCTTTGACCTCTCTCCTACCTTCGATTGATCCCTGAGAAGTGGTTGCCAATGGAGGCAGCCTGATGTGCTGCTTGAGAGAACAAGTGGTGGTGGTTGCTTCAATGGATGTTTTCTCCACAGAGAGTGAGACTGGCCTGAGGGACTGAGGTCTTGAGTTCTCTTTCCTGGAGAAACTACATGGCAAGTCCAGTCTCTGGGTGCTCATTGAAGGCAACTGGAAATGGCAAGCTTGGAACTGTGCGACTGCAGATGATTCACTCCTCAATCGATGCCTCGGTGACAACAAGGTAGAACTTGAGCACCCAGCCAACATCCTCTTGTATCACCTTCCAATATTTCTGTGATTTTCAGCTTCGATCCACCCTCCTGTCTTCTTTCTTCCCTTTCTACTCCTATCTCTGTCTGTTTCTAACTAGACTCTGAACGGTGCTTCTTTTCTTTACTTTTTTTTTTCTTTTTTGGTCAGCTATGGATTTTCACATAAACTTTGCTGGTGTATAGGTCTGTGTGACTATGTGAATGTGTGTGAAACAGCAGAAGAAATAGGAATCCGATGAGTGAACAAGGTGAAAGAAAACTGTGTATGAGTATCGAGTGCTCCTATACCAACCCAAAGAATTTGCCCACAACCCAAAAAGCCAATGGCACTCACCAAAGAATTCACACCACCCCCAAAGTCAAGAAAAAAGAATGAATGAAAGAATCGGGAACTAACAAGAAAACCTACCCGAAAAAAATGTCATCGGATTCCGCAGGTTTCAAGAAGAGTTCATCGGCAGGAGCAGTGATCCTCCCTCAAGGTTGAATCCCCACACGCGAATCGAGCTAAAGACGAAAACTTTCTCGAACAGGAACCCGAAAACCTTCATCAGCACCTGACCCATCTTAGCATTTGGACAGAAGACAACGTCCATGCCACAGCAAAACGAAAACACAGGCACCCTCTCAATCAAACGCGGAACCCAGGAACCCCCCAAACCGACCGCTCCCTAGACACGCCCGAACACGGCATTCCACAGGCAACAACAAGGTACACCTCCCTCGACCCTCACTACCCAAAAGAACCACAAACCGTGTGAGGCCCGCGTTTTTATATACTACTGGGAGGGAGACATTGGCGTTGCTGCTGTGCCAGGAGGGGGTGCTGGTGCTGGTGCTGGTGGTTTGTTAATGGCTGCTGCTGCTGCTGCTGCTGCCTGCCAGGTGTGTGGGGGGTGTGTGTGTGTGTGTGAGTGTGAGTGCGTCCGTGATTATTGCATTTTTTCAACTCATGGGGTCTGGTGTTGATTTGATTTACCAGGGGGCATTGAAAAAGTGGATAATGATGGCGATGGTGATGCAATGCTCTGCTCCTGCTGGTCGGGGGGATGAAGAAGAGGAAGAAAAGAGGGTGGCAGCATGGCGTTCGAGGAAAAGTCCCCCCTTCCCCCCCTTACGCCCCGCAAAGGAAGGGACCTCGCGTCCTGGGCCGTTGGATCCCGGATCCGACGGCGGAGGGCGAGAGTCCAAGTGACCGTTGGGCGTGGTCGGTGGAATGTGACCGTTGGAGGGGAAGGAGAGGAGTTGGTGTACGGAACGTGGGGGGTGGTTTCCCGGGGGTCACGGGCGCACGTGGGGAGCACGTGCCTGTCTCCCCTGGCCGGGGCAGGACGATGCCACGTCACGTTCACTCGACCGTTGAGCTCGTAATTGTGGGTGTGTGCTTGTCTGCTTTTTCTCATCTTTTCTTTTTTTATCTTTTCTTTTTTACTTTTCTGGCTTTTGCCTTTTACGTTCGGAAATTTCGTCGTCCCAATTATTATAATTTTTTTTCTTTTTTCAAAATTTTTTTCTCTTTTTTTTGCTTTTTAAGTGCATAATTGAAAATGAAGGGGCACGTGGCTCCTTGTGAGCCACCATTAGGAAAAAAAACTTTTGCTTTGACGATATAAGGAGGATTAGTGGGGCCTTTTTGACTATGGAGTCCCGTGAATTTATTCTTCATTGGTCACAAAATTTTTAACTTTTTTTGCCCTTCTACATCTTTCTTTAAACTACTAGCATTGGAGAAGATAAGGTAAAGAGGATAGAACCATGTGAATCCAAAGTGAAGCCATGCTTTATAAGTACAAAAGAAAAATTTAGTAAGAATGAGATTATGAGTTTAAATCATGGTCATGGACAAGAGATTTGTATTGTTATTATCGTTAATAAGTAACTTTAGCCGGAAGGCACGGATGACATTAGAGCTATATTAATATGTTAAGTGAGGCATGGAAGGAGATGAAAAGAAGACTTGGATTAGATGGGGACTTTAAATCGGTTTGATAACTTAACATCACTATCTCACAGTCACAATGACGTAAAATCAAGATCACACAAGAATGGACAGATCCAAGGGACTTGGAAGAGGCATTGATATCCTAATTTTATCGGCACGAATAAAATAGTCTATTGGAATTCGAAAGACATAATTTTTTCTTCCTTAAAATAATCTCTTAACTTTGACCCTTACCAATTTTTCCTAACATTAATTTTAGATTCGAAAGACCAACCTCCTCCGTTTGAATGGTATAAGTTGGAAGTGAGTCAAGAGAAAGCTTTTTATGTCAAAGGAAATGAGAGGCAACAAGCTTTTTGGGTTTTGCTTAACGGGCTCACATATTCATTTCATCCTAATAATTTGACGAGTTGCTCAAATGACAGATGCATTTATTTTTCTTGTTGAAATTACACATCACTTGACAATGATTTTGTCTTTTTTTAAACAATGGGGTTAATTTGCTCTTATATACATATGGTCTCCCTTTATTTATCAGTTTAAGTTTTGGGTTAGCCTCTCATCCAAAACTTGTGTTAGGATCATTACATTATTGCACTCTCCAAAGCCACACCAAGAAGTATAGACTTGTGTCTTGTGCGTCCTTGAACGCATGTGAAAGAGACAATAGCGAGGATCAGTTTGGTGCTTAAGGAGATGTAAAAGAAAGTTGTATTTCATCCTAGAGAAAGCCCAATATAATGCGGGGTGTAAGAGTACCCACAAAATTTTCACGGCCTTGTCCAGTTAACAACTTTTTCTCTATGGACCGGAATTGCTATCACAGGGCTCGGCCCAAGTGTAGGTTGGCCACATGCATTGCCAAAAGGTATTTTTGCTAAGCCATGCAAACTGGGGCCCATATGGAAAAACCTTAATTATCTGAAGACCTCGATTTCTTGTATTTGACTTTTTCTACATTTTCATATGTATGCTAACGTGTCCATTCACTTCAAAACATGGATAGCATATCAGCTTAATTTACTCTATTGCATTTTGAATCTTTGAAGTTTAAGTTCGACTTGGAGTTCGGCTTGAGCTCATACAGTTATGTCAAGTGCTTTTACTGAGTCGAACATAATAGATCAAGCTTGAAAAGATGATTCATTCGTTGATTACACTTCGAGTTAGCTGGGAACAAATAACCAAAAGGAAACTCACTGCAAGTATTTTTCATGTTAACAACAAAAAATTATCAAAGACAGAGTAATATTAAACTCAATCCCTCTCAAAAGTCAAAAGCTCCATTTCTTTTTCAACGACGGAAATCCAAAGCGACAAGATGGTCCATACTAACCTAATATAAAATGGCATGTACAGTAAAACTAGTAGGGTCATGTTCCAACGCATGCCTACTCAATTAAATAAGAATTACTTTGTTTGCTAGAGCAGAAAATTAAATAACATTTCGAAAGGATTAGGGTCTTAAGCTAGGTTGTCTTATTGGGCCTTCCACAATCATCGTCAATGGTGTTCTTTTATCTTATATTTTGTCTCTGCTTTTTTTTTTCCAACTACTACTGTAGTGTTGATAAGAAAAAAAAGAAAAAGAAAGAACATGTTTAAGGTTGCTTCAACGAGAAATGGCGTGGCAGAAACTCATTGACGGACGACTCGAAGTCTACCCAGAAAATTGATGTTATTCCAACCCTAATAATGGACGTATAGCATGCAACTGACATGCAATCACGTAAGGGATTTTCTCTTCTGCACAGTGATTTTGCGAGCAAAAGACCAACAATCTCGTCAAAGGAAGAGGGAGAGAGATCGAGATTTTCTTCATTTCCTAGCTTTTGCAGATACTTTAACATGCCTTAGTGAGAGCAATTTAGAGCAATCACAACAACATAGAAACACTTTCTTAGGGCAATGAAATGCCATCCATATGAAACTAGCTAGCAGGCAAATCCATGAAACTGTTTGAATATCTTAGTTAGTCGCCTTTGTGATCAAGGTCTAGCTTCCTTCTTTTACTTTTCTCTGCTTTATAGATCGTGTCTATGCGAAAAGTAAGGCTGACTGCACCGAAATTGATGTTGGAAATGGGTCGAGAAAAATGAGGTAAGACGTATTTTCACTGGGAGTTAACATGACTTGCTTTTTTAAATGTCTTACATATCGCCATTCGTTAGTCTCTGAATTAACTTACAAGACAGTCTTAGCATGTTTATTATTTTTCCTAAGACCCCAATGCCGTGCATGACGTGTAAAAAATCGTATGAGAAAGAACTGGGCTGATTTCACCCGAATATTAGAGGTCGACCTTTGCTAGATCTGGCCTAAGGCTATCCTAGCCTGAGACGAGACCCATCCACTTTCAACCTTGCAACCTCCACCGAACGGCAATGCCATGTCGCTGCCGTCGGAGTCCCCTCTTGTGAGCTTAACCCTCCTCCTCCGCACTTGCTGAGCTCATGGCCGTTGATACCTCGGTGAGCTCAACAGCCATGGCCAAGCCTCCAGATCTTGACTCCTCCTCCAATCAACTTTGCACAAGCAACTTGTCATCGGACCTTCTGAAAAATTGAGCCATGGCCGGGTCTTGCCCTTGCCCAAGCAAGGCCAACTTGTCCGGCCATCAAAAAAGGAAAAAAGAAAGAGTAAAAAAAATGAAAATTTGTTCACGTCAGAGCCAGTTGTGCCGTGTAGGATGACCGGCATCCACGTTAAAGATTTCTAGCAAACATTGGTTGGACAGATTCAGTTCGTAAAATGTGAAATGTTTATAACTTAATTGGCAAAATTAAAATATTTAAAATTGAATTGGCAAAAGTGTAATAGGTTTAAAATATTTTTGACAATTTTCTTCTCTTGGGTGAATTGACTTTCTAATCATAGACTCCAGTATGAATATCTATCCATAAAGCAACTAGAATAAGGGAAGTTCTTGTATTTAAAGATTAAATTGGTATGCTTGATATATCATTTTATTTTTACGAACAAAAAAGAAGTAGATCTTTAATTTCTGGATAGAATTGGGAATATGTCGATTCATGGCCGATTGATTAGGTCCAAAATAGGCTAGCCCTATTTTTAATTTTAGATTGGTCATCAACCCATTAGGGAACAGATCATTAAAGATCCTTTTCCCACGAACTTATTGTATTGTCCTTAACTGGGTCATCAATGACATGTGTAGACCTTGCTTCGTTTGACGAGCTAAATTGTTTAGTCATAGTCAAAAGCTGCCAATATGGAAGTCATCTGATGGGAAGTTGTGTTAATCTTGGGATGCACATGAGCTGAAACTGCTGAAACTGCGAGGGCCAAGCGCTCATAATAATTGTACATTAGATAGGAAAAAGATACTTCATTAAATCTTACCCCTTGTTTTATCTTCTCGAGATGTTTACGATTCTATTTGTCGCATTTTCAACAACATAAAATAGTGACTTTAGACTGTATATACAAAGACACACACTTGCCAATAGTCACCTTTTCCGTTACCTAAAGCTTTAGCAATGAACAAAGATTCTCTAAATGAAACACTTTGAACATTCTGTCATTACAGACATATTAATCGTGAATTATAGTACTTTGACAAGATATAATTGGGTAAGATCGATACAATGCATATTAAAGACGCATTTATTTCGCGGAAAAATGATTAAGTTTGAAATTTTTTTTCTGAAAATAATTATTTTTATTGCTTATAAAAAATGAATGGCGAGAAATGTCTTTATCACCGCAAAAATGCTTAAACAAACATTGTTATTTTGATGATAAAAACATTATTAATCGGCTAATTATTTTAAATAATACAAGTGATAATTTTTTGGAATTTTTTTTTCGAATTTTCCATTTTTTGGCAAAACAAGCGGAGTCTACATCCAGCTTCAATCTCATAAAAACAATAGTGTGAGATAATTTTGACGTTTGTTTTAGGTTTGACATGCAAATTAGATGAAGAAGGCAACACAATAAGTTGAAATTCCGCTCTTACATTGGAAAAGGCTTAACTTAAAAGCTTGAGTTTGTAGGGTTAATCACATACGCGTTTGGTTTTCATGAATAAAACCTTAATCCCTCGAAGCGCATAGCATTAATAGTTTCATGGAATCATAAGAACCATCTCCTTCGCATAAAAAGTGATAGAAATCTTACGCCTTTTAAATAATTCAAGGGCTCGAGTATAGAGATCCAGGAATCTAAAAACGTCAGCCGATACGATTTCAGAAGCTGACTTCCATGCGTTGAGTTTAGTTAAAAAAATTTCCATTTTATTGGACATTTTATTTATGCTCAAAGGTGCGTCCCTCGATCTTCCACGCGTTGCATTTCAATGCGACGACATGGCCGCCAAATAAAAGATGGGAACACAATTGAGGAAGCTTCCGCGGTAACAAGATATGTTCAGCAAATCATTATATCTGTATCTTTCCTGAAAACCAAATTCAAAGATTATAATGAAACGTTTCAAGATTCAACCAAAAAAATTTTAGAAAAAAGGGAAGTCATTAGAGAGGGGAACTTCACACAACAATCGAGTTAAGCATGACCACATGTAAGTTAATAGAGTGCACGTTTGGTTATTAAAGTAATGTTTATCTCCAGTCGATCGGGAATGGGAGAAGTCTCTTAGGGATGGGTGCAATTATTATTATTTTTCTAATTCCTTCGTATTTATTACTTAACAAGCCTAAGTTTACTATATGCTTGAAAAATTAAATTGATAAGGGTCCAGGTACGTGTAATCACAGCAAGAGCAGAACATGGTTCCGACTATTATTTGGTCAAAAATGACTTGTGACCTAAGTTTTATACTAGTCTCAATTGTGACCTTTCTGTATATTTGGATTATTTATTATCACTTCATTAACTGCCTGAAAATTATTTTAATCTAGGGCTCTCTGGGGCTGCCGAACTCCTGCTCCGCTTCGGATATACTCATGTCCTTTTCTCTTATGAAACGATCCTAGATCATTTGAGCTGCTCTTTTGCATGAGTACTTCTCGAGAGTTAACATGCAAGATGCTGAAGATTACTTCCTGTTTTGACAGTATCTGTGACTGTTAATTGATCTTATAGTTTGATCTGTTTTTCCGTCTTCCTAGAGTGATTCGTCTTTCAAATGTGCGATGTATTATAAAACATAAACTTTGTGGGGACTCGCAAAGCGTGTACAGAACAAATCTCTTCTTCAGTTGTGAGACTACCATGTTAGTCCATGACTAAGCATCTAATCAAAGATCCTGATCTCACTAATGACTTTCTCTCAAGTGCGCCTAATAGGATCCCTACTCATCTCTATTGTACTCCACTCGCTCGAGGACCAATCGGGATGTATGTTGTGCATCCTGTCTTATTCAAGTTATCGTGTAACATTTGTCATCTCACTCCCAATCTCTCGCCGTACCATAAGCCAAATCTTACTTTTTCGGTCTTAAGTAATGAAAGAGTGGAAAGGAGTGACCAACACAGCTAACCTCTAGATATTACCATAAGAGTTTCGTGCTAGTTAGCGACTATTAGATTTTAACTATAGTTGTAATCAGTCTATTTGATATCCAAAGGATAAAGGGTCGATCAACTTATCACTGTAGCATTAGGAGTGGGTTAGAACTCAGAAAGTCTCTCTTCATAAGGTACGGTAAAATGCCCAAAGCACATGGAGGATAGAGGTTTACTTACAACATGACTCGAACTTATGATCTCATGGAAGACTACGGCCATCTTACCACTACGTCAAGCTATCATGCTTGGTGGTAAAAAAGGAATTGGAGACATCTGCTATGATGGTTCATAAGCATATATAATCATCACACAAGGCCACTAAAGCACACTAATCCACAATTAAGAAAATCCAAGTATGATTAGCCGTATGCTACACGGTCCACAGCGATGTCCAACAACCATGCTTGTGCAATTGAATTAGCCCTTAGCCACTTGCGTAGCCATGAAAGCTAATCTCATCTCGATAACGTAGGTCAAAAAGGTCGTCAAAAGAAGGAAAACTTTTTGCCCCCAAAAGCTTAGTGTTATGTCCTCCACAATAAGAGCAATTCCACGTGATAAAGGAAGGTTTGATATTTCGCTAGCAAGTGATTACGAATCGATCGTGCATTCCCTAGGAAAACGCTCACGGTTCCCTTGGAGTGCATACCAATTATTAAATGTGGGACTATATGAATTGTTTGCCATTAAGCAAACATAACATATGATATGATGGATGCCCTAAATACTGGCAAAAGGTGAATTATACTTACCGTTTACATCAATCACCTGCTTATTGTATCTTAAGAGCATTGCCGATAGCTTGTATCATCCCTTGTCGTTAGAATAGTATGTAAGTATATCTTCAAAAAAGAGTTGATCGCCTCAAGAACAGTTAAAACTTACCAAGTTGAACCACCGTATCCCTAATCATCTCGCATTCTCGAAACTCCAATTCGATATTATTCGAGAAATGCTAATGCGTTTGGAATCGATTGTCGTGTCCCATCGAAAAACCCTCGTACCCATTAGGCGACATATATCAGCAATCCTCTGTTGCACGTGTGCTGCACAATAATTGTGGCGGTGAGCAACGAAGACATGTAGGACCGGAGACAGTAGTTCCTTTTTCCGTTCAAACCATCATATTTTCAGGGTCTAGAGAAAAGCGAATTGACCACCTAGCAACCGTTGTATTCATCCAAGCGTTAGAAAAGGCAAACATATTAATAAAATAAAACCATTTTAAAAAAAATATTGGGCATCGAGCTGTGCTTTGCTATGAATGCACTCAGAGGACCCAATTTCCTAGCCTTTGCCGAGCAGTTCAGCTATCCGTTTCATCACAGTTCATGAAAATAAAAGTTATTATCAACCATGTATCTCCCCACTTTATGCAGCAGGCAAGATATCCCAATTGGGAAAAGAATAATCACCGAAAATATACACTTTTGAGGTGTTATGATGCACCGTCCAGGAAAAAACCAGTGGCTGTGATGATCATACACGGCTGAATTAGGGAATTTATAATAGTGCAATGTAAGGTTGTACGTAAAGCTGTTCGTTTGTCTCGTTGTTGTTCCATTCGACAGCTAATGACACGGAGTAAGAACTGCATCAGCAAGAATAAATCTATCTAAGGGAATTAGAAAGATCGGATGGGGGTATATTCAATGAATGAGAGGAACGGAGAGGGCTGTAGTGATGCGATGAGATTAGTCGGGTGCTCTAGGAGGTCTGAACACATGATGTCGTGAAAAGGATATAATGACTTTTTATTTCAATGAACTCGAATACGGATCATGATCAAGAAAGTTTCTCGAACCGTGCTCGGTTCACTTGCTTTCCTAGATTAAACTGAGCTCGTAAGTCTCGTGTCCAGTAAACTTGCATAGGACAGTCAAAAGGATTTGCAAGACCCGTGATTTGGGACGAAGTTTTGGGAACCCCACCTTCGTGTTTTCTTCCTTTTAAGCTTCGCGATCCTGAAAACTCTTTCTTTTTCCTTTTCTTTTCTTGAGGGGTCTTCGCATGGCAAAACTTTTGTCCAGGATTTACTACGAGAGATTTATGCATAAAAAAAAAAACACATTGCAGATAACAATGGGGAAAATGGTGGGTCATGGAACACAGCGAGCCTACCTAGAGATTGGAGTACTCATTGCCATGTCTGGTCAAGTCCGTGGCTCAATGGGGTTTGCAATGGAGCACGGCTCTATGCGTAAATTTAGGGTTTACACTGTTTTTTTGGAAACTACTCTATGCTTCAAAAGATGCCCACGCATCTTGCAGTACAGTACAGACAGCACTTTCTTTTTTTCAAAAATTTACAACCCTTGAAATTGCAATTGGAAGTGGAAGCTTGGCTACACGCCACGCGTCTATATCGAACCCAATTCTGAGCTTCTCAAATGATTAGGATGACAATCTTGCATCGTGAGTTGTAATGTTACATTTGGGTCGATAACAAAAAAATAACTCAAAACTTCACCGACAGTGAAATCCATTGAAATTATGAAATTATGAATCTCAAAAGATTAGGTCGAGACAAGATGTCTTAAGTATATTGGAATATTGCCAGCCATTCGTGCTTATGTCACATTTGAATGTTGCAGGGAGTGGTCACCTCCAATTCCTTTTTCTTTTCGGATCACACGTATACAGCTATTCGAGGACTTAACAAAGATACCCGAATGGATTTGAGGGAGTTGGTGAAATCCACTTAAGTTACTTCTTAGTGCTATAGAAGATTGATATCAGATCATCATAGATTCTTTTATATTTATATATCCCACTTCAGGTTCTCCAAAGCTTCATCCTCGCAAATCTAGCAAGACCCTGAATCATGCCCTCGTGCTTCTTCCCTTTTTGGCTTCACCTAATGTTTACCATGAACCCAAAAACTCAAAGAAGAAAAAAAATTAAATAAAGAAACTCCACCCAGAGAGACAGAAAAGAGAGAGAGAGGGAGGGAAGCATCCCGAAAGCTTCCTAGCCATGCCAAGTTCCTTGAAGAATGAACATTATTAAATACATATACCAGCCGTTGACGAATGAAAAATTAGTGGTCACTTGAACAGAATAGTATCAGATATGTAGACATCTACAACTACTGGTACAGCTTGATGTCATAAAAAAATTAAGGTCACAGTTTTAATAATTGGTTTCCTTGCTAGTTGTGGGTTCTGGCAATGCCTATATAAGAAGATCTCCTCATGGTTAATGGCACACATGTTGCGCGCTTGTTCTTTTCTTTGCCAACCTTGCAGACTGACCATTCCATTTCTGCTACACCAAAATCAGCATCGTACATTCTATAGATTCTACCCAATACTCTTCAAGGAAATGTGGTTCGACTGTCTTGGAGCTTTGGTTATCATTGGCATCGTGTGCTGGATTTATCGGTGGAGGAATCCTAGATGCAGTGGAAAACTTCCGCCGGGCTCGATGGGCTTGCCACTCCTCGGCGAGACCCTCCAATTCTTCGCTCCAAACACTTCTTATGATATCTCTCCATTCATCAAAGAGAGAATGAAGAAGTAAGACTTCGATAACAAGCCATTTACTTATATCGAAAGGTGTCCATCCTTCTACTCATCCTTCTCTAATGGTAAATGCTTTTATCTCGATTTTGTTTTGATGTTTTTCAGATATGGACCAATATTCAGGACAAGTTTGGTGGGACGGCCAGTCATAGTATCGACGGATCCGGATCTCAATTACTTTATCTTCCAACAAGAGGGAAACCTGTTCCAGAGCTGGTACCCAGACACCTTCACAGAGGTTTTCGGCCGACAAAATGTGGGTTCGCTCCATGGTTTCATGTACAAATACCTCAAAAATATGGTGCTAAGTCTCTTTGGCCCTGCAAGCCTCCAAAAGATGCTCCCGGAAGTTGAGAAGACTGCATACGGAAGATTACAGCAGTGGTCATGTCAGCACACGATCGAAGTAAAAGAAGAAACAGCAAGTGTAAATTTCAAGCAACCGTTCTTTTTATTCAATCATCATTCGCTGCAAGATAATATATCTGTGTAACTGATAAAATTGACACCATTGCAGATGATATTCCATCTGACAGCAAAGAAGTTAATAAGCTACGATTCAGAGAGCTCTTCAGAAAATCTCAGGGAAAGCTTTGTCTCATTCATACGAGGATTGATTTCCTTTCCATTGGACATTCCTGGTACTGCCTATCACAACTGCTTACAGGTAGGTAAAACCAGCAGAAAGCTACCCGTCAATTATAACAAGATATTGTTCTGTTTGCACTCTTGCCCTCTTGGCAATGACAGAATTGCTTTCCATAACATGCTTTACCAAACTAAGTTTAACAAAAATCTTGGTCCAACCTTTTCCTAATTCTAAAGGGAAGGAAAAGGGCAATGAGGATGCTGAAGAACTTGCTACAAGAAAGAAGGATGATGCCCAGGAAACAACAAAATGATTTTTTTGATCATGTGCTTGAAGAACTTCAAAAGGAGGGAACAATTCTTACAGAGGCAATCGCATTGGATTTAATGTTTGTGTTACTATTTGCCAGCTTTGAGACTACTTCCCTTGCTCTGACATTAGCCATGAAGTTTCTTTTAGAGAACCCCACAGCACTGAAGAGATTGACGGTTAGTAAAATCGGACTACGATTTTGGTACTTCGTATCAGAAACAAGCCAAACAATTTGTTTCGCCAACATACTCTAAACACTCAGATATATCTCAGGAAGAACACGAGGCCATCATAAGGAAAAGGGAAGATGCTGATTCTGCACTGACCTGGAAGGAGTACAAATCAATGACATTTACATTTCAGGCGAGCAAGAACTTTTATTTACCTTCAAGTTCTACACAGATGATACATGCATAAGACAGCTTTCTTACTGCTAAAGTCCACTTGCAGGTGATAAATGAAACAGTCAGGCTCGCAAATATAGTTCCAGGAATCTTCCGGAAAGCACTGAGACAAATTCAATTCAAAGGTACGTTGAAATGATACTCATCTAACACAAGTTTATGTAAGACAAGAAAGAACAATCTATGTTGACAAGTTCCTTTATTTGGTGACAGGCTACACCATACCAGAAGGTTGGGCTGTTATGGTTTGTCCACCAGCTGTACACTTAAATCCAGCAAAATATGAAGATCCTCTGACATTTAATCCATGGAGATGGGAGGTTGGTCACATAATTCTCTGTTCTTCTTCACCTGCAAACAGATAATGAATTCATACAAGCAAAAAAAAGAAAAAGAAAGAACAGCAGAAAATAAATCTCTTGGAATCTTCATAATTTTCTGATTTTAACTAAGAATCAATACATACAGGGGATGGATGTACACGTTGCATCTAAACAATTTATGGCTTTTGGTGGGGGTATGAGATTCTGTGTTGGGACTGACTTCACAAAGGTTCAGATGGCAGTTTTTCTCCATTGCCTAGTGACAAGATACAGGTAATACAGTCAAGTGTCCAAGAGTGAAAAATGAGCCTCCCATATGGTGAGAGTAACCATGTTGTTAATGAACTTTTTAGGTGGCAAGCAATTAAAGGAGGCAATACTGTCCGCACACCGGGTTTACAATTTCCAGATGGCTTTCATATTCGAATCTGGGAGAAAGAGTCGCAAAAAGGGAAAACTAATGTACATCTAGATAGCCAAACCTGAACAACAGCAACCAGAACAATGGTCTTGTTTCAGCAGCAAGCAAAAGTATCGCAGCTTGATGCCTAGCAATCAAAATGGCTGTTGACAAGCTAGAGAAGGGAACAGTTGTCAACAATATACTTCAAGATGCATGAAGCCAATGGAAAATCTTTCCAGAATCAAAAGCAAGCGACAATTTTGCCCAAGAAAAAGTACAAAATTTTGCCTTTACTTGTCTCAGCATGTCCGATAAGGGTGAAAACTTGAATGGAATTGAAAAGTTGAAGAGTAACAAAATGTAACCAACTGACCGCAAAAACACAAGAACAGTGCATAAACAGTATATGTCTACATTACATCTTTGCGGAACCTTCCATGTCCATTTTACATCAAAGAATTTCTCAGAAGATTCTATTCATCTGGTCTGTCTAGTACAACATATATTCCACTATAGAAAGTGAATCAGTCAAAAATAGCCATCTCTCTAAGTGAGCTTGAAAACACCCTGGAGTCAATGCTTACATATTTGACTGATCACTCTCTTCTCTTGGGATGTGGGCTCAACCATGTCTGATCCTGTAGACCATGGCTGTGTCTCTTGTGTTCATGTTGCCGGTTGTCAGCATGCTGTCTCAGTTCACAGGTTCTGCCAGAAGACCCTCTTTCTTTTCTACGCTTTCTGTGTCCAATTCTGTCATCCTCTAAACTATCCAAAGCAATCTCCTGTGCAAAACCTGAATTCTTTCCATGACCAGGCTTGAAATTATCCTTGTGAACATGGTGAAGATAATAATAATACTCAGGCTCCCTATCTGGATGCCTGTGTTCATGATGGTGATGGACACTTCGTTTGTGGGAAAGACTATGCTTGTGGTACATCATCCCCTTGCTATAGTGCTTCCTATGGTGCATATGGGGATATTTAGCATCAATTCCATGTCTTCGAGCACCTGGGACAATCTGACTGTCATCTTGAAAAAGATCTTCCCACCAATCATAAAGGGGGTCGAAGAGTCCTTTCTGATGCAGCAGCCAAAGCAACACGAGAACTGTAATACCATATGTGGTTATTTCATTGCACTATTATCTTATAATGGCAATCAAACTTACCAATCAAGATTAAAAATTCACCTGTTGGAATCGTCGCTAAAAGTAGACCAAACATCAAGACCCAGCTCATGCATATATACTGTATGTGGCATCTGAAGTCAAAAAAACCTGAGCATTCCCTCCTGTTGACAAGGCCATACATCAGTAGTACATATATAACCATTCTAAAGCAGGCTTACATGCAAAGTAGAGTCCCAGTCAAAAGGCAGAGACCGCATGGTATGTAGTAATAACAGATTTACTGAACATAAACAGCAGAATTCCACAAGATAACAACGTGCAATCATGCACTTCGCCTTGTATGATTTCTTATAATTATATTTAGCTACTTTTATCCTTCACATCTTTTCGCTCACATACTCTATTCCCAAGGGCTGTGTTTTTATCCATTTTTCAAGAAATTTTTGAAACACAAGAAGCAGCAAATTCAATTCCACTCCATGTTATACTATCACGAACATAAAACACACCGGACGCATTAATTGTATTCTACACATGTTTCTCTACACTGAATGTATTCTCTGTGTCAAACCTAATACTATTGTTCTCTCCCCCTCCTTGTTCCAATGACATTTCTATCATCCTCCAGAAGAAAAAATTGTAAGATTTTACACCAAATTGATGCTATGAACATCTTGACATAACAAAAACATGCCAGAAGAGAGGACAGACATTTTCTTCAAGCCCAAAAGAAGTGTCAAATAAATCATTGATTGACTGAACTGAAGATATGCGAGGAATGTGTACACAATACATATTTCACGCCTGGCAGATGCTACAATGTTAAATTAACCTGCAACTTTGTCCAGTGATGAAATCGATTACACCTGCCCATAATTTGCTCCAAAAGCCCTTGATGGAATCAAAAAACCCACTCGTACCTGTCTTTGGTTGTTGAAAAGGTGTAATCTGCAAAGAAGTCATTGATTCAAGACTCTTAATAACAGAAGTGAATTTTACAGCTAGTATCATTGAGTCCTCTATTTCCAATAACAGAACTTTTTATCCAAACAATCCTTTCGAGGATGCCATTCATCAGTGATTTTATGTGACTTAAAAAGCATGATTTTGAACTAAACATCACCTGTGATCCATTGTCAAGGACAGTAGCTGTAGTACTAAATTGGCATTCTGCTCGATCAACCTCACTGAAATCAGAATCCTTAAGAATAGCTGCAGTAAAAAACACACAGGAAGCTATACTATCAAATCCCCATTAGTTACTCTATTTGAGTTTCCCTACTAAGCATTGAGCATGGTAACTGATACCTGCACATACATATTTTGCTGCCTGATCTGTTGCCGGATACAATTTAAACGATCTAGTCAAAATTTCACTTGGCTTCATAATGAAAAATTGTTCCTGTGTCATCAAAATAAAGTCTTTTACATCATTGTCAAGCTAAATATTCAAAAGACATCAGTTAAAAGAAAATTACCTCTGTGAGGGTGACACCACTGTTGCAATCAAACTGCCAGAGGAAATAGTTTGTCAAAGAGGAGAATTAAGTAGTTTCCTACAACAGCCAATTGTATATGCAGTATGGATATTTAAACTAGGATGCACTATCCAAATTCAGTCTGAGATCATAAGCTATGGAGACTAATTGAGTTATCGCATTCCATTCTATGCAAGTTGTTTCTTTCTAGAATAATTTATTTGACAATTATGACTGAAAACTCCTCAACTTTTACTCACTAAAAGGTGGGACAAGAATTTGATAGATGAAGAATAAAGACTATCCCTTTCTTCCACATTGCAGTGGTTCATTACATAGACAAACTAAGGTGTTATATCCTACCACCGAAAAGTGACTCCTTTACACAACTCCCAATTAGTTAATCATGATTATTTCGAAGAAGAGAACATATATTATAACTATATCTGGAAAGAGGAATATCTAGTCTAGTAGCCTCTATGCTACAGCTACAAGCATGAAGGGGGAACAGACTAATATTAATAAGAGAACAACAACAATGCACCCAACAATTAATGTTCATAACGCATCAAGCCGAGCCATAGCATCGACAAAAGAAAATGCTTCAAATTCTGTAGAAATCACACCACGAGTCCTTCCATTAGCAAAATGCTGGCTATTGCCACACAAAGCTTCATAATTCCAGTGTTATGTAACTCATTAAAATTGTAGGTACATGAATAACATAACAAATAAAAAGAACCAGTCAAGTGCCTGGCAGAACTTGAGGTATACACTGAAGTGTGATCACTAATGACAAAATGATGTATATATACACTAAACTTAAACTTTCTGATCTTTGAGGGTACCGTTAAGCTATATGAGGCTTCAAGTTCACCAGTATTCTTTGTTGTGATTGTAGCGACTCCAAATTGAGTCAAGGCTTCAAATGTCGGAACAGTGACACTTAAGATTTTTCCAGGGCTCCTACAGACAGGAAAGGTACAAATCAGTTATTCACGTAATGATTACTTAAGTAACATAAATGGCTGAAAATTGTTTGGCTTTACTTAATTTCACCTCTATTGTCTCAAGTAGTAGATTGGAAAAGTACACATTTTATAGGATACTGGATAAACATGACAGGAAATGTTAAAAAATGATAAGGACAACGGCTTTTCCGTATTCTAACTATTCTAACTATACCGAGAAATCCCGACAGAGGATCTGCAGAATCAGTAACTGCAATCTCAACTTTGAAAAACTAAAACTTGTACATAATAGCCATTGGGTCATATAAAGAACCTTAAAATGCCAAGCCAGATTGAACATATATAGTTTTTTCAAAAAGCTATGAACCAACATGATAAGATGCTAATTAAATCTATGCAAGTGACTGTCACCAGGCAATACTTAGGTTCACCAAAGCAAGTGAAAAAAATATAACGGCAGAAATAAGGTCAACCTCTGATATACATATTCAATGTCATCAGCTCTTAATTCTATCAAAAGGTTTGTGTTAAGAACTTCAGTGACTCCTATGGAGAAAGAATGACTCCCTGCATTCTGCATCCAAATGAAGGTTGTCAACAACAGAAATTAAAGAACATATCCTAATTCTTCAATAAAACCTTACTGGATGCTGATTTATCCTTTCAAATCTTCCTTCAACACCATACAGCGGCAACTGATTTCTCCCGACTCTATTCTGGTCAGCCTTTCATTAAAGGAAAAAAAGAAAAAGAAAAAAGAGCTGCTTCAAATCATGCCACAGGATAACACACCACTCAATATCTGTCAACTTCTTTGTGAGGGGTGATGTTCCAAGTAGTGAGTAGTAATTATAATTAAGCAGAAGATGTGAACAAATTGACAAGACAGATATAGAACACAATTTGTAGAAGGGCGAAAGAACTATTATGCTTATGCAAATCTACCAAATTCACATTTGATTGTAGAAGATAACACAATAATATCTAGATATCCCTATAAGGATGCAGGTGCAGCAATTCAAACATCGCCTGCAATATAGTATCGTGTGTCAAAAGCTCTAAATTAAATAAATTCTGAGACTATAGCTGAAAGGGTAGAATTGACTAACATCCCAGAAATTCCACAGTTGATTATGCAAGCAACTTCCAAAAGGTGAGGCGCAAAAATTTGGTTGCCCATTGAAAGCCTCATAACTGACGCCGATCTTGTTGCATTCAATGCCATCCAAGGTAAATCTGACCCTCTCAAGCAGCATCCACATAGAAAAATTCGTCCCTAAATTCTGCGGTTGACCAGGTCCACTCTTTAAGACAACAAGAAAATGTCTCAGGATAAATAACAGGCTGATTAATGGGGCGATTTACAATTTGGCTACTGACTTACACTGCCGTACAGAAGTGTATGTGCATGCTCTAAAAGAAAGATAGGTCGAGCCTAAGATGCTATCCAATGTTGATCTTGTTATTTTTATTTTTTCTTTTCCATTTCACGTTTGAAGATCAGATGTATTCTGAACTTCCCATTTGAATACTTCAAAAACCTTGGATATAAATATTGACCAACAAATTGCTGTTTATTCCAACACAACAGATGATTGATATTACTATCCATCTGTATACTTGAAGCAATTCCATTTCTATGCATGTCTTTGTCTCAGTCTATTTATAAACAAAGACAGATCCATCTAAGTTATGCACACATTAAAATGAGATGTAAACACGTTGGGCTGAAGAAAAAAATTGACCAGCTTACCGTATAAACAACGATGAGGGGTAGATACCCACCTTACCTCTTCTAAAATCATCTAAATGAAGTTCCAATTTACATGCAAAAAGTAGTGCTGATGGAAAGATTAATTAAAGCAATATGATGTATTATCTGGGAAATTGAAATGTGACTAAAACAAACATAGATGACGACAAGAAACGGTGTGGTCCTTCTCAATGCATTCACAATCATGCATATCAGATAATATCAATTTATTGAACATCATGCAAGAAGTCATTATGGTTCCAATATACACTGAGTGAAAAGGATAGAGAATCTGCACTTTTATTTTTTTTTAGTAGAAAAACTCCAAGTCTATCAACACTAGAAGACTCAAATAAATGTGAGACATACCTGCCTTGGAATGACAAGGTAAAAGTCCTCAAATGACGGAATATTTGTGTACCCAGCGAAATCTCCAATAAGGTTCACCCTTAAAAAGTTATCGCCAGATATAGCACTTCTGTTTTCTGGACCTAAAACCACCTCCTGTGGGCCAGAGAAAGAAAACAGTGGGAAGAATTTTCAGCAAATCCATCTTAAGTGGACTCTCAAAGAGATTCAAACTTTGACAAACCAACCGAGGGTATTGATCATCAGAAGATTTAAACTTAGAAAGAAATGGATATTATGGACTGAAAGCAACAAATAAATTAGCTGTGGCTAGAAACAAGAAATTACAGGGCTTCATTGCCCTAGCCAATTACTCCAAACAGTTCCACAACATACATATAATGCTAGTAATCCCGCATTCAAGCACGAAACTAAGTGAGATTCTGATGTTATAAATTACAAATTTTTAAGGGAACAAGGAAGAATATAACAAAACAAAAAGTTGAATAGTAAATTGTTTTATATCATCTAACATTTCCTTGAGACAAAAAGCTGCAAACAATATGAAGCAAAATCATACCGAAATTTTTGTTCCTGTTTTCACTTCAATCCGGACACTGAATCCTAGTGATCGTTGTCCAATGCCAAAAACATGGAACCTTCACCAGAAAACGGTTTCTAGTTATAATGTGAGTAATGATAGACTGAATAAGAGAGGATAACAAGGAAATCCACAGAAGTACAACTAGCATATTGCCCATATAATTGGAAGTAACAGAAGCAACTTCATCTGTCTATTTATGTTAATTTCAGTAAACTTTGCAATGTCAGTTCTTGCCACTAATCAACTCTATAGGCATATTGTATGTGCATTACAAAACCTGCACTAAGAACTACTTATATTAAATTGGAAAGAGATGAAAGCAATTAAATTATTCTTTCCCCATCCGTTTCCTCTGTCCAAACAAAAGAGAATGCAGTTGTGAGAGAAAAAGGGAGGAATTGTTCTAGACAATTCAAGAATGGACACCAGTTTTAATTTTTCCTTGGAAGATGGTATAGATATAGAAAATGATCACAATCACTAGCAGTTTTCTCCACAATCCACTACAATGTAATTCTCGGAAGTTCAACAAAACAGAGCTCGTCAATTCAGCATCACACACACTAAAGATGGATCCAGGTATTAACATTTGGTTATAGGGAGCATTTGCACTAGGAAAGGAGTGTTCAATAATTTTTTTTCTAGGGGGAAGGCACATGCAGCCATACCATTCACCTGGAAATCTGAGGCAATGAGCAGTATTAGCCTTTCCTTTAAGCATTTTGTCAACTGATTGTTGAATCAACAAAAGAGAGGAATGAAGTGTTAGAATATAAAGATGCATCAGAAAATGAAAAGCTATGTAACAGCAATTACAGATGTTTCCGCATGATGATGGGACGCGCCGCTGGGGCCCACAAGGGCAACAGATTGGCTGAGATAAATAACAATTACATAAGACACGCCAACAATTGAGAAGAAAGATGCACAATATAAATAAAGAGGGACATATCAATAAACATAATCCATACTTCTTAACTGGCATTTCACACAAGATAATATTTATAACTGTCTTCGGAAAACAAACTAAAATATAACAAAAGTCAACACAAAATAGAATCCTGTGCCAAGAGATTTCTAGAGTTCCAATACTAATTTTAAAGTGAACAAGTCAGGAGTGAGATTAAGCATGGATAAATCCAACATCCACAAGCATTTGTGCTGTTTGTATTGGTTGTTCCAAACAAATTTCCATGTGTGAGTGCACAATCTTAAGCGATCAAGCTAAAACTGGAGGAGGATATGCGATTATCTGGTAAAACATTTAAGGAAGCCCAATAATTAAAAAAGAAGAAAGAATATTAAAATGACTCAAAGAGATAAATGAAGAAAGGCGGTGGAAAAAGACACCTGAGTATGCTCAATAATATGACCATCGGCATCCCGCAACCTGAGGCATAGACTATTGAATGAATATACTGAGAACCATTATGCACGACAAAGTTGTATTCCTATGAAAAGTAAGATACACCATGGTGCAGGTTGCTAAATATAGTGCTAGACCATGACAGCCTTAGATGTACGCAAGCATGTAAAACTTTCTCAATGTTTAGGTAACGACAATTCAAAATCATAAGTGTTGCTAAAACCCTGCAAATGATTTCTTACCACATTTGCTTTAACCAAGTATTTTGTGGCCAACAAGAAAAAGAAAACACTATGAGAAGCAGCAGAAGGAGACCATTGACCTTGTCCAATGCAATCTAAAAACTTGATCATGGTGTCAGAAGCTGAAGAGTCACAGAGAGAGAGAGAGAGAGAGAGAGAGAGCTCTTGCCTCTCACATATTTTGACAACTTTTGAATCGGCATCTGGCTCACATTTGCGTGTCTTCACAAAATATTCCTGTGGCTTGTATGGAACATCCTGAAAAATGTCGTACATAATACATTTTATACATGAACACAACCTTCACTACACATGAAGAGATGATATGAACGAGAAGAATAATGGAAAAATTTATGAGTGTCCAGCCAAAAGGAAGTATGATAAAGCAAAGGCACATATCCTGTAGCAAACTTGTTTCACCAAGAATTTCACGCATGAAAGGCATTAAAAGGACGTTTGCTTGTCAATTGCTTCTTAAGGACAATAAACGCAACTTCAAGTAAAAACACTACGGAAAACCCTAACCTCTATTGTCTGCTGTAGGGATAAACATTCATAATGATATTACAATAGACCAAGATACCATGATCAATAATGCAGAACACCTTAAAGTCAGGGGACTAACAGAAATTAGAAAGATATCTGAGAAGAAAAATCTCATTACATACAGCACAACGATCAGAGAGTTTCCATACTCTTATGTACGTAAGCTCGTAGAGAGCATATGCAGCAGACTTGTTGATCGTCAGCACGGGTGGGATCCGCAAAGTTTGCATCTTGCTTGTCGAGTTCTCTTCGACCTCTACTATTTCCGCGACGAGCGAGGCGTCCCCTCCACTCTGAAATCCCCCCGGAGCAGATCGAATAAGCAATGCAGCCAAATTTCAATTTTGCACATAATAAAATAGCATTACATGTTCACACAATCCCATGCCCCGTTTCCAATAAATTTCAGAAACTCTCCTTCAATCACAAAAAGGAACGCAACCGTTTCCATCAAGCGCGGCACGACGCGAACTCGCACAAGCGGAAATTGAGGAAGCAGAAAAATGAAAGGAAAAATCGATTCCTGCCACCGTTCGGGCAAGCATTTCGCAACACGCGACGACGACTTACGGAACCACTGGGGACGGCCAGGTCGAGGACGATCTTCTTGGTGCAGTTGAGGTTGTCGCCGGACGCGGAGGACTTCTCGCACCGGTCGAGCTTCGACTTGGAGAGGATCTCGACCGCGGACACCACCGCCGTCGGCCCTCGCAGGCAGTGGAGGAGGGGCACGAGCAGGAGCAGCGGCGCCGCCGCCGCCGCCGGGCCGGCGAGCCTGATCGCCATTATTCTCCGGACCGGAGAGCGCGGAGAGCGCGGAGGGCCGGTCGATCGCCGGCGTTGCGGAGTCGACGGAGGGGGTTCGATGGCGACGATGAGCGAAGGAGAGGAAAGCCGGTGGATTCTTCCGCTGCGGGAACGAAATGGAAACCGCTTGGGGCGCGTGGTGTAGGACGGCGGTTTTTTTGGCGGGAATAAAAGGTTTCGTTTTTATCGGGAAAATCACAGTGACTAGTGTCCGAACTTTATGGGCGTTGCAATGTGGCCGATATATAACGCGGTCCTTGAATTTTTGATTTTTTTTAATGTGAACCTTAAAATTTTGATATTTATTCAATTTAGTCACCTGACTATATGAAAACGTTGAATATTAACCCTGAATTTGGATCAATGGAAAGATAAAAATGAACATTTTCATATAATTTAGGGATTAAATCAAATATTTATCAAAAGTTAAGAGATTACATTGAATAAATAAAAAATTCAAAGATGACACTGTACATTGGCTTAAAATTCAGGGACCACATTGAAGAAATTAAAATTTCATAGACTATGTTGTGCATTGAGCCAAGGTTCATGAGCCATTTGTGTAATGATCCCATTTTTATTTTCAATGCAGCAAGGTGGAAAGAGAGAAAAAGTCAGAAAACTCAAAACCGGTTTAGTAAACTAGGCTGTTAGCCTGCTGTCCTTGATAGATGGACCTGGAAGTAGACGTGAGCACCGGCTCTAGTTCAATATGAGAATCAGACCGAACCGCCCAGACCGATCACAAGACTCATCGTAGTATTTTTGATAGGATCGGATGTTCTCCCAGCAATCATCAGCAACCGATCTTACTGCTGCCTTGATTTCTTCTGCAGAATCATCAGCAACCAAAGCAAATGTTCATCTCCAGTGACAGAGCAAGGAATCTGGTCAACCACCCCCCCTCCCAAATCTCTAGGACCACTGGAACAGAAGAGTTTTGTGTTCTTGTCACCATGGTTGAACCAATTCATTCTAGATCATTGATGCCAATACATTCCTTCAGGCTCTCAAACTAAAGCCATCTGCTGTTTAATTTTCGATTCAAGCTCCCTATCCAAATCACCTTTATCGTCTTCTTGCAACTGGGCCAGGTCAAGGTGTACCCCGAGAGTCTCCACTTCCTTGCCACTGTGCAGGAAAGTTGTCCTGCCCCATGTCACAAAAACCGGAATTTAATGTCAGTGGAGAGTGGTCAAATGCCACTGCAGATTCACGGAACCACGAGTTCTCACAAATGACATCCTCCGTTGGAAGCTAAAGCGCTGTCAAATCCTCATGAATTGTTTGTTTCTCATGTTAGATTAAGGGGCTTCTGCAATTATGACGGCAGCGATTAATGTGAAGATAGGACTGTGCCATTGGTTGAAGTTTGTAGATGAACCTTGGACAATTCTCTCTCTCTCTCTCTCTCTTCTCACAATGCCTGCAAGAAATTTTTGCCCGGCTTGAACGTATATATGTTGCAATGATTTCAACACAGTGATATAGCTATTTCCACGGCCAAGAGTAAGCTTGAGGGGCGGAGAAAGGAGGGTCACTAACGTCAAAATGATGGTATAGTTCGTTGTTTTCCAAGAAACCTTATTGTGTACACAAGTTCTGTATCTGAGCATTTACATGACAAATTTTGCATCCTAATCAAATCGAATCCACATATGGTGAACATCCATGGGAGGAAGAAAAAGAAATGGTGAACATGTGAGATCGATGACAAGGAATGGGAAGTTCATCTGCAGATTTCATCAGTTCCCACAGTGCCATTTTGATGTTGGCACGCAGCTCAGGTAATGGCACCAACTGCAATGATCATCCGCGGACTCTCCTTTAAACAGCATCACCAGCCCGACTATGAATCTGCAACGAAATTACCAAAACCCAAAAAAAAAAAAAAAACAGAGTTAGTGATTTTCGTTTCCGATGTCGAAAGTAACACAAGGCATTCTTGTCCAAAGTTTGATAAAACACCACACTATTATTATTAATGTCGACTCACCCGGTGATCAATAGAACAAGGGCAAGAAGCCACAGCACATATTGGTAAGCCTTGTACTTGACTTCTTGGAACGAGCCTCCGCTCCAAGGTAGTGCCGATCCACCCAACCAAACTGGGGGCGAATGAGGAGGATGAAGCCGAGAAGGAAGCCTGTCACTAGCCCGCCGATGTGGGCAAAGTTGTCTACGTGTGGAAGGACTCCAAGTGCCAAATTGAGTGCTATTATGATGAGCAGCATGAACAGAGCTGCAGCCTGCAAAAATCAAGCACCGAAGAGCATTGAGATTTAAAGGATTCATAGTTCAATGATCGATTCTGAAAATAATCATTAGTGATTTTGTTGACCTTGTTGGTGTAGATGGTCCAGTTAGTGATGAGCTCGGAAACCATCGCGCCTACAAGGCCAAAGAGAGCACCGGAAGCGCCAACTGATATTTGGTTCTGAATGAAAAACGAAGAGAGAATGCTTCCGCCGAATCCAGACAATAGGTAGATCGTTGCCACTCGCACTGCCCAAATCATCATGGCATAGCCGCACGAAATGTTAATGTCAAAAATTCAGCATGAGAATATGAAGACATATCATCCTTTTTCAAGTCCTAAAAAAACAAGACTAAAAAACCCGTGCAAGTCGAGAAATTTCAATTTCTTTTGGATCTTACCAAAGCCGAATTGCTGCTCAAGGCGGAAGCCGACGAAGGCCAAGCAAAACATGTTGGTGAGCAGATGAATGACACCGGCGTGCAACCACATACAAGTGATCAGTCTCGAACCTTGTTTTTGGTGCACTATCTTGTTCCAGTCCAGGGCCCCCATCTTGTCTAATCTGCACACAAGTAGCAACAAAGGTTGCTTTAGAATCAAAATTCACCGAAGAAAATCACAAATGCATCACAAATAATGAGTAACTAGTCATACATAAAATGCAACAAATCTTCTGCCCCAGCAAATTCTTGAATCACGAAAAGGAGCTGCATCGACTTGGTGAATGATGGACTACGTGGTGAATTGAGCCAATCGTGTTGCAGATATTATTATGAAACTTGTGCTTTTGAGTGACATTCAAAGCAGAGTTCTACTGTTAGACTAAGTCGACACAATAACTCCCTTGAATTATCTAATGCTTGCCAAATAACTACACAGCTACTCATTCATGGTTTGCCGCGTTCATGGTATTCTTTTGCAGATATAATTACAAGAGTTCTCCTGCCAGAAAACCCCTGAGATTATTAATATATAATCTGATCCATTCTCTGGATTGAAAGTTTTGAAACAGATAGTTGCGCTTTCATCAAAAGTTGACATTGATGTTTTCTATTGCAAGCTGGGGGAGTGACGTTCTGTTTGATATGAAGCTCCAAGAATTGCAATTTAATAAGGAGGAGTCAACGGTTATGAGTCATACGACCATTTCAATTCCTAGAACATCATCAAACGGCTTCATCACACGCACATAGAAACCGCCATGGAAGTTTCAGAAATGCCAAGGGACCAGCTCCAAACAACACTAAAATGGCTTGGTTCAACATTATATCAGAGAGAGTCGGAACAGTAAAAAGAAAGAAGAAACCCAGATATAGAAATAACTCGTGTGCTTACGTAGAAGAAGATGGACCGAATAGAGGATTCTCCTTGAGAGGCTGGAACGAGACCCTGCCGAGGAACTTGGCGACGCAGCTGCCGTAGACGCGTGAGCTCTTCTCGGGGCAGTTGTTGACGTACATGATGGCGACGAAGACCACGACGTTGGTGAAGATGAACATGGGGATCAACCACACGGTCCACTCGCTGTCCTCTTCCATGTACGTTGCCGTCACCGCCGCAGCATAGCGATCGATGTCGGCTTTCTGGGGGCCCTTCTTTTCGGTTCCTTGCTCGAGATCTTGGTCTGAGCTCGGCATGGCGCTCGAAGGAACACTAATGGTTGAATACGTGAATGAACGTTAGAAGGTGGAGTGGTGGGTGAAGAGGGAGAAAGATTTCTTGAATTAGTGCTGGCAGATTCAACTGTAGCAGGGAGAGAGAGAGAGAGAGAGAGAGAGAGAGATTGGATCAGGTATAGGCCAAGGCGCTGTCGTCATGCTATATATAATCGCGGGATGAGCTTTAGAGTTGACCGCGTTTACGCGGTGTGCAAGCAAAGTGTATGAACACAAGGTATTGGAACTTACGAGGAAATCCAGCACCTACTTCGTTGCTTTAATATTGGAAATTACTTGGAAATCTGTACAAGTGATTGGGATGTATCTACCTAGTTAAAAGAAAAAAACAATGGATAGGCCCGACTCGTCGAAATAGAATGTTGCCGTCCACGGCCTGTAGAATCCAAACCCGACCCTCAGGACGCTATAAATAGAAATTCCCGTTTGCGGAGAAAACTAAATGCAGAGGATCTCAATCCAGCTCTCGTTGGTATTTTACAATTTTTTTTTTCCGGGAGAAAAAAAAAAGAAATAGTATATCAAAGTATTTCCACCGCAGACTTTGAAACCATCCAAGATATGGTGGGGTCGGACTGTTTCTTCTGGCCTAATTTATTAATTCTTGGAAATGATCTAATGACCATGGTCATGAAGAAAGCTTCTGCCGCCAAAGCATGCCTGCAATTGTTTATTTCATTGTTAGCTGAAGTGGGAGATGTAGGAACGAATCCTTCCTCCACGAATTTTTCTTACAGATTGAGAAAAAGTCCATATCTAGTTTTTTTTTTTTAACCCATATCTAGTTCATTTGTTTATAAACGAGAGAGCTCGTAGTATCAACCAAGCGACAGCTTCTCAGTACAGTATGGGGTACAGGGAGTCTGCACCTTTGCATTTACATCTCGACGCATTAACATATGGATCCTCGACTTCGCGCATGTCTGTTCCGCATTCTCTTCTTCACTAGCTCGACTTATTTTACTATCGAATGGCGCGAGGTGACAACAATAAAGAGAACCCGATCGTCGGCAAGTTCCATCTTACTCTCACACTGGTGTTTTGTAGTAGGCACGCAGGTCAAGGAACGACATCATCTGCAGTGATCGTACACAGGCTCTCATGTATATTGTTAAATTATTGTCTCGAGTTTGAACGTTTGCAAAACGCGATTCACTGGACTCTTTAAATTTATAAAAGAGGAAATAAAAAAATATATATATAAAAAAAAAAAAAAACAGAAAATTTTTCTTTTTTGTTGTAGAGGAGGCCGAATAAGGTTGGTTATGTGGGGGCCCAAAGTCAAATATTTGACTTTGGACCCACACACATATTTCACGTCGCAGTCGGAGTTTCCATTCTCGCTGATGGAGTCTGTACGTGGAGCCGAAAAAAAAAGAGAGCTAGTGGGCCCAGGTCAATTATTTGACCTTTTGGGCACACGTTTTTCTTCTTCAGGTGTGGGTGAAGCGGTTTAAAGAAAAACCCTACGAAAGCAGATAAAGATAGGAGCCGCACGTACACGCTGCGGATACACACTTTGGATTTTGAGATAAATTTAGGTATGAAAAATACTCGAGCGTGTAAACGATTATAAACTCTGATTTTTCAATTATAGTAAATTATTTACGCCTAGTTTGGGTTCTCTCCGCGCACGTAGTGCACCGATACTGAAATCGAACCGCGTAAATTTCTGATATCTTTATTATTTTTTATTTTATTTTCTTTGGTAATTTCGCGTTGATGTAAATTACAAGATCTCGTCGTTTCTGCATATTATATTCCAACAATTTATACAGCATCTCCAATTCAACTGTGAATCCGAAACAAAATTCCTTGAAAACAAGAAAAAGAAAATCGAATTTATGAAATCACTATACCACATAACATTCCCACGTAATCGTTAGAAGTTTCGACTTACCCGATGATCAGTAGAACTAGACCGAGAAGCCCTAGCATGTATTGACACGTGCTGTACTTAGGCTTATCGGCACGTGCATTGTTGCTGCTGTCTTGGCGGTTCGCCCACCCTTGCTGGGGACGGGCAAGGAAGACAAAGCCCAGAAGGAAGCCGGTCAATAGCCCTCCGATGGGGCCGAAACTACCTACGAGTGAAAGGAATAGTGCAAGGTTTAAAGTAATTGCTGTCACGCCGATCAGCATAAACGGAGAAGCACCCTGAAAAATCAGGGTAACACAGTAAAACAAGCGCCTCAACGTTAAATTACGCAGTACAAAATCATAGCACAGAAGCAAGCCAGAGTCTCATGTTAGCACAAGAACGGAAATTTAGCAGAAGGTGATGTCGGGTTCGTCAACCTTGTCGGCATGGAGGGTCGAGTTAACGATAAGCTTGGATATCCTCGCGCCGATGACACCAAAAATGGCACTGGAAGCACCGACTGCCATTCCTTCCTGAACAAAAAGTAGAGACACAATGCTTCCGCCGAACCCAGACAACAGATAGATCGTTCCCGCTCGCACTTCCGGCGCCAACCCAATAAGATGAAATTCCGATCAAATCCAGTCAATGTAGTACGGCGTGAAATAGCTCAGAAGCATAACTTTCAATAATGAAAGTTGGCATGCAACCGCATCAAATCACTAGTAGAGGAGCAAAAGAAAAGTGAAGCAAAAGGCCGAGACTGAACGCGACCAAGGTCAAGTTGTTCGCGAATACGTGAACGAGGTGGGCAATCAACCACATAGAAGTGATCATTCTCCAACCTTGTTTCTGGTACACAAACTTGCACCACTCCGCAGCCCCCTTCTTATCCAATCTCACAGACAGGAGCCCCAGAAAAGGGATAAAAAAGCGAGGTGGCTTTAGAATTTCAATCATCAATTCTAGGAGAAAAGGAAAGGGAAGGAATCAATGGATCAGAACTCACATTGAAGGGGAGATCCTCCACCATGATTTCGCCTCGCGGCCGCCATAGTCCCATGACCACGACCTCCCACCGAGGCAAAGGTTGAAAGACATGGTGGCGGCGAAGGCGGCAGAATTGGCGAGGACGAAGACGGGGACCAACCACGGGGTCCACTCGCCACCCGAAGCGGACTCCTCCACGTGTATGATCAGCACGCATTTCACTTCGCCGGCTCCAGCACCATCAGTAAGTACTGCGTTCGGTTCCTCTCTCGAGATCTCGGTTCAAGCTCGACATTTGCCCTCCTCTTTTTCCTTAATTCTCTAGCTTTCGAGATGTGAACAAAAGCACCAGTGCGATCCTAGCGGGTTGTTCACGTAGTAAGATTGGACTGTATAGTTTTATACATCGCAAGAATCATGAGCGACTTTCTTGCTTGACTCTTATGGTGCGTTGGTAACGTTTCTGTTCCGGAAAATAATTTTGAACGAAATTTTTTTTTTTTGGAAAGAAATAGAAATGAGTTTGATAAACTTGTATAATTTTTTTTCTTTTAATTTTTCAATATTTTTTCTTTTTTTTTCTTCCTCTTGGCCGGCAACCTTGCCTTGGTTGGGCGAGGCTCGGCCTCGCCTTGGCTGGGCAAGCTCGAGCTCGCCTAGATTTGGCAAGGCTGAGCTCGCCTAGACTGAGCTCGCCTAGATCTGGCAAGGCCGAGCTCACCCAACCACCAATGAGGCTCGGCCTCGCCAAGCCACCGCCAAGTCGGCGTCCCCCAGCGGTGGTCGGCAAGACCAAGCCTTACCAGTGGCTAGGCAAGCTCGGCCTCGCCAGATCTAGGCGAGCTCAAGCTCGCCCAGCCAAGGTGAGGCCAAGCCTCACCAGCCGATGCAAGGCTCGGCCTCGCCTGGCCACCGAGGCCACTAGCGAGGCTCAACCTCACCCATGCGACACAAGGTCGGCCTCGCCTTGATTGGGCAAGCTCGATCTCACCCAGATCCAGCAAAGCCGAGCTCGCCCAACTATCGATGAGGCTGTGCCTCGCCAGGCCACCACTGGCAACGTCGACCTAACAGTGGCCCAGCGACTCTCTGGCGAGGTCGCCGACCCTCGACGGCCGATTGCCAGCCATGGCCGAGGTCGGCGACCGACCAAAAGAAGAAAAAGGAAAGAAAAAAAAAAAGTGTTTCTTGAAATTGTTCCTAGGAACAAAAAACAAGTTTTTGATATTTCTTGTTTTTTCCAAATTTGTTCCAGGGAACAAAAATCATTTTTTGTTAGGGAACAAAAATCTATTTTTTGTTCCAGGAACAAAAATCATTTTTTTGTTCCGAGAATAAAAGTGTTATCAAACATGTTTATGTTCTTTTTTTGTTCCCGGAACAAAATAATATAAATTTTATTTCGGGAACAGAAACAAAAATAAACAAACAGGCTCTTAGTGGTACCTTTCAAATTGGGAAGAATTATAGTCTTGTGGCGCCACCTAAAAAGCAAAGAACACCTTTTTTAAGCATATGCTATGACAGAAAGAGCACATTTATGCATAGATGATAGACTGGAGATGAATTAATTTTAGAGAGATGGTCTTTAATTTGTTTACTTCTTCCTTTTTTTTCTGTTTTTTATGCTCTATCTACACTGCACTGACCATCGACCACCGATATTAGGACATTCCATGTCATCTGAAGTTCGTTTACTAGCATGAAATTAGCCCAAAATTAAGGTTTCGTTTGTTTCGCAGAAATTTATATCTTTTTTAAAAAATCGTGATTCATTTGAAATTATTAGTCAATAAAAAATGTTATTATTATCGACAACAATTTATGTCTAAACATATTTCGTGAATGATAAAAATATTTTCCGTTCTCCTATTTTTAAAAGGTGATTCAAATGATCATTTATAGAAAAAAATATCAAAACAATTAATTTTCACAAAACAAACACATCATAAATGTAATAAGAACAACCACCCTCGTCATCATTCACTTCAATGATCTATAAGGTCATGTCTCTCTCTGTTACGAGCACACAAGCGCGTACACCACAAAGAAGGCATGTTATATTTGCTGTCTTTTCGCAATCTTATGCTTCTCCACATAAGAGACGTTTTCTTTTTGTAATTCTAATTCACTGGCGTGGAGACTTGAGTAACTGGAAGCCCATGAAGTGAACCGTTTTACATATCCACGCTTTTGGTCTGCACCCCAAAGCAATTTGCAAATAATTAATGAAATTCAAATGCGTGACCTCCTGAATCGAAAATCCCGACTGTGCTAACTTAGAGGCACTTTCTAAAGCCGAAACGCATGAATGCCACAAAATCAATCGGCTCTTTTGGCCAGCTAAAACGCATCTAATTGGGTCTGGAAATGGTGCTAGGAAGGACCAACTGACAGAAGCTGAAACTAGGAACTAAACAAGTTGCTCCGCCTTCGATCAGTTCGAAGATGTCAAAGGCTTGCGCTCGATTCAAGACAATCATCTGGTCCGTCCGGCTATGTAACTTTCGCCCCGAGCCTGACTCGCCATTTCACAGTTGGTAAGGACTGATAAGACTCGAACAAACAACAAATCAACCATTTCCCCATTTCCAAAGCGCAAATGCAGATTGCTTTCTTCTAGTAAAGTTGCAATACATATCCAAGAACATGTACCATTCCTTGAGAAGTCCAAATTTCGAAAGTGGCCTTAATCTTTTAAATGCAAGATAATTGATTCACAGACCAAATTTGAAGGGGAAAAAAGGAACAAGAAACAACTGCAGCCATCATAAAACAGCTAGGCCTTTTCCAACATATACTTCTTTGCAAGAACTCAAGTAAAATTTTGAGATAAGTATTCACAAAAGGTACATACTTCCCTCATGACACGATTAGCAAAGTGATGGCACCGCTCATTCATCGTCAAAAAAAAAAAACCCACTTCACATACAACGGGCAAAACAATTTTCTGCACAAAGACAGCTCTAGTTCTCAAAAGAAATTAAGGCGAAACTTATGTAAAAGATCCCATGTAGTCATCAGAACCGGAACCGAATTGCCAACTGCTTATAGGATGAGGAATTGTAAAAGCACAGCGTGATCAACAAACTCTGAACTGATATGCATTAAACAAAATCAAACTGAATCAGACAAAAGATCCTCAGTAAAATATGTGAGTTGATCCAAACAGAAATTGAAACAAATTATCTAAACTGTAGACGCCGGATGGTACTGGATTACAAGAAAGCAGGGCAAACGAATTTATCGTTTTCCACCACCACCTCCGAGCTTGGGGCCCTTCGGTGCAGCACCTTTAGGCATGCTCCCCTTGGATTGGGCCTTTTGCGTCTTGGCCACTGTCTCAGCTTTCTTCGCCTTCTTCTCATCCTTTGTCTTCTTGATCCTCTCCTTAATTTCCCTGCGACCCAGGGAATCATCATGCAAAGCAGGGTGTTAGCGAGCAAAGACAGTGAAAACCTCAACGGCGACTGTGACAGGTCAAGAGCTCATACCTCAGAGCAGCCTCACGTGCAGCATCACGGACTTCCGGCTTCTCAGCCCTTTTCTTCTGAATAACTTCCAAGGTGGCACCAACAATAGACCTTGAGTAAGGCTTCTTAGTGGCGCGGCGCTTCTTCTTCACAGCCTCTGCAGCAATATCCTGCAAATGCGATTAATAGAAAGAGTCAAATTGTGACAACCCCGAGAACCATATACAGCAAACCATTCAGGTTAAGCAAAACAGCTGCACTAAAAAGCCTTCTGGCCAATTCTTCACCTTCTTGTGTTGCTTCCTGTACATGGCTGTCCATGTAAGCTTCGAAGGCTTCAGGCGGTTGTGGAAGTACCTCTTGCATTTAGAATTGGCAAACAGGAAAACCTACGCATGCAAAGCCGAGGAGACAACTCGCGTAAGACACGACAACCAACAAGCCCATCACACAGAGAGCCATTCAAAACCTCACCTGGGAATCCGAGCGGATAAATCTTATTCCCCTGCCAGGGTAAATCTTGGCACCGCTAAAGCGGCAGAGTTCAGTCCTAGAATAAAAAAAATAAATAAATAAATAAATAGTAATAATAAGGGGAAAGAAACTGTATCAAGAACAACGAATCTCACAATCACAAAGAAATGCATTAACAAGCTACCAATATTGTAGCAGCAAGTATCACGAGATGGAACACCCACTTCCGATCACACACACAAGGGTCAATACTAAACTACAGATCAAACACTCAAGAATCATCATCACACAAGACTAACACCCATCGCCGCCACGGTCCCAACTCATACACTTCGACAACAGCCAGGAATGCAATATCCATCCATGTAATAAAGCCACACAAGCATTGAACTGCCAACTTTGTACAACATCTACAGCTGAAGATCCAAAACCAATCAGGTCCGAAAAATTCGTTCCAACTCCTGCCCCCGGCACTTCGGACACATCTTATTCATTCGGCAAACCCGACCCCATCGTGCTCTTGCTGTCATTGTAATAGCAAAACAGTCGCAAGCTCAAGCCTCGAGTTTGCTCAAATCCTTCGCAGATTCTGCAATTCAGAGATCTCTCCAAACTCCCACGAACGAGACACTCCAAAATCCAAAAACGAAAAAAAAAAAAAAAAAAACAGATTGCGGCGCCAAAGGCGCGAGCTTTACAATCTGCGCGCGACCTCCGACCCGAAACGAAACGCCCCGGCATCAAGCAACGACGCCGGCGGGAAAATCACACGATGATACGCATCGCAGCGAGCGAGCGAGAGAGAGAGAAGGAGGCGGACGTACTTGAGGACCATGGCGAACGGAGGGAGGCTGGCTGGAGCTTGGGGTCTCTCGGCGCGTCCGCTGAAAATGGAGAAACCCTAATTCCCAAAGCGCCAGCTTTAAATGCAATCCCCCAAGCAGGAGACTCGAGGTTCGTTCCCGATGAAACGACGCCGTCGCTCGATGGTCCCGGCGAATTGGGCCCGTTTGGGCGACCTCTCACAGACGTGGTTCGGCCCACCCACTCGTCCTGAATTCAATGCGAACTTGAATTGGATTTTTCTATGGGTCGATTCATTAGACGTGTTCAGTTACTTGCATTTTTATTATTTTAGGTATAGATGAAATTTCTAATAACAAAGATAGCAAGGTGAATTTAAGTTAAACAGATGTGATATCATCTTTTGAAATCGGTCAAAAGTGTCAATTTTGCTCCTAGTAGGAGCGACGGAGATTTGATATGTTTTGGAAGCGGGGTAGGAATACTTTAATTCTCTGACAAACTTTATAGGATATACCACTACATTATATGTCTCTAAATTGCTTATAGATGATGTATTGTGGAAAAGAAACTGGAAACTAACAAAATTCCGATTTAAATAATTCATTTATAGGTTTGATTCGAGTTTATTTATTATTAGTTCATGGATTCAATTTCAATGCACTTTGGCAAACTAAATCATAAACTATAAAATCGAAGTTAATTACATAGGATATTAATCATCTACCAATTAGACTATCCACTTGATGCCATAGCCTATCAATTTGCACTATGCCAAAGACATTCATGTTTGGATGGAAAGAAAGATACTAGGAGGGACTAGCCCGGTCAAATTTATGCACATTTGAAATCTCTCCAAATCAATCTAAATATGGAAGGATTAGGATGACTTTGTGTATTAATAAACTGATGTATTTACCTCATGCCCTATTATTGCATCTCTTTTTAAGTACATAACATGGTATTTAATCATTATGCATTCTTTCTTTTCTTCTTCCTTCTAATCACTACATCCAAACTAATCCAAAAAGCGTTAGTCTAAACCTCGTCGAGGCATTTGAAAGGCCAGTTACAGATAATACCATGTACCGAACCGCTCGAGCAAGCCACGAGATGGTTGGGTTAAGCTTAAGCCGGAAGGAACGGGTTCCAACTGTCCACATGAACTGGAATCGACGGTCATGGCAGTCAGCCAAGGGACTGATCGAAACTGGATTGCATGATTTGCTCGATATATTAGAACCTACCAATATTTTCGTGACCGAAATATGAGCTTTAAGAGATCGAATTCAAATTAGCCATTGACAATGCGTCTTGATAGAGATGGATGCAAGTATCACTTATTCATGCCCTGAACACTGAACGACGACATTAATCAGAACTTTCCATAGATGAAAGCTTAGAGAGAATTGAAATACTTCATCCGTTCGAAGGACTGCAAATCAAGTCTGGTCCACAATTGAGTTCACTCTACTGTATTAGAGGTTGCTCATGTATTCCCGTTCCAAAATTTGGTAACTTCTACTTGAGTACTGATTCTGCAATTTACGAAGAAAATCCTTGTAGCTATAGGTCAAGTACTAATCCGTCGATAGAGACACCATCCCCTAATTCAACCAGGACCAAATGGTGCAACGTGCGCACAATGAGTTTAGGGATGGCAATGATCAGTAAGGGAATCAAAACCCTAATTGCAAAAAACTTCGAATTGGGGAAAAACAAAGAGATGATGTCATTTGTACAAGAACCGTTACACGAGTCTCCAGAAGAAAACCCTACTCCATGCTTTCAACTAAGTGGGGACCTTATGCATCACCAAGAGATGTACTGGGTTTCAAAACTCATTAAGTCAGGGGAGGTAAATTAACACCACTCTTTCAAATCCTCATCTGCAGGCACCTAATAATGAAATCAAACGCATCCTTACATTCACAGGAGTCACGAAGGACAAGCCTGGCTAAAGAGATGTTGCAGCACCACATCCTCAAGCTGCTTTAGCAGTCTGACGGACCACAGCTAGCTTAGCCAAAAGACCACATAACTGAAGATATGAACCAACACCATCACAGATTCTCATATGCGCAAAGCCAGTTTCCTGCATCCACAAGTGCATAGTATAAGAAACCAAGAATCTTCATGCATAGATGGAATACTAAACTGCACAAGAGAGACCTTCATGAACTCCAGCTTCAGATACTCGGCCATGTCATAATTCTTTATGATACGAAAAAGCGTAGTAATTATGTCTGTAGGGGAATAGCCCAGATCATAAAGTTGCTTCAGACCAGCACAAGCATCATCAAACTTCCCATCTAGGACATTGCGAACGATATTCTTGACATGCAATGGATGTGGCTGATCACAAACCTGAAAAACAAGTGCACGATGAATTATTTATGAATTCTTGACAGGGGCTGATGTCACAAATGTGATAATTCTTGAGTTGTATTATAACCTTGAAAACGTTTTCCTGGTTGACAAACCGGAACCCACTGTATGTTGCTTGCAAGTTATTAAGCGCCTGCCTCATGTCACCATCAGCAGTGAAAATGATAGCCTCAAGGCCTTCAGGGACATAGGCTACCTTCATTTAGTACCATTGCGATTAAATTATATATTCACCAAAATAGCAGCTAAAAAACAAAAGACGATGGAATTATAACCAAAACAAAGTAACTGTTGAAGCAAGAGGAATCACAACAGGACCAACTTAACAATCCATCCAATTAGTCAGGTCTGTCCATTTGACAAACAAACAATGTTCCCGTGACTTTCTTAGATATTTTTCAGACCAAATGGCATCGACTTATCCGCCACACCTTAAAAAAGCCCAAAAAATAGGAGTAGAAAGAACGCTTAAATACAAAAAAGAAAACTAAAGACCAACGGCTGCATTCTTCAAGAGAAGGGGGGGTGTCTTCAATGGGGGCAGCAGGTTAGGGTGGAGGGATGTGAAGGGCGGTCCCACCGCTCTGCCTTAGCCAGCAAGGGCCATCTACTCTCACTGGGAACTCAACAAGCATAGGTGACCCTTGCCTGACCACAGGCGAGGGCGAGGGCAAGGGCTATGGTCGCTGGTCCTCACCATACCTGCTTGCCCCTGCCCAAATCAGGGCGAGCACTGGAAGGCCCTGCGTGGTTGTGTGTGGAGGGTTCACATGGTGGCTTATGTCCTCATCAATGATGGTGCCACTGCTCTTGTGCAGTGGTTGTCTTCCTCGAGAGGCACTCTCTTGTGCTCAAGCCTCTTGATGTCTTAGTAGTTCTCACTGTTGTACTTGCGAAAGATGATGAAAATGATCGAAATTGATGGGAATGTTCAGTCTTGAGAAAGAATATTTGTTTAAAGGAGAATTCAAAGCTTGGTGCAAATGGCAAGAAACAGAAATGATAAAAAAAATTTGAAGTAAGGATTTTCCAAGGAAAAACAAAAGGAAAATCAAGAAAAGACTTGAAATTGATGGAGGGGGTCAAGCAATCTGTGGAGATTGATGATGAGCTCATCTTCTTCACTGTGAAGCTGCCGTGCTTGAGGTCACAGTGGAGGTAGTTTTTCCATCACAAAGCCCCTGCATCGCGAATGTGACCACTGGCAGACCCCCGCCTGGTGGTGGCAAGTGGTCACACCACCAGCACTTGCCACCCCTCCATGACACCAGGGTTCATGGCGGAGTCCTTTCAAACACCTCACCGCCACATGCATCTCTCTCTTCAAGTTCTATTTTTCGTCTTCTAACTTTTGGCTCCTTTTAATTTTGCTTTTTTTTTTTGTGCTCATCATTTTTTTATGGATGTGATGCCTATTTTGACACCACAGCAGCATCAAACATCCTTGAAAATATTTAAAATTCCAAGTTAGCATTTTCCATCACTTAAATTAGATAGTTAGCAAAATACCTGATTGCACTTTCTAGCAAATTTTCAGGACTTGATTACATTATTTGAAAGTTTTACAACTTGATTGCACTTTCACAATAAATTTTAGGACTTCTGATACATTTATCCGTAGTAAAAGCTTAGAAGGAAGCTGTTTAATATGTTTGCAAATATTCTCAGTCCACATGCTTCTAACCACAAAGTAAGTGCAGTTGACTTTTCTCAGTGAGACTTCAAACAACTTGTGATCATGTAATCACTTTTAAACCTGAAGTAGGGAGCATTCACCTTAAATTCGAAATAGAAGCAGTTCTCGAAGAGATTAGACTACATGCAATAAGCATCTCAATGTCCAGATTAAGCCACAAAAAGCCTCCACTTCAACACGTTGTCCAGCTTCAAAGGATAACATCTTAAAAGGGTGCATTGGAACTAGTAAACCTCAGTAGAGTTTTGAATGTCCAACCACAAAGATCTATCAGTTTACCTGGCTTGGACAGTAGACTTTCAGATTTAATCTTAAGTTAAAGGTTTCATTACTGTAATCAAAAGAAAAATCACTTTGGCTAAACTATGGCAAGTCCAAGAACTAAGAGACTAATAATATTGAACTTCCACTGCAATGATCAGTTTAGCTTATCTATAGATGTAGGATTGAGACAAGTATCCATAAGAAATACATTTACCTTTTCTGCTTCAATCACCACCAAAAGACGCCCAAGTATTTCTTGGTCAGATAATCGCGAAAAGCGAACAAGAGCACACCTACTCTGAATAGGCTCAATGATCTTCGCAGATGTATTGCATGCAAGAGCAAAACGAGTGGTGTTTGAATATATTTCCATTGTCCGCCTCAAAGCCTGTTGTGCTCCAGAAGTCATGCTGATTTTGAAAAGAAATTGGCCACAAAGCAAAAGTGCCCCCAATAACCAACCCAAAAATGCAAGATGTATAAGAATTATACTTCATAAGTGCAACAAGACAAAGAACCAAGAGGTATGATAAGACAAAAGAAAACGATCATAGTATAGGATAAAAGAAAAACTTCTACAGTCATCGAATGATCAGTCTAATAATCAGCTAAATAAGGTATGGCTATTAATGAGGTGAGACGTCATACCTGTCAGCTTCATCCAATATCACTATCTTATGCCTCCCAGGAGGAAGAGTTACTTTCTTTTGGGCAAACATCTTAATTTTGTTCCTTACAGTGTCTATTCCCCTGAATTAATAAGTCACGAGAAGATTACTTCAGGCAGATGCAGCAGATCAAAATGTTACAGGCTTGAAGTACAAATCCTTGCCTATCATCAGATGCATTCAGCTCCAACACCGCCTCTTTATAGTTCGGTCCAAGTAGTTCATGCGCAAGAGCCAGTATACTCGTAGTTTTACCAGTCCCAGGAGGACCCTGAAAGTACATGGAGATGCAGTCAGAAGTATATCACGAGCATTCTTCAACACGAGCAAGAAGAGCACAATGCGCAAGGACTTCACAAACGAAAAATTACAGCTTTCCATGTCGTTCCACAAGGGTATTGCAGGGAAAACCGAATTGAAAAATCCAGCTTCCGCAAACCAACAGATAATCGACGCCCTATTGTCTAACCTAAGCAGGCATGGAGAAAGCACTTGACTGAAAGAAGACGCCTTTATTAACTAAACAAGCTACTGCCAATCGCTAGGTGCATTTGCCGAATACCCGACCCAGAACTTCAAGTCAGAAAGGCGATTCTAGGATTTCCGAAAAAGACTAAAAGGAGGTCAACAAGGCAGATTTCATCGGGAATTTTCACAAGCACCTACAGCACCGCATTTACCCATCTCAGTTCTCAGCCCACAGACCATGAAGAGTGAGAGAAATTAGGGCCGCGCGCAGCAGAAAAAGATCCGAGCAGAAGCAGCCAATGCAAGCTCGAGCAGGAAACGGAAGAGAAGCGAGGAGGCGAGGGACGTACGGACAGGATGAGGTTGGGCATATTGCCGTCGCGAGCGATGACCTGCAGCCTGGAGACGGCGTCCTCGTTGCCCACGATGTCGGCGACCTTGCTCGGCCGGTACTTCTCCACCCACGGCATGTCGAAGTGCCCCGCTCCGGCGCCGGACGAGGAGGAGGAGGAAGCCATCTCCGCCGCCGTTTCTCTCTCTCTCTCTCTCTCTTTCGCTCCGAGATTTGGAGGGAAAATAGTCACCCGGCGCGGCAGAGCTTGTAAAAAGACCAAAAAGCCCGGAGCTCCCTCTCTTTCTAATTATTTGCTGTTGCCCCCTCTAACTCCTGTTAAATTACGTTTTGACCCCCAAGAAGGTTCAGCTCGAATCCAACCGAACCTCCCCGAATTTCCTATCCTGTTCCGAATCAAGCCGGCCCAAAATTCAATTTTGGATTAGCCCATTTTACCCCAAGTGGCATTTCATTAAAAAATTCGCCAAAACATATGGACAGCTTTTTAGATGTCATGATTTTTGGTTGACGAGAATATTTCATTTCTACTTCCGAATACATCGTGCTTATTAAATTATCCGTTATCATGACATCTCATAAAGCAGCACGCTCGAAAAGAATTCATACTCTACATCAGTTCGAGTGGTATACATATTTTGACCCAAAAGAAAAAAGAGAGTGCCATATACATGGAACTTATTCAAAGATCCGTGGGAAAAAGAGAACGGTACGAAACGGAGGACGGTCCGAATCGTGCCCTATGGACGACAAAAGCTGCTCGGTTTCGAGAAAATTATTTTTGTCCCATCAACAAAAGGAGTCCCAAAAAAAAGAAGAATTTAAAAAAAAAAAAAAAGAAAAGGAATGACGCAAGGGGCGACATGTACAGAGCGGTTATTCTCGGGCCACCGAGCGTTCATCACAGTCGACGGTCGACGTCCACGCTGTCCTCTCCATCATCGTACACGTCACCCCCCGCGAACGGACAGAAGAGAGAGAAAGATGGAGAGAGAGAGGCACGGAGACAAATCTCCATTCCGTGATCCAATCTCTCTCCTCGCCTTCTCCTCCTCCCATGGCTTAGTGGGTACCCTCCAGAACCGAGAGAAGACGCCGCCCCGATTCGGTAGCTTGCGAGACGAAGGAAGGAGGAGAAGATGGCATCGACCGCCAACGGCAACGCCGCCGCCGCCGCCGCCGCCCAATCGCCGGCCCGATCGTCCGACGACGTCACCGTCGACGTCACCCCGCTCCTGTCCCGCTCCGGCAGCTCCCGCGACGACCCCTCGAACTCGAGCCCCGGGCGCCGCCCGGGGGCCGCCGCGGCGCCGGCGGCGGCCAGGGCCTGCGCGAGGCGGCGCGGTTCCTGCGCCGCGCCAGCAGCCGGCGGATGATGCGCGAGCCGTCGATGCTGGTCCGGGAGACCGCGGCGGAGCAGCTCGAGGAGCGGCAGAGCGACTGGGCCTACTCGAAGCCCGTGGTGGTGCTCGACGTGCTCTGGAACTTCGCGTTCGTCGCGGTGGCCGTGGGGGTCCTGATCGTGAGCCGGGGCGAGAACCCCACGATGCCACTGAGGGTGTGGATCGTGGGGTACGGGTTGCAGTGTGTTCTGCACGTGGCTTGCGTGGTGGACGAGTACAGGAGGAGGCAGCGGCGGTGGCGGTTGCGCCAGCAGTCGCCACGATCCGATAGCTCCCTCGAGGAGGAGAATTCCGGGGGATCTCGAGGGGATTCGCCGAGGGAGTACGTGTCGTTGGCTCAGTTTAGCGAGGAGGGAAGAAGGTAGTTGGTGGATTTTTTTTTTTTTTGGTGTCAATGTTCAGTTGGGTTTTTTGAGCTTGATTTATGTGTTTTGATTTTCATTTTTGAGAATTGTTCCTGGTTTTGTTCTTTATTAGCCAGCTAGTTTGATGTCAATGTTTTTGCTGAAAGAGTGTACGTGAAATGAAACGAATGATGGGCAGTGGCAGTAAGGAGCTAGATTTCCTTCTTGGGTGTTTTGAAGTTGGACTATCATCAATATTATAGGGGGTTATTAGCATAATTTCAAATCTGCATGTTAGCACATGAAAAAAAGATTGAAGTTGAACTATAGGCAAAAATCATGCCTTTGCTACCAAAACATAGTTTTCTTATGCGTATCAGGCTGCTATCTAGTTCTGATTATGGTACTGCATTGCTGTGCAATGATATAATGACCAGTGGTTGATTTACTCTCTTATGGATAAAGTCTGAATGTATGGGTGAATGTGATCATAGTTGGTTGCTTTCAGGGAGATAGTGCGAGATGTTCTGCTTGCTAAGTGCCCTTGGTTGATCACTTTGTACATATTATTCTAGTGTGATATTGCAGGGCTTTGTTGACACTCCTCAACCTTTCATGTAATTTCAGTAGTGTAGCGAAGCATTTGGAATCAGCGAACACTATGTTTTCCTTCATTTGGTGGATCATTGGTTTCTACTGGGTTTCAGCGGGTGGCCAAACTTTAGCACATGATGCTCCTCAGCTATATTGGTTTGTCTTGACTCTTTTGTTGCTGTGATTCAAACAACAGCTCTAGTGAGAAAGTTTAACTTTCTTCTATCTTGTTATGCACAGGCTTTGCATCATCTTTTTAGGGTTCGATGTGTTCTTTGTAGTCTTCTGTGTTGCCCTGGCATGTGTCATTGGCATAGCTGTGTGTTGCTGCCTCCCCTGTATTATTGCACTTCTTTATGCTGTGACAGACCAGGTACGTCTCAATTCTCGCTAGGGATAAGAATTTCATTTCTTGACCTTTTGATTTTTCACTATGTCTCATCTTTCTAGGTCACGTGCCCAACCATGCTGGGCATTTTGTATTAGCAATTTAATGTTGGAACTCTAACAGGAACTAGTATTATTTGCCACTTACGAGTAATTAAAGTTTGTAATGCTGTGATAATCTACCATCTTCTTAAAGGCCAAAAGGAAAAGAGGTACTGATTGCAGAATTGGTTGGTTGGCTGACATATATAGCTGACTTTCACAGTTGTTTCTATCCTCTTTTGAAAATTTGCTGCAAGGCGTGTACCCAAATGCTGTCTACCTGAAACTAGCTTTTGGAGGTGCAGAGGCCCTACAGAGTGTCTTCAGTCTTTACGCCTTGTGTTGCAAAAAGTTTGGCTTGCCTTTGCTAATTATTCTTTTCATTTGGGTTGTAATTGAAGGATGCAATGTTCTTTTTAGGATGTGATAATCATTGACATGGTAAATGTCTCTTTACGAGGATTGGGTTGTTCTTGTCATTTGATGGTGTCAATTTAGATGCAACTATGTCATGGAAGGTGCTACAATAATCAACAAATTCATGGAAAAACTATAAGAAACATCATAAGTTAGATGCTGACGATGAGCAGGTAGTTTACAGGAAATAATTGATGCTTTTTCCCCTGGAGAATTAACGCTGAGCTAGTTGGTTAGATATTCAATGATAAGCTAGTTGAGTCTATTTTCAATGTCAAGCTAATCCAGCAGATATTGTTCGCTTTTATACTTTTTCTATGCATATTCAGGCTGAACGTAAACATGTGCGCCCAAGCTATAATTCTTAATACACCAGTATTGGACTATTGTGGTCTTTAGAAGGGAAAAATTTGTTTCCTTCTTTGAATTTTCAGTTCTGTGGATTTAGGTGGGGATTGTCATTCTGTAGTTAGTTGCAGTACCTTATATGTCTTGTGTGTTTAGTATGACGTCAATATGTTTAATTAATTCCTGAAAAAACTTCAGGTAGGTTGTTGTTGAGGAGTGGTGAATGAGGAGACACGAGGTATTTGTGTGGATCATGTTACAGACTTATCATCACCTTTGGATTATGCTGAAAAAATATCTCCCTTTAACAGGATGCTGCCTGTTTTGATTATGTTCCCTTTTACAGAGTGATGAAATCACGGTCTTATGTCACTGGTTCATGTTGTGGTCGAGTCATTTTGGTGATATAAAAATATACTTCTACCTAACATTCTTCTGAGGCTTGTACTTCTTTGGTGGTTTTTTATGATTCAAACTTTGAAATGTACTCTTTTTTTAGATGAGTTCTACAGATCCCTTTGTTGCTTGTTAATAAATTTTACTAGAGAAAATGTCTACTCCATAGGAGAGCTATCAGGAACTCTGTACAAGCTGATATAAAAGCTATTATTTGCTAACAATACAGGTAATTTGTTGAGTAGCATACATCAGGTAGAAGCGCAAAGAGATAAGCTTAGAGAAGCAGGATCTTCCTTGTGTATACTCGAACAGACTTAGAAAAACCAGTATCCTCATGTTACCATCCTCCATTCCGGCTAAGTTATTTGACTTCCTTTGTCTAGCCGAGCATGATGAGTGGCATTGAATCTTTATTTGTATTCTTCCTATGTGTCCTATTAATTGATGAATGCAATTCATGATGTTGAAACCATGCATATTTCATGCATATGAGGAACTGTGTCGATGATTTCATGTGTATGTTTTAGTACTTTAGAGATCTTTGGCGTTTTGGTTTTGGCAGGCAGTTTGGACTATGTTTGCACTGATATTCCTACTTCATGTCAATACAGGAAGGAGCATCTAAAGAAGATATTGAGCAACTTCCCAAGTTCAAATTCCGGAAAATTGGTGACGGTGAGAAACATATCTCTGATGTGGAGGGACCTCTTGGAGGCATGATGACCGAATGTGGCACCAAAGAGTCAACCACTGGACATTACCTATCGCAAGATGATGCAGTAAGCAGTCTAATTTTCTCCTGAGTTCCATTGAATCTCTTTTTTCCCTTTATTTTTTCAAAAATAACTGATGCAATTTCTATCAGTATTGGTATAAAAGTATTAGATATCAATATGTTAGAAACTTTCCCTCAGTCAATGTAGAACCCACTGAAACGCCATCGTGTTCCTGCACATTTGAAATTGGTGTCTGTGCTAACTGTAGGAATGTTGCATTTGCCTTTCGGCTTACGAGGACGGGGTCGATCTGAGGGAACTTCCATGCCGTCATCATTTTCATTGTACCTGTGTAGATAAATGGCTATACATAAATGCTACGTGCCCACTCTGCAAGTATAACATCTTGAAGAGTACCAACAATGGTTCGGAGGAAGCGTAGAAGGCCGGAGTGCCTGGCGCAAACTACATATTCCTGAACTTCTAGTTCAAGAGAATTCGAGTCTTGGAGCATGTTGAAGGACACAAGTTGTGGGCTGTCTTTTCCATCGTCGTGGTTGTAGTAATAGCAACGTCCCGTGCGGTCTGTCTGTCCTAGTATATTTTCCAACCTCTCCTTCTCTGTACATGTTCATGTCTGGATTTTCACCGTGTCTTATGGTTCAAGAAGCCGTCGACCTTCGCCATTTTCGATGATGGTATGATTAAAATATCAGATGCTTGTTGTAAATCCTTTCGGGAGGATGTGTACTTCCAATTGGACAAGTTTCCGAATTAGAGCGTAAAAGTCTGGAGACCACTTGAAACGTGAAAAATGAGGGGTTGGTTACCTTTCTTTGTCGGGCCGACAAGATGATGTGTTGATTTAATTTGTTATGACAGTGACCATAGCCATATCTTTGACGCATCCAATAGATTGCTTTTCATCTAGTTATGCCTGTGCATACGGATATTCTGGGCTTGTACTCCAAGTACAGTATTATCTTCCGTAAATACGGGTAACATCTCAGGATTACATAGTGAGTTCCAGCCCTATTTTGGGTGTTTGACTCGGAAAATTGAATAAACTAAATAGGCGCCGAGCTACTGCATTTGCTCTAGCATACGCTCTATTTCTTCAAAAAAGAAAAATTCTGGTTAATAGAAATAAATGTCATGTATTAAGCTTACGGCTCAAAAAGTATAAAGTCCTCTTCAAGAAATTCAATATTCTCTTGATTCCATATCTAGTCCATTACACTTAGTAGATACTTAGGAAATTCCAACCTAGATTTTTCCGTGAGGAATAAATACAGCTTGGGCCACAACCACACTTAGTCAACAATGTTACAGGTTGTCGACATGACAAAATTTTCCTAAATCACTGATCATATCGGTTGAAATTAGTTTAAAGTTGCAAAAAGGTGGAGCTGGTAGTCGCCAACAACTTGGCGGCTCCTGAAACCTGTCGGTTTAATTTTAGGTTGGTTCCGAGAGACCCGGTTTAGTTTCCAAATTCAAGTATTGTATTTCCAAATTCAAGTATTGGTTCCGAAGCAGTTTTGACATAATATTCTTCAAAATCTTCGTCTAGAATTGACCCGTCCGGAAATTAATTTGTATTGTATTTTTCTTTTTTGGAATGTGGTGTTACTAATTTAATTTGTTTTTTTCTTTAATTCAGGGCATGCTATGAACTCTATGAATACTCAAACATCTTAAAGCTGTGGCATTTTCCCCTCACAAAGAGCCAGTATTTACCAAAGACAATCAGTGTTACCTTTTACAGTAACGTATAAATTTTTATATCATAAAAATACTTTCTGAAAGTGCAAACAAATTATTAGTTTAAAATATGGATTTTTCTTAGATAGTTTCCATGTAGATTAATTCGGTTTCACAAATATCTCAAAGCACACGTCACTCATTTAACAATAAATATATTACACTGATGAAGGATGTAAAATAATCAAATGTTGATGCAGAACTTTTACATAAAAGCCTATCTTACATAAATATATAATAAATAGCACATCTTCCTTAAAGGTTGCCGTTAAGGTTAATATATGGAACTCTTATTTACGAAGGATTGATCTTTCAGCTAATTTTTCATACATTCTCCACTCATTTTGCTATCTAATATATACCTTTGTCTCATTATCTCCTATCTCTTCATTATTTCTTTATTGTAATTGTAACATCTTTGTAATAAAAAAATTTGTTACATCAATCTGATGATGCTACATTCTATTAGTATACAAGTACATTAAATACATAAATTACACATGTTTAGGCTCAGTTTGGGAATTGCTTTTTTGCGCTCCAAAGTCCTTAGGCAAAAGACAAATACCATTGGGCATATTCTTTAGAGAGCTTTGGGATGATGTAATTATATTTTCAAAGGCTTTCGGCTCAAGACGAATTCAAAATTACTTTAATCTTTTCTGGAATATAAATACATTTTTTTCTTCAAACTTTCTCCTCACTAAATTTTCATAGTTCCAAAAATGTCATTAACTCACATGACGTTGTTGGCAAGGGTTCGAGCCTTGGCAAGGCCAAATCTGATTGCGAGCAAGTCAAATTTGGCATCGACAACCTCTCCTGATATCGCCGAACCTAAAGTAACTGTTGGACCTAGGTGATGCGGCTTGAGGTTCCGCAACCCAAGGTGACCGTCACAAGGGGTTGTGTGCACCCCTAGACAACACGGCTTGGGTCATGTGAATTCAACGGCCATCGCCTAGGTCGCACATATGAGGCGATGACCACTTGGGTTAGCATGACCTAAGCCACGAACCAAGTGACAATGCCTAGGTTCGCATGACCAAGCTGCATAGCACAAGCCAAGCAATGGTCGCCTAAGTTCGCAAGACCCTACCCTACTGATCCCAAGTCTAAATTGTTGGTAGCTGCATTTGGCCCAGTTGGCCGCCCGCCTCCCGTTGAGTTCTTCACCGGTTTGAGTTTTTCTTAAAAAATCAAAAAGCGAAAATGTGATTTTTTGAAGCATCGTTTAAAATAAAATCGTTTTCCAATGTACTCTTAAAGTAAAATTTACCAATACTTTCATTTCGAAAAAAAGAAAAAGAAAAAATCATTTTAACTTAAAGACCTTACATGTTCTCAAAGAATTTCCCCAAAAACCAAACCAAATCTAGCTTTACACTTAACAAAATGTGTCATAGACCCATTTTTTATCCACATATGATGGACTGAGTCATTATATGAATTAATTATATTTAGTAAATAGGTTATAAATATGTTTAAAATGATAAAATCCAAAAAAATATTATTATTAGATTAATTCACAGTTTATCCAAAATTAAAGGGCCCTATATGTATGTACTTGAGATACAGTAAATAACAAGGAATACGATGCATCAAAATATCAAGTTAATTATCTTATTATGCTATTAATGATTAATGTTGTGTCAACCTTAAATCACAATTTTTGTACTTGAAAATTTGTAAGTCATTTTCTAATACAAATTTATAAAGCACGAATTACTAGTACAAGAAGTTCTTTCATGGCAATTCCTATCGCAAGGTAAATTCTCTACAAAAGTAATATAAAACCAAAAAGAATTGACGAAAAGACAACTCTCCATCACGAGCAAAACCAAATCATCGTCTTCACAGAAAAAGGAGAGGAAAAAAAAAAATCAAATCACTGACCCCATCCTGACCGTTGATCAGGCTGGTGGGGGGCCCACTCACACTTCCGGGGTCTCCGGTCATCCACGAAGGGACGCAACCGGCAAGCCAATGACGGTCCGCCACGCGTCCCCGCAGCCCGCCCACGAGTCCCCGCAGCCCGCCGGCCGTTGCTCGACCACGACCCTGACCGAGACGTTCACCGTGCCGTGGCCCCTCGTCCCGTCCCTGTCCCTCAGCCGGTAGCTCAGGAACACGACGGATCCCGCCGCCGCCGCCGCCTCCGGCGAGAGGATGTCCCCGGCCGGGATCAGGCACCACCCCAGCACGGCCTCGCCGCCGACGAGCCGCCGGGCGCGGACGTCGAGGTACACGGAGGAGCGGAGGTCGGCGAAGAAGCCGGGGTCCACGGGGAGGCGGAACTTCTCGTTCCACGTCGGGTTGGTGCCCCCCGGCGGTCGACACCGGTGGCGTGGGCCGGGCGGGGCGCAGCGGCGGCGGCGGCGGCTGCGGCTGCGGCGGCGGCGACGGCGAGGGTGGCGTAGGGCTTGAGGCGCCGGGAGAAGAGGGCGTTGAGGGTGGGGTTCCTGAGGCCTTGGGCGGATATGACGGTGATCTCGACGGAGACTGGGCCAGCCCGCGTCCGCTCGCTCGTCATGTGGAGGCGGATCTCGATCCGGAGGAGGCGGGACCTTGGGCGCGGTTAGAGGAGGAGGAAGAGGAGGAGGAGGAGGGATCGGCGGGCGGTGGAGGGATTTTCGGCACCATCGAGAGCGGCGACGAACGTGGGTAGGGGTGGGGGATAAAAATGATATTCTTGAAAGGTAGCTCGGCGGGGGGGCATATGGAATGGGTTAGTCGGGGTGGGGGGTTTTTCGGGAGTGGTGTCTGACACCGACGGTGGTGTGACGCAGTCACTTTGGACCAGAGCACGCCCCGGAGGAAAGTAAATGAATAATCAAATCCTCCACTTGGCCTGAGGTAAATGGCGCTATTATCTACATCGATATCTACTAAAATATATATATGTATGTATGTGTGTATATGTATATGTTTCCAATCTATAATTTAGAAGATTGAATATCGGAAAATTGCAAATAACTTACTTAGTCGGCAGATGCGGTGACTCCCGTTCCTCTAGTCCAGGCATTTGATTTCCACTTTTAACCCTGCGTCCCGATTCTAGTCCAACTCTTCTTCTAGAAAAACATTGATTTTAACTTGAATCCCAATAATTTCGTTGGAGTTCTACGGGCTTATTTGGTAACACTCCATACAGTGCATGATTCTACTCTTTTATTCTCCGGAACAAAAAAAAAGAACAGATTTGGATGAGGAAGCTTCTAAAGAGTATGATGTGGCTAAAGCTCACGATTATCAACAAAGGTTACAAAGGAAAATTCCAAACAAAAGTTAAAAAGGGATGTTATAAACAGAGATTACAAATAATTACATTGACTCCATTATATTGACTATTTCTTCAACTCCACTATCTTAACAGTTGATTTATTTCACTGGGTTGATGATTACTTCTTGTACAATTGCATATGAGATTGTCGACTCCACTTTTTATCAATTATTTTGACTTGTCGATTCATCATATTGTCAATCTTTTAAGTTGTCGATAATTCTATTCATAAATAACCAAACTCTACTCTCGCTGGTTAAGTTCATCATGTTGATAATAATCGGAATTATACTTTTTTTATGCAAACAAATAGTAAAAGTAGAAACTCAAGAGTTGTATCAAATAATTATTCCTATAATTATAAGACTAAGCGTTTTCACAAAGATATGCCAAAAGTGGATTGTCGAGTTCAATGTTAATTATTTTCGGCTTCTTGACTTAAAAAATTATCATTCTTTAATAATTATCTGCCTTGCTTATCGACAGTCAAATCTCGCCACACCAAGAGCGGAACTCTTTCGGTGATGAAAAAGTCAGTGAGGCATTAGAACCGAACCTTGGTACATCGTCCTCGAGGAGTTGCTGGAGCTAGAGCTTGCTTTCGGCTTCCAAGCGAACCGACCTTTCCGTGCTTGGAATGGCCAAGCACCGTGGAAACTCAACCAAATATCAGTGGAATTCTTCTTTTCATGAATAGGATTGCAAAAGTCGATTTTTTAACTTTTTTTTTCTTTGTCCTGCTTCGATCTGCCTCATCGATAAGTTTAATATATCCACCACCATGCAGATTGGGAAATGTTCCAAGTAAACACTCTCGATTCCCAGATCTTTTTGCACTTAGTGCACATGGTGGGAAACAACAACCACATGTCCTTACATGTCCTTTTCGTTAAAAAATCTCGAGCTTTTCAATTTCGTCACTGCGTTCGCATGCAAAACTCAAAACACTAATTAAATTAAGAGATTCCACTAAGGGTATCTTCCATATAAATACCTAAGCCAATCACTAGTTTCAAGGGATAATAATCCAAAAAGCCTTAACCTTATTGTATGATAATCAATTTAGTCTCAAATATTTCAATTCAATCAATGGGTCTTAAACATTTCAACAATTTGCTAATTTAGTCTTCCGGTCAATTTTTATTAGAAATCACTAATGAGGCGGTCCAATCAGCCTTAGCCACATCACATCGAATATCTGATATCCATGTTAATAATTTTTAGGTTAAAATTGGTCAGGACTATAATGACAAATCATCACAAGATTTATCTTTAAACTGGTCAATTTGAAAGGTTTGTGATTGAATTAGCTGTCGAACGATAAGTCCAATATATTTTGGACCATTTCCCCCCAAATGTGCTTCGCTCCATCATCTTGTCTATTGCGGAACATGTCGGCCTCTTTCCGTGTGGAAAGTGCATCCGACGCACGACAATCACGATGGACAGCTCGAAAGACTAAGGACGTGGGGCCTTGCGGTAGCTTGAGGAGAGGACCAATGGCGCTGTCGTCTTTTTCGGTGGAGGAATGTGAGTGGCTCATCACTGTGAGGGAAAGTGGTGATTGGGTGACGATGGTCAAGGGGAGTCAACGTGCTGAGTCGAAGTGACTTTAACCCGTCAACGCATGCTCCATCGCAATTATCATCCAGAAGATCGCGGCAACTTCCATCTGCGAAGGAATGAGAAGATGACAGAAAACCGCGTACGCAGAAGTTGCAGCAACCGTTCATCGCTTACAAATATCGTGATTCATACGGTCTTCTAATCCGGCCGCTCAATGGTGTTCATTTGAGGAAGTAATAAATAGAGTCTAGTCCACAATGGTTGTGTTTTGATGTCAACCGCACTGTAAGAGTGATCGGATCCCAATTCGGCTCAGTTTCAAGGAGGAATCAGGAACCGGACCGAGAAGACCGGTTGCCAATTTCTAGGATTGAGGATTGGACCGGCTAGTCCGAGAATCAAGAACTGGACCGACCGATCGGTCTGGTTCGGTGGACTCGGTCAATTTATGGATAACTAATGCAAGAAAGCGCATGTATTCAGGTAGCATCTTGTTCTCTCGAGTGTAGACAGCGAAGGCATGTTGTTACTGTAAGACAACCACTTTGCTCAAACATTTTTAGAGGACCTCCACAATCAGTTTGCATTCGATCCAAACAAAGGCACTATACATGACTACCATTCAACTTTTATTTCCCGTAATACCGCATGTGTCCTGGCAAATTGGTGGAGAGGCAAAATGATATTGAACCTAAGACCATTTTGTTTTGATAAGGGTTGTTTGTCGACCCATAGGCCAAAACATTCTCTCTACATGCACAACAGTGGAGCAATATAGTGACATTAGCCTTGTTTGTTTTGTCCGGTCTGATTCCCACCCTGAAACCAAGAACCGTACTGACCGGTTACTGATTCCAAGAGTAGGAGCCACGAATTGAATCGCCACTCATAGGAACTGCCCAAAATCGATCGATTTGAGCGGTTCTCGATTCGGGCAGTTTCCGTTGCACACCTCTATCGCACTGACTACATTGCCCAGTCATGCCTTTCTCATAGAGATGGCTTTTCTTTTGATGCTAGCTGCACAAGCCGTTGGTCCCAAGCCAAGTATAGGCCACTTGATGGTTATGACGCTAGTCATATTGGTCGTGTCGCTCATGCTATTTGGCAAGTTGTATCGGCCGTTTGTTGTTCCCCTTTGATTCTTAATTTTTCACAAGCCGTTTTAACAAGTCGACATCACCATCAAACTCACTGCCCTTAGATGAGCCGTAGCCTAAAGTTTCTCCCTGAACGCCACCTCACGCACTGCCATCGGTTGCCTTATTGCCAAGCCATGCTAATTTTCGGATAAATAAGTTTCCATGTCACTGTTTGACTTAATTTCAAACTCAAATTGTCTTCTTTGAGTTTAAGCAGATGTTAGAGGTAGCTGGGGATTTCTCTAAGATAATTTTCTATATTAAATATTTTTTTGATAATTTTGTTGATTCCTCGTATCTTTCAAAATTATACATATATTTTCCTTTAATTGTGCATATATTAATTGATATATTATCTTAGATAGTTATCTAATATAACTTATAAATAGACTTAAGTATTTTTTTCAACATACATCAATATATATAAAAAAATTCTCCAATTCAATTTTCCATAATATTCTTAACTTCCTTTACTATAGAATCGGTGTTCAGTGTGTTTATTTGAGTAAAAGAACTTTAATTAGTTTTCTTAATGAAATACTATTTATGGTCACTGAAAATATGTATACTCAAAATTAGGAAAACGAATTCTTTGGCCTGAAAAAGAGAAGAAGTGTTTTTGAGAAATGATTTCTAGAAAAGTATTGTCCATTATCATACAACTTTTCTTCAAACAAATATACTCTTATAATTAGTTTACTCCTTTCTTTTTTCTATGATGAGATAGCCCATCTTAAGTGGGTGAACCATGAGCCGCTACAATGGCCTACCGATCATCCTCGACCGCAAGTGCCAACGCATTGGTCAATGCTTCTACGGTTGCCATTAATAGCCTATAATGGTAAATTGGTCACCTCTCCAGAATTGTGGCCAAGACTACCGTGGTCCACATCGTTCTAGCCTTCGGATGATGTGCCTCTCACGAGAGCCGTACAGAGTTTAAAGAATCACAGCTGCTGGAACGGTGACACGACATAAAGGTACTAGGTTAGTACGCTCTTCTTGGCAAAGACAGAGAGAGAGAGAGAGAGATTTTTTATAGACATGACAAGGATAGACATCTTTTTTTAAATTTCAACAAGCAAACTTAATTCCACCTACCTGTTTTTTATGAGGTCTTTCGATTAGAAACCTTTTTCATCATTAAAAGCAACCCCCTTGAACAAGCAAACCCATAGACCTAATTCCACCTGCCTGTTTTTAATTGCTTCTCAAGCGGATTGGTGATATAGAATGAAGGTATGCAGAATCCATCACATCCCAATCCTATAAACAAGCGAGCGAGCAACGACACGTAGCCCTACCCACATCAACATCAAATGCATATATTTGTGGACTATAGGACTCCAATTCTATGACTAACTTACTGTTTTATCACATGCAGTATACTATAAATTAATAAAAAAATCCCACTGCCAAAATCCCTAAATTAAACGTATTGTATAACTATTTCAACTTTAACCAAAATTCCGCCACCAAAAACCCCTTATTGAAAACTTTATTGTCCTATTCATCAGTAATCGTAAACCTGAAACAGAATATAAAAAATTGAGATGAATGATGCGTGCATACTTAATAAATATATTTTTGAAGCAAATCAAGTAGTCATTATGCACAGTTATAAGCAAAATTAGGAATACAATTATCCAAATTCTAACATATAAAAGATAAAATAAATAAATAAATAAAACCGAGTTAAATTGCAAATGCCAAATTCAAAAGGGGTCGCTATAGTTTTTTTTGTATTTCTATCCTGTTCTTTTTGGGCTCTAGGCAGTCGCAATTCCATGAGATTAAGTCGGACCGACGTCCAGGCCCAGCGTCCGCACCCGCTGCAGCACGACCCGCACCGCATTATCTTCTCCTCCATTGTAGCCTGCATCGACGGAAGCGAATGGCACCCACCACCGCAGGTTCGTTCCTAACACACGTGAATGCCCGCGCTGGAGCTCAATTCATTCTGTGTTGTGTCTTCATTCTCTTGTATTGCTTTCTCCCTTCTTCATGTTCATGAGATGGGAGTCCTTCAAGTTCGACTGATGGAACTGTTTTCGTTTGGTTTCGTTTTCCGCTGGCGGGTTAGAATTCTGGGGAGTCGAAACATCGCGGGGCTACTTGTTTGGTTTGCAAGTTAGGTGGGCTGAATTCTTAGGTTCCTTAACTGCTGCGGAACTGTCACGCCCTCGTGGGGTTCGAGGAAATGTCTCAGAGACAGCGAACGAAGGTTTGGGTTCTAAGGCGTGATTAGTACAGGTATCGTGTGCTTTTTACTGGCGGTGGGACCCCAATCTCTTAAAGCACGACGCTAAGGCGTGTCCGTTTGTACAGCATGCTTCTTTTAGATTTAGAAGTTTGGATCAGCCACCATGTGTCCAATGATATGCATGTTTTAGTTTTTTTCTCCTTGGCCCATTTACGTGTTGGTCAAGATGTGAATCAGGGGGTCTATGATCATCTTTTTGTCGTGAAATTCAGAATCCAACCTTCGGTAAGAGAGTTGCGCCGTTCTCACGTTGACACTAACGCTAGCATCGGCGTGACCCTATTGTCAGCAGACATTCTAAACTATTCTTTTTTGTTTTATTGCAGTTCACTGAGCGCTCTTCCGAAGACCCAAAAGTTATAACCGTCCCAAGGTCTTAAAGATGTATTGGTTCTGTATCTCCATTTTCATCTTTAAAGATTAAGGTGTTCCCATGTCAGCCTCTAGTGCTTGAGGGAAGTTAAGCAGGGATTGAGTTTTACATGCTTCTTGAGGTTGGTTTTCCAAAGTTCATATAATTATCAGAGGGATGGTTTTGTTGAAGATGCCGATGTTATCATCGACACGGCTGCTGCTACTGTCCTCGCCCTGCCAAAAGCTATCCTCTCTTTAAGGCTGCTTGCTTTCATGGGAGTGGACAATTGCTCCGTCATGTTGAAAGTAACCAGGGACCTTACTCTTGCAAGCCTTGATCCTAAGATTGACGCTGTAAAACAAATGGGCAAAAAAAAAAAAAAAAAAAAAAAAAAAAAACAAATAGGGGCAAAAATAACAAAATTAAGTTTGAAACTTCTTCTAGAAAATTAAAAATGGGTGAAGTGCAGCCTCTTAGTAGCAATAAATTCAAGTTAGTTGCTACCAGAAAACCACTTGAATCAGGACTTTGTTCATTTAATGCGAAATCATTTTCAGAGCTTAGCTTGCCAACATTATTATTATTAGAAAAGTTGGAGGCCGGAGCATTCAAGGTTCCAACTGGAGCGGTGTCTGCGGTGGGTGGGGGATAATGATTTCTTGAAAGGTAGATCGGAGGGAGGGCGGATGGGGTGGGGGTCGGGGCTGGGGGTTTTTTGGGAGTAGTGTCTCACGGTGGTGTGACGTGTAACTTTGGACTGGAGGATCACCCGACGGAAAGTAAATGAATAATCAAATGTCCACTTGGCGTGAGGTGGAGGGCGTTATTATCTACATCGATATCTACGAAAATATATGTGTGTGTATCTCCAATCAGCACGTTTTAATTACAGAGAACTTACTCAGTATGTTTTAATTACATAATTTTGAAATAGCTATAGTTTTCCCGAGCATGCGATGACCCGTCTACCTCTAGTCCAACCATTCGATTTGGACTTTAGCCCGCGTCCTGATTTTGGTCCAACTCTTCTTTATCTCGTAGGAAAACACTAATTTTAACTTGAATCCCAATAATTTGATCGGAGATTCGACGTGTCACTGCACGCATGCTTGGTAGCTTACACGACACTATCTCTGAAATCTAAAAAGTTGTCACTTATAAAGTGTTCAATGTAATAGTGTTCAATGTAATTCTTAAATTTTCAATTTGTCCAATCTAACCTCTCAACTTTTAATAACAAAGTTAAATAAGTCATTTGATACTATTCACTAAACATAAGTTTTCATATAAATTTTTTTTTCTTAGACAAAATGTTTGCACTGTTGCCTAAATTATATAAAATATTTTCATTTAAATCCCTTTTCTAAATCGACACAAAAGATATGTTATTTCTTATTACCTTTTAAATTTTGGTCTTTGTAGCAATTGAGATTGTTCCATTTAAGTAAGTTTTAACACATGATTTTTGTAATAGTGTTTTGCTGGAATTTTCCACGACAATATTTATTTAACTGGAAGTCATTCTTCGATTTTTATCAAAGGAAGTGGGTTTTGCGCTAACTCCAGATAGGAAATATCCAAGCAAATGATGGAATCAATAGCTTTGCTTTAGAGAAAACTATATAATTGCAAAACCGTTTTGGAATTTAATCAACGACAAGTTTGGAAAGTGTAATTGTTGCAATCGAACTAGATGTAAATAAACCCTGCTAGAATTTAATCAATAACAAAGCTTGAGAACGTAAAGACATCATGTTCGAATTTGATCGATGACGCAGATTTAGAAATGACAGTTAAAGAATATACCTAAATTTAATCGATGACGTGAGTCGAGAAAGTGAAAATACATTGCTGGAAAGTAAAAGACTAAAGGATAGTAAATTTGTTTGATTTGGGTGAGGAGGCCTCTAAAGAGTACGATGTGGCTAAAACTTACGGTTATCAACAAAGGTTACAAAAGCAAGTCCCAAATAAAAGTTATGGTTAATATCTTGAGAAACTCCAAACCGGTACATCTATAACAAATTTATCAAAAACTAATTTTTTGACCATTAAAAACCCAAAATTGGTACATCTTTGACAAATTTACCATAAACTAATACACTTGTGACAAATTTACTCTATGTTAGTTTTCATTAAATTTTACTGTCAAATTAGTGAACTAGTGTATTAGTTTGGGATTTTACTATTTGCTTATTATAATTGTACCATTTTTATGATTTTTTGTGTTATTAGTCCAATTTAATAGATGGTATGTTTGTCACAAAGATACCAATTTGGAGTTTTTGACAGTCGAACAAATTAGTTTGAAGTAAATTTTTCATAAATGTACTAGTTTGAGACTTTTTGTGATCACTTGGGGTAAAATTGTCATAGGCATACTAATTTGGAATTTTTCATGATCAAAAAATTAGTTTTCGATATATTTATCACATGCGTATCAGTTTGGGGTTTTTTCGGGTATTAATCCTAAAAATTGTAAATGGAGGTTATAAACGGAAATTACAAACAAGTACATTGACAGTTATATTGACTCCATTACTTTGATGGTTTCTTCAACTCTACTATCTTGACGGTTGATTTATTCCACTAGATTGACGATTACTTCTTGGATGGTTGCGATCGACAGCAGCGGCAGTGGCGTTCGGCGGCAACAAAGAAAAAAAAATTATTTTTAGAAATTATTTTTGGAAATAAGAAGTCACTTTTTAATTACAAAGAGCTTACTCAGTATGTTTTAATTACATAATTTTGAAATAGCTATAGTTTTCCCGAGGATGTGATGACCCGTCTACCTCTAGTCCAAGCATTCGATTTGGACTCTAGCCTACGTCCTAATTTTGGTCCAACTCTTCTTTGTCTCATAGGAAAATACTAATTTTAACTTGAATCCCAATAATTTGATTAGAGATTCGAAGTGTCACTGCACGCATGCTTGGTAGCTTACACGACACTATCTTTGAAATCTAAAAAGTTGTCACTTATAACCCCTAAAATGTTTGATGTAATAGTGTTCAATGTAATTCTTAAATTTTTAAATTGTCCAATCTAACCTCTCAACTTTTAATAACAAATTTAAATAAGTCATTTGATACTATTCACTAAACATAAGTTTTCATATAAAAAAAGTTTTTTCTTAGACAAAATGTTTGCACTGTTGCCTAAATTATATAAAATATTTTCATTTAAATCCCTTTTTAAATCGACACAAAAGATATGTTATTTCTTATTATCTTTTAAATGTTGGTCTTTGTAGCAATTGAGATTGTTCCATTTAAGTAAGTTTTAAGACATGATTTATTTATTTTTTTTGGTAAAAGGTAAGAATATAATAGCTTGAACCAACTATACAAAAACCGGCGCCGAAAACTTGCACATGATTTTAACACATGATTTTTGTAATAGTGTTTTGCTGGAATTATTTTCCACGAAAATATTTATTTAATCGAAAGTCATTCTTCGGTTTTATCAAAGGAAATGGGTTTAACTCCAAATAGGAAATATCCAAGCAAATGACGAAATCAATAGCTTTGCTTTAGAGAAAACTATATAATTGCAAACCGTTCTAGAATTTAATCAACAACAAGTTTGGAAAGTGTAACGTTGCAATCGAACCAAACGTGGATAAACCCTCTTAGAATTTAATCAATAACAAAGCTTGAGAATGTAAAGACATCATGTTGGAATTTGATCGATGACGTAGATTTAGAAGCGACGGTTAAAAAATATACCTAAATTTAATCAATGACGTGAGTCAAGAAAGTGAAAATACATTGTTGGAAAGTGAAAGACTAAAGGATAGTAAATTTGTTTGAATTGGGTGAGGAGGCCTCTAAAGAGTATGATGTGGCTAAAACTTATGGTTATCAACAAAGGTTACAAAAGGAAGTCCCAAATAAAAGTTAGGATTAATATATTGAAAAACTCCAAACTAGTACTTCTATAACAAATTTACTAAAAACTAATTTTTTTTTATCATCAAAAACCCAAAATTGGTACACATTTGACAAATTTACCATAAACTAGTACAGTTGTGACAAATTTACCATCTATTAGTTTTCATTAAATTTTACTGTTAAATTAGTAAACTGGTGTACTAGTTTGGGATTTTACTATTTGCTTGTTACAATTGTACCATTTTTATGATTTTTTGTGTTATTAATTCAATTTTATAGATGGTATGTTTGTCACAAATATACTAATTTGAAGTTTGTGACAATCAAACAAATTAGTTTGAAGTAAATTTGTCATAAATGTATTAGTTTGAGACTTTTTGTGATCACTTGAGGTAAAATTGTCATAGGCATACCAATTTGGAATTTTTCATTGTTAAAAAATTAGTTTTGGATATATTTATCACAGACATACCAGTTTAGAGATTTTTAAGATATTAATCCTAAAAATTGTAAATGGAGGTTATAAACAGAAATTACAAGCAGGTACATTGACATTTATATTGACTCCATTACTTTGACGGTTTCTTCAACTCTACTATCTTGATGGTTGATTTATTCCACTAGGTTGACGATTACTTTTGGATGGTTTGCGACTGATAGCAGTGGCAGCGACGTTCGGCGGCAAGAAAAAAAAAAAAAAAAACAACTTATTTTTAGAAATTATTTATGGGAATAAGAAGTCACTTTTTCATTCTAAATCTATTCATCGACTACTTTTTTTATTTTGGAAATTAGAAAAATTAATACACGTTACTAAATGGATTTATATTCTCTTTTGGTTTCAAGAACGGAAATTGATAAAAATAAAAACGTTGCTAAACGTTTTTATGTCCAACCGACGTCCAGGCCCACCGTCCAGGCCCATCGTCCGCACCCGCTGCAGCACGACCCGCGCTGCATATCTTCTCCTCCAATTCCATCGTAGCCTGGACCGACGAAATCGCATAGCACCCACCGCCACCGCAGGTTCGTTCCTTGTTCCGTCTTCGTTCTCTTGTATTGCTTTCTCTCTTTCTCATGCTCACGACTCACGAGATGGACTCCTTGAAGTTCGACTGATGGAACTGTTCTCGTTTGGTTTCGTTTTCCGCTGGCGGGTTAGAATTCTGGGGAGTCGAAACATCGCGGGGCTAGTTGTTTGGTTCGCTAGTCGGGTGGGCTAACGTCTTAGGTTCGTTAACTGCTGCGTAACTGTCACGCCCTCATGGTGTTCGAGGAAATGTCTCAGAGACAATGAAGGAAGGTTTGTGTTCTAAGGCGTGGGAAGTGCAGGTATCATGTGCTTTGAACTGGCGGTGGGATGTCGATCTCTTAAGGCACGACGCTAAGGCGTGTTCTTTTGTAGTACACGGGCATGTATCTTTTAGAAGATGGATCAGCCACCATTTGTCCAATGATATGCATGTTTTAGTTCTTTGGCCCGTTTACATGTTGGTCAAGATGCGAATCGGGGGTTCTGTGATCGGAGTCGCACTGTTCTCATATTGACAGTAATGCTAGCATCCTGTGACCTCATTGCCAGCAGACATTCTAAACTATTCCTTTTGTTTTATTGCAGTTTACTAAACGCTGTTCCGAAGACCCAAAAGTTAGTTTGCCCTAAAAGTTCGTCAACGATAACTGTCCTGAGGTCTCAAAGATGTATTGGTTCTGTATCTCCTTTTTCATCTTTAAAGATTAAGTATTTCCCATGTCAGCCTCTAGTGCTTGAGGGAAGTTAAGCAGGGATTGAGTTTTACATGCTTCTTGAGGTTGGTTTTCCAAAGTTCATATAATTATCAGAGGGATGGTTTTGTTGAAGATGCCGATGTTATCATCGACACGGCTGCTGCTACTGTCCTTGCCCTGCCAGAAGCTATCCTCTCTTTCTAAGGCTGCTTGCTTTCATGGGAGTGGACAATTGCTCCGTCATGTTGAAAGTAACCAAGGACCTCTTACTCTTGCAAGCCTTGATCCTAAGATTGACACTGGTAAAACAAATAGGGGCAAAAATAACAAAATTAAGTTTGAAACTTCTTCTACAAAAGAAAAAATGGCTGAAGTGCAGCCTCTTAGTAGCAATAAATTCAAGTCAGTTGCTACTAGAAAACCACTTGAATTAGGACTTGGTCCATTTAATGCGAAATCATTTTCAGAGCTTGGCTTGCCAACATTATTGTTAGAAAGGTTGGAGGCTGAAGGGTTCAAGGTTCCAACTGATGTTCAAGCTGCTGCAATTCCAACCATTCTTAAGAATCACGATGTTGTCATTCAGTCTTACACTGGTTCAGGAAAAACATTGGCATATCTCCTCCCCATACTTTCTGAAGTAGGTCCACTAAGGAGGAAATCTCCTGGTTGCAAGGATGAGCAGGGGAAGAAAATGGAGATCGAGGCTGTTATCATAGCTCCATCGAGGGAGCTAGGAATGCAGATTGTGAGGGAGGTCGAGAAGCTCTTGGGACCTTCTGATAAGAAAGTTGTTCAGCAGCTTGTGGGGGGTGCAAATCGTTCTAGGCAAGAAGAAGCTCTGAAGAAAAATAAGCCAGCTATTGTTGTCGGTACACCGGGGCGGATTGCGGAAATAAGTGCTGCCGGAAAGCTTCACACCCATAATTGTCGTTTCTTGGTCTTGGATGAAGTCGACGAGCTTCTTTCATTTAACTTCCGGGAGGATATGCATCGAATATTGGAACATGTAGGGAGAAGATCTGGCATGGATGTACGAGAGCCTAAAGGTCCAACGGTAAGGCGGGTAGAACGTCAGACTATATTGGTTTCTGCAACTGTGCCGTTTTCTGTCATAAGGGCCGCTAGGAGCTGGGGAAACTATCCGCTGCTTGTGCAAGCAGAAAAAGTCATGACGCTTGATTCGGCGCCAATATCCAAACCTGTCAATCTGTCAAAGCCTTCGTTAACTTCAGGTGAAACCTCAAATTTGCAGGGTCAACCAGCTGTTACAAGTCTACCTCCCTCTTTGAAACACTATTACTGTGTCACAAAGCTACAGCACAAGATTGACACAATGAGAAGGTGCATCCATGCACTCGATGCCAAGTCCGTGATTGCTTTCATGAACAACACTAAGCAGCTGAAAGATGCTGTTTTTAAGCTAGAGGCCCGTGGCATTGATGCTGCAGAGTTGCATGGTGGTCTGGGTAAGCTTGTTAGATCAACGACTTTAAAGAAATTCAAGAATGGCGATTTGCGTGTGCTGGTGACAAATGAGCTTTCAGCAAGGGGTTTGGACGTAGCTGAATGTGATCTTGTGCTTAATCTGGACTTACCAACAGACTCCATTCACTATGCTCATCGCGCTGGCCGCACAGGGCGGCTTGGTAGGAAAGGTACTGTGGTTTCGATATGTGAGGAGCCTGAAGTATTCGTTGTCAAGAAACTGCAGAAGCAGCTTGGGGTTCAGATTCCTGCTTGTGACTTTGTAGAGGGCAAGCTTGTCATGACAGGGGAGGAAGAGAGGACTTTGGAGCGCATACGATAATGGGCTTCTTGTTTTTCCCCCCTACAAGCTTAGCAGATAGTCTATTGGAAATTGTAATGGTTAACAGGTCCCCTTCTTTTGTCTACTAAAAGTGATGCACACCGTTTCATGGCACAATTTTGAGTTGTGTTAGTTGAATGATATTATCTTCAAATGGAAATATAGGATGGATGGACTGCTTTTATGGCTAATTTACTAATTCGCTGTGATTCTACTTTGATAATTTTCTGATTACTTAATGAGCATTTGACTGACAGCTTCAGTCTGACTGACAATTTATGTGGTTATTTTCTTGCTGGTATGTAATACTTATTACTAATTGGTGATTATATATGCTAATGATCCTCTAGAATTGCCTAGAGCGTTGTAGATGCCTTTATAATTAATTGTCTACCAAAAACAGAGTTGCTTCAAGAGGGCAGACCTCAATTCATCCGCGAGCAGACTATTCTGTTTCATCCAACGCAACACAAATACCAAAAAGCATCACCAAATAATTCTCTTACAAAGCTTGTAACCTGACAACAGAGCACAGGTTGCTGTGATCAGGAAGATTACAAAAGACATGCTAATAGATATAACAGATGCTCTCCAGAGTGGTGTTGCCCTTTCTGTCTGTTGAATTGCTTGTACCCCCAATGAAGAACTCGAAATGAGAAGGTAAGCCACCAGCTGCATCATGCAGTAAGATATCGGCCTTAAAATTGCCATTTGGAAACTAAGAAAAGCAGGTTTGTTGACGGAGCGAAGCAAAAGTAAGAAGCTGACTGAGACCTGTCAACAAAGGTCCATTACCTGATCAAGGATGAAGCTAAGGTAGTCCGAGAACCTGTCTGAGATTAGAATCCCCCTATAGGAAATATCACAGACACCTTTGAAGAGCTGAAAGGCTGAGTAAACGAAAGCCACAACGGTTATCATGAAGCAATACCTGCGAGGAAGCAACGGGGGGAAAATAAATTGTGAGCATCTTGTAGCCTTCGGCGCATGAAAAGGAGTGAAATACGGACTCAGCAACAGGTTCTGCGACGAATAAGCTGCAAACTCTTTCCATACAAATTTTTATAGCACTTTGAGAGAGTTCTTCTTACATCAATTCAGGAAGCTGGCTGAAGCTGGAAGGAGATTGACCTCTCTTCTTTGGCGGGGTCGTCAGCACAAGAGCTGAGACGAAAGACAGAAGCAGCGCCATGAACCGGAGGAAGAGACAAGAGAGCTCATTCGGCGGCGCCGCGCTCCACCGGGTAGAGGTGACTGAGAACGCGAACGGCGAAGGTGTCGGGAGCTGCTGGGCGAAAGCAGCAGGAGATGTGCCGGCCATTGATGGAGAAGCAATCACCATGTCATCCTTCAAAGAGAGCTCTTGATGGGTTGATTCCTTTCAACTGCCCCGTTCTTGCAATGAAGGTTCCTCAAACTTCAACTAAGATGTTGGGGATGGGGCCCTCTAGACCATAGAGTTGACTTAGTATGAGCTTCATATTAGCGTCAGCCTGTCCTCATCTCAGCGTAACAGCTAACAATTTCCTTAAACTTCGAAGAAAGTGCCTTCAGAAGTCCAAGCTCCATCAAACTCTGTCGCATGCAAAAATCTCTCCGCGTCTTCTGAGAAAAATTTGGCTCTTTTAGGCCCCTTATTTTGTCTGTCATTTTAGTCTTGTTTCATCCGTGCATGCCGTGGAGGAGATAATATTTCTCTTACGTCCACCAATTACAGGAAGATGAGGCAGGTGACACCCGAGGAAACATGCTTCACGTCAACTATTTTTTATTGGCCAGCCATCCTCATTTTATATTACAGTACTAATAAAGAACGGCACACTTGCTATCGACAAGCAATAAGCAAGTAACGAGAGGATGGCTTGACCATCTGTCATCCGAGTCATTTGATACTAGAACGTGTACAATTTGGGATTAATAAAATCTCATCAGTCGTCGTATGGAGCACCAAACTTTCGAGTGCATCACATGCCAAACATGCCAACGAGCTCGTGTTCAAACAGCCGTGCAAGTAATAGCTAGTAAGGCAAAAATCGCACTCTTTCTTTGGGGTATATTCAATTTCATTCTTAGTTTCAAGGTAAGACAGAACACCCACAATCTCCACCAATCGAATGGGAAAATTGTAAGTTCTATGAAACCATATCGAAAATTCAAAAAGTGATTCGGTTCTTATACTCCTTATTCACGTGTTCTTTGCCAACAACATTGAATTCACCTCTTTGGTGATCTCTAAAGACGGAAAATTGCTAAATGGTATATCGCGAGCTTTAAATTGTTCAAGGCTCGGACAGATAGCCCCATGGATTGTTGCTTCCCCAGTTCCATTGGTCCCGGCACATCTCCTCCACACCATACTTGGCTCTGAAAAATAGGAGAGGAAACAATAGGCAGTCAGAATATAACCTTCGATTTCTCACTGTCTACATCTTAAACATTACCGAGTTCATCAGGAAAAGCAATCTCTATGAATTTGCTTTAATAGAAATAAATGGAGGCAATCTTGATGTAAAATTTTTGTATCGTCGAGACTAGGATCCAAAAGGAAAGGGAACCAGACGACCTATTCCCTATTCTATGACTAATTACTTTAGCACCTTGACAGCAGGACAGACCAACTTAGGAAAATTTAAATGTTAATTGATCTAGAAATCTATGAAAATTGTATTTGTCTGAGACCACCTGCATCATAAATGGTGGAAATTTACAGTTAGGCAAAAGGTATGGAAGGACTTGATCTATGAGTTTGTAAACAGCTATACGGAAGAAAGAACAGAGCATGACCAAGAGGAATTATATCCTCGTGGAGCATAGGTGGTTACTGGTTAGTATCTCTTGTTAATGGATTCTTAGACAAATAGGAATAAATTACTTATTGAGAGTATTGAAGAGGAAATGACTGTCAGCCACAAAACATCACAAGTAATATTAGGACAAGAAGTTTCTAATGAAACAGATTGTAAATAATCATTTGCTTGATCAAGCAAATCACATGAATCCATCTTTAAGTGGCCATATGAAAAATGGAAAGGAGAGAGATCAAGTCAATGACTGCTGAAAAAACAGATAGGAGATAGGACATACTTCCAGCCAAGTTCTTTTTCTGCTTTCTCAGTGGAGGCATAAACCTCCGTAGCATCTCCTGGTCTCCGTGGACACAGTTTAATGGGAATTTCCTGTAAGCAAACAGGAAAAGTGTCAATGATAATCTTACCAAAAAATAAAAGTGTCAATGATAAGAACCTAGAAGGACCTATGGATTAGATCCTAGAGGAAGCTTACCTTGCCAGAGGCCTTCTCAAATGCTGCAACCATTTCAAGGACTGAAGTACCACATCCAGTCCCCAAGTTGTATGCAGTACAACCTATGAAAATAATCAAGAGAATTACCAAACTATATAACTTGGTCTCCAGCAATGACAAAATGTACTTAAATTATTTAATTAGAAATATAGGTAGAGACTTGGATGTTATTGGAACACGATGTCAAACTATTGCTCCACAAGATTAAAACAAGAAGAACATCTAAAGATCACCTATGTCTTCTGTTGCAAAAAGCTTCTTCAAAGCTGCAATGTGACCATCTGCCAAGTCCATGACATGGATGTAGTCTCTGATCTGTTGATTAAAAGCAAGTTACTTTGGCATGAGTAGGTGCATGCTTAGAAGGAACTATGAAATTAGGTCAATGATTTGTTGAAGATGAATAATAGACTGAGAAGAGATGTTCACGTACTGCAGTGCCATCCCTTGTCGGATAATCATGACCATACACATTAAGTTCAGGCAGTCTGCCAACAGCCACCTGTTGGATGAAAGGCATGAGATTGTTTGGAATACCCTTAGGGTCTTCGCCTATTCTGCCACTCTCATGAGCCCCAACTGGGTTGAAGTATCTTAACAATATAATTCTCCATTCAGGTTCAGCCTTTTGAATGTCCCGAGCAATTTCTTCAAGGAAAAGCTATCAAGAAGCAAGTGCACAAAAGGGGTAAAAAAAATAGAAGCCATATTCAGCATGCAGAAAACAAAATCATACCGCACAAAAAGGACAAAGTCCAACCAAAAGAGCACACCTTTGTCCTCCCATAAGGATTCATGGCCATCAATTGAAAATCCTCAACACAAGGTATCTTTTCAGGTTGACCATACACAGTTGCAGATGATGAGAAAACCATCTATATGACCCAAAAACATTACTGTTATACGAGAGCCATGGAGAAGATATAGCAGATAAAAAAGTTGTTCCCTTCTAATGCAACACTAGAATGGGGAGAGAATGATTTCTTCATTGTAAAAAACTGGAAAATGCTTTATAAGTCAGCAAACTCAGCTAAAGGCATGGACCAAAAAATAAACATAAGGGAAAGACGAAAAAAATTAATCAAAGCTCTTCTTTAACAAATATCCTAACACAGTATATGAAAGTTTCATATCCTATCACAGTATATGAAAGCTTTCATATCCTATCACATAAGAATGATTAGTCTATGCATGCACCTTATGAGATCATTAAGACATGAAACAAGAGTGCATCTTATAAAATGAGAAGTGGAATTGCCCTTCTAAGTTTCATGGAGGCCAACTTTTCTTGATGATGGGTAAAATGCCATCGAATATACAGTCATGGATCAAAGCACATTAAATCAGTCACTTCTGTTCTGCATGGGGCTTTTAAGGCACAGTCAGCAATTCATTTGCTTCATTTAATTATAGGGATTGTATTTCCATATGTCAAAGCAAGCAGCTGAAACAACGATAACAAGTATCCATATGCTAAAGAAGCCAAACAGACCTTCTTACAGTTGTACTTTGCCATGACCTCGTAAAGATTTATGGTCCCAATCAAATTGTTGTCAAAATATCTTCGAGGATTTGCTACACTTTCCCCAACGGCTTTAAGCCCCGCAAAGTGGATCACAGCATCAAAGCTGCTTCATTGAAAAATAAGAATAAAGGAAGGGTTTAATCACCCTGAATTTACAGAGGACCAATGAGGCCATTGGACAAGGACAAAGATGAGAGCAAGGATCAAGGACGGTGTGCATACCTGGTCTGAGAGAATAGATCCTCCAAATCCTGCTTATTTCTGAGATCAGCCTGCAATAACCTCTAGATCATCAGCAAGCAAAAGGAGTAGGAACAATGTGAGTTCTATAAAATCCGCTCCACCATCCTGCGGACCTCATAAGCTTAAACTGAACGAATGGTACATTCATGTACATCTACACCAATTAATTCCCCAATCCCAACGAAGTATCTAGAACAGACAGACAGAATTTACCCCACATAGCATTGATAGGCAGTCAGGAAAAAAGTTTTCACCTTTCACTTCGACTCACCCTCTTTAACCTCTGTTCTAATTCCAGATAACATGATCCTCGGTGAAACACAAAACGCGACACCAGTAGCTACAAATTCCACTCAATCCCCACACTTTCCTTCCTCAACAGACGAACAAACAAACAACCCAATTCACCAAACCTCGAAACAGAACCAAAAATCCAAAAAAAAACATAAGTACCAAGTGGAATTCAAGCCTCTCCGAGAGCTCGGGACCCACGAGCTCTCGCACTCGGTCAACGGCCTCGGGGACAGAGTTGTCGAAGTTGTCGATGATGGAGACCCTGAACCCATCATTCAGGAGCTGCACCACGGTGTGCGTGCCGATGAAACCAGCCCCGCCGGTGACAAGAACGGTCTTTTCCTGCGAACCCATCTCGTCGATTCGGTAAAGTTTTGGTCTTTTCTTCTTCAGCGAAGCAGGGGAGGAGGCACCAAGAAACAGGGCAGCGGAATGCGTGTCCTTTATAGAAGCTGGCAAGCAAAGTTGGGAGGGGAGGGGGATGAGAGTTTGAGCAAATCAAGGAAACCAATCCTGTGCGTGTTGGGGATAAGTACAAAACGCATGCCACGCACAGAGAGAGAGAGAGACGGAGGATCCATTCCCATCAAGCTTACGGCTATTTGTAGCCTTCTCGTTTGAGTCGAGTCAGCTGGAGGATGAATCCATTCGCGCGCTTTTTCTATCTTCGGTTTCTTCCTCCTAATCATGCCTTCTCTTTCCTTTTTTTTCTTCTCCCCCCCCCCTTTCTTGCGCTCGTGGAAAAGCAAGTATGGCAAAAAAAAAATGAGAACAGATCGAGCGATTTGGCCCAAAGATAGGAGGCGCGTTTAAGGTAATTTCTGAGCTGGAAGTCATCGATGGGACGAGCGTAGCTGACGATGATGTTTTATCATTATCCAATGAAAGGGTCGTTATCGGTCCCCTTTTAAGAATATAAGATATAGGATATCCGATTTCTTTTTCTTCTTTTTTTGGATTACTTGACTAATTTGATGGAAATGTTTCTGTGCCCTCTGTTTACCGGATAATTATTGCCATAAACATACTCGATTTATGAAGTTTGTAGACGTTGTGATTTAAAACACAAATCTAGTCACCTTTTGTCTGACAAAATATTCGATCTATATTGTTATTTTTATTAGATTTTTATAACTTCTAAATATCCCATATTTATCTTCAAATAAATCTCGTTCATATTCAAGAGGAAAAGCAACGAAATAGTTTTGAAAGCCCACTTCGCACGTAAGGGTCAGGCAATAGAAGAAATAAAGTGAGCATCAACCTTAGAAGCCAAGAAGTATATTCATCAAATTGCCCACAAGAGATTTGTGCATCATCTAGGCAACAATATGCCATGGGGACCCCTCAAAGTGATGATGGTTCTCAAATTTTCAGTAGAAAACAGAAGGGTTAGCTTTGGGAGTACTCAATTCAAACCGTAGAAGTTACTCTTAGGAAGGAGAGAAATTTTGATTTATTTAATATACATGCATAAATTATTTAACATATTTCATTTTTTTTTTTCAAAACACGACATATCCAATAATCTCCAAAATATGTGACAAACCACAAAGTGTACAAATAGGGGATGGCATCGAATCAAAGTACCAAGGAGTTCAAAGGAATTTTGGAAGGGCTCAACAACCGAATTAATGATGACGAGGAGGACAGCTTCTTCAGTGGGGCATCTTAGGACAAAGCAAGTGATGTTCAACGATGACCGTTGGCAGCAGAGTTACGTTCTTTGTCCGTGATACTTTTATCATTTTGTCGGCTAAAGCACCCTTGATCATTCTCCTGATTCCCCTGCAAGTTCCTTTCATCTTAGGAACAGAGGACAAGTGACCATATTCTTAAAAATACCCTTGCGGTGAAAGAAACTGGGCAAAAAGAAACTCCGAAAAATTCATGTCCTCTTCGTCTTTGGTAAAGGCTCCACCAGGAACTCCCGCTTTTCAAGGACGGGTATTGAGCCGACAATCGTACTATGGACAAGGCATGAGGACAAGATGGACCCCACGCACACATGGGGTTAGGTAATAAGTGTGAAAAGGATGACATGCTTCAAATCCTTTGGTACTGCTGTAGATTGACAATTGCTGCTGAGAAGAGACAACTGGGTGTGTTGGATTTATATTCCATGTTCCTGCGGCATACAGATGGAGAATCTCTGTAGTGCATGTGTGTTTTAGGTTTTATCTGGGAGCCCATCCCACAGTGTCTATATGGTCACTCTTTCCTTTCTTTTTTTTTTCTTTTTATTCTTTTGAGGGATGGATGCACATAACAAGAGTCTCAAGACTACTTAACCAATTCACTTTGAAATAGGAAGCCATCGCCATTAGTTTTGATCGATGGAGGAAGCCAGCTGAGAAGGGCTATGCCCTTGAAAAATTATTAGCCCGATGCCGGACCACACTGGGAATGGTGTCGGCCCTGAAGAGTCTAGTGTAAGAAACCCTAGACTTTAAAACAACTATGTCCAAACCCCGACACCCTTCATTGCAAGGAATTTGTGGCTAGGCTTGTCCAACCTTGGATCTGCCAAGTAAGGCGTCCAAGACAAAACATGTCCAAGACATTCAAACGATGGTTAGCGTCTCATGAGCTTGTCAGCCTGCCGAGGCCACATAGAAGTTGAGTGTGCGTCGACATAAAACAAGGGAAACCGTGACAGACGATCAAGAAAAATACATTTCACAGGAAACAAACCATGGAATCAAGTCATTATACCAAAGAGTGGGCCTAAAGAACTGTGGAAGCAAAGATTTTCCTACTTCTTATTCCTTACAGAGCTGAACTGTCATCATTTACAAATTGCCAGTACATGCAATCTCGAAGTTATAGCCGTAGAGAGGGAAAATCTTCTTCGTATGTACTTGTTTCAATTGAAGTAACACGGCCACATTATACACATGGCTGTGCCATTGTCATCACCAAGAATCAGAGTAATAGCGAACAAGCTCATTGAGCAAAGTAAGCTACAAAATGGATGCAGATGAAGATACTATCAGCGAAACTATCAGCGAAATAACTATCTTCTTGTCTAGGCCTCGTCCTGGAGCTTATGGACATGATAGAAATGCTCAGTACTGATGAAACGTCATTGATTTGCTCACTTATCTCCAGGGAATGTGCTGTTGGCATTAACAACCACGTTCACAGAATGGCTGTATCCATTTCCATGTCAAAGGCATGTTCTAGGCGTCTCTCCAGACATTTAGCAGCGGTGGAAATTCTAGCATTATGACGATTCAAGAGAAGACCTTGTTCCACATGCAGAAAATCCACCCTACCACCTTCCTTCTCTTGAGAATTTGATAACATCAATGCTGGCGTGCTAGCAGAGCCCGAGTAAGAAGCATCACCTGATTTCTTTGAGCATCGCCTCCTGATGATGGAGGGAGTATGCTCGTAGGTCATTGCCAACTTCCTCAAAATCAACTCTGGACTCCGACTTTTGACACTACTCACCGAGTTAGGGGGAGTGGAAAGGTAATACGAAGTCCATGATGGGCTACATTGTTTCTCTACACCTGTGAAACCATTATTTGCAATCAAAGTGACTGGATCTCTCAGCTGAAGTGCTGATGATAACATATCACTGACGTTTTTTCTCTTATCAGCACCAGTGAAGTCCATATCTGCGGATTTTGAGGGAGTCGAACAAAAATATCCAGGATCATCACCACATTTTGTATTTGTAGCACCTACTCTTATCCTTTTAGGTGATTCAAAACTCTGCGAAGCAACAGAAAGATTGACTTTGACAGGACTAGGAGTTAACTCAATGGTTGAACATGCACCGATGCTTGAAGGATCAGCCAGTGAGGAAACTGAAATATTAGAACCGCTATCAGCATCTCCAGAAAAACCAGTAGCCACACGAAATGGATTGGCAGTCGGACATCCTCTGCTATTTGCCCCTGCTGTTGAATGCCAAGGAGTTGATATACAACAATTTACCGTTTCCGATTCCATGATACCACCATGAGAATATTCAGAAGTGAAGTCAGTGAAACAACTTCTATTCAAGTCCAGATGCATTCTCTGATCAACAGAAGTAATTTCATCTGCACTTTGTCGCTCCAACTTAACCATCAAGCAATCTGCCTTAACCTCCGGACTGCAAAATTCAGAGCTAGCATCAGACATTTCCATTATACAGCCAGTTGACCATGAACCCAATCTCTTCTTCATTGAGCAGTTCCAATGGTTCTTAATTGCATTGTCCGTCCTGCCAGTGTGAAAAGATATCAATACCTCATAATCTTTTTGGCGAGTATGCATAAAGTTAACTGAACAAATCAAGATATGGAAGGGGAGGGGGTATTCATCAGATCCTGATGTTCCAATAGGCACTAGATATGTGTAGATATTGGGCAAAAAAACACAAAACAATGGCCACACCATGTCATTGTCCAAAAGGACCAAGAGCAAATGCAATGAAACTCCAACCAACAGCTGAGATGAGAGCAAAACAAGGACAAGAAATTATACTACTTGTGTCATCAGAACTCGACTAAATCAAGATTATCGAGCCTCTAACCAGTTGCATTTTAAATACCATTTAAGTGTTATGAAAGTAACACTGAAAAAATCAGCCAACCATTTGATTTTTTATCATCTCAAAGTAGTCTTTCTTTTTCTTTTAAAGAGAGAGATTGGAACAACATTGGGGGGCCAGCCACTGGTAAATCGTTAATTGTCTTCAAGTTTTTGATATGTACCTTCCAGGAAGAAATTTTGCTATTTGTGCCCACTTGTTACCATAAATATGGTGCCAGTGAGCAAGAATGGATTCCTCTTCTGCTGTCCAGGCAACCTTCTTTACTGAAGGATTGAGATGATTAGTCCACCTACAGTCAGTAGCTCCTTAGTCACTAATACTTTATAACAAGAACACAAACTTATGTATAATTAATTAAGAATAATAACTAAATATTTACATTTTTCAATAAACTCTCAAGGTAAAAGGAAAATTAAACCAAAGAGTGCCAATATCACGGGTATACAGTTCCAATATACATGCTGTTCATTCACTAGAGAACGTGACAACTCACCTTTCTCGGCACTGCTTGCCTGTGCGACCAGGAAAGGTTTTTGCAATCAGCGACCATTTGCAGCCGTATCTCTTAACTGAATTGATTAAAAGATCATCTTCCTGAAATGGAAAGAGGAAGCAAATCATTTTGCTTTCCCTGACAGTACACAGTATCATAACAACAAACTACTAAAGGCTCAGATATTTGACATTACCCCCTTTATCCAAGACCCTTTAATAAGACGAGGATCTAGAACCTTTCGCCAGCGATGCAAGCACTGACTATCTGTCTTACCAGGGACACATGCAGCTGGTAACACATGAAAACAACCAAAGCATCAGCCTTTTGCTGAGTGCAAACTTATGTATATGGAATGGAATCACCACATCATTTACTTCACACATCTATTTCTGTCAACTATATTACTGGAAAACATTGGAACATGTTGTAGTTATTTGGAGGTGCTTGATTCCTGAACAAGAAATCTCCACAGCACAGCAGGAATTCACAAACTCGTCTGAATATGTTGAAGCTATCATGCTTAATGACACCATCATATTATGCTTAATCTAGTTCTGATGATGAATGGCCAATTACATATCTCTTGATGGTCCTGCTCCACCAAAATAAAGAACTGGCAATTCTTTGTGCAAAAAATCAAGTAGATCTTGAGGGAGATGGAGGAAAGAGTCACACTGACCTATTGTCTTCCAATTCTTGCAATTGAACTTCTGCACCGCTGCAATAAGAAATCTGTCCTGCTCATATCAAATTGCAATGTAGCTGGAGTTAGAAAACTTCAGAACTCTTCCGGATTGCATGGCAATACACAGTTGAACGGGAAAATTCTGAGAAAGAAGTATGTTCTGCTGTCATATGAAAGTTGGAGGGAATTAAACCCTTTACAGTAACAACAGAGTAGCCCAATCTGCTTGAATATGCACAACTGGCATTCCCATCTTAAGCTTTATGTGCCTAATTGGTCTATCATCTATAGTAAAAGGCTTTTTAATTGACACATCTTAACATACTGAGGAATCAAAATGTAGCTGTTCCAAACTAACCTCTTCCTTTGTCCATCTTCCTCCTGTTGAACGCCTAATTGGACCAATTGCCCTCCTAAAGTCAAATCAAATGCCGCATTAAAAGGGAACATCAAGCGCAATTCATTCAAGATGCAGAAAAGTAGTTGATCTAATATGCTTCTGAACAAATGACTTATGTTCCCCTGTAATTGAACAATGGGTTATATCATGCTGATGCAAATAAGTCACAAGTATGCACCTCAGTTTTTATTGCATGCCAATTTTAAATATTAATGTCTAATTAACTTAATCATAACTGCAGTCAGAAGATTTTGAACTTGCCACATTACTGAACGATTACCAAAACAAGAGGTAGGACTGATATAAGGCCTCGGAACTTTAAAAGCAGAGTAAAACCTGGAACTGTACGATAAAGTGGACAGTGATTTCTTAGGATACGAGTCGCAGCTGCCATTGAAAAATGAAGGACTCGCCACCACATCGTATTCCTCCTTAACTCTCACCATGCTAACCAAAAAAAGAAGGCACGACAAACTAAATCAGCATGAGGTCAGGAAAAATGACACGTCAAAGGAAACAAAAACTGACGAAAAACCAATCGTGCGAAATCGCCCAAAGTTCCCAAGAGCACAAAATCAGCGCCAACGCAAACAGAAGATCGCAATTCAGTCCAAGTGATCATCTTTCCCCGACTCCTTCGAGACGTATCAACCTCCAAGGCTTTGCCATTAACATCTACTGCTTAACTAACACATACAGATTTATCCGCTCACGACAGCGAAGCTCACGAACACGACAACGAAGATACTAAGGATTCCGGCGGAAGCAGCAGCATCAAGATTCTACCCATTGCTCCACTTAAGGATCAAGACCCAACAAGAAAACCCAACTCGCGGGCAACACGTGAAACTTCACCGCGAGTTGCTTCCGCTACCGCCTCCACGTTGTCGTGGGTATAGGAAAAACAAACGAAACAGAGCCGCGCATTACCCAAAAACGAAAAAACAAAAAGCCGAAAAACCGCAACATGTTCATGGACGAAAACGAAGACGAACCTCGAAGAGAGAATTCCTCGGGGTTTCCGAGAACGGACGGCGGCCGACAAGGGGGGAACGCCGGAGCCGAGCTGGGGAAACCACGCGGAACCGCTAGAGATCGTCGCTGGAAAATGGGTGACGCGTGATCGCAGAGAGCGTCGAGAAAGCCCGTATATATATGTGCAGAGGGAGGTGTGGACTTCAGCGGGAGAAATCGGAGGTGTTTTGGGGTTCGAAAAACCGATCTTTCCGTCAGCTTCTCTGCGAAGCTTTGTGGGAGACGAAGAGAGAGAGAGACAGCGAGAGAGAGTAAAAGTAGAAGCTTGCGCGAGACGCTGAAGGAAGAAGAAGAAAGAGAGCGAAAAACATGAGGGAGTCGACGCCGCCGCGAGGTGGACCAAACGATTATTAAAGTTTGTCCATACTCTAATGTCATTTTTTTTTGGGTACTTTCTAATTTATTAAATATAATCCTTAAATTATTTCTAAATATTGGATATAATTATCCATTTGATGAAATAACAATTCAAACGTTATTTGATTATACGAAATATCTAATATGAAGTTTTGCTTTTGAAATGATGGATTAATATGATAAAGAATATGTTACCGTCAATTTCATTTTTGTATTATTTTCTTTTATATGCGTCTTTTTTTTCCTTAACCCTTTATTGATAAAAACTTAACCTATCGAAGGGCATGCCAGCGAATTATAATGAGATGAATAAATTGCTTGAGATTTCACTTTAGCCTCCTTTGGTGATTCTATTTCCACTTGTCATTTATGGGCCGATTAAGGCGGGCATCATCTCCAATGCGTTTCCTTAATCTATACTAGATTTAGCGAGGCGAACTTCGATGGAGCCTGACTGATCAGAACCAATGATGAAAAACATTTTTCAGTGCCAAATCTTGATTACTAGAAAAACCTGCATGCAAAGACTCTACGGATTTGAATTCATTTGTGCCGTATAGAAAAATCAAATTTACTCAAAAAATTAAATAGATAAACAAAAACAATCATGGAATCAGACTTGTTTCATAACTCTAATACCTTCAATACCTGCGAATAACTAGTTTTGACCTTCAAAGATTCAATTAATAAAAAAAACTACCGAATTCGCTGGGTAATAATGCAGTTTTTTTAATTCGTTCGATAAAAGAGGCGTCTAAATAGCAAACAAAGTCCTGCCTTTGGATATTCATTACCAAAAGCGTAAAACTAGCCATTATATTCAGAATTCCGTATTTGATAAGAAAAAAAATCTTTCGGAAAGCAATCTTTCTTTCTTTTCTTTTTTTTTTTCAATTTGAGCACTTAAAATGTTGAACATTTAAAATACAATATTAAATTTCAACAATTAATTTTCAGTTTTACCAAACAGGGCCAAGTTTTGCGGAAGCAAACGGTAACGTGCGTTGGTGTCTTGCCTTTCTTTTCTTTTTTATGGTCGTGTGTTTTCTTATTATGGACTTTTACTCGTGACACAAAAAATAGATATAAAGAGCTGCTAATGCCAAAAGCAAGCGCGTGTATTTCTAGACAAATGCTTTGAATAAAATTGTCGAGGAAGTCCTAAAAATATTGTACTTGTACAGATTCAGTTTTAAACATTTCGATTTGGTTATTTAGTCATAAACCTGGTACACTTATGCCAATTTAATCTCAAGTCTTTCAATTATGTCAATTAAGTTCTAAATCTTTTGATATTTTACCAATTTAATTACATCTTTTGACAATTTGTTAATTTAATCATTTTCGACTACTTAGGCCAAAAATCATTAGTATGGTGTTTTAGTCTGGCTATCTTAAGTAGTATGGTTGGCATTGACATTTATGAATTTTACAATTTTTTATTTTATTTAAGATTTTGTTCCTTTTCCCTTATTTATTTATTTATTTATGGGATGAGAGCATCTCAACCCTTGTTGGCCATAGGCAAGGGCTAGATGAGGTTGCATAAGGCCCTTGCCAACTCTTGCTAGATCTGGTGAGGGGCGGCCTCACTAGAGCTTGGTGACCTTCGTTGGCCATCATTGAGGTTTGGTGATTGATGGAGGAAAATAAAGAAAAAAGGAAAAAAAGAAGGGAAAAAAAAGTAAAAAATTACAAAAACTGATGACTTTAGTGCTAATTATGTCATGTAGGACAATTGGCATTGACTGGACCACACACACCTCTATGATATTCTATCAAAATTAGTTAGAAAAACTAAATTGATAAATAATCAAAATGTTTAGAACTAAATTAGTCAAATTGAAATATTTAAAATTAAATTGATATAAGTACAATAGATTTAAAACTTCTTCGGTAATTTCCCCACTAGAATGCCATACGTTTATCTAACCACTTGATATGGATATGATAGCATCTATGATTACCCTTTCTCCGTCCTCGGGGAGTACTCAGCACCAGGCCAAAAGGCCTCGATTCTTGGCTGCTTCGAGGACCTTTCGAGAGCACATGGTCATCTCATGAAAATTAAGACAGCCCATATCGTTTCTTATCTCTAGCCTTTTCAATCCGTGATTGCAAGGGTGTCAAGATTAGGCCCAACTACTGGGTGGACTTGGGCGGGCTGAATTTGAGGTTTGCCGAACAAAAAAAGAAAAAAAGAAAGCAAAGCAAAAAGGCTTGGTGGCCTAGACCGATCGGCCCAAGATCGATATCCAAGCTCACCCAATTGCCGGGCGAATCTATCGGGTCCGTCAATCCCAAGTCCACGATTAGGTCCAATTTTGTCTCTAAAACCAAATTAAACCCATGCACACATTATGGAGCCAAAGGTGACTTTATAACAAAGTTTCTTGATCGACTTTAGACAGAACATGAATTTTTTTTTTTTTTTTATCTACACTTAGGTACAATAATTATTTCCCTGGATTCACCAATATATCAAAGCAAAAAAAAAAAAAAAAAAAAAAAAAGAAGGAAAAAAATAACAATCTAAAAGAGAGAGAGAGAAAGGGAGAGAGAGAGCAAGTGCAAAAGCTACCGTGCTAATTATTGAATTGACATAATGTTGTCATCATCTAAGTAGCACGGTCATGCGACACGGACACATGACACGACACGACACGTCAACATATCATTTCTTAAAAATAGAAAATTCCGACACGCTGGAACACGTTGTATATTAAATAAATATTTTCATTTTTAGTTAATTTAATTCAAATTTATAAATAATTAATTAATTAAAAAAGAACCTACAATAAATTTACATAAATCATTCAACATTCAATACTTTTATTTTTCAATTTTTTTATTTCATTTAAATATTTTTTATTAAATAAAAAGTCCCCTGGGGTCGCCACCCCACCCCACCCCAACTCCCTTTTTTCTAGGGGTGTGCAACCGGACTGGATATACCTAGAAACCGGATTGACCACCCGGAAAATAGGGTCGGGAACCGGTTCCTGTTGAAATTGGTTCCGGAACCGGTTCCCAAAATTCGAAACTGGTTTAAACTGGTCTGGGAACCGGGTCAGATTGATTACCCATCCAAGAATCGGTTCCCGGACCGGTTTTGGAACCGGTTTTGTAAATATAGGTTCAAAACCCTATTTTTTCCCTTTATTTATATTCTTACTTTCACAATCATATGGCGTTTTTCCTATTGGCTCTCTCAAACACGCATGGCACTCCTCCTTCGTCGTTCCTCTTCCTCACTTGCTTCCTTCCCTCATCAGCTCCCTCTCGCACCGTCAGACGGACGGACGGTGTTCATCACCGCCAAATTCTTGTGTACCACGTGGATTGGTTTGCCTAATTTCTCTTTTGTAGGAGGATTTATGCTTGCATAAATGAGTAACTTCATGTAATAGTTGTGGGAATAAGACTAACATTATACCTATGTTTGTTGCTAATTCTTTGCCTTATGATTTTATTTATTATAATTAGCCTCGTGGATCCTTAATTTTTTGTTTAGTCAAAAAGTTCATGTATTTTTTTAGTATAAGTGCTTAATATTTCGATACAAATTAGGAGGATTATGTTATTTTCTCTCGTATTAAAAAATTTCGTAGTCGTATAAGATATCGGGAAATTGCAAAATAGGTTCTAATAGAAACAGAGTTAACCCTGGAACCAAACTGGAAAAACAGGGTGGGTCGGGTATAGGTAGGGGTGAGCGTGGTTCCCGGATAGAACCGGGAACCAAGGAACCCAACCGGAGGTTCCGATTCGGTTCCCGGTTCTAAAGGGACCAGTTCCGGTTCCCGGTTCTTATTTTCTGGGAATCGGAACCGAAACCGGAACCGACACTGGGAACTGGAACCAGAATCGGAATCGGAACCGGAATCGGTCTGGTTAGGGCTAAAAAAAAAACCCCAAATTGACTTTCACTTTCACACACGACACTTTCAGATACAATTCTCTCTTCGCCCTCTGCTTGACGCCACCTAAGATTCCCTCGCCACATCCCTGCTCTGCACTTCTATTGGCCGCCTCGTCTTCGAGTGACCCCCTGCTCGCTCGCACCAACACTAGAAGCCCTCTGCAGCAGATCCCAAGCCTTGCCGCACCTCGCCTGCAGCCCGCATCGACCCGCGACGACCCGATGTCGCTCTTGCTCCGCTTGCTGCTGCTGCCCAACGCCACTGCTCAACCCCGCCGCTGTGATCCCGCGACGCCGCTGCTCTGCCTTCGCCGTGCCCCGAAGCCCGCAACCCGCAGCGCCCTCACCCAGCTCTGAGCTTTCCCCGAGCGATGCTGCTGTAGCTCGCCGCTTGCCCTCGACGCCACTATCACTTGCCCTCGACGCCACCGCCACCGCTGCTCGCCCTCAACGCCACCGCTGACCTTTGCTCAACGCCACTGCTAACCTCTTCTTGTGAGTGTTCTCTTTCTATATTTCCTTTCGATTCAGCTAGTCAAATGCCCTTAGTCGACTGTTAGCATCTCACCGAGTTGAGGACATTTGCACAATACCACTAATATTGGACATATGTTGAGCATTCGAGTTTGAGGGATTCTGTAAGGTTTCGGTTTGTTTGAGAAAGACCTTTTAGAGGAAATTGGAAGGTAAAAGATGGGGTTCATATGTAATTTTTGTGGGGAGCAAATATCCTTGGTGTACTATCGATCAGATGCTGCTTGCTTTATTCTGGATGCCCGTCTTCTTCTGAACTTTCCTCAATCTGGTCATTTGTGTCGAACTTTCCTCAGTCTATGAACAAATGACTGAATAACTTGAGTGCCACAGGTATTATTTGGATAAGATGGAATATAATATATTTTTTTTCCTTCAATGTGTGTGTAGGTTGTATTGATTGAGAATGACATTGATGCAAGGCCATTTTCTTCTCAAGTATTGGCATGTTTGCCTCCATTACCATGGTCAGTCTCCTCAGAACATTTGGCAAATCCCATCAGGTAAGATTTACGGCATTTGTGTGTCTTCAATGTGAATCCTCCAGGTATCTAACTTGTATACACTTGCTAATTTCCAATTATGTTCCCCTTTCCGACATTTCTACTCTTTAATGTTTAGTGTATGCTTCTACTTTGGGTATGATGCAAGGATATTGATGATGCCCTGCACTGTACAGCCCTTTCCAATGGAAATTTTGAAGTTGGAGTTCGTATCCTTAGAGTTGGGCTTCCCCGGGGCTTCGTATTTAAATTTAACATGGTTGTGACTTAAGATTAATCCTGCCATAATGGTTTTTCTAGAGTCGTTTGCATAGGAAAGTTCATGGCCGTATTCGGGTAAACGAAGTTGAAGTTGATGTCATGTCGAATACTTAAATTAATGGATACAGAACCTCATCTGGTTCGGTTCTGTTTCTTCCCAATCCTTCTGTGGATTTTTATTTTCTTTAATCTTGACTAGCTGCTTATGAAACTTCTACTTATCTTGTGGGTATGTGTTCTGATAATAACTTCTTTGGTGCACCTTGTTGGTTATCAAGCATATTCAAGGAGTATTTATCAATTTCGTCATTCACTTTGTAGTAAGAGCCACCATCTTCCGAGGTGGTCCTGCCTTGACATGCTTACAAAGCCTTTGACAGAAGGTAATATGACATTTAGAGCTGTAAAATCTTCTCTTTGACATCAGAGAAAAGACTGATTGTGGTTAATCCATGGTCCTGCCTACATCAAACTTAACATGTGAATTTATGTTGCAGATATATGTTCACTTCGGGCGGATGTGAAGAGACTGGCTTTTTCTGTTATCTGGGTATGTTTCTTATTCTATCTTCGTCATTCGCTGTGCTCTTTTTGGTAAAGAGGATTGCATGTCCATTAGCCGCCATCACCAGACTACACCAAATGATAGCTCGTGTGCTGACTAATCATGAATTGTCAGCCCTGTGTAGACAAATATATTGATTGATCTTCCCATGAAAGGAGAACAATCTTGTTTACTACCCATTTTCAGGAAATGACACCTGAAGCAGAGATAATATCCACAAGATATACAAAAAGCATTATTAAATCATGTGTAGCTCTGTCTTATATTGAAGCTCAGACAAGGATGGATGACAGGTAATCATATAACTGTTGAGAAGGCTATTCCTCTGTTCATATGAGCTCTTTTCTGGTGTATAACCTCTCACACATTGTACTAAACTTGTTATGATAATTTTGTCTTTCAAAAAACTTAGTCCATACTCGTTCTTTTTTCACTTCTTATCTCTGGCATCCTATAGATATTAATGTTGAAATACCTGAAATTTTTTTATCTCCTTTACATCTTTAAATTCCAAGTTTGGTTGTTATGAGGTTTGCCTGAAATATACTGGTGCTCTGCGGTCCTATTGGTTTATTTATTGTTGTTTATTATTGCTGCATTCATTTTCATTTTTTAAACTAAAAATGAAAAAAAAAAAAAAACAGAATTTGTTGGAACCTGGAACCGACCCTGGAACCTATGACAGGGTAGGTTCCGGGTTCTTGGTTCGACGGGTAGGTTTCGGGTTCCAAAAATGAGGAACCCGTACTCGGGTAGGTTCCAGGGTTCGAAAAAAATAAGCGAACCCGTACCCGATGATAGGGCTCCAGTGGGTTAAGCGGAATCAGAAGCGAACAGTGAACCGCTCACCCCTAGGTACAGGGTCCAATACAAACATAGTCGGATATAGGGCTCAAAAAAGAGGAACCAATTATAACAAAGTTGGGTACAGGGTCTCGGTCTATATTCTACCCATCCTGGACCCGATTACCCTTACTTTTTCCCCTCGTCTCTTTCCCCCACCCCCAAATTTTTTTCACTTTTCTTTCTCTCCCTCACCACCTAACACTTCCCCCTCCCTCCTGTCACTTCCCCCCTTTTTTCCCTTGTCTCTTTCCCCCCACCCCCAAATTTTTTTCACTTTTCTTTCCCTCCCCCACCATCGACAGTTCCCCCTCCCTCCTGTCACTTCCCCACCACTTGACACCCACCACTTGACACTTCCCCCTCCCTCCTGTCACTTCCCCACCACCTGACACTTCCCCTCCCCTCCTGTCACTTCCCCCTCCCTCCAACACGCCAAATCCCTTTTTTATTCTTTTAGTTTCCTTCTCAAAACCCTAGCAGCGCCCTTCTTTTCCTCCTCCTCCTCGCCGTACGACCCCCTCCTCTCCTCTTCCTCTCGATCTCTGCTTGCTTTCAGTCCTCATCACAATTGTTCACCGCCTTGCCTCCAGCCATTCCTCCCTCGCAGTTACAGCCTCGTCGTCGATCCATCGCAGCATCATAAAATGGCGGCCCACGCCTTAGTCTCTGCTCTTTCTCTTGCTGTCTCTCACCGTCGCGGGCTTGTTGTCGCTTGCGGCCTCGTCTCTACTCCCTCGCCCTTACCTCCACCCTCCATTGTCTTTGGGACATGCGTATTGAAACGTGTCGACAAAAGTTGACCACGTGTCGACAAATCAGACATGCGATCAACGCGTGTCCGAGCATGTCGACGTATCCGACACACTATGACACATGTCAGACACAACACGGAAGCACGTATAACGTGTCTGTGCTTCATAGGTCATCGTATTGACTAGTCACAAGTCGAAATCATTAAAATTATCTCACATTACCTTTTTAGAGGATTCATACACTCTTATATAAATCTTTAAATTGATTTTTGAACGGTATGCATGTTGACTCCTTAGGGATAAACCCATTGGATGCCGATGCTCTCAACAACTGTTTCGCTTTCAATTCAAATTTCTTTCTTAGGATAAGGTTTTCCTATAGGATAGAATGAAGCCTCTCTGTCTCTTGGGATTAGGCATAGTTGGACATGGAGAAGCATTGAAGTTGATACGTCTTCACATGTATCAGGCATTCAGTGAGACTCGTGGTCTTGTTTAAAATCCGTGTAGTTTGCCCACTTAGTTCCTAGAACACAAAATCAAGGGTGTAAAAGAAAACAAGTTTAGAAAAAAAAAAAAAAAAAACTGATTATCTGACTCGAATCAGTAAATTCCTTCTGTGCATCGAGTGGGTTTGAGATTATATATCAGCAGCAGTCTCTGTACTCTTATACAAGATTAAAAATCTTTTTTTTTTCAACTCAAAGTGGATTCTATACCATTTATAAAACGTTCATCGTTCTTCATTTTTACCATTCTAGTAACGGATTTTGCTGACGTGAATTTAATGTCATTAGTTATGACATCGTGATTAAGATATTCATTCCATGATAAGATTTAAAGTTATACTTTGGTGGTACAAGGATAATAACAAAGTTTCTTCACCCGATATTCAGCCAAAGGTGACTTTTACTAACAAAGCTTCTTCGTTGACTTTAAACCCAACATAAAAATAGTTTTCTTTCATCTACTCTTATGTACAAGGATTATCCCCCGGGGATTCACCCTAATATTGAGAAGAAAAACCACAAAAAGAAAGAAAAGAAATAAAGGAAATAACGCTCCATTTGTTTTGTAAAAATTGAATGGTTTGAAAAATATTTTCCTAAAAATAATTGCTTATATTGCTTAAAATAATTAGTCAATGAAAGATATGTTTATTTTTAACAAAAATCATTTCTAAATATTTTCGTGACGGTAAAAATATTTTTCATTTATTTATTTTTATAAGCGATAGAAACGATCATTTTTAAAAAACTATTTCGTCCAAATTATTTATTTTTTACGAAATAAATACGTCCTTAAATGCAAATTCTCGCGTGCTAACTATTGCACCGACATAATTTGCTCACCGCACATGGATTGGTGCTCGCTGTGATGCCACCGGTCGAAATCGCACCTCTCTTGATTCCTCAGGAATAATCCTATTGGGTGCTCCCCTCGACGACTTTTCTTCACCTTTCCATTCAATATCTGTTTCCCTCTGATAAGGTATTAAGGTTCTTGTCCAGGATAGGAGCGCGACTTGTCCTGTGAGACTAACAAGCGTAAGCACGTGATTGCACCTCTTTCTTCTGCTTTTAATTTTTTCTGCGTGGTGTTTTCTTAGTCAAGACTTTGACAATAACGTTTGTGGGACTCTTCTTGATGGTGAATATCGATCCCCCAAGAATAATTCCCTCCCCAATAGTATCATCGAAAGACCCAAAAAAAAAATAATAATAATAACTAAGCAAAAATAACTTTCAAGTGATTTGCCATTTATAACATTTATTTTGTCTAGGAGAATTCAATCTTTTTGCAATATTGGAGAGTGATCACCGCTCGACGAAGAAACTTAAGTTTTATTTAATATCTCGAAAAGAGGAATTAAAGAATATCTAGATAATCATAAATTTGGGAAATATATATAATTAAATAATACCGAGTTGAATATACTTGAAATGACCATATATACTGATTTTTTTTTGTTGTAGTGGGATCAAGTAGTGTCTAAGTTAGTTTTCATGTACCTTAACGAGACGTCCTACTCCCTGGGTGATCTTAAGGGCACATTCCCTCAATATTGGCCCAGTGAATTTAGGATTTAACTTCAATGGGGCTTGAAGTTGAGACCACCAAAAGAGTAGCAAATTTTATTACCGTGTCAATTACAATTATTTTTTTTTTGTATATCCTATTTTGAATTATCATGTGACTTTTTATGCTCACTGATAACTCCTAAATCAAGCTCTTCCATAAAGTTCATGAGATTGATACGATTGACACATGACTTCATTATCTCCAACAATCCCACGTTAGAGAGAGATTTCTCAATAGGGCTTTAGTATGGACACATGTATGATAAAGAAGTATATAATCTCTATCAATTCAAAACTCGAAATACCAATTTGAACGACATAGTAAAATTGCATCGGGGGACAACATCAAGATTTTCATTTTAAAGTATCAACATTAATGCATGTAATTATCAAATAACATGTAGATACTTATATTAAAAATGGTATGCTGCAACTCACATACTTGTCTTGCAGAAGTTCACCTGCTAATTCTCTCTGCTCAGCTCCTAATCCCTTTTCCTCATTTTCAGATATTGAGCTCATTGTTTTATAGCAAAGACTGGTTGAAATTTCTAAGCAGAAGGGCCTGAATGATGGATAATTGCCAAACCCATTAGCCGCTCCCTGATGATAAAGCTCTCAAGCACTCGCACGGTAAGAAAACTCCTCTGTTCTGCAGCAAAAAGTTGTATCTTTGCAATGGTAAAAATTGTTGACCGGTTACAGATGAGCCTCTGTGCATTGTGGAGGCTTTATCTTCGTTCTTGACTTGACTCGGAGCCAAACCAAGGACAGCATTATCAAACCCCATCTAATATTCGATCAACTAATCATGTAGAGACACCTGTTGGCCTCTCTCCGCCAATCCCAAGCCACGCTCGCCCCTATATAAACCCTCGTGCATTTCTTCATTACTCACCAAGCTACTACACAAGTACTATCGCATAAAGAGATCACACAAACCCAAGTTCTGAGCAAACCCGAAGCATGGCTCGCTCCCATGCCATTTGCATTTCCTCCGTCCTCTTGCTCTCCATCTTCCTCACTTGCGCCAATGCTGCCACTTTCGATATTAGGAACAATTGCCCCTACACGGTCTGGGCTGCGGCGGTCCCAGGAGGTGGCCGACGGCTTGACCGAGGCCAGTCCTGGAGCCTGAACGTGAGCCCCGGTACGAAACAAGCCCGTATCTGGCCCCGGACTAACTGCCAATTTGCTGCGGCCGGGAAGGGCAAGTGCCAGACTGGCGACTGTGGCGGCATCCGTGAGTGCACATCCTACGGCCAGCCCCCAAACACCCTGGCCGAGTATGCGCTGAACCAGTTCGGCGGCAAGGACTTCTTTGACATCTCCCTGGTCGACGGCTTCAACGTCCCCATGGACTTCAGCCCGACCTCCAACGGGTGCACCCGTGGGATCAAGTGCACGGCCGACATCAATGGCCAGTGCCCTGCCCAGCTGAAGGCGCCCGGCGGTTGCAACAACCCCTGCACCGTGTTCAAGACCGACCAGTACTGCTGCAACTCCGGAAGCTGCGGGCCCACGAATTTCTCCAAGTTCTTCAAGGATAGGTGCCCCGATGCTTACAGTTACCCTAAGGATGATCAAACCAGCACTTTCACCTGCCCTGGTGGAACCAACTATAGGGTTGTGTTCTGTCCTTGAAGTAAGAGCGGAATCGTAGGGAATACTCTATAGGAGACCCTATGCCGAAATAATGGTGCTCAAGTTAGTTTGAGCTAGTGTACTTGCATGAGTGTATTGCCTCAAGCTCCTCTATGTATGCAGCTGAGGCAAGAACAAATGTTTAAGGAGTTGAATAAATGAACATCTATAGACGCTCTTAATCGAGCAATTTATATGACTGTTTAGTATTCCCTTTTCTTTGGGTTGTCCATAGCTATCTCGCCTTTTCCTTCTTGGGATGTTGGAATCGAGAGCGTGCAGAGCGAGGGCGACACTTGGATAAAAGAGACTATTGTTTGTAGATAAATAATAAAGGCTTTAGGCCGCACTCGTGTAAAGATGGGTTTTACCACTTGCTCTACTTGCATTTGGAAGATTAAACCACCGACTTCGTTTCAAGATAATTTACGTGTATCGTCAACTTTATCGTTTGCGAGATATCATTTTCATAGCACGTGTTCGAACAACGCTCATGGTGTTGAATGAGACTGGCACAGATCCTAGGTAAATGCAAATTGAGTGGAGGGTGCAAGAAAAATACTCCTTGCAAATTAATCTATTGTACATTAGAGTTCCACGTCTCACTTTTAAAGGCAATCCTTTAAGGAGATATTGAGAGAAAATAATTAAAATGTTCCAAAAAAATAAATACTTTATGGGAAGAGCTACAGAAAATGTTAGGATCATCAATAATTGCTAATTTGCAACATTAAAACTCATCAAAACTTATGCTCTAAGAACTAATACTTTTATGTTTTTTGGTTGAACACAAGTAATAGTATTGATTGATTGAGGCAAGTACAAACCCTAATGGGAAGCAAATGAGTGGAGAGTGCAAAAAGAAGTACTCTTTGTAAGAAGAATAATAAATCTACTGCAAATTAGAGTATTATGTGTCATTTGTTAGGGATAATTCTTAAGAAAGAGTTTGTTATTACAAATTTACGTAGGAAGAAAAGTCTATGTTGGCAATTCTTGATAATTCGGTATATAAAAGGCAATGAGAGCACCTATAATAGTGATTCATGATGGAAAGAGGAATTATTCGCCACACACATCAAATCCACAAGACTTAGTCAATGTCGTCCAACTAGGGAAAATATGTTCACAATGGGCTGATTTTATCGATTCTGCCACATGAGAAATTTTGAGCAATCTAAGTGCTATATGACTGGGCTAAGATTGGAACTTTTACATGGGTATTCAAACAAGGACACGCACGTAGAAGATGGTTGTCTTTTTTCAAACATCCTAATATCGATCACTACTCCACCATTTGATTGGATCGTTGTCTTGTCCATGGAAAACTGATCTCAATATGCGGTGTCAAAGACCATGTTTGGAGGTGAAATCTATTTGGTGAAGCAATCTGTTTTAAGGGGCGTTTGATTGGACGAAGTCAAAGTAACTTTTTTTTTTTGCCAAAATTTTATATCTACTTCAAATTTCTGAAAATTATGAAAAAAAAATATCTGTGAACTTTGGCGTGAACGTTTATACATATTTATGAAAATTTCAAGTGCTCAAGATTCAAAAATGTCAAAGTGCATGCACCGTAAGATTTAAAAAAAAAAAAGAGAGTCATCAATAAAATTCATGCAACAAAGAGTCATATTTCTGCTTCAGGAAACAATTTTTGACCAGTAAGAACGTGTTTGGTAAACTTGTGTAGTTTTATTATTTCTTTTAATTTTTTAATATTTTTATTTTTATTTTTTTCTTTATTTTTTTCTTTTTTCTTCCTTTTGGCCGGTCGTCGGCCTCGGCCATGGCCAGCGATCGGCCGACAAGGGTCGACGACCTCGCCTAGCCACGGCGAGGCTTGCCGGCCCTCGGTGAGGTTGAGTGTCGCCGTGGCTAGGCAAGGCTCGGTCTCGTCGGATTTGGGCGAGCTCCTCACCAAGGCCAGCGACGCTTTGGCGAGGTCATCGGCTCTCGACGGCCGGTCGTCGGCCATGGCCGAGGCCGGCCACCGACCAAAGAAAAAAGAAGAAGAAAAGAAAGAGAAAAAAAAAACTAGGAGAGAAAAAAATTATTTTTCAGAAGTGTTATGGGAACGAGAAATAAGTTTTTCTTATTTCTTGTTTTCATTCCAAATTTGTTTCTTAGAACAAAAAAAAAAAAAAAAAAAGTTGAAACAAAAATCCAAATAAACGCATTTCTGTTCTTTTTTTTGTTTTCCAAAATAAAAAAAACAGAAATTGTGTTCATGAACACGTAAAAAGAACACAAACATGCAGGGCCTAATCTGCCGTTGCGGCCGAGATTTGGGGGATCCCATTTCTGCAACCACCTGCAGAGCAGTATCAACGCCGTCCCATCCCTCTTGGTCTCTCTCTCTCTCTCTCTCCCTTCTTCCGATTCTCGTTCCATCTAGCTATTAAAGCTGTGAATCGCGTCACTAAGTTGAATCTCCTCGTTTCACTTGCTACAGCTAGTTACTTGGTGTTTCCTTTGGATTGTGAGCCGAGAATATTTGCAAGGGATGATTTTTATTTCGGGTCATGCGTTTTCCTTCTTCTCAACCGATTGATTTTTTTGGTGTTTTGATCGCAGATTTAGCTTCTTCGACCTTCATTCAGTGCGCGAACCGACGCGTGTCGACTACGAGTACCGATCTCAATTTGCTTGACTCCATGTCGTTTGGGACCGTGTCGTTCGAGGAGCTGTTAGGCTAGTGCAACGAGGTTATCAAGAAGAACCACAGCGACCTTGCTCAGCTCGAGGAATGCCTTAAGAGCTTCGGCTACGTCCTCGGTACTTTGGGCTGGACCATTTTTCTGCCTGTGTATTTGATTGCAAATAATTGCGTGGAACTAGTTTACTTGGTGTTGAAGTGTACATCAATATGCTGGATTGATAGGTCAAGAATGCTGGGGCAATGGTAAAAGAACAATATTGAAGCGTACGTCAATATGCTGGATCGATGGGAGTTGAAAGGAATGAAAACGTGGAAGCCAGTTATGTGCAGACCTTGATGTCCTGGTTTTGTCTCGTAGATGTTGACTGTTGCGACCTAACCTCAACATTGACAATGTTGAAGAAGATACAGTCGATGACTTATCGAGCCCGCTCGAACTTTATCCTAATTTTCCACTATCAAATGATGGATTTGACCAGCCATCTTCATGTTCGGGGCGACTTACGGCAGTGGCTTCTATAATGAAGAGTTTTGAAGTCCATTCTCTGTCGACCCCTGTTAGGTCACTGCAGCTAGGTTTTCAAGAAGCGAGAGTCCTAGATCACCACGCCTTCCTTGTTCTCCCTGTTATTGTTATATTTTAGCTCATCGCAATGACTTATACCTTCCTTGTTCTTCCTCAGGCAAAAGCTTGCAATGCTCATCCGGTAGCATTCAATCATTATAACTCCCCTCCTTTGCGAAATCTCAGGTAATACAATCTTTCTGATCGTGTCCTAGTCACTGATACAATCAGTTAGTCGAGGAAAACGTGACAATTCGATGTTTCAGAAAATCTCGATTTCTTTCCTTAGCTCAAGATACAATGGAATAATATTCTGGCCATGAATGTCGAACATAGGACTGTATCCTGGGAGACAACCCCAGAGCCACGAGCTACGTGGTCAGGTACGGGAACAACTACCCAAGGCAGGTCCATCACTGGGCGGCTTCCATCGTGTCCATCAAGGAGGATTCGTCCTTGGTGAGTTGCTGAGGCAGTTATGCCACCTGGTTTAGCTGGAAAGTGAGCGAACCCAATCTCCTCAGGTGCTATCGTCAGTGGCCCCGATGCATATGGTAACTTTGCTGATCAAAGAGATAATTACAAGCAAAATGGAGCCTGCTACCTACAACAATGCTCCACTCCTTGGCATATTAGCCCAGTTGAGTGGTGGTCACAGCAGTTACGGTCGGCTCTTCTAGGTATTTGATCTTTGAAAATTGCTGTTATTTCAGACAAAAGCAATGTCTTGACATATTTCGGCATCTGATGGATGGGTTTCTATTCAATGGAGTGGTTGTTCTTGTGCCGAAAGCAGCCATGGCAGAGCCAAGTCCCGCTCTTGGTACAATTTCCTCTGCCTTCCCTTGTTTACTTTGATTAATTCTGTGATTCAATTACCTCACTCATCTGCTGTCGCCTTCTTGATTCCAGTAACAGCTTCCAACGAGCTGTCCACCGAGCAGAAGCCAACGGCGTCATGGACTGCCAACGGGAGAACCTACCACAGATACTTGACGGTGGTGACCGACAAGTTGGACAAGACGCTGAAATATGTCAACCTGTTGATCTCCAAGCTCTACGGTCCTCTGTGGGCACTAACCAAGTCCGGCAACTTGTATGTGTTCCCTTCTTGGATCCAATCCTTACCTTCAGGGAAGAGCCTCGAGTTTGTGTACATCCACGCTTCGCCTCAAGCAGACATCTCCATCTCAAGCTACACTATGGCATAGGAAGATACTCCAGCTTCATAAGTAATTGCACAGTTTTTCTGGGGTTTCAGGGATGTAAAGGATTGTGCAGCAATACTTGTTGGATAGACCTCGGAAAGTTCTCGCTTTCTTTCTTTTTGAAAATTTTCGTCTTCGCTTCATGAGGTTGGAACCTGCTTCTAAGTTGAATAAGGGTGAGGATCGGAGGACGAAAGGAGTGAAGAGACATTATAAGACAAGTGTTCATCCTCTTTCCCCTCGACTTTGCCGATTAAAAGAGAGTCTGAGATGTTCCACACCAAAGAATGATTTGCCGAGAAGTGAGAAAAGAAAGGGCTTCCTTATAGTTTGCGGAGTCCTTTTTGTTTCTTGAACTTTGCCGATTATAGTTTGCTGATTGTGTTTTTAAAAAGCTTTGCAACAATTTTTGTGTTTATTAGGATATAGCCTTTTGCAAAAGAGTTGTGTCTATTCGGTTTTTGAAGAATTTAAGGTATGAAAGTTTACTTTTGCTCATTTGGAGAGAGCTCTTCCCATATTGACTTTGTTCATGAATTTCCTGCACTCCTCTTTACTTTCCTTTTTCATTATGCACGCAGAGGATCTGTATACCAAAAAGTGAGGTTGGTTCTGCATAATCTATTTTCATAATCTTTTCTAGTGGGGAACCACTTGTACCCCGAACTCGACATTCTCAAGTTAACCAATTGAACAAGACTGACATATCGTGTAGTAAGCTCAAGTGGACTCCACCTAATGGATGGATATAGAGATAGTATCTGTCACAGGTAGAGATTCAACAGTCTCCAACACAATGTTGTTGTTGTAATTGTCAATCTTGGGAAAAAAGTTCATCATTTGAGGTATAAAAGATAAACACCACAAAGCAATGACACAAAGGATCTGGCATTTTAATAACAACTTGATGTCATTATATAAGATGGACATTGATTAGCCCAACACCGGCCATAAAGAAACGTTCTCAGTTGCAGAGTACCTATTTACATTTTACTAGTTTGGTTTCTTCAGCTCGATCACAATCACACTGATATTGTCCTGGCTACCTTGAGCCACAGCTAGTTCGGCTAGCACCGCAGCCACCTCGGCGGCATTACTTCCTCTCAGCTCCTTAGGGAACCTCCTCTTTATATGTCCGTTGAGGCATCTCCTCACGACTTGGCGGGCAACCTCATTAGAGAGTGCATCCCATAACCCATTGCTTGCTATCACAAGGAAGCCGTCCAACTTTGTTCTCTTGCTTACCGTGACCTCTGGCTCAGCCATCACGTATTGCTTCAAATAAAAATAATAGTCCCCTGCAGCAAGTAAATGCCGTTATCAGATACAAACACCACGCAATGGCACACGTACAAAAGAAAAAGCCAGTCTTTACCTAAAACTTCTGCATGGGAGGTGTTGGTTATTGATCCCTGTTGGTAATTCGCCCTCGGCATTGTTTCAGTACATGTCGAAGGGCTGCAGTTACCAATTCTAAGGTGCACTCAAACACCACAAATTCAACTTCCTTAGCACTTGCTGAAGCAATTAGTGCAATTGGAAACCAACATTACATGCATAAAAGCATCGAATAAAGTCCGTCATTACAGCCATTTGATTGATGAAGTTCCGCATACCGATTGACCTCGATGTAGCAAGCACGCCTAGGACACAGGATTTATTCCAATCTGTGACCCTCCCGCCAGCTACTTCCACTCTCTCCTTCTCATCAGGCCTGTCAGGCTATTCAGGGGAGTTAGTAAGCCATTTTAATCGAAATCCAAGAGATTTAACTCAAGGTATGACGCATGATAGGACGTAACTATTTTCACTTTAGCTCAAGTAGTTTATTCTGCTACCAATTTGGCATTGGCAACTAATTGAGTATCTACTGTGACAAATGCTCTAAAGATGTTGCTCAGGAAAATCTTCCCACGTTTCAAACTGTACCATTTCAATATGAAGATGACTTTACTCTCTTTCACTGGCTGAAGACCTTGTTACTGTTAAACAATATCAGAAAATAGACATGTCATTGAAGAAGAGACGGTATAAAAGTATTGGCAAGAGCTTTCAAAGGTTTGCATTCATTTATCAACCCAGTAACATGCCATATTGCGATGGGGCACCACTAGCTATTACCCGTTTGTGGCGAGTTGAAGTGATTTCAACAGTGTTCTATGAAAGAATTGCAGAATGAACAATGTGTGGCTGACCACAAAAGATCGCAGGGATGAATTCTAGTTCACTGATCAAACCAACAGGCAAGATGGGCTTCAGCCTGTCTACATAACCATGAACGAAAAACAGAGAATGCCAGAGTGTAGCAAGTTCCCCTAATCATAGGATGTCCACCCTGCGAAGCATGACCCCAAAGTCAACCTAATAAATTAAGCACCTTTGAAAGAACACCAAGTGATCTTTTGGAAGTATAACCCAGAAACGACACGAAGTAGACAAAAAGGATAAGACTTGTAGATCAAGATTTCTGGCAACATGTTTGAATAAATGAAGTGTCTTCTCGGGGTAAGAAGAAAAAGAACAGATCCCCTGAGCTCCACAGCTTCAATGGAAACGAACAAACACGAAGCGAGAGCTCACCTTGTGATCAACAGACAAGGGCACGACCACATCGCCACGACACAACACCGCTCGCGAATCCCCGCGGTTTGCGACCACAACCTCCTCCTTCCCCACCACCGCCACCACTGCCGTTGACCCCGCCGTCCTCATCGACGCGTCCACCTCCTTTCCTCCAACCTCCTCGTCTAGCTTTCCGAACGACGCCTCCATCACCTTCCTCCACTCGCTCTCTCCACCTCTGTCGCTGCACGCAGCTGGTTGCGGCAAGCATTCGCCAAATCAACTCACTGTTATGAGTCGCGAACGTAGCAAATCTGAAGCCGAATCAGAGAGAGCTGGAACTTCTTATCGCTTGGAGTCTGCGACTTACAGCAAGAACATTCCTCCCCGTCTTGCGAAGGGAAACCACACCGGAGCAGAGCGGAGAAGGAACACAACGACGCAGGCCGAAGAAGCAATGCGCTTTGGGGCATAGAGCGAAGATGAGCTAGCGCCGGAGCAAGGCGGAGGAGTAACGTGCTTTGGGCCAGAGAGTGGAGATGACCCAGCCCTGGAGCCGGCCGGAGAAGCAAAGCAACTTAGAGAGCGAATTCTCACCCAAAATTTGAATTGAAAAGGAAAAAAAGGAGGGAAGGAAAGCTGCTGGGGGTCTCCATTCTTTGGAAAGGAGAAGAGAGAAAGCGCCATTAATGCGAGTAGGCCTACTCCAAAAGAGAGGGGAGAGAAAAAAGCAGCAGCAAGTCTACTAAGAGCCGTAAATTTTTAAATGAAAAGGGAAAATAATATATTTTGTGTAGAAAATCAATGGGGCCATCGCGCACATGTGCAGCCACGCGTCACTTTCTCATTGGTCTGTGCATCGTGGAGGCTTTATCTTCGTTCTTGACTCGTCCTCGAGCCAAGCCAAGGACGACGTTATCGAACCGCGTCTAATATTCAATCAGCTAATTTTGTAGGAACACCTGTTGGCCTCTCTCCAACAATCCTTAGCCACCCTCGCCCCCATATAAACCCTCATGTATGTCTTCATTACCCACCAAACTACTCCACAAGCACTATCACTTAGAGAAATCACACAAACCCTAATTCTCAGCAAAACCCAAGCATGGCTCGCTCCCATGCCATTTGCATTTCCTCCGTCCTCTTGCTCGCCCTCTTCCTCACTTGCGCCTATGCTGCCACAACCGTGTTTGGTAAATTGTACTTTGAAAGCCCCTTTGTGAAGTACTTTGAACAAAATAGTGTTTGGGGAATTGCATTTACAAAGGATCTTTGTGAAAAAAAAAATTGACAAAAGAAAAATTTAAAAAAATTGACCGGCAAGGGCAGCGACCGCCGGCGACCTCCGGCGACCTCCGACGACCTCCGGCGACCCCCAGATCGGAGGCGGTGAGGTCGTGCGACGGCGTCGCGACCTCCGGCGACCTCGGATTTGAGGCGGCGAGGTCGCGCGATGCCGCCTCCACCTCAGGCGACCCCGGATCTGGGGCGGCGAGGTCGCGCGACGCCGCCTCGACCTCCGGCGACCTCGATCCGGAGCGTCGAAGTCGCGGGAGGACCTCACCGCCCGGATCTAGGTCGCGGTGGGGTCGCGCGACCTCGCCGCCCCTGGATCTGGGGCGGCGAGGTCGCGGGAGGTCGCACGGCGCCGCCGCGACCCAGATCCGGGGGCGGCGAGGTGCGACTCAGATCTGGTCGCCACTCGAGCCTCCGGCACCAGATCTGATCGGGACCAGACCTGCGACTATGGGTCGCGCGGCCCCGGCGAGCTCCGTGCGGAGGTCGCGGTGCGGCAGGCGACGGTCGCCGGCGACCACGTGCGTTTGGCCACCAGATCTGCGACTCGCGGAGGTCGCCCGAATCTCCAACGAAGATCGCCTAGGTCGCGGCGTCTCTCTACGCCCGGAGAAGATGAACAGTGCTCGACAAGGGCACGCACCCGGAAAATCAAAAAATTCGTGAGGATAATTTCGGGAAAAAAAAAGTGAACAATGCGGGCGTGGCATGCCGAAAATGCCGAAAGCCTTCAAAATGTTGGCTTTGCCTTGAAGATACTTGGAAAGTTTTTTCCCAAACACTTTATTTTGGCCCAAGGGGCTTTTGATGGCCAAAGCTCCTTCCAAAGCTGATTCCAAACGGACCCTTACGTTTGACATTAGTAACAATTGCCCCTACATGGTCTGGGCCGCGGCAGTCCCAGCAGGTGGCCGACGGCTCGACCCAGGCCAGTCCTGGAGCATATACGTCAGTCCCGGCACGGAAATGGGCTGTATCTGGGCCCGGACTAACTGCCAATTTGATGCGGCCGGTAAGGGCAAGTGCCAGACTGGCGACTGTGGTGGCGTTCTCAACTGCGCATCCCTCGGCCAGCCCCCGAACACCCTGGCCGAGTACTCGCTGAACCAGTTCGGCGGCATGGACTTCTTTGACATCTCCCTGATCGAGGGCTTCAACGTCCCCATGGACTTCAGCCCGACCTCCGATGGGTGCACCCGTGGGATCAAGTGCACGGCCGACATCAATGGCCAGTGCCCTGCCGAGCTGAAGGCGCCCGGCGGTTGCAACGGCCCCTGCCCCGTGTTCAAGACCGAACAGGACTGTTGCACCTCCGGAAGTTGCGGGCCCACGAATTTCTCCAAGTTCTTCAAGGATAGGTGCCCCGATGCTTACAGTTACCCTAAGGATGATCAAACCAGCACTTTCACCTGCCCTGGTGGAACCAACTATGGGGTCGTGTTCTGCCCTAACAAATGTAAGTATGGAAATAGACGATGCTCTCTATTATTTTCTGAAAAAAGGTTTGAAATAATCTGAAGGCTTTATTTGATTTGGGCTTAAGGCCCTGTCCGCCCAAGTTGGGCCCAGAAAGCCCGGCCCATGGGAATGCGGCCCGTGGAAAGAAGGGGGTATAAAAGGGAGGAGAGAGAGAGAAAAATATACCGTTTTGTTTTGTACGTACGCTGTTTTTCCCTCAACGCTCTCTCCCGTTTTCTCCAAAAGCGAAACAGTGAAGCACGTGAAGGTTTTTGAAATCGAATAAGTACGCTCGAATCCGTGGTGTCTTTACGATCAATTCCCAACATAATCTCTATTGCAAACTTTTTTGTGATAAACAAACCTTTTGTTTTTGTCTTCTTTGTGCGTTTTTACTGTGATTTGGCCCCAGAGATTATTTCTGCAGCTATTAATCTTTTTAAATTTTTCTGCGGAGGGGTTTCAGAAAAAAGAAAAAAAAAAAAAAATTAGATCTATTTTGATAATAGTCAATTCAACCTCGACCTAAAAATATGTAGGGAATAAGGGTAAGGACTAAAAAACATGTTGAAACCCGACCGAGATGCCGCGATTAACGGGAGAATCAAATTTTACGTGCTTGACTGAAAGTTAAATCAAACATTTTTCCAAGGAGTTTCGTTACATCTGCGAGTTTGACTTAGTCTTGTCTTGACTAAACAAAGGTCTCAAAGTGATGTCTGCTTTTGAGGTTTTAAACAAATGATTGCTTAAATCACAAAAAAATAAATAAATAAATCGAATTAACAACAAATATTTTATCATCTACAAAATTATTTAGACATAAATTATTGTTGATGTTCAAAACATTATATATTAACTAATTATTATAAATGATACAAATAATTATTTTTTAAAAAATGTTTGATTATTCATTTTTCATAAAATAAATGGAGCCTGATTTGTTTTGAGTTGTTCTTTTCTTTTGTGGTTGTTCTCTAGAAGGTGCAACGAGAGGACCCAACATAAAATTAAATAAAAGGAAGCCTAATTTGCTAATAAAGCATCAATTAATGGTGATTGTGCATATCGTTAGACTAGTTAGTGCATTCAAAATCGCAATATTTACTTATTTGATTGTTTAATTATTGCTCTCGGATCACTTTTGCATAGAACCCTAGACAAGTAAACCAACTTATGAGTAAGTACGTCTATGATTTATGTGGCTGCACAATTCATATGGGTATTCTAGTATGGATCTTGTCAATGAGTGCACTAACTAGATCACTCGTTTATCACATCTAGTAAGAAAAGTTTTTTTTTTTTTTTTTTTTTTTTTGTCTATTTTCAATATATTAATTACACATGACACAAGAGGGATGGTGCTTTGAAAATAACAAATATTCTTTAGTTGGGTTTTGACAAAATCCTTATGAAATATTGACAAATTATACCTAACAAAGATAAATAATTAACATGGCGTCGTTGAGGTGAAGTGTATTCGGTACTTTATCCTTTAAATGGACATGTTGATTATTATCTATTCTCAGTGATCATATCATTAGGGAGAGGAAGGGCTCAATCTACTTCGCCATGAACAAAACCAAAGCATATTTATTGCGTTCACATTTTACGTTGACAAATTTTAGATTGGACATCCACGCAAGATCTATAATCGACCGTGACAAAAAAATCTGATGACTAACAAGAATGGCGGGTAAATTTTCCATGCATATAATCAAATTAAAGGGAACTTGCCGCGTTCAAATTCGAAAGAGTCGACATTGACATTTTTTAGATCGGACACCGACGCAAGATTCAATGAACCTTGAATCCGACGACCAACAAGAGCGGAGTGGGTGGGAAGACTAGCCCGAAAGAGTGATGCCGTGTGGTCACGGGTTTCTAGTTTCTATCGATGACGTGTGCTTTCACTAAATCAAACTGAGAGAAGTTCCTCTCTCGATCTCTTTGGTCCTCAGTCCTTACGCGGCCTCCGCGAAAGGCACGTATGTCGTTGACTCGTGGTTTGTCCCCCATTTGACACGATCGTCTGCTCAGAAATTTCTGGGAAAGTTCACTGGCATTTTATCGTCGATTTCCCCATTCCTTACGCCAAGTCTAGCGTTCCTCAATCTACACAGACCCCTCTCTGCGAGTCAAAATAATCAGCGGGGGGAGCTCAATGGAAAAAATGGCTCTTCTTCAAGAGGTTCTAGCACTTGTGTCCCGGTCTAGTGTTCAAGAACCAAGATGAGCTCAATACTCGGCCTCCGTCCCTAATCTCGTCCCTTCTGCTGCAGCTACTTTTACAGATGCAGCTACTTTTAGGGTTGTCAATCAATGCACATACACTGTTTGGGCCGCGGCAACACCTGGTGGCGGGCGCAGGCTTGACCCTGGCCAGACGTGGGTCCTATCTGTGGGCGCGGGCACAACCACAAGGCGCATATGGGGCCGGACCAATTGCAGCTTCGACGCCAACGGCCAGGGCCGGTGCGAGACCGGCGACTGCGACCTACTCTTGGACTGCTCAAGCTCCGGTAGCCCGCCCAGCACCGTCGCAGAGTTCAACTCGAGCCGGAACGGTCGGGACATCCTGGACATATCGCTCGTCAACGGTTTCAACATCCCCATGCAATTGAGGCCCACCACCGGTGCGTGCAGGGGGATCAAGTGCTCAGATGACATCAACAGCCAGTGCCCAGCGGAGCTGAAGGCCCCTGGGGGGTGCCAAGATCCGTGCACAGTGTTCAGGACCACCAAGTATTGTTGCAACAATGCGTCCGAGAGCTGTGGCTCTCCTGCTTACTCCCAATTCTTCAAGGATAGGTGCCCGGATGCTTTTAGCTACCCACGAGATGATCCAGCAACCTTCACTTGCCCAGGTGGTACCAACTATACGGTCACATTTTGCCCATAAGGGACAAAATTTTACGTAGAGTAAAAATAGTGTTGGCGAATTAATGAAAGTAGCTCATGAGCTCAATTTGTAGGGTTTTTGCCCTTCACTACTTTAATAGCTTTGGTGACAATTTATACGCAACGCAAATTAAGATTCCTCTCGTTTATACCCCGTATTATTTTCAATTCTTCGGTATGCTATAAAAATATCCTCTAAATGAAAGAGATTGCCTTCGCCATTTAGGAGATTTGACGAGTTGGTCATGACTCAATATTGGTTCGGGTTTCATGAAATGATCACGATGAATCTAAATCCTAGTGAAGATAAATTTCCTTTTTAGTCTTCCCGGCCAGCCTTTTGTTTTGATTATTTATTCAGTTTTAGGTGGACGACAATTGGATTATCGTAACTTGAAGGTTCAAATACCTCAACTTACGAAATATAGACATTTTCTTTTTTCACTTTTTAACCTTGATGCTAACTAATTTAATTTTTTTCCACTAACTTCAATTTTTTTGGCCAAATCATTTAGCGGATCAATTTTTCTTTTTCTATATAAAAAGATCATCATTTGAACTCAGCCATGGCCTTGATGGTGCAAGTTCATTTTATAGGTATGTCGAAACATGTGCAACGAAAAAATGTGTAGAAATTTATATTTAAGAGAAGTTTACTTATACATACATACATACATACATACATACATACATATATATATGACCAAAATAGACTATTAGAGTTAGCCTACACAATGATCTCTCCACAATAGATTTGTCAATGATGGAGAAAAGAATTTCAATATTTTGAAAGTGTCAACTGATTGTTATACATTAATTGTGAATGTTGCTAGCATTTATGTTCGTGAATTCACAAGGTATTATTAGGTGTATCTGAAGAGAAATACTATTTTTAATGTTGGAATTATAAAGTTTATATGAAATGATGTTATAAATTGTTATTGAACAATGGAAAAAAATAGTCTAAAAAGTTATAAACCTATTACACTTTTATCAATTCAATCCTAAACCTTTTAATTGTGTTAATTGCGTTCTAAATTCAAGTTTTGCCAATTGAGTTCCCATGAAAAACTTTGGCCTGAAATCACTAACATGGCACTATCAATGCTGATGTAGATAATTTTAATAATATTTTAATATTTTTGCAAATTATTTATTTATTTATTTATTTTTTCCCTTCCCTTCTTCTTCTAACCGGTTGCCTGGCCTCAGCTGTGGCCGATGATTGGCCAGAGGCTTAGGCTGATGAGGCTTGACCTCACTAGTGGCAAGGCGAGGTTAACTTCCCCAGCTATGGCAAGGCTCACCCTCTTGAGTAGCTAGTGGAGGTGAGCTTAGCCAAAGGCCGACAGGGTTGTCGAGGCCCGATGACTGAATTTTTTTTTTTTCATGTTCAGTCTAAAGTCAATCAAGAAACTTTATAAAGTATAGATATGCGTGTTTGTATATTACACTTTAATCGGTAATACGTAAATGATGTGCGCATGGGTTTAATTTGGTTTTAGAGACAAAAATGGACCTAATCGGGGACTTGCGATGGACGGACCCGTCGGGTTCGCGGGGCAATTGGGTGAGCGTGGACATCGATCTTCGGCGGATCGGTCTAAGGCCACCAAGCCTTTTTGCATTGCTTTCTTCGTTGGGCAAAGTTCAAATTCAGCCCGCCCAAGTCCATCCAGTAATTGGGCCTACTCTAGATACCCTTGTAATCACGGATTGGAAAGGCTAGTAATAAGAAACGAGATGGGCTGTCCTACGGTTTACCGAGAGACAGATGCCCGAGTCAGAAACCGTTCAGACTGGATGAGATTGGCCGGTTTAGTCCAGTTTTAAGAAGTATTGGTCTGGTTCTCGGTTTCTAAAAGTGGAACTAGTGTCCGATAGTCCGGTTCCCGATTCCAAGGGAGAACCAGCCGGTGTGGTGAATGTGATTGAATATTTAAATAAGCGAGTCAATTCCAACGGGGAAAATTGTCCAAAACATCACGAAATTCATTTTTATCAATTCAGTTATAAACCTTTTAATAGTGCTAATTTTGTTCTAAGGATTTTTACGTTTAGCTAATGGAATCCATTTGGCCAAAAATTGTTGACATGGACACAGGTCATCGTTGTTACTAATATTTTAATTTTTTTCAATTTTTTTTTTTAAAAATAAAAAACAAGTGCAAAAGCTGCCGTGCTAATTATTGAATTGACATAATGTTGTTATCATGCTGACTAGTTATAAGTTGAAATCATATGTGTTAAAATTATCTCACATCACCTTTTTAGAGGATTCATACACTTATATATTTATGATATCCCTTTATTTTTCAATTTAAATTTTTAAATTGATTTTTGAAAGGTATGCATGTTGATTCCTTAGGATAAACCCATTGGATGCCGATGCTCCCAAGAATTGTTTCGCTTTCAATTCAAATCGCTTTCTTAGGATAAGGTTTTCCTGTAGGATAGAACGACGCCTCTCTGTCTCATGGGGTTAGGCATAGTTTTTTTTTTTTTTTTTTGGAACAAGGGGTTGGGCATAGTTGGACATGGAGAAGCATTGAAGTTGATACGTCTTCACATGTATCGGTCATCTAGCGAAGCTTGTGGTCTTGTTTAAAATCCGTGTACTTTGCCCACTTATTTCCTAGAACACAAAATCAAGGGTGTAAAAGAAAAAAAAAATTAGAAAAAAAAAACTGATTTTCTGACTCGAATCAGTAAATTCCTTCTGTGCATGGAATGGGTTTGAGATTATATCATCAGCAGTCTTTGTACTCTTATACAAGATTAAAAATCTTTTTTTTTTCAACTCAAAGTGGATTCTATACCATTTATAAAACGCTCATCGTTCTACTTTTTTACCATTCTAGTAACAGATTTCGCTGATGTGAATTTAATGTCATTAGTTATGCCATCGTGATTAAGATATTCGTTCCACGATCAGATTTAAAGTTATACTTTGGTGGTGCAAGAATAATAACAAAGTTTCTTCATCCGATGTTCAGCCAAAGGTGACTTTTGCTAACAAAGCTTCTTCGTCGACTTTAAACCCAACATGAATATGGTTTTCTTTCATCTACTCTTCGGTACAAGAATTATCCCCCGGGGATTCACCCTAATATTGAAAAGAAAAACCACAAAAAGAAAGAAAAGAAATACAGGAAATAAGGCTTCATTTGTTTTGTAAAAATCGAATGGTTTGAAAAATATCTTTCTAAAAATAATTACTTATATCACTTAAAATAATTAATCAATGAAAAATATGTTTATTTTTAACAATAATTATTTCTAAATATTTTCATGAACAATAAAAATATACCATTTATTTATTTTTATTAGCGATAGAAACGATTATTTTTGAAAAAATATTTCGTTCAAATTATTTATTCTTCACGAAATAAATACGTCCTTAAATGCAAATTCTCGCGTGCTAACTATTGAACTGACATAATGTGCTCACCGCGCAAGGATTGGTGCTCGCTGTGATGCCACCGGTCGAAATCGTACCTCTCTTGATTCCTCAGGAATAATCCTATCGGGTGCTCCCCTCGACGACTTTTCTTCACCTTTCCATTCAATATCGGTTTCCCCCTCTGATACGGTTCTTGTCTAGGATAAGGAGCGCGACTTGTCCTGTGAGATTAACAAGCGTGAGCACGTGATTGCACCTCTTTCTTCTGCTTTTGATTTTTTCTGCGTCGTGTTTTCTTAGTCAAGACTTTGACAATAACGTTTGTGGACTCTTCTTGATGGTGAATATTGATCCCCCAAGAATAATTCCCTCCCCAATAGTATCATCGAAAGACCCAAAAAAAAAGAGAAAAATAACTAAGCAAAAATAACTTTCAAGTGATTTGTCATTTATAACATTTATTTTGTCTAGGAGAATTCAATCTTTTTGCGATATTGGAGAGTGATCTCCGCTTGATGGAGAAACTTAAATTTTATTTAATATCTCGAAAAGGGGAATTAAAGAATATCTAGATAATCATAAATTTGGGAAATATATATATATATATATATAATATATATATATATATATATATATATATATATATATATATATAAAATTAAAAAATACTGAGTTCAAAATGAATGAATATACTTGAAATGACTATATATAGTGATTTTTTTTTTCTATTGTAGCGGGATCAAGTAGTGTCTGAGTTAGTTTTCATGTACCTTAATGAGATGTCCGACTCCCTGGGTGATCTTAAGGGCACGTCCCCTCAATATCGGCCTAGTGAATTTAGGATTTAACTTTTGAAGAGCTCTCAATGGGGCTTGAAGTTGAGACCACCAAAAGAGTAGCAAATTTTATTACCATGTCAAATTACAATTTTTTTTTTTTTTTTTTTTTTGTATATGCTATTTTGAATTATCATGTGACTTTTTATGCTCACTGATAACTCCTAAATCAAGTTCTTCCATCAAGTTCATGAGATTGATACGATTGACACATGACTTCATTATCTCCAACGATCCCACGTTAGAGAGAGATTTCTCAATAGGGCTTTAGCATGGACACATGTATGATAAAGAAGTATATAATCTCTAGCAATTCAAAACTTGAAATACCTATTTGATCGACATAGGGGAATTGCATCAGGGGACAACATCAAGATTTTCGTTCTAAAGTATTAACATTAATGCGTGTAATTATCAAATAACATGTAGATACTTAAATTCAAAAAGGTACGCTGCAACTCACATACTTGTCTTGCAGAAGTTCACCTACTAATTCTCTCTGCTCAGCTCCTTCTCCCTTTTCCTCATTTTCAGATATTGAGCTCATTGTTTTAAAGCAAAGACTGGTTGAAATTTCTAAGCAGAAGGGCCGGAATGATGGATAATTGCCAAACCCATTAGCCGCTCCCTGATGATAAAGCTCTCAAGCACTCGCACGGTAAGGAAACTCCTCTGGTCTGCATCGCAAACTTGTATCTTTGCAATGATAAAAATTGTTGACCGGTTACAGATGAGCCTCTGTGCATCGTGGAGGCTTTATCGTCGTTCTTGACTTGACCTGGAGCCAAGCCAAGGACAGCATTATCAAGCCCCATCTAATATTCAATCAACTAATCAGGTAGAGACACCTGTTGGCCTCTCTCCGCCAATCCCTAGCCACGCTCGCCCCTATATAAACCCTCGTGCATTTCTTCATTACCCACCAAGCTACTATACAAGTACCATCACATAAAGAAATCACACAAAACCAAGTTCTGAGCAAACCCTAAGCATGGCTCGCTCCCATGCCATTTGCATTTCCTCCGTCCTCTTGCTCTCCCTCTTCCTCACTTGCGCCAATGCTGCCACTTTCGATATTAGGAACAATTGCCCCTACACGGTCTGGGCTGCGGCAGTCCCAGGAGGTGGCCGACGGCTTGACCGAGGCCAGTCCTGGAGCCTGAACGTGAGCCCTGGTACGAAACAAGCCCGTATCTGGCCCCGGACTAACTGCCAATTTGATGCGGCCGGGAAGGGCAAGTGCCAGACTGGCGACTGTGGCGGTGTCCGCGAGTGCACATCATTCGGCCAGCCCCCAAACACCCTGGCCGAGTATGCGCTGAACCAGTTTGGCGGCAAGGACTTTTTTGACATCTCCCTGGTTGACGGCTTCAACGTCCCCATGGACTTCAGCCCGACCTCCAACGGGTGCACCCGTGGGATCAAGTGCACGGCCGACATCAATGGCCAGTGCCCTGCCCAGCTGAAGGCGCCCGGCGGTTGCAACAACCCCTGCACCGTGTTCAAGACCGACCAGTACTGCTGCAACTCCGGAAGCTGTGGGCCCACGAATTTCTCCAAGTTCTTCAAGGATAGGTGCCCCGATGCTTACAGTTACCCTAAGGATGATCAAACCAGCACTTTCACCTGCCCTGGTGGAACCAACTATAGGGTTGTGTTCTGTCCTTGAAGTAAGAGCGGAATCGTAGGGAATACTCTATAGGAGACCCTATGCCGAAATAATGGTGCTCAAGTTAGTTTGAGCTAGTGTACTTGCAAGAGTGTATTGCCTCAACCTCCTCTATGTATGCAGCTGAGGCAAGAACCAAAGTTTAAGGAGTTGAATAAATGAACATCTATAGACGCTCTTAATCGAGCAATTTATATGACTGTTTAGTATTCCCTTTTCTTTGGGTTGTCCACAGCTATCTCGCCTTTTTCTTCTTGGGATGTTGGAATCGAGAGCGTGCAGAGCGAGGGCAACACTTGGACAAAAGAGACTATTGTTTGTAGATAAATAATAAAGGCTTTAGGCCGCACTCGTGTAAAGATGGGTTTTACCACTTGCTCTACTTGCATTTGGAAGATTAAACCACCGACTTCGTTTCAAGATAATTTATGTGTATCGCCAACTTTGTCGTTTGCGAGATATCATTTTCATAGCACGTATTCGAACAACGCTCATGGTGTTGAATGAGACAGGCACAGATCCTAGGTAAATGCAAATTGAGTGGAGGGTGCAAGAAAAATACTCCTTGCAAATTAATCTATTGTACATTAGAGTTCCACGTCTCACTTTTAAAGGCAATCCTTTAAGGAGATATTGAGAGAAAATAATTAAAATGTTCCAAAAAAATAAATACTTTATGGGAAGAGCTACAGAAAATGTTAGGATCATCAATAATTGCTAATTTGCAACATTAAAACTCATCAAAACTTATGCTCTAAGAACTAATACTTTTATGTTTTTGGTTGAACACAAGTAATAGTATTGATTGATTGAGGCAAGTACAAACCCTAATGGGAAGCAAATGAGTGGAGAGTGCAAAAAGAAGTACTCTTTGTAAGGAGAATAATAAATCTACTGCAAATTAGAGTATTATGTGTCATTTGTTAGGGATAATTCTTAAGAAAGAGTTTGTTATTACAAATTTACGTAGGAAAAAAAGTCTATGTTGACAATTCTTGATAATTCGGTATATAAAAGGCAATGAGACAAGACTTAGTCAACGTTGTCCAACTAGGGAAAAGATGTTCACAATGGTCCGACTTTATCGATTCTGCTACATGAGAAATTTTGAGCAATCTTAGTGCTATATGGCTGGACTAAGATTGGAACTTTTACATGGGTATTCAAACAAGGACACGCACGTAGAAGATGGTTGTCTTTTTTCAAACATCCTAATATCGATCACTACTCCACCATTTGATTGGATCGTTGTTTTGTCCACGGAAAACTGATCTCAATATGCGGTGTCAAAGACCATGCTTGGAGGTGAAATCTATTTGGTGAAGCAATCTGTTTTAAGGGGCGTTTGATTGGACGAAGTCAAAGTAACTTTTTTTTCGCCAAAATTTTATATCTACTTCAAATTTCTGAAAATTATGAAAAAAAAATATCTGTGAACTTTGGCGTGAACGTTTATACATATTTATGAAAATTTCAAAGTGCTCAAGATTCAAAAATGTCAAAGTGCATGCACCGTAAGATTTAAAAAAAAAAAAAGAGTCATAAGTAAAATTCATGCAACAAAGAGTCATATTTTTGCTTCGGGAAACAATTTTTGACCAGGAAGAACGCGTTTGATAAACTTGTGTAATTTTATTGTTTCTTTTAATTTTTTAATATTTTTTTTGGTAAAAGGTAAGAATAATTTTTTAATATTTTTATTTTAGTTTTCCTTTTTTTCTTTCTTTTTTTTTTTTTCTTCCTTTTGGCCGGTCGTTAGCCTCGGCCATGGCCAGCAACCGGCCGACGAGGGTCGACGGCCTCGCCTAGCCACGGCGAGGCTCGCCGGCCCCCAGCGAGGCTGAGTTTCGCCGTGATTGGGCAAGGCTCGGCCTCGTCGGATCTGGGTGAGCTCATCACCAAGGCTAGCGACACTTCGGCGAGGTCATCGACTCTCAATGGCCGGTCGTCGGCCATGGCCGAGGCGGTCATCGGCCAAAGAAAAAAGAAGAAGAAAAGAAAGAGAAAAAAAAAACTAGGAGAGAAAAAAATTATTTCTCAGAAGTGTTCTGGGAACAAGAAATAAGGAAAAACAAAGATTTGAAACAAAAATCCAAATAAACGTGTTTCTGTTGTTTCTCAAAATAAAAAAAATAGAAATTATGTTCATGAACACGTAAAAAGAACACAAACATGCAGGACCTAATCCGCCGTGGTGGCCGAGATTTGGGGGATCCCATTTCTGCAACCACCTGCAGAGCAGTATCAACGCCGTCCCATCCCTCTTGGTCCTCTCTCTCTCTCTCTCTCTCTCTCCCTTCTTCCGATTCTCGTTCCATCTAGCTATTAAAGCTGTGAATCGCGTCACTGAGTTGAATCTCTTCTCATTTCACTTGCTACAGCTAGTTACTTGGTGTTTCCTTTGGATTGTGAGCCGAGAATATTTGCAAGGGATGATTTTTATTTCGGGTCATGCGTTTTCCTTCTTCTCAACCGATTGATTTTTTTGGTGTTTTGATCGCAGATTTAGCTTCTTCGACCTTCATTCAGTGCGCGAACCGACGCGTGTCGACTACGAGTACCGATCTCAATTTGCTTGACTCCATGTCGTTTGGGACCGTGTCGTTCGAGGAGCTGTTAGGCTAGTGCAACGAGGTTATCAAGAAGAACCACAGCGACCTTGCTCAGCTCGAGGAATGCCTTAAGAGCTTCGGCTACGTCCTCGGTACTTTGGGCTGGACCATTTTTCTGCCTGTGTATTTGATTGCAAATAATTGCGTGGAACTAGTTTACTTGGTGTTGAAGTGTACATCAATATGCTGGATTGATAGGTCAAGAATGCTGGGGCAATGGTAAAAGAACAATATTGAAGCGTACGTCAATATGCTGGATCGATGGGAGTTGAAAGGAATGAAAACGCGCAAGCCAGTTATGTGCAGACCCTGATGTCCTGGTTTTGTTTCGTAGATGTTGACTATCGCGACCTAACCTCAACATTGACAATGTTGAAGAAGATACAGTCGATGCTTATCAAGCCCGCTCGAACTTTATCCTAATTTTCCACTATCAAATGATGGATTTGACCAGCCATCTTCATGTTCGGGGCGACTTACGGCAGTGGCTTCTATAATGAAGAGTTTTGAAGTCCATTCTCTGTCGACCCCTGTTAGGTCACTGCAGCCAGGTTTTCAAGAAGCGAGAGTCCTGGTTGGTGATCTAGTGCTTTTTGTGGAAGGGATCTTACAGGCTACGCCTTCCTTGTTCTCCCTGTTATCGTTATATTTTAGCTCATCGCAATGACTTATACCTTCCTTGTTCTTCCTCAGGCAAAAGCTTGCAATGCTCATCCGGTAGCATTCAATCATTAGAACTCCCCTCCTTTGCGAAATCTCAGGTAATACAATCTTTCTGATCGTGTCCTAGTCACTGATACAATCAGTTAGTCGAGGAAAACGTGACAATTTGATGTTTGTGCTCGGAAAATCTCGATTTCTTTCCTTAGCTCAAGATACAATGGAATAATATTCTGGCCATGATTGTCGAACATGTATCCTGGGAGACAACCCCAGAGCCACGAGCTACGTGGTCAGGTACGGGAACAACTACCCAAGGCAGGTCCATCACTGGGCGGCTTCCATCGTGTCCATCAAGGAAGATTCGTCCTTGGTGAGCTGCTGAGGCAGTTATGCCACCTGGTTTAGCTGGAAAGTGAGGGAACCCAATCTGCTCAGGTGCTATCGTCAGTGGCCCCGATGCATATGGTAACTTTGCTGATCAAAGAGATAATTACAAGCGAAATGGAGCATGCTACTTACAACAACGCTCCACTCCTTGGCATATTAGCCCAGTTGACTGGTGGTCACAGCAGTTACGGTCGGCTCTTCTAGGTATTTGATCTTTGAAAATTGCTGTTATTTCAGACAAAAGCAATGTCTTGACATATTTCGGCATCTGATGGATGGGTTTCTATTCAATGGAGTGGTTGTTCCTGCGCCGAAAGCAGCCATGGCAGAGCCAAGTCCCGCTCTTGGTACAATTTCCTCTGCCTTCCCTTGTTTTCTTTGATTAATTCTGTGATTCAATTACCTCACTCATCTGCTGTCGCCTTCTTGATTCCAGTAACAGCTTCCAACGAGCTGTCCACCGAGCAGAAGCCAACGGCGTCATGGACTGCCAACGGGAGAACTTACCACAGATACTTGACGGTGGTGACCGACAAGTTGGACAAGACGCTGAAATATGTCAACCTGTCGATCTCCAAGCTCTACGGTCCTCTGTGGGGACTGACCAAGTCCGGTGACTTGTATGTGTTCCCTTCTTGGATCCAATCCTTACCTTCAGGGAAGAGCCTCGAGTTTGTGTACATCCACGCTTCGCCTCAAGCAGACATCTCCATCTCAAGCTACACTATGGCATAGGAAGATACTCCAGCTTCATAAGTAATTGCACAGTTTTTCTGGGGTTTCAGGGATGTAAAGGATTGTGCAGCAATACTTGTTGGATACAACCTCGGAAAGTTCTCGCTTTCTTTCTTTTTGAAAATTTTCGTCTTCGCTTCATGATGTTGGAACCTGCTTCCAAGTTGAATAAGGGTGAGGATCGGAGGACGAAAGGAGTGAAGAGACATTATAAAACAAGTGCTCATCCTCTTTCCCCTCGACTTTGCCGATTAAAAGAGAGTCTGAGATGTTCCACACCAAAGAATGATTTGCCGAGAAGCGAGAAAAGAAAGGGCTTCCTTATAGTTTGCGGAGTCCTTTTTGTTTCTTGAACTTTGCCGATTATAGTTTGCTGATTGTGTTTTTAAAAAGCTTTGCAACAATTTTTGTGTTTATTAGGATTATAGCCTTTTGCAAAAGAGTTGTGTCTATTCGGTTTTTGAAGAATTTAAGATATGAAAGTTTACTTTTGCTCATTTGGAGAGAGCTCTTCCCATGTTGACTTTGTTCATGAATTTCCTGCACTCCTCTTTACTTTCCTTTTTCATTATGCACGCAGAGGATCTGTATACCAAAAAGTGAGGTTGGTTCTACATAATCTACTTTCATAATCTTTTCTAGTGGGGAACCACTTGTACCCCGAACTCGACATTCTCAAGTTTACCAATTGAACAATACTGGCATATCGTGTAGTAAGTTCAAGTGGACTCCACCTAATGGATGGATATAGAGATGGTATCTGTCACAGGTAGAGATTCAACAGTCTCCAACACAATGTTGTTGTTGTAATTGTCAATCTTGGGAAAAAATTTGAGGTATAAAAGATAAACACCACAAAACAATGACACAAAGGATCTGGCATTTTAATAACAACTTGACATCATTATATAAGATGAACATTTATTAGCCCAACACCGGCCATAAAGAAACGTTCTCAGTTGCAGAGTACCTATTTACATTTTACTAGTTTGGTTTCTTCAGCTCGATCACAATCACACTGATATTGTCCTGGCTACCTCGAGCCACAGCTAGTTCGGCTAGCACCGCAGCCACCTCGGCGGCATTACTTCCTCTCAGCTCCTTAGGGAACCTCCTCTTTATATGTCCGTTGAGGCATCTCCTCACGACCTGGCGGGCAACCTCATTAGAGAGTGCATCCCATAACCCATTGCTTGCTATCACAAGGAAGTCGTCCAACTTTGTTCTCTTGCTTACTGTGACCTCTGGCTCAGCCATCACGTATTGCTTCAAATAATAGTCCCCTGCAGCAAGTAAACGCCGTTATCAGATACAAACACCACACGATGGCACACGTACAAAAGAAAAAGCCAGTCTTTACCTAAAACTTCTGCATGGGAGGTGTTGGTTATTGATCCCTGTTGGTAATTCGCCCTCGGCATTGTTTCAGTACATGTCGAAAGGCTGCAGTTACCAATTCTAAGGTGCACTCAAACACCACAAATTCGACTTCCTTAGCACTTGCTGAAGTAATCAGTGCAATTGGAAACCAACATTACATGCATAAAAGCATTGAATAAAGTCTGTCATTACAGCCATTTGATTGATGAAGTTCCGCATACCGATTGACCTCGATGTAGCAAGCACGCATAGGACACAGGATCCATTCCAATCTGTGACCCTTCCGCCGGCTACTTCCACTCTCTCCTTCTCATCAGGCCTGTCATGCTATTCAGGGGAGTTAGTAAGCCATTTTAATCGAAATCCAAGAGATTTAACTCAAGGTATGACGCATGACAGGACGTAACTATTCTCACTTTAGCTCAAGTAATTTATTCTGCTACCAATTTGGCATTGGCAACTAATTGAGTATCTACTGTGACAAATGCTCTAAAGATGTTGCTCAGGAAAATCTTCCCACGTTTCAAACTGTACCATTTCAATATGAAGATGACTTTACTCTCTTTCACTGGCTGAAGACCTTGTTACTGTTAAACAATATCAGAAAATAGACATGTCATTGAAGAAGAGACGGTATAAAAGTATTGGCAAGAGCTTTCAAAGGTTTGCATTCATTTATCAACCCAGTAACATGCCATATTGCGATGGGGCACCACTAGCTATTACCCGTTTGTGGCGAGTTGAAGTGATTTCAACAGTGTTCTATGAAAGAATTGCAGAATGAACAATGTGTGGCTGACCACAAAAGATCGCAGGGATGAATTCTAGTTCACTGATAAAACCAACAGGCAAGATGGGCTTCAGCCTGTCTACATAACCATGAACGAAAAACAGAGAATGCCAGAGTGTAGCAAGTTCCCCTAATCATAGGATGTCCACCCTGCGAAGCATGACCCCAAAGTCAACCTAATAAATTAAGCACCTTTGAAAGTACACCAAGTGATCTTTTGGAAGTATAACCCAGAAACGACACGAAGTAGACAAAAAGGATAAGACTTGTAGATCAAGATTTCTGGCAACATGTTTGAATAAATGAAGTGTCTTCTCGGGGCAAGAAGAAAAAGAACAGATCCCCTGAGCTCCACAGCTTCAATGGAAACGAACAAACACGAAGCGAGAGCTCACCTTGTGATCAGCAGACAAGGGCACGACCACATCGCCACGACACAACACCGCTCGCGAATCCCCGCGGTTTGCGACCACAACCTCCTCCTTCCCCACCACCGCCACCACTGCCGTTGACCCCGCCGTCCTCATCGATGCATCCACCTCCTTTCCTCCAACCTCCTCGTCTAGCTTTCCGAACGACGCCTCCATCACCTTCCTCCACTCGCTCTCTCCACCTCTGTCGCTGCACGCAGCTGGTCGCGGCAAGCATTCGCCAAATCAACTCACTGTTATGAGTCGCGAACGTAGCAAATCCGAAGCCGAATCAGAGAGAGCTGGAACTTCTTATCGCTTGGAATCTGCGACTTACAGCAAGAACATTCCTCGCCGTCTTGCGCAAGGAAACCACACTGGAGTAGAGCGGAGAAGGAACACAACGATGCAGGCCGAAGAAGCAACGGGCTTTGGGGCAGAGAGCGAAGATGAGCCAACGCCGGAGCAAGGTGGAGGAGCAACATGCTTTGGGCCAGAGAGCGGAGATGACCCAGCCCTGGAGCCGGCCGGAGAAGCAAAGCAACTTAGAGAGCGAATTCTCACCCAAAATTTGAATTGAAAAGGCAAAAAAAGTAGGGAAGGAAAGCTGCTGGGGGTCTCCATTCTTTGGAAAGGAGAAGAGAGAAAGCGCCATTAATGCGAGTAGGCCTACTCCAAAAGAGAGGGGAGAGAAAAAAGCAGCAGCAAGTCTACTAAGAGCCGTAAATTTTTAGATGAAAAGGGAAAATAATATATTTTGTGTAGAAAATCAATGGGGCCATCGCGCACATGTGGGGCCACGCGTCACTTTCTCATTGGTCTGTGCATCGTGGAGGCTTTATCTTCGTTCTTGACTCGTCCTCGAGCCAAGCCAAGGACGACGTTATCGAACCGCGTCTAATATTCAATCAGCTAATTTTGTAGGAACACCTGTTGGCCTCTCTCCACCAATCCTTAGCCACCTCGCCCCCATATAAACCCTCATGTATTTCTTCATTACCCACCAAACTACTCCACAAGCACTATCACTTAGAGAAATCACACAAACCCTAATTCTCAGCAAAACCCAAGCATGGCTCGCTCCCATGCCATTTGCATTTCCTCCGTCCTCCTGCTCGCCCTCTTCCTCACTTGCGCCTATGCTGCCACGTTTGACATTAGTAACGATTGCCCCTACACGGTCTGGGCCGCGGCAGTCCCAGCAGGTGGCCGACGGCTCGACCCAGGTCAGTCCTGGAGAATATACGTCAGTGCCGGCACGAAAATGGGCCGTATCTGGGCCCGGACTAAGTGCCAATTTGATGCGGACGGTAAGGGCAAGTGCCAGACTGGCGACTGTGGTGGCGTTCTCAACTGCGCATCCTTCGGCCAGCCCCCGAACACCCTGGCCGAGTACTCGCTGAACCAGTTCGGCGACATGGACTTCTTTGACATGTCCATGATCGACGGCTTCAACGTCCCCATGGACTTCAGCCCGACCTCCGATGGGTGCAACCGTGGGATCAAGTGCACGGCCGACATCAATGGCCAGTGCCCTGCCCAGCTGAAGGCGCCCGGCGGTTGCAACGGCCCCTGCACCGTGTTCAAGACCGACCAGTACTGTTGCAACTCCGGAAGCAGTTGCGAGCCCACGACTTTCTCCAAGTTCTTCAAGGATAGGTGCCCCGATGCTTACAGTTACCCTAAGGATGATCAAACCAGCACTTTCACCTGCCCTGGTGGAACCAACTATAGGGTCGTGTTCTGTCCTTGAAGTAAGAGTGGAATCGTAGGGAATACTCTATAGGAGACCCTATGCCGAAATAATGGTGCTCAAGTTAGTTTGAGCTAGTGTACTTGCAAGAGTGTATTGCCTCAACCTCCTCTATGTATGCAGCTGAGGCAAGAACCAAAGTTTAAGGAGTTGAATAAATGAACATCTATAGACGCTCTTAATCGAGCAATTTATATGACTGTTTAGTATTCCCTTTTCTTTGGGTTGTCCATAGCTATCTCGCCTTTTTCTTCTTGGGTTGTTGGAAACGAGAGCGTGCAGAGCGAGGGCGACACTTGGACAAAAGAGACTATTGTTTGTAGATAAATAATAAAGGCTTTAGGCCGCACTCGTGTAAAGATGGGTTTTACCACTTGCTCTACTTGCATTTGGAAGATTAAACCACCGACTTCGTTTCAAGATAATTTATGTGTATCGCCAACTTTGTCGTTTGCGAGATATCATTTTCATAGCACGTATTCGAACAACGCTCATGGTTTTGAATGAGACAGGCACAGATCCTAGCTAAATGCAAATTGAGTGGAGGGTGCAAGAAAAAGACTCCTTGCAAATTAATCTATCGTACATTAGAGTTCCACGTCTCACTTTTAAAGGCAATCCTTTAAGGAGATATTGAGAGAAAATAATTAAAATGTTCCAAAAAAATAAATACTTTATGGGAAGAGCTACAGAAAATGTTAGGATCATCAATAATTGCTAATTTGCAACATTAAAACTCATCAAAACTTATGCTAGAAGAACTAATGCTTTTATGTTTTTTGGTTGAACACAAGTAATAGTATTGATTGATTGAGGCAAGTACAAACCCTAATGGGAAGTAGATGAGTGGAGAGTGCAAAAAGAAATACTCTTTGTAAGGAGATAATAAATCTACTGCAAATTAGAGTATTATGTGTCATTTGTTAGGGATAATTCTTAGGAAAGAGTTTATTATTACAAATTTACGTAGGAAAAAAAAGTCTATGTTGACAATTCTTGATAATTCGGTATATAAAAGGCAATGAGAGCAACCACCGCCTGCGGTGGCCCAGTTGGATAAGGCTCCCATGACCCTTTGCGTAGAGGGGAGGAGTTCGAATCCCGCTGGCCGCACGGGATCTTAAGCGTGGCGTCGGGGTGGTGGGTCCTCCGCTAGCGTCACCCCGGGTTTGCCCCCGGCTGCCGGCTGTTCGGGGTTCCGGGTCACCAAAAAAAAAAAAAAAAAAAAAAAGGCAATGAGAGCACCTATAATAGTGATTCATGATGGAAAGAGGAATTATTCGCCACACACATAAAATCCACAAGACTTAGTCAATGTCGTCCAACTAGGGAACATATGTTCACAATGGGCCGACTTTATCGAATCTGCTACATGAGAAATTTTGAGCAATCTAAGTGCTATATGACTGGACTAAGATTGGCACTTTTACATGGGTATTCAAACAAGGACGCGCACGTAGAAGATGGTTGTCTTTTTTCAAACATCCTAATATCGATCACTACTCCACCATTTGATTGGATCGTTGTTTTGTCCATGGAAAACTGATTTCAATATGCGGTGTTAAAGACCATGTTTGAAGGAGAAATCTATTTGGTGAAGCAATCTGTTTTAAGGGGTGTTTGATTGGACGAAGTCAAGTAACTTTTTTTTTTTTTGCCAAAATTTTATATCTACTTCAAATTTCTGAAAATTATGAAAAAAAATATCTGTGAACTTACGTGTGAACGTTTATACATATTTATGAAAATTTCAAGTGTTCAAGATTCAAAAATTTCAAAGTGCATGCACCTTAAGATAAAAAAAAAGAGAGAGTCATAAGTAAAATTCACGCAACAAAAAGTAATTACGTGTCAACATTTATATACATGTTATGAACATTCCTGGTGTTTAAGATTAAAATAAGTCAAAGTTCATCCATTGTAAATTCTGCAAAGAAACAATAAGTCAGAACTAAAATTCACTCAATAAAAAAGTAGTTTTTAGTCGACATTGAGTTGAATGAAAAATGAGAATTTAATAGATAGACATTGTGAATATAATTTTAATTCCATCAGGATTTCTTTGTTTTTTTTTTTTTGTTAAAGATCCCTTGTAAAACAAAATAAAATAAAATAAATTATTTTCGTCGTCAATCTTACTTGAAAATCAATTTCCACATTTTCAGTTTGCCACTGTTTTCAGGATGCACCAAAAATATGTTTAACTATTTTTAGCGTGATTTTTTTTTTCAAGTACTTCAGTGTTACTCATTATAAAAAATCAATTAAGAAAATTATGTATTTTATAATGTATGGAACGTTCTCGTCTATTGTGCAATTACTAAATTCAAAATCTGATTAATCTAAATTAAATAAGCATAAAAGTGTGTCGAGAGTAGTTATTAACATGATCAATGATAATGAATATGAAGTTTTAAATTTGAAATCTTTTCAAATATTCCAAGCACGGCCTCATTAATCCGGTAACAGATAAAAAAATATAAAACATGGAATTAAACTTCATATGTATGGAATTTGGATTCTTTCGGAAGAGGTGGATGACTTTAAATGAAGGTTTTCTTACTCTACTACAAATTATTCTAATTTTTTTCTTATATATTGTTGAAATCTAATGGTATAGAGTGAAAAACTATTACATTAAGACGTGCAATGTAATTATGGAAATAGACGATGCTCTCTATTATTTTCTGAAGAAAAGTTTGTAATAATCTCTATTACAAACTTTTATGTAATAACCTAACCTTTTTATTTTTTTTTATTTTGTCTTCTTTTGTGCGTTTTTACTGTGATTTGGCCCCAGAGATTATTCTGTAGCTATTGATCTTTTTAAGATTTTTCTGCGGAGGGGTTTCGGGAAAAAAAAAAAAACGAAAAGAAAGGAGATCTATTTTGATAATAGTCAATTCAATCTCGACCTAAAAATATGCAGGGAATAAGGGTGAAGACTTAAAAACATGTAGAAACCTGACCGAAACGCCGCGATTAACGGGGAATCGAATTTTATGCGCTTGACTGAAAGTTAAATGAAATATTTTCCCAAGGAGTTTCATTACATCTGCGAGTTTGACTTAGTCTTGTCTCGACTAAACAAAGGTCTCACAGTGATGTCTGCTTTGGAGGTTTTAAGCAAATGATTGCTTAAATCACAAAAAAAAAAAAAAAAAAAAAAAAAATTGAATTATCAAAAAATATTTTTACCATCTACAAAATTATTTAGACATAAATTATTATTGATGTTCAAAACATTATATATTGACTAATTATTTTAAATGATACAAACAATTATTTTTAGAAAAATGTTTTTTTTTTTTTTCAATTATTCATTTTCATAAAACAAATGGAGCATTACTCGTTTTGAGTTGTTCTTTTCTTTTGTAGTTGTTCTCTAGAAGGTGCAACAAGAGGACCTAACATAAAATTAAATAAAACGGAGCCTAATTTTCTAATAAAGCATCAATTAGTGGTGATTGTGCATATTGTAAGACTAGTTAGTGCATTCGAAATTGCAATATTTACTTATTTGATTATTTAATTATTGCTCTAGGAACACTTTGTTCATAGAACCCTAAACGATTAAACCAACTCACGAGTAAGTACGTCTATGATTTATGTGGCTGCACAAGTTTATATGGGTATTCTAGTATGGATCTTGTCAATGAATGCGCTCACTAGGTCACTCGTTTATAAAATCTAATAAGAAAAGCTTCTTCTTTTTTTTTTTTTAATTTCAATATATTGATTACACATGACACAAGAGGGATGGTGCTTTGAAAATAACAAATATTCTTTAGTTGGGTTTTAACAAAATCCATATGAAATACCAACAAATTATACCTAAAAGAGCTAAATAATTAACATGGTGTCGTTGATGTAAAGTGTATTCGGTACTTTATCCTTTAAATGGACGTGTTGATTATTATTTATTCTCAGTGATCATATCATTAGGGAAAGGAAGGGCTCAATTTACTTCGCCATGAGCAAAACCAAAGCATATTTACCGCGTTCATATTTGACGTTGACAAGTTTTAGATCGGACATCTACGCAAGATCTAATAGTCAACGGTGACAAAAAAATCTGACAACTAACAAGAATGCCGGGTATTTTTTCCATTCGCATAATCAAATCAAAGAGAACTTGCTGCGTTTAAATTCAAAAGTCTCGACATTGACATTTTTTAGATCTTGCACTGACGCAAGATTCAATGGTCCGACGTCGACAACCTTGAATCCGACGACCGACAAGAGCGGAGTTAAATTTTTGGCGCACGTAGTCATGGGTGGGAAGATGAGCCCGAAAAATTGATGCCGTGTGGTCACGGGTTTCTAGTTTCTATTGACAACATGTGCTTTGACTAAATCGAACTGAGAAGTTCCCTCTCGATCTCTCTAGTCCTCGGTCCTTACGCAGCCACCGCGAAAGACGCGTATATCCATTCGTTGACTCGTGTTTTGTCACCCATTTGAAACCATCGTCTGCTCTGAAATTTCCGAGAGCTATGGCTCGACCACTTACTCCCAATTCTCCAAGGATAAGTGCCCGGATGGTTACACCTACCCACTAGATCTACCAGCAACCTTCACTTGCCCAGGCGGAACCAACTATGAGGTCACATTTTGCCCACGAGGGCCAAAGTTTTACGTAGAATAAGAATAATGTTGGTATATAAATGAAATTAGCTCATGAGCTCAATTTATAGGGTCTTACTCTTCACTACTTTATTAATAGCATTGGTAACGATTTATACGAATGAGACAATAATAATCATAATGCAAGTTAGGCTTCCTCTTGTTTCTACCTGCATATTATTATCAATTCTACGGTATGCTGTCATTATATCCTCTAAATAAAAGAAATCACCCTTGCAATTTAGGAGATTTGATAAGTTAGTCATGACTTAATATCAGTTCGTGTTTCATGAAATGATCATAGTGAATCCAAATCCTAGTGAAGACCTTTAACCTTCCCGGCCAGCCTTTTCTATTGATTGTCATTTGATCATGGGTGGACGACGAATGGAATATTATAACTTGAAGATTCAAATTCCTCAATTAACGAAAAACAGATATTTCCATTTTCAATATTTAACCTTCATGTTAATTAATTCACTTTTTTGATGCATTTCAATTGTTTTGGCCAAATAATTCAGTAGATCATCTTTCTCTTTTAGAGCATGTCATAATTTGAATCGAGCCATCGCCAAGCGAAAAATTTGATGGTACAAGTTTGTTTCTGTGGGTATGTCGAGACATGCACATGTTATGATTACACATTGAAATGTATTAAATATACTTATTCTATTTATAGATAGAGTTAAACGCCATGCATTCACCCAGTAAAAATTTATACTTATGTGTGTCTCACTATTTTTTAATATGTGATCGGAATAGATTGTTAGAGATCAGCCTATATAACGATTTCTTTGTTACAACAAGGACAAATGATGGAGAACATAATGTCGATATTTTGAAAGTGTCAATTGATTATCATATGATGATTGTGAGCGTTGCTAGCTTTTATGTTCGTGCATTTTGCTGAGCAATGTTGGGCATACTCGAAGAGAAATATTATTGTTACTGATTTTTGTCAAAGTTTTAGAGGATGACAAGCAACTAAAGATTAAAATTGTGTATTTGCTTTCAAATCATTCAATGCGTAATTACAGTCCTATTTATAATACAAGAATTCTAAATGAATAGGGAAATAAAATATACACAAAAGATTCCATGATACACGATATTTTGATCTTCCAACAGTATACCGATCAAGATCAATTAGGATCAATTGGTATCAGCAACTATATCTTCAACACTTCCCCTCAAGTTTGACGATCTATACACATCAAGGACGCCGGGCTTGCTCAGTAGATACAAATGTTTTCTTTGACATAAAGCCTTGGTAAAGATGTCCGCAAGCTGTTCTATTGTCCTTATCCCTCTTGTCTTGATTACCCCATTCTGAATCTTGTCTCTGATGAGATGATAATCAACCTCTATGTGCTTTGTCCTCTCATGAAAAACTAGGTTTATTGCCAGTTTGAGTGCAACATCATTGTCATAGAATAAGATAGTTTGGTTCTTTTATCCATGCACCGAGGTCTTGGAGTAGGCCTCTAAACTAGACTATCTCGCAACTAGTCTTCGCCATTGCTCAGTATTCTGCTTCGGCAAATGATAAGGAAATTGTCACTTGTTTCTTTTTCTCCCATGAAAACAATGAATCTCTAAATTTTATTTAGAAACCTGTAATAAATCTTCTACTCATGGGGCAGGTAACATAGTCCATGTCACAGTATGTAGTCATCTTCATGTTGCTATTTCGTGACAATAATATTCCCAATCCTGGACTTCCTTTCAAGTACCTTACAACCTTCAATGCCACATTCATGTGAGACTATTATAGGGCGTGCATGAACTAGCTAAGGATCTGCACGGCATAGCAAATTTTGGGTCTAATCCTGGCCAAATAAATTAGTTTTCCAACAAGTTTTTGATAAGTTGAAGGGTCTTTAAGTAGAGGATCCTTGTTCATGGGTGACAATCTTTTGTCATACTCAGTTGTTGTCAATCTTGCATTCTGTTCGATTGGAATGTAGCTGGTTTAGATCCCGACAATCCTACTTTTGATATGATCTCCAGGACAAATTTGCATTAGCTGAGACATATGCCCTTATTTGACCATGCAATCTCTATTCCAAGGAAGTATTTTAGAGGTCCCAAATCTTTCATATGAAAGATAAAGCGCAAATATTTCTTGAATTCATCAACAACGGATGCATCATTCCCTATAATGAGTATATCATCAACATATATAAGTAAATAAATTGATGATGTACCTTGTCTCCATTTAAACCAAGTATAGTTGTGCCTGGATTGTTGGAACTTTGCAAACATAAGTGCATTAGTGAATTTGGCATACCATTGACGAGATGCTTGTTTGAGCCTAAATAAGGATTTATGAAGATGACATATGCTTTTCTCCCTCTATTTGTGTAATCCTAGTGGAGGAACCATGTAGATCTCCTCACCTCATCGAGAGCTCCATGGAGAAAAGCATAGTGGACATCCACCTGATGGAGGGCTAATCATGGATAGTAGCAATAGAGAAAATAAGACCGAATGGTGACTTCCTTTGCGATTGGTGAGAAAGTTCCATATAGTCAAATCATTCTCATTGTGTGAATCCTTTCGCCACTAGTCTGACTTTATAACTCTCAACGGATCCATAAGCTTTATACTTGATCTTGTATGCCCATTTGTAGCCTATGGGTCTTCGATGGGGTGGTAGAGGAACGAAATCCCAAATTTTATTTTCCATCAATGCACCTAATTCATCCTCCATTGCCTTTCGCTAGTGAGGATCTTTGGTGGCTTCCTCATAAGAGAACGGTTCCTGTTGCTTAGAAATTCTAGTAATGCAACACATATGTTCGGGCGAAAGACGATCAAAACTTAAATAAGAGGAAACAATGTATTGTGTACCAAATGTGTCCACAGAAGAGCAAAATATAATCCGCCGTCCATGTCGGTGGTCGAATGGTGCGGCCTTAATGCTAAGGATTGGCTGGTATAGATGGAACATCATCTCGTGGTTCAATAGAAGTATTACTTGGCAAAGTAGATGATTCCAAAGATACAAAAGTCTTAGGCATTACTGGTGATGGATTATTGGATACGCCGTTATCAATATTTGGTGTAAGACTTATAGCAGCATCAGCGGATGCCATGGAAGGTATCATATGAGGAAGCATAATCAATTGTCCCTTTGGAGAATCAATTGCACTTAAGAATAGATGATGAGATGAAGTCAAATCCTCTTGTTGATATGAAGATAATTTGTCTTGGAAGGGAAAAATATCCTCATGAAAGGTGATGTCTCTACTAACAAAAACTCGTTCGGTTGATGGATCAAGAACCAAATATCCATTTTGAAGAGTTGGATACCCAATAAATACACACTTGAGAGCTCAGGGATCCAGCTTGTCCTAAGGATCAATGGTAGACACACAACAAAGACACCCAGAAACATGGAGGTGACGATTGTCTGGACGCTTGCCAAAGAGTAACTTGAAAGGAGTCATTTCATTGAGAGTACGAGATGACATCCTATTGGTCAAGTGACTGTTGTGACCACACAATCTCCCTAGAACTTTTCCAAAATTGAGGCTTGGAATTTAAGGGCTTTAGTAACTTCTAAGAGATGGTGATGTTTTCTTTTAGCAATCCCATTTTGTCGGAGAGTGCATGTGCAATAACTTTCATGAAATTTCATTGGAGAGAAACAATGAAGAGCACTCATGATTAAAGAATTCACGAGCATTATCAGTGTAAGTCTGTTGTACAGATTTCAGGAACTAATTTTTTATCAAGATGAGGAAATTCTTCAAATGAGAAAGTACTTGGGCCTTAGATTGCATGAGAAAAACCCAAGTAGCTCGTGTATGATCATTCACAATTGTGAGAAAATAGCGAGACCCATCATGATGTAGAGTGTGATATGGTCCCTAGATGTCCAAGTATAAGGGTGAAAAAGCTTGATTGGCACGGGATGTGCTTTTTGGAAAGGACATTGGAGACTATTTAGCTAGTGAACATATAGGACATTTGGGATGAGGAAAAGAGGCACTATGGCCTAGACGCTAATGAGATAAAAAAAACATCTTTATTATTATTGGCATTACATAAGATGCTTTTATTCAAAGGAAATGAAGCAATATCAAAAGTCTTAGGAAAAGTGGCCCAAAAATATAATCCTTCATAATTTTTACCCAATCCTATTAGTGTCTCGGTCGAAAGGGCTTGAAAGAAACAAACTTTAGAATAAAAAATGACTCAACAGGAGTTGTCTTCATAGAGTTTAGCCACGGAAATGAGATTAAATTGAAAATCGGGAATGAATAGAACATTTTTGAGTGTAATGGAGGAATTGAGTTGAACTTTCCCAATTTTAGCAACGGAATTGTTGCTCCCATATGGGAGATGTACAGAAGCATGAGGTGAAGACTCATTAATTTCGGAAAAGTATCGTTCATTGCAGACTATATGGTCACTAATACCTAAATCAACAATCCATGCTTTATTCAAAATAGCTCTCATCGAACAATAGGAAATACCTGCATAACTGGGCATTTTGTCTTGTATTCCCATCTGATTTAGAGCCCTCATAATTTGCTAAAACTAATCATTCTTGATAGCATGGTTGACCTTAGGATGTGCTGTGACTGCTCGCTTTCTATGTAATTTCCAACAATTTTCTTTAGTATGATAGGAGCATTTACAATAATCGCAAAATTTGTCTCTTCCTTTGTTGGAATTAGCCTTATTTGATGATATGTGGCAGAATTTGAGCCGTTGGATCCTTTCCAAAAGGGTACTGACGTGGCATGATGTGTGCCATTTGATCTAAGCGTGGTGAGGATCAAGGGAGAATCGTCCAATCTCGTGGAATAAATCGAGCCATCCGATCCTTCGATTAAATCTCAGCCGTTCGTTTGCTATTGCACTCGAACGTATCTTGAGCCATCGGATGTAGCGAACAAATCCTGGCCGTCCGCACTAAATGAAGACACCTGATCTTCTTCTTCTTCGAGAAACCCTTGTGGAATTCCCTGGATTTGCAATCCGCCATGGCTAGACCTTAAGACAAGGTGCTGTAAGTCCGATGAAGCCTTGGCCGCAAGGACCACTTGATCTCCCACCTTTACATACTTTGATGAGGCCAATCGTTGAGATTCCTCTTGGATTGCGAGTTGGTATATTCGGATGAGTGAGGGGACGAATTCCAATAGCCAATATCTGGCTTCAAAATGGTAAGTAAGAGTCATTTAGTATTTAGTAGAAAACGTGTTACATTTTCCCATTCCTTCATGGCTTGATATTGAGCCAAAGTAGCTTTGGGTCCCTCCAACTTTTCCTCCACCATTTTGAGTTCATTCCACAAAGCGGACAGTCAATTGAAGACTACGGGGATTGATAGATATCCTTGTTTGAGTTTGGTTAGGGCTTGAGTTAGTGAGAAGATCTTTACCCTATCAAGTTTCCCGTACATTTCTCGCAATTTTTCCCATATCCCCTTCACGTCTTCGGTTGGAGGAAGTCCTGGAGCAAACTCCAGTGCAAGGCAATTCTCAATCTAGGTCTGCATGAGTTGATTGCACTTCCTCCATTGTCACGCTAATCGGTCATCAGTCGGGATCGAGACGGTCTTGTCAATAAAACCCTCTTTGTCTTTGGTAATCAATGTTTGTCGAAGCTCGCGGAACTAGACAGAATAGTTCTCCGGTTCGAAGAGTTGCTGTGTGATGAGCCGAAGTTTGGGCTCGTCAGTGGCTCGTCAGTGGCGGATGTGTGCAAAGGATGGTCGGGTTTTGGCCGGCCGCTGACGACACCTGCCAAAGGAAAAACACCAGGTCCATAGGTCGAGTAGGATTTCCACCCATACTCGATGGACCTAATCCGTCCTGGCCTGCGAAGGACCAACTAGGCTCATGTGCCGATGTGGGCTTGATGATGACTGATGGACTTCCTCTTGACCCACATTCTCACCGAGCTTCATTGGGGTATAATTCTAGGCTAGGCTTCTCTGGTTCATCTGCCTTTGGATAGGTTGAACTTGAATAGGAACCCATTGGACATATGGGCCTGGAAAATAATGTCCAGGGCTAGATTGAATGGGCCCTGGAATGGGCCGAACAGCGGTTCATTACTAGGTCGTGTTTGTCCTTGTTCTTCTGCTTGGATTTTTGTTGTTGAATCTGGTTGGTTCTTCAGTGGAACTTCGTCTACCCTTTGATTGTTGGAAGGCGTTTCAGATCCACACTTCGAACTTTGGTTTCTCGGCATGATACCTCCCTTTGAAAAACGAGAATGAAAATTGGCATGCGGAAGCTTAAGTGAAAGAGGGAGGCTCCGATACCATGTTAGAGTTTTAGAGGATGACAAGCAACTAAAGATTGAAATTGTGTATTTGCTTTCATATCATTCAATGTGTAATTACAACCCTATTTATAATACAAGAATTCTAAATGAATAAGGAAATAAAATATATACAAAAGATTCCATGATACATGATATTTTGATCCTTTAACAATATACCGGTCAAGATCAATTAGGATCGATTGGTATCAGCAACTATATCTTCAACAATTTTACATGAAGAGATGTTTTAAATTGTTATCGACATTCAAATTGATTAACTTTTTTAAATATTCAATCACAGCTATCACATCTATACTATATAGAAAGCTAACTTATTTATATTTGGTGTCCACCCATCAACTAATTAAAATAGCCTTATCTTCCATACATAAAAAGTACAGAGCAAATTAGACTATTCTATAAATAAAAGGTCAATATCTCTGAACTATCACCTAAATAATCTCCTCCTTTCATGTAGCGCAAGCCTCACCTTTGATATTCATATCTCTATTCTCCTACAAAAAGCAATATGCATCTATCTCTTATCAGGCGCGTATGAAGTGGAGCAAAATATCTACCTCCTTAGATAACAACTTCGTAGACAAGTGTTACTATGAACACCGTTAATTGATATACTTAGCAGACTATAATAGACCTCTAAAAAAAATGGACAATAGCATGCCTCTCCAGTGGGCACCGCCTCTCTCGTCGTAGACTCAATGCCAGATTGAGGCCGGGCGACTTTAATCTGGCCACGATAACCGAGCTTCGCTCCGGAGCTCAAGTCCGAGTACGACCCTCGTGAACTCGAGGCTAAGCTTGCACGGCCTTTGCAATTATGGGCAACTATTATACTTAGGCGAACTGGTTTTTACTCAGCTATGATAATTAGTCTTTACAAGCATTGTCAAAGGACTAGTTAACCAATCAATTTGGAACCCACTTTACTATGAAATTAAGACGAGCAAATATAAGTATGGCAGAAATAGACGATGCTCTCTATTATTTTACTGAAAGAGTTCATAATTAAATTTCTGTCATTCTATCATGTCCCCCCTCCCCCTCTTCTTTTTCCCGTTTTACTTACTGTATTAGTCAGATAACATTTTGAATCAAACATCTGCGTACCAAATATAAAGTTCACCTCCAAATCCGATCAGCATGGGTCACTTAATACTTATTTTAAGATTAGGGTTTGGGGGATATACGATGAATTACTTTATTGTGATTTGGCCCAAAAGATTATTTCTGTAACTATTGATATTTAAATTTTTGGTAGGGCTTGTGAAAAAGCTAGAAAAATTCAAATATATCTAGTGAAATTAAATTCAATCTCCTTATAAGGAATTGGGGGGGAGAGAGAATACGGGTGAAGACTATAGACATGTCGAAACCCGATCCAAACGGCACGATTAACGGGATAGTCAAATTTACGTGCTCGACTGAAAGTTATTCATATACTTTTCCAAAGAGTCTTCCCAAAAGTTAATCACAAGATTTGTGAGTTTGACTTTAGTCTTGACTCGAGTAAACCAAAGACTTGAAGTGATGTCGTGCTTTTGAATGTTTAGACCACAGGAATGGGGAAGCTCCTCGTTCTTTGATACTTGAAGTTTCAAATACCTCAACTTATAGAAAATAAACATTTTTTTTTTCACTTTTTAACCCTGATGTTAATTAATTAAATTTCTTTTCATGCACTTCAATTTTTTGGCCAAATAATTTAGCAGATCAATTTGTTTTTTCTATATATCGCCGGTTGGAAAATTTGATGATGCAAGGATTTGATAGGTATGTCGAAACATGTGCAATGCAAAAATTGTGTAGAAATTATATTTCAATGAAGTTTCATTCTTCTTTTTAATATATATGTGTGTGATCGAAATAGACTATTAGATCTTAGCCTACACAATGATTTCTCCACTATAGATATGTCAATGACGGAGAAAAGAATTTCAATATTTTGAAAGTGTCAATTGATTATTATATGTTAACCGTGAATGTTACTAGCATTTATGTTCGTGTATTCACCAAGTAGTGTTGGGTATATTCGAAGAGAAATGCATTTTTTACTGAGTTGAAATTATAAAGTTTGTCGCGACCTAAATTTCGGATGCACTACCTAAGTTTAGGCTAATAAACTACTAAGTCTTTAAACTTAACTCGGGCTCTCCCAAGCCCATACCGATTCACGATTTAAGGTTCAAATATTTAACATGCAAATGATTATTATCTAAGAGTCGCCACTAATTGGTTTACGGTAGGTCGATTAGACACCTAAGTAAAATAATACTTCTACGAACCAGAGACTAAGGGTACGGGGACTTGGTTACACTAGATTTCTCTAATGCCTTTTCGGTACCATTTCTTTTTTAATTTTCAAAAATATTTTTGCAGGTAGCTTGGATTGATTTTAAATATATTTCCCTAACATGTGAGGTGATCATACGGGTGTGCAAACCACCAATTTAACACCCAAGAAAATAATGGATAAATTACGGGACTTACCTTGTAGCAACGAAAGCATCTGTATTGTTAGATCAGAATTCACATCAATAACCTAGATATGATTTCTAATTAACACGCAAATTTTTTTTTTTTGTTTTCACTTAATTAACGAGAATCTAATCTATATGCAATGCAAGCAATGATAAGGCATGATAGTATAGCCTAAACTATATGAATGAGTAAAGTAATTGTTTGTGTTTTCTTAATGAACATGCAATGATTAAATATGCAATCTAAATTAACCAAAATGACCTAATCCTAATGACAGACAATTTCTAATTAAATAAACCTAGCAACAATCATTAAATGGCGTGCACTTCATAAACCTAATTCTATATGACGTGCATATGATTTTTATTTTTCTTAATTAGCATGTGATCTATCCTAATATGCAATGACGTGCAAAAGAATGCCTTAATTCTAGGTTTTTTTTTTGTTTGCTTTTGTGTGTTTTTTTATTTATAAAATTCGAAATTAGAACTTTCAAATAATTAAACATGCAATATAAATTAATGAAACAAAAATCTAACATCCTAAATTTATGTTTTTGGTATTTTTTATTTCAAAAATTCAGAATAAATAAAATGCTTAGTCTAAATGTGCAAATCCTAAGGCATGAAATACTCTAATATGAACCTAGCCTAACTCAAACATATTTAAGAATAAATAAAGCAATCAAGACGGGACAAGCACCAAGCCATTGAAAATCATCAAAGATACCATATATCGTTCAGATCAAAGAATAATATCTAAATCAAACTTGATTTTCTCGCTAATAAAATCGATAAATTGATCTTAAGCCTTAAAGATCAAAATATCAATTTTATTTCCGCTTGATTAATTATTCCATCTAAAGCCTTATAGATGTAATAAAAAATCATATTGCAGTTGCGAATTAGGCAAATAACCCTAATCGGGAGATAGGTCCATCGCTTATAAATGTGCATGTAATATACCAATAGAGGTATATTAGGCAATAAATAAATTAAGCGCAAGTATTTACCTAAATTTGAAAATTATTTCCAAATCCGAGCTTAACACGATCAGGGTCGCAACCGGCTCCTTGATGGTGAAAGGCGACGGATGGTGGCGAGCAGCGGCAGCACGGAGATTCACGATCAAAGCTGGCACAGTTCGATGAGCCTTCAAAAATGAAAACTTCGAAGGTCGACTTGGCTCGTGGCTGCTTGAATCGGGAACGTTATTTGCTGTAATGGTGGTGTTCCTTTGTTAACGAATCTCCTGTCGCCGGTGGAGATCAGGGTTGGACGAAGGCACTCGCGGATGATTTGTAGGCGCGGCAGAACAAGTGGCCTTTTTTCAAGTCAAAGTCAATGGATCTTCTTCATGCAGCAAGTGGAATTGTCTTCATGCAGCAAGTGGAATATTCAACGTCAGTGCTTTCGGCAAAAGAACCACGCCTGGAATTGCTGGAACTTAACGGTGAGCGTAGAGCTCGTGGCGTATCGGGTCAGCGGCTTAGTCGTTGAGGTTGGGGCTCGCAGCGACCGGTGCTTAACATCGCCGGGCTCCGTAGCAAAGGGATAGCACGAGCGGTGTTTCGACCAAGCCTTGGCCGAAGGACCCCTCTTCTCTATCTCTCACGTGTTTTGATCAACGTGCTTGGAGAACTCTGAATTGCCGACCTCCGATTTTTGTGTGTGCTGTGCTATGGCCGTCTCAATCTTCGCGTGTGGAGGGTACTGCAGAGAAGAAAGCCAAGTGTTGCAGATTGACTGCACCAACTTATTTGCCGATGGAGGGGATTCGTCGTCGTTGTGGATCCCAGTCAAGTCAGGCCCTCATCAATGCAATGGACAACAGGAGCAGCGACGTCCATGGGCGGGGGACTGCAACATTGTCAAGGTCGGCATCGATCTAACCGGGGCAAATCAGAACAACTTGTCCTTTGGAAGCTGCAGCTCGTCATGAGGCTACTGGTGGTATCAATGGGCTTGGCGAACCTGGCTTTTCATATGGGACTCCTCAATCGGCAATAGGAGGTGTTGAGATTCCTGATGCTTCACGAGCACTATGTACAGAAGCTTCCCCTCACGATTTTTCGTTCAATTCAGTGTATGGTCATATCTTTAAGTGTGTGGCCTCCTCCCTTTTTGTCTATCGTGAGCTTGCTTTTATAGCGTCCGACTCTGCATTTCAAAATAGGAAATATCAATATACTAAAGAAAGCCACCGACTGACTTCCCTTTTTTGTGAGGTTTTATTCTTTTTTTCTTTCCCTTGTATGCATTGCAAATCCATGTGTCCTCATTGAAGAATATTTTTTAAACATTTCTTCCCATCAGCTAATCCTTTCTTGCCATTTTCTAATGTCTTTGTCCGCAAGTTTACATTCACACGATCAGCAAGAAATCCTTTTTTCCCATTAGATCGTCCATTGATTTTATTATTTTTAATAACTCACCAAAGATTGATCGAACATTGCCAAACTTCGTTGATTGTAATCGAATTTTTCCAGATTCTGGATCCCACAAAAATGAGCTCACATTATCTCCTCAAAAATACTGAAAAATCCACTGTCAATTCTCCATAACGGGCTAGGGTTAATTTGCTCTCTTCGTGGGCTTAATCTAACTCATCAAATTAAAGTTCAGAACTACCAATTTAAACCCATTTGTCACCAACCCAATGTAAATGCAAATTAAAAATAAATGTACCTAAAAAATATATGCTATGCAATTAACTATTTTTTCAGGGTTAAAATTAATCCCTAATTTTTTGATGCGATAAATGACTAAACGGGTTGTCAAAATTTAGGTGTCAACAAAGTTTATATGAAGTGAAGTTATAAATTGTTATTGGACAATGGGGGGAATATTGTCCAAAAAGTTTTAAAGTTATTGCACATTTACCAATCCAATTCTAAATCTTTTAATTGGGCCAATTGAGCTCTAAATTTTTTACATTTGAGAATTTAAGGACCATAATCAGCTGTTCTAAAAGTTTAAGCAGTTAGATGAATGTGTAGTTTATTATTTAAATATTCTAACATTCCCTCTCACATAATTGTCCTAAAAGCTTAAATAGTTAAATGAATGCATGATTTATTATTTAAATATTTTAACAGTTCACTTTACACTTAGTTTGGTCTTTACCTAGTATTAAACGTGGAAATTTAATTGAGGAGGCAAATGGGACCTAGTAAGACTCCCCTTCATGCTTAATCTAGTCTTTTACATAGCACTACGCATGGAAATTTAATTAAAGAGGCAAATGGTGCCTGATAAGATTTGAACTCGGGATCTCTAGTTCTAATACTATGTGAAAATTCATGAATCACGACCAGCTGTTCTAAAAATTTAATTTATTATTTAAATATTTTAACATCATGTTTTGCCAGTTGAATCTATTTGGCCAATCTTGGCCTAAAATCGTTGATGCGGTACAAACAACGCTGATGTGGACAAATTTTAATAATATGTCAATATTTTTTCAATTTTTTCTTTTTCCTCTTTATTTTTTTTTGGGGAAAATGTCACAAATACCATGAACTTTCGATCGGCTCAATTTGGTCTCTGAACTATTGATAAATGTCCGATTTAGTCCCTGAACTTTCGATCGGCTCAATTTGGTCCATGAACTATTGATAAATGTCCGATTTAGTCATTCGTTACTATTTTTCCTTTTTTTTTTTTTTTTTTTTTTTGCTTCTTCTCTCTTCCCTCCACTAGCTTCGGTGGAGGGAAGCCGGCGTTCAGTGAGGGTCGCCCTCACCGGTGTCGGGCGAGGCCTCCCTCGTAGATCCGGCGAGGGAGCCCCTCGCCCGATCCGGGGTGCTCCTCGCTCGACGCCGGCGAGGGGCTCCCTCGCCAGATCTGCGAGGGAGAAGGCACCGTCGACGCCGCCCGACGCCTGTGCCGAGCCGTGCCATCCCCACCACCCCCCGACGCCGTCGCTGAAACCAAGCCCCTGTCCAGCCACCTCGTCAATCAGCCACCAACCTAGCGCCCTAGATCCCTTGGCCCGACGCCAGTTGCTGCTACTGCTCGGTCCCTCGACGACCAGCCAAGCTGCCGCCCAAACGCGCCGTTGCCGTTACCTTCCCCAAAACCCCATACGGGGGTGATGCGGCGGGCTGGGCAAGGGAGCCCCTTGCTCGATGCCGGCGAGGGTCGCCCTCACCTACGTTCGTCGACACCGGCAAGGGCCGCCCTCGCCTGCTCTGGCGAGGACGGCCCTCGCTCGACGCCGGCGAGGGTGACCCTCGCCTGACACCGACTTCCCTCCGCCGGCTCCGGCGGAGGGAAGAGAGAAGAAGAAAAAAAAAAAAAAAAAAAAAAGAAAGGAAAACAATAACGAAGGACTAAATCGGATATTTATCAATAGTTCAGGGACCAAATTGAACCGATCGAAAGTTCAGGGATCAAATCGAACATTTATCAATAGTTCAAGGACTAAATTGAGCCGATCGAAAGTTCAGGGGATCAAATTGCACATTAAGTAATAGTATAGGGACTATTTGTGACATTTTTCTTTTTTTTTTCCTCTTCCATTTTACCTCTAGCCATCACTGGGCCTCGGCGATGGCTGACAATTGACTAGGGGCGAGGGCTGGTTAAATCAACCTTTTTGGCCTTGGTACACTTGGGTACTGCCAAATTATAAGTGGACCATATGCAAAACACAATAATAATGTGCTGCATCACTTTATATGTCAATTTAAAAAAAAAAAATCAATATTCATATACTTAGAAATTTCTCATTCACATTTGACGTTGATAAGTTTTAGATTGGACACCTACCCAAGATTCAATAGACGACCGTGACAAGCTTAAATTTGACGACTAATAAGAGCGCTGGGTAAATTTGGCATGCACATAATCAAATCAAAGCAAATTTGCCACGTTCAAATTCGAAAGACGACGTTGATAATTTTTTGTTCGGGCTCAGACGCAAGATCCAATGGTCGACGTTGACGAGCTTAAATCCGACGACCGACAAGAGTGTCGGTAAATTTTTGGTGTACATGGTCATGGGCGGGTAGACGAGCCCGAAAGGGGGATGCCTTGCGGGCTCGTGTATCTAATTTCTATTGATAACGTGCACTTTGACTAAATCAAACTGAGAGAAGTTCCTCTCTCGATCTCTCCGGTCCTCGGTCCTTACGCAGCCACAGCGAAAGACGCGTATATATCCTTTCGTTGACTCGTGGTCGGTCCCCCATTTGAAACGATTCGTCTGCTCTGAAATTCCTGGGAAAGTTCGCTGGCATTTTATCGTCGATTTCCCTATTCCTTGCGCCAAATCTATGGCTCCTCAATCTACATAGACCTCTCTCTGCAAATCAAAAATAATCAGCAAGTGGAGCTCAATGGAAAAAATATCTCCTCTTCAAACGGTTCTAGCACTCGTGTCCCGGTCAAGTGTTCAAGAACCAAGATGAGCTCAATCCTCGCGCCTCTGTCCCTAATCTCGTCCCTTCTGCTGACCCTCTTCCTCACTCCCATACACGCAGCTACTTTTGACATTGTCAACCGATGCAAACACACTGTTTGGGCCGCGACAATACCTGGGGGCGGACACCAGCTTGATCCTGGCCAGGCGTGGATCCTGCGCTATGCCCCAGGCACAGCACCGGCGCGCATATGGGCCCGGACCAACTGCAGCTTTGATGCCAACGGCCAGGGCCAGTGCGAGACCGGCGATTGCGACCAACGCTTGTATTGCCAGAGCTCGGGGAGCCCGCCCAGCACCTTGGTCGAGTTTGCCGTGGACGCGGTCAACAAACTGGACATTCTGGACATATCGCTCGTCGGCGGGTTCAACCTTCCGATACACTTGAGGCCCACCAGTGGTGCGTGCAGGGGGATCATGTGCTCAGATGACATCAACAGCCAGTGCCCAAAGGAGCTGAAGGCCCCTGGTGGGTGCAACGATCCGTGCACAGTGTTCAAAACCACCGAGTATTGTTGCACCGATGGGACCAAGAGCTGTGGCTCGACCGAGTTCTCCCAATTCTTCAAGGATAGGTGCCCAGATGCTTATAGCTACCCACTGGATGATTCAGCAAGCTTCAGTTGCCCAACAGGCACCAACTATACGGTCACATTTTGCCCATGAGGGCCAAAATTTTACGTAGAATAAGAATAATGTTGGGGAATTAATGAAAGTAGGTCATGAGCTCAATTTATAGGATTTTTACCCTTCACTACTTTAATAGCTTTGGTGACGATTGATACGAAACACAAGTTAGAATTCCTCTCGTTTATACCCCAGATTATTTTCAATTCTTTGGTATGCTGTGAGATTATCCTCTAAATGAAAGAGATTGCCTTTGCAATTTAGAGGATTTGACAAGTTGGTCATAACTCAATATCGGTTTGTGTTTCATGAAATGATCACGATGAATCTAAATCCTAGTGAAGATAAATTTCCTTTAGCCTTCCTGGCCAGCCTTTTGTCTTGATCATTTATTTAGTTTCAGGTGGGCGACAATTGGATTATCGTAACTTGAAATTTCAAATACCTCAACTTACGAAATATAGTCACTTTCTTTTTCACGAGAGAACCGCGGACGAGATTCGAGGTCCGGAGAGAGAGAGAGAGAGGAGATCCGAGAGAAAGGTTGAAAGAACGATTGAGAGTGAGAGTGGGGCGAGAAGTCGAGATTTTAGAGAGGGTATAGAGCAAGAGAGAAGCTCGGCCGCGCTCGAGACCCCGCTTCCTGGCGCCCGTTCTTCCAGTAAGTCTGTTTTTCTTGAGTTCAACCCCTTTTGACCCGAGGATCCCGTCTCGACGACACAAGGCGGTAGGCCACGGCTCGATCCGTCCCGGGCCCATCTGCTGTCCGACGTTGCCGAGCCGGGTAGGGCCCCATCACCCGAGCGCATAGGCACGCTGCGCGTCGCTCCATTTTCGGGCCGCCGGATTCTTCGGTTCGATTGAGTTCCGACCCCGGCGGTGCTGCGTTTTGTTGCCTCTGGACCCTGCTTGGTCGTCTGTTTCTATGTCGGTCGCCTTTTGACGTCCCGGTCGAGTCATCCCTTGCCCTCCAGTCGACGCCCACCGAGTGTTCGATGAAATGTGTACCCATGAAAGTTTTGTCCTTCTAGCTGAAACCGTAGATCCCTTTGTTCACATCTTGTTGGTTTCTATAGGTCATTGTCGCGATTACTCGCTTCTGTTCTTTGTTACGGTTATTTTCGCGAGCGTGGTGTGTTTTGCGTTCATCCTTCCGGTGATGGACGGTAGCCAACCTTGATTTTTGTGGAGGGTGAGAATGGATGGTGGACAAATGAGAAGCGTTCAGTTCTGCATCTTCAGTAAGAACTATGGAGGTTTAGTTTTAATCTTGCCGGCTTTTGCTTAGGATGAGTGAAATATGTTGATCTGCTGGGCTCTGGGCATGACGTGAGTGCAGACGTTCATGAGAAGTGAGCAGGGGAGCAGCAAGGAAGATGAGCCATGTTCGGCGAAGGGGAGGGGACGAACAAGAAAAAGGAAAAGAAATAAGAAAGGGAAAATAAAAAGTAAAAATGGAATAATAAAAGAATAAAAACATGGGTTAGAAGTTTTGTGAATCTGGACTAAACTTGTGGGGCTGGCTTTAGTTTTGGGCTTAGATCATTTAAAAGTGAAATAGGAAATTTGGGCTTGCTTTGTTGAAACAGCCAATTCGAGCCGGATCCTTTAACCCAACCCATGACTTCCTTTTTTTTTAGTTTAAAAAATTCAAAAAATCAGAAATATTTGGAAAAAGCTAAAAAAAGAAGAAGAGAATCTTTAGAAATTAGACTTTGACTAGTTTCATTAGATTTTTCATATTAATTTTGGTTTAGAACTAGTTTAGTATAAAAAAAAAAAAAGTGAAATTTTTTTGATAAAAAATCATGTTCAAAATTGAACAAACTCTTAGGCTGCATCTGGCAATTATGATAACATTTATGATAAGATAAAATTTATCATATTCTACGTTCGATCGCCCGCTCAAAATAAGATGATATCATATATAAATGGGATATAGATAAATAAAATTATTCCATCGAAGATGTAAGATAAAGGTGAATAAGATTTAATATCTATAATAAGAAATTTTTTCTCAAACAAAAAATTAAATTAAAGTCATATTTCAATATAAATAATATTTGAATCCTAATATAAGATATTCATAATAACAAAAAATAAAAATTTATTTTTTAATGTAATCTTATTTTTATTTATATATTCGAATTTAATTCTATCTTATAATATAAATTCAATATATAAATGTATATTTACTACATATTTTAGATGTTTTCATATTTTAGGTATATTAGTACAATTTTCTATTTAATAAAATTTTACTAGAGAATGATGGAAGTGGAAGAAAGAAATTAAAAAATTAATTAAAAAAGAGAGAAAAACAAAATAAAAAAAGAAATAAAAATAAAGTAGACAAGAATGGTACAAAAAGATTTTTACCATCTATATACCAAACAATATATGTAATATGGTGCGAATATATTCGACTTTATTATTACAATTATCAAACAATGGACATAATATAACAAAATCCTCTAGATCTTATATCATATCCTATCAAATCCTATTTTGATTAGAAATCCGGATGACGAAACATAACCTTAGGGCTTTGCGATAGGGTTTCATTGTTTCTTTTTTTATTTAGACGAGTTATCAATAGATTGCGTGCTTTCAATATATTAATTGTCGTTTACCTTTGGCTTCGTTAATAATGGTATCTTTCTTATTTATTAGCGTTAAATGCCCACTTTGCCTTGCAATTTATTTAATGCATTCATTGATTGATTATTATTATGTTAATGATTGCATACTTGTATGATCATATCACGTGTTAGTGAATATGTATCATATCAATCCAAATTGCATGACAATGAACAATATTAGGTATTGAAAGGGTACTAACTAATTTATTAGTGTACTCAAATCTCCAACCTAGATTTTCTGATTGTGTAGGAAGTAAAGCACACTCCCATGCCACACTTGATTTCTAGGCTTGTGACAACTCTTTTTTAGAAAATTCTCATAGCGTCACTTCGAAAACTCAACGTCACTCGAGATATAAGCTTGGTAAGGCCTGTGTCTAAATCATGGGCCATTAAGTCCATCTTTTAGGCATAACTCCTAAACCAACTATTCCCTCCCTTAAGGGGTAAGTCACGATAGTCACCGAGGCTTGGTGACTGACAAGAGATGGAAAAAAAAAATGACAAAATTAGGATATTAATAAAAATGATAACCTATGTCCACGTCAACGATTTTTGGTCAAGTGGACTCAATTAGCTAAACGTAAAAATCCTTAGGATTAAATTGGCACTATTAAAGAGTTATGACTAAATTGACAAAATGAAGTTTGTGACATTTTGGACAATTTTTCCCATTGGAATTGAATTGCTTATTTAAACATTCAATCATAGTCACCACATCTATACTTATGCATTTATACTGTTTATAAAGTTAACTTTCAAATTTGATGTCCATCTATCAACCGATTAAAATACATTATCTTCTATATTTAAAATTTAAAAAGTGAATTAGATATTATATAAGTGAAAATTCGATATCTCTAAACAGTTACCTAAAAAATGTCCTACTTTCATATTGTATGCCTTGCCTTCGAGAATCATTTCTCTATCCCCGTACCAAAAGCAATATCCATCCATCTCTTATCAGGCACACGCAGTGCGAAAAATCTAAATCCTTAGTATACCAATTTTGTAGGCAAATCTTATTATTCATGATATTGATTGGTACACTTTGGTAGAATATAAGGGGACCATATGGAAAACACAATAATAACGTGCCGCATCGCTTTATATATCAGGTTTTTTTTTTTTTTTTTAAATCAATCTTGACATGCTTAGATATTTCTCAATAAAAATGCCTTCCGGAACACATGCCGGTTGGTGGTTGGTTCCATTATCACAGAGCTGCTTGATGCCTAGAATATCCCCTCAGCACGAAGCTTCATCCCCTCCATCACCATTGACTTTGACTGATGAGTCGTGTCAGAATTGTTATCCTGTAGACTGTCCTTATCCCCATATGTGTTAGTTTATCCGATAATGTGTAAGAGAAATCATAAACTCCCAAATTACTTATTGTAATGGAAACATTAGTCGTCGAAACCGAAATATTCAATGATAAAACACATGGCAAAATTTTATTGAGATCTATTTAAAGTTTAGGGCTTATCCGGTGACCCTGTAACTATGACCTTAATCCTATTATATAAGTTCATTAACCTTCGACAAACAAGCTTATGGAAGCCATCGCAATCAACTGTTCCTTGTCAAAAAGTGATCTATCCGACTTGGTCCACCTTCAAGATCAAGATGCCAAAGCCATCAAGTAGCCGCCTCTAACTTTATGAAATAGTGGACACCAGCCTTCATTTACGTGGCGCCAAAAAAGAAAAAAAAAACTACTTTAGTTTAGCCTTTATAGGATCTATCATAAAAGCATGCTGGCAATATTTTCTATATAAACCCCCTTAGTAATCCGTTCTGTTAGAAAGCACTCCACATCTTCAATCACAACACAAATTAGAGCTAACTAGTGCTCCCCCGAAAATGGCCTTCGCCCTCCTCACCGTCCTCCTAGCCCTCTTCTTCGCACCCTCCCACTCCACCACTTTCACCGTCCGCAACAACTGCCCCTACACTGTCTGGGCAGCCGCCTCCCCTGGCGGCGGCCGTCGCCTCGACCGTGGCCAGACCTGGGCCCTCAATGTTCCTGCGGGCACCTCCATGGCCCGGATCTGGGGCCGCACCAACTGCAACTTCGATGCTAGTGGGCGGGGCCATTGCCAGACCGGTGACTGCGGGAACGTCCTTCAGTGCACAGGATGGGGCGTGCCCCCCAACACCCTGGCCGAGTACGCGCTGAACCAGTTCGGCAACCTGGACTTCTATGACATCTCCCTAGTCGACGGGTTCAACATACCCATGGAATTTAGCCCCACCAGGACGTCGTCGAAAGCCAAGTGTAGGCAAATCAAGTGCACAAGTGATGTCAATGGCCAGTGCCCTAACCAACTGAAGGCCCCCGGCGGGTGCAACAACCCGTGCACGGTGTTCAAGACCGATGAGTATTGTTGCACCAAAGGCAAGTGTGGTCCGACCAATTTTTCCAAATTTTTTAAGAACAAGTGCCCCGACGCTTACAGTTACCCTCAAGATGATCCCACCAGCACGTTCACTTGTCCGAGCGGGTCGACCGATTATAAGGTCGTGTTTTGCCCGATGGGGTCGTCTTATTTCCCCTTGGAGATGTTCGGAAGCGAGAGCTCAGAATGAAGGGTTTGGCTAAATCGTGTGGCCAAACAGAGAATATATAATTCAAATAAATGATGATGCTCTCGAGAAGAGCAACGTTCGGTGTTGCTGGTAGTGATTTCCTCGAGAAGTAGTTCTTGTGTTGTTTTATTATGTGTGTGTCGAGAAGTAGTTCTTAGTTGTGTTGTTTCATTATGTATGTATCTATAAGAAATGCGACCTCAGTTTTCAAATAAGATAACCAAGTTTATCTTACGAGCATGGATAAGATCGATTAGAATGTATTAGGCACTTTTTGAAGGGGAAAATTCTCACGAAAAATGTTAAACCTATTGCATTTATACTAATTCATTTCTAAATCTTTTAATTTGGCCGATTTAGTTCCGAACCTTATAATAATTTGCCAATTTAGTCATTCAACCTAATTTTGATTGGAAATTGCCGATATGATGGTTTAGTCAAACATTAATTATTTTACATAACATGATTGGTATTGATGTGAATAATTTTTTTTTATTTTTTATTAAATTTTATTAAATTTTATTATTTTATTATTTTTTTTGTAACCCTAGGCTAGTAAGCACATTGTGGCCCTCAGCCAAATTTAGGTGAGGGCTACAATTGGCCTAAACCAAGCAAGGGTCGATTGGGTACCTTGCTAGCAAAAGTTTTTATTTATTTATTTATTTATTATTATTATATAAAGAAGAAAAAATATGAGAAGAAAAAAGAAAGAAGAGGAAAAAGAAAAAACTAGAAAAAAAATTATTCACTTAAGTGCTGCTCGTGCCATGTAGGGTGACTCGTGCTGACTAAACCACCACATTGGCGATTTCCAATTAAAATTGGTTGTAATGATTAAATTAGTATAATTGAAAGGTTTATGATCGAAGTAATAAATCGCCAAGTTTAGGATTAAATTGGTTAATTTAAAAGGTTTAGGATTGAATTGACATAAACACAATAATTTTAGAATTTTTTTGGTAATTTCTCCCCTACGAAGAGATAGAGAGTGGGAGGGGGGTTGCATGTAGATTTTGGATGTGTACTGGGGCAAACCAGTCTTTTTAGGTTGAGGTAATGCAAAACATATATTTCGAATGTAAAGAATGTTTTTGATGTGGGGAGCACAATTTGGCATTTGCGGGACCTAAAAAGCAGCCCAAAAGAATTTGGCTTATGAGTATACGTATAGTGTCACCGCTTATACTGAGATGGTAGTCTATTTGGGGAACATTCTCCCGTAAATTGCACGCATAATTAATGTGGCAGATAGAGTATATAAAATTGCATTTCACAAATATATAATGTTGCTATTCGTACAGCGTTTCTACATATACTTAGATGGCATTTCTATCTAGGGGAGATTCTTCCCTAAAGTGCACCCATTATTGATACGTAGATTGAGCTAAGCGTATGTATAAGATTTATAAATAGCATCCCCATGCATTGCACGAGCCTGAAATTTTTTAGCTGTGTAAAATTGAAATATGTAACTTGACCATAAATTATTTGTTAGATTGCATCCTATTTGAACAAACTAAGGGCAGAAGTTTAGTTTATATTTTTTTCTAAAAATAGGGAGAATTACCAAAAAAAAAAAAAAAAAAAAAAAAAGCCTTAAACCTATTACAATTATGTCAATTTAATTATAAACTCAATTTTTTTTTTGGCCAATTCAATTTTATACCTTATGCATTTATGCTAGTTAAGTCCATCGGACCAATTTAGGTTGATCAGTGTTGATGTAGCACTGCTGGTGCTAATGTGGCATTTTAAATTAATAATATTTTGAATTTTTATAATATTTTTCTTTTCTTTAATTTCCCCCTCTTCTCCTTCCCCTTCCCTTAAAGCTGGCCATGTTGGCCATAGGCGAGGGCTAGGATGCTCTCACCCGATCCGCCCTCACTCGACCAGATTGAGTGAGCCCTCGCTTGCCCAGATCGAGCAAGGCTCTCATGGCCCTCACCGGCACTGGGCAAGGGAGTCCCGGCCCTTGTTGGGTTTGGGTAAGGACGTCCTACCCCTCGCCTATGGTTGACAAGGGTCGGCTGGTGACCCTTGTCGGCTCCAAGGGAAGGGGAAGAGGGAAAAAAATAAAGAAAAGAAAAGAAAAGATAAAAAAAAAAGAAAAAAAATTATAAGAATTTCAAAAAATTATTTTAAAAATGCCATGTTAGTACCGGTAGTACCATGTCAACACCAATTGGATGGACTCAACTAACACAAATGCAAAATGTTTAAGATTGAATTGGCAAAAAAAAAAGAAAAAAGTTCAGGACTGAATTGGCAGAATTGCAATATGTTTATGGTTTTTTTTTTTTTTTTTTTTTTTTTTTGGTAATTCTCCCAAAATATAAAAACTCCATGGTAGTTGTAAAATTCCTAATTTTCGTTATATGACATTAGATATATTTATGCAAATAAATTTGAGAGAAAATAACAAAATCTTCTAAGAAAATATTTTGAAGGAAATGTAGTAGAAAATGCTGATATTTAAATAAAAGAAAATTCCAAATAAGGGCATGAAATACCCTCATTATCTCGAATAAGGGTCTAAAGTGAACTTATTTCGAATAAGAGTCTGAATCGATTATATCAGTTTTAAAGAAGGACCTGAAGTGGTTATAATTATTTCAAATAAAGGTGTAGTCTCACCGGCTTGCCGTCCCATCGCCAGTGGGTTGGCAGCAATGGCGATGGCCAATGGGGTTGTCGGCGCCTAGCCCAGGGTCGGCGACTAGCCCTCGCCTATGGTTGACAAGGGTCGATTGGTGACCTTGTCGGCTCCAAGGGAAGGGGAAGAGGGAAAAAAGTAAAGAAAAGAAAAGAAAAGATAAAAATTATAAGAATTTCAAAAAATTATTTTAAAAATGCCACGTTAGTACCATGTCAATGCCAATTGGATGGACTCAACTAGCACAAATGCAAAATGTTTAAGATTGAATTGACAAAAAAAAAAAAAAGTTCAGGACTGAATTGGCACAATTGCAATGTGTTTATGATTTTTTTTTTTGGTAATTCTCCCAAAATATAAAAACTCCATGGTAGTTGTAAAATTCCTAATTGTCGTTATATGACATTAGATATATTTATGCAAATAAATTTGAGAGAAAATAACAAAATCTTCTAAGAAAATATTTTGAAGGAAATGCAGCAGAAAATGCTAATATTTAAATAAAAGAAAATTCCAAATAAGGGCATGCGATACCCTTATTATCTCAAATAAGGGTCTAAAGTGAATTTATTTCAAATAAGACTCTGAATCGGTTATATCAGTTTTAAAGAAGGACCTGAAGTGTTTATAATTATTTCAAATAAAGGTGTAGTCTCGCTGGCTTGCTGTCCCATCGCTAGTGGGTCAGCAGCAATGGCGATGGCCAATGGGGTCGTCGGCGCCTAGGTGAGGGTCGACGACTCCCCCCTCCCCCACAAAAGAAAAAAAAAAAAAGCAAAGGCGAGGGCTAGCGTTAACTCTCTCCCAAATCTAGGCAAAGGTCACTGGTGCTGGCCCAACACTCGCAGACTTGGGTGGTGAGGTTTGGTGGCCCTAGGAGAAGGTTGCCAAGCTGGTGACCCTCACCCAAATGGGGGTGAGGGCAGGCAACCCTCACCCAGATTTGGGAGAGGGTCGCCGCCCTCTCCCGTAGGCCCTTGTCTCTAGTTGGCAGGGGTTGCTAGCCCTTGTTTAGGCATTGCCGACCCTACTGGTCGTTGTTGCTGCTCCCCACTCAGTTTTTTTTTTTTTTTTCGTGTGGAACAAAACTCATTGTACTGAATAAGACAGGATCAAATCCTGGTTGGAAGCAAACTGAGTGGGGAGCGAAAGAAAAATAATCTTTTGGAAGGAGAGATTGATTCCTTGTAAATTGTAGGGTCATGCGTGTCGATCTTAGAGAATAACAAAATCTTCTAAGACAACGCTTTATCATTTTTCTGAAAAAAGTTTGAAAGTAAAGTTCTATAATTCCATTATGTCTGTCATATTTTTTGGTCCGTCTTTCCTTGCTATGTATTCGTATTCGGGTAACGATTCCGAATCAACCATCTGTGCACCAAAGACAAGGCACAGTTCGCCTCCAAAGATTAGGATTTAGGGAGATAAACGATGAATTACTCTATTGTGATTCGGTCCGAAGAATATTTCGGAAACTATTGATTTTTCAAATTAAAAAAAAAAAAAAACCTCCGGAAGGGCTTCTGAAAAGCCCAAAAGAAATTATATTTATTTGGTGAAATGAAATTCAATCTCGACCTAAAAAAAAATTGCTGAGGATAAAGGGTGAAGACTACAAACATGTTGAAACCCGATGGAGACGCCACGATTAAGGGGGCCGACAAATTTTACGTGCCTGACTTGAATTCGATCGAGTATTTTTCAAAGGAGTTTTTATGACATCTATGCGTTTGACTTGGTCTTGACTTGACTAAACGAAGGTCTCATTGCGGTGTCTGCCTTTGAATTTTTCGATCCCATGATAGAAACTCCTCGCTCTTTAGTATTTAATCGTTTTGGGTCGTCCTTATGTGTGTGTTCTCTAGAAGGTGCAAAAAAAGGGCAATGAGACCGGGAGTCTATTTTTATAAATGATTTGTTTGTCTTAAATGAATATTCTCAATAATCATAATGTCAATTTTGAAGTGAGTGTTAACTCATATCTCATAATAAAAAATCTCCCATCTGATGTGAAATTTAGGATGTCGCAGATTCCCTCCTATTTGATGTCTGATTTGGTCGGTCCTGTCAGAGGGCATGCTTGGATGCCATCTATTATGATTTGACCTGTTCACTGGGGCCAACTCCCTAAAAGACTACGTTATCACTTGCAAAATGACCATTTGGCGTTGAACTTTAGTCTAAGTGTCACATTTATCGTGGAACTTGATAAATCACAACTTTAGTTGTAAAACTTACTCTTTCATGCGTTTAAGTCCTTACACCTCATTAGAAAAAGGAAGGGCCATAGACTTACGAAAGTGACCATTTGGTATTGTACATTACTCTAAGTTTCACATATAATGTGGAAGTCAGTACGCCGCGACTATAGTCATAAAACTTATTCTTTCATGTATTTAAATCCTAAAAATTTATTAGAAAAAGTAAGGGCCACGTCTATAGTGCCGTGAGCAAAACCAAAACAATCTTGTTGTGCTCAAATCCGATGGACGATGTTGAACAGCTGTAGATTGGACACGTACGCAAGATCCACTAGTCGATGTTGACAAGTTTCACGAGTGAGTAGATTAGCCTGAAATATAGATGCTGTGTGGTTACTTGGTTTTTAGTTTGTATTACTAACATATGCCTAAAAGTCAATCACCATAGATCAATCCGAGAGAAAGTCCTCTTGATCTCGAGTCCTCAATCCTTCCGCAATCACTGCAAGAGAGACGTGTATCCATTTATTGACTCACGTTTTGTCCTCCATTTGAATCGATCGTCTTCTTTGAATTGGAGAAAGTTCGTCCAGAAAATAAGCGTCAATTTCCCCATTCCTTACGCCAAATCTCTGCCTTCTCAATCTATATAAACCCATCCTTGCGGATCAAATAATCACCAAGTAGAGCTCAATCAGAAAAGGTCTCTTCTTCAAGAAACAAGATGAGTTCCATCCTCACGCCAGTGTCCCTAACCTTGTCCCTTTTGTTGCCCTCTTCCTCACTTCCACCCATGCAGCTACTTTTGACATTGTCAACCAATGCACGTACACTGTCTGGGCCGCCGCGTCGCCCGGGGGCGGGCGCCGGCTTGACCCTAGCCAGACATGGTCCTTGACTGTGGCCCCCGGCACGACCATGGCCCGCATATGGGGCCGGACCAACTGCAACTTTGATGCCAACGGCCAAGGCCAGTGCGAGACTGGTGACTGCAACCGGCTCCTGGACTGCCAGGGCTGGGGAAGCCCGCCCAACACCCTGGCCGAGTTCGCACTGAACCAGCCCAACAACGTGGACTTCCTGGACATATCGCTCGTCGACGGATTCAACATCCCGATGGACTTCAGCCCCACCACTGGTGCATGCCGCGGGATCAGGTGCGCGGCTGACATCAACGGCCAGTGCCCGGCGGAGTTGAAGGCCCCGGTGGCTGCAACAACCCGTGCACAGTGTTCAAGACCAACGAGTATTGTTGCACCAATGGTCAAGGGAGCTGTGGCCCGACTACTTACTCCCAATTCTTCAAGACTAATTGCCCGGATGCTTATAGCTATCCTCAAGATGATCCAACCAGCACATTCACTTGCCCAAGTGGTACCAACTATAAGGTCACCTTCTGCCCCTAGAGGAGAAAGACTTTACGCAGAATAAGAATAATGAGGGGGGGATTAATAAAGTAGCTCATGAGCACAATTTATAAATCGTTGTACTCTTCACTACTTAAATAATACTATCGTTGATGATTTATAAGTGACGATGATAATAATAACGCAAGTAAGTCTTCCTCTTGTTTCTGCTCCATATTATTATCAATTCTATCTAATACTGTCAATAGATCATCTAAATTTAAAAAAAAAGAAAAAAATTGCTTTTTCAAGTTAGGGGACTCGACGAGTTGATTAAGACTCACTATCAAGTTATGGAGGGACAGACATTTGACTTTGAAGTCGGGTCAGAATTTTATTTTGTAGGCTGTCCTTGTCCACATACGTACAAGATGCATTGAAGCTAAGTCCCAATTTTCATTTGTTGTAATGGAAACATTAGTCCTGGAAATCAAAATATTCACTGAGGCAACACATTACAAATTTTTTCTTGGAAAATTGAACAAATTAAAGGCTTATCACGATGACACACAATAACTACGATCTTGATCCTAGTATATAAGGTCATTCTATAAGCATACCGATAACTAATACTCAAGAATAAACGTAAACAGGCCGGAGACAAGATCTTAATCCTATTATATTACGGTCATATCTTTCGATAAACAAGCTTAAGGATGTCATTCAAATCCACTGTTCCTTGTCAAAAAGCGATATGTCCGACTTGGTCCATAGCATGAGCATGTTGCCAAAGCCATCAAGTAGCTGCCCCTAACGTTTTGAAAAAACTAATACGTGCCTTCGTTCACGTGCAGCCAAAAAAACCCACGTTAGTTTAGCCTTTATAAGACTCTTTTTTGAAGCACGTTAGCGATATTTTCTATAAAGGGACCCCGCCTTAAGAATCCATTCATTTAAAAAGCACCATTCATCTTACATCACAACCCAAAATTATAGCCTCTCCCCGCAAAAGATTGTCCCTCGCCCTCTCCTCCGTCTTAGCCCTCTTCTTCACACCCCTCTCACTCCACCACCTTCACCGTCCGCAATGACTGCCCCTCAGCCGCCTCCTCGGCTGCGGCGGGGTGTGGACCCTCGACATTCCCCGATAGCACCTCTGAGGCCCGGATCTCGGGCTGCACACACTGCGACTCCAATATTAGTGGCCGGGCCAGTTGCTGGACTGGCGATTGCGAGGGCGTCGTCCAGTGCGAAGAGCTGGGTGCGTCCCCCAAAACCCAGGTCGAGTATGTGCTGAACCGACTTGACGACATGTACTTCTCCGCATCTCCCAGAACACAGGCTCAACCTCCACATCGAATTTAGCCCCACCGAGTGGTCGCCGCTGCTGTGTAGGCCACTCAAAGTGCGCGAGCGACGTCAAAGGGAGCGCCCTGACGAGCTGAAGCACCCCGACGACATCGTCCTTGAGTGGTTTAAGGAACAACTTTTCTGGACTAGCATTTTTGAACCGAATGAAGGAGCTATCGTTCCATGAAGAATAATCTGGGAATAGAAGAGTTATTATTGCGAACCAAATGTGGCATAGTCGTTAGACAATTGCCACACATTGCGTGGATTAGCTAAAAAAGCAAGACAATCTCGGTATTATTTGATAATATTATACTTCAGTATCATGTAATAATTAATCCATTCTCTGTAGGGGTTAAGAAACAGCTTTTCTAGATTTGCATGAAGTGACTTTACAAACGGGTTATTAGGAGTTCAATTTGACACACTTATTTTAATGATCTATCACAATCTATCGCATCTATACTTCTACATATACACTATACATACCCAACTTTCGAATTTTGCGTCCACCCATAACTGATTAAAATACCTTTATCTTCCATATATAAAAAAGTAAAGAAAAAACAAGATATTATATTCCGACCCAAAAAATAAAACTTGAAATTATGCAAATGAAAATTCGATATCTTCAAGTAATTACCTGTAAACTCTCCTGCGTACATACATACATACAATGCATGCCTTATCTTTAAAATTTTTATTTCCTTTCTCTTGCTAAAATCAATATACATCTATTTCTTATCAGGCACTGACCACACGTGCGAAAAATCTAATTTGAAAGTATACCAATATTGTATTTAAATTTTGTTATACATTGCATTAATTGGTATATTTGGCATATTATAAAGGGACGTTAAATAAATGAAATAATGTGCAACACATCATAATGATGAGTCGCATCACTCAATTCATCATCTATTTTCTTTGAAATCGATCTCGACATTCTTAAGGGTTTCTCAACAAAAGTACCTTCCGGAACATACAAAAGTTTAAAGTGTGAATTTATCTAGAATCTCCCATGAGCATCAAAATATTGTCCCCTTTGTCATCATTGAACTTTGACTTTTGATGTCGTGTAAGGATTTTATTTGGATACTGTTAAGGATAAGAAGTATAAGGAAACAGAGTTCAAAACAGAGTTCGTGGAAGTGAATAAGGATGAGGAAACAAAGCCTGAAGATTATGCTGCTGCTACAAGTGTGTCGACAGCTACAACTACATGTGCATATGGAGTCATTGAGAAGAACAGAGTCAATGAAGGCAGAAGCTCGACTCTGGCCTCCATCAAAAGCACAACTCAGAGCCCCACGTGTCCACGTGCTTTATTACTGAAAAATAGTTATTCGGTTTTACAAGATTAACAGAATTTGTTAATTCTGTTTCATCGTCTTCTTCCTTTTACTTTTGATATGGTGTATAAATCAAGTGAGGAAGAGAAACTGAAGAGCTGAGCTCTCAGATGAACTTCTTCTTCAATTTTGTTAAGTGAATACAGAATACAGTGGATTAGAAACACTCTTGATTCATCGCTGTTCTTCCTCTCTGTTCATTCCATTTTTTCTTCACATGACACTGTCACCAAATTCATCTTTCTTATAGTCACAGTTGCATATAGTCTCTGAGGAATAGGCATATCCTATTCAACCACTTGAACTACCAACAGAGATTACTACAGATCAACTACATGTCAATCCTTCATCCAATACACAAGGTACACTCTCTATTCATTCTATGCAAACAAGACTGAAGTCTGGGATTGTCAAGCCAAATCCAAAATATGCATGTTTGGCTGAATATAAAGTTCCTATTGAACCAAAGTCAGTTAAGTCAGCATTGGCAGATAAAGGCTGGTATCAAGCAATGCAGGATGAAATTGATGCTTTATATAAGAACCAGACTTGGGAATTAGTTCCTCGAACTGATCAAATGAATGTCATAGGGTGTAAATGGGTGTTTAAAACTAAGCTTGCATCTGATGGAAGTCTTGACAGGTTCAAAGCTCGGTTAGTAGCTAAGGGGTTTCATCAAGAAGAAGGAGTTGACTTCACAGAAACATTTAGCCCCATCATTAAACATGCTACTATTCGCATTGTTCTCTCTGTGGCAATGATAAAGCATTGGCCAATTCATCAGCTTGATGTTAAAAATGTCTTCCTACATGGAACATTAAATGAGACTGTGTATATGGAGCAGCCACCAGGTTTCACACATCCTCAAAAATCTCAATATGCGTGTCTTCTCAAGAAATCCTTATATGGTCTTCGCCAAGCACCACGAGCTCGGTTTGATAAATTTAGCAATTTTTGCTTGAAAATGGCTTCTCTTGCAGCACCACTGATCACTCATTATTTGTGTTTCATCATGGATCAGAAACAATAATTTTACTACTATATGTAGATGATATTGTGCTTACTGGTAGCTCAGATCAGTTACATTCCAAATTGATCTAGTCTATGAGTCTTCAATTTCACATGAAAGATCTTGGCTATCTTCATTACTTTCTAGGAATTGAAGTCAGACATACATCACAAGATTTGTTTTTTTCTCAAACAAAGTATGCTCTTGATCTACTTACTCGAGCTAACATGAAAGACTGCAAACCTATTTCCACTCCTCTTTCTTTGAGATTAGCCATCATGGCAACTGATAACATTCTCTTGACCAATCCACTTGAGTATTGCAGTCTAGTTGGTGGACTTCAATACCTCACTATAACTCGTCTTGATATTGCTTATGCCACAAATCTCTTATGTCAGAAAATGCAGCAACCAACACTAGGAGATTTTCATAAGCTCAAGAGGGTTCTCCAATATGTTAAGGGAACTGTTAATCTTGGCATCTTTATCCATTCTAATAGTTCCATGCACCTATATGGCCTTTCTAATGCTGATTGGGCTAGATGTATTACCACCAAGTGATGAGTCTTCAATCTTGGTTCAAATCATGTTAAAGATCTTGGCTACAAGCTGAATACACGTGCATATGGAGTCATTGATGTTTGTTTGAAGAACAAGCTATTTCTCTTACTCTTAATCCTATTCTCCAGCACCAAGCATATTGAAGGACTTTCAGAAAAGGAAGATCTTTATCGACTCTGGCCTCCTAAATAACTCATTTAGCACAACTTCAAATTGGGAGTTATCTACCCCTTCCCCACGTGTCCGTGGAAGTGAATAAGGATGAAGAAACAAAGTGTCAACTGCATTATTAGTCTGCAGAAAATCAGAAGTTATGTCCACGTGCTTTATTACTGAAAAATAGTTATTCGGTTTTACAAGATTAACAGAATTTGTTAATTCTGTTTCATCGTCTTCTTCCTTTTACTTTTGATATGGTGTATAATCAAGTGAGGAAGAGAAACCGAAGAGCTGAGCTCTCAGATGAACTTCTTCTTCAATTTTGTTCAGTGAATACAGAATACAGAGGATTAGAAACACTCTTGATTCATCGCTGTTCTTCCTCTCCGTTCATTCCATTTTTTCTTCACAGACACTGTCCTTATCCAACAGATATATTACTATATGCCTCGATTACACGCACGCAAAGCGTGAGAGAAATCATACTACATTAAAAATATTCACCGATAGAACACGTGAAATTTTTTTTCTATAAATGAACCCACCTTTGTTTGGCCGAATCTAACTTTTATGAACTGGACGCCACCTGTCTTCATTTGCATGAAGAAAAGACACAACTTAATTTAGCCCTTGAAGGATTTATATCATTGAAGCATGGCTTGTGATGTTTTCTATAAATTAATCCCCCTTGAGAATCCATCCATTCATCTTCATTTACAACACCAAATTAAAGCTAACTCCTCCCCACTGGAAGATATGTCCCTCACCCTCCTCATCCTCCTGTCCGTCCTCCTAGGCCACTTCGTCGCTCCCTCCCACTCCACCACCATCTTCATCGGCAGCAACTGCCCCTACACCATCTGGGCTGCTGCCGTTCCAGGTGGAGGCTGTCGCCTCGACCGTGGCCAGGTATGGACCCTTGACCTTCCCCAGGACACCTTTGAGGCCCACATCTGGGGCCTCACGAACTGCAGCTTCGATGCTAGGGCTGGGGCCATTGCCAGACCAGCGATTGCGGGGGGTCCTCAGTGCAAAGGATTGGGTGCGCCCCCAACACCCAGGTTTGATACAATTTGGACCAAGAGCACCTCCAAGCGGACCTCTTCCATATCTCCCTAAACGACGGGTTCAACATCCCCATCCAAATTATCCCCACCGAGTTGTCGGCGCGGTCAGGGTGTTTTACGCTCGAGTGCACGGGTGATGTCGAGGGCCGGTGCCCGAACGAATTGAAGGCCCCCGGCGGGTGCAATAACTCGTGCGCGGTGTTCAAGACCGACGTGTATTGTTGCCCCACGGGCAAGTGCAGCCCGACGAATTATTCTGAATATTTGAAGAACATGTGCCCCGATGCTAGGACATACCCTGCAGACGGCACCAGAAGCGCAACTTGTCCCGGTGACTTGACCCATTATGTGGTCGTGTTTTGCCCGAGGAGGTAGTCTTGTTTTCCTTTGGAAGATGTTTGGAAGCGAGAGCTCAGGCGTAAGGGTTTTTGGCGAAGTCGTGTCGCTGAAAGGAGAAGATATAACTTGCATGGATTATGATGCTGAACGTATAGGAGAGTGGAGAGAGAGTTGAGAAGAGCAACGAAACGATCAATATTGCTGGGGGTGACTTCCGTGAGAACTTGCTCTTATATACCTAACTTTTCAAATAAGATTAACCAGTTTTCTTATTAGCATGGATAAGATCGATCGAAAGTATACCTACACCCCTTCTCAAAAGACAAAAACAAGCAAAGGCAATGTGTTAATGCATGGTTGAAGCAGTAACTCAGAAATTTCAGGAGATAATAATATTGTAAATATCATAACTTTTGTATGACATTCATTTGAATGCCATAACTTTTGTTTTAGATCACTCAAGGGTCATAATTTCTAAAAGAAGGTCATGTGAGTGCCATAACTTTCAATCAATTATATAAATGCCAGAAATTTTTTAAAATGTTTACAAAATCCGACATGATATAACACTTGTGGTGAATGTCTTTTAAAAATTATGACACTCGAGTAATCAATTGAAAAGTTATACAATACTCAAGTGAGTGGAAAAAAGAAGTTATGATAATCAGGTGAACATAGTTAATAAATTATCGCATTTAAGTAATTGAGAAAAAAAAGAAGTTATCGTATTCAATTGAACACCATACGAAAGTTATGAAATTTGTAGTGTTTTTTTCCTAATATTTCAATGCCACTTTTCTTCCTAACTCTTATATGGAGGTGGGACCTTCTTCCAATGTATACTTGCTTCTTTAATTGAGATTTTGACTTCGGTTTCGATGAATCGACACAGGTGCGGTTAATAGAAACCAAGTCAAAAAAGAAGGAAGTTTAGCGCTAACATGGATTCAGCTTCGTAGATAGAGATCTAAATTTGAGGAAGAGATTTTGAGTTAGGATCATATTGTAGAGGGAAAACTTGAATGTAAATATCAGTAAAATATGATTTACATATTCCCAATTATATGATCATTTTTTGACATGGAGAAAACACAGACAAAGCTATTCCTAGTTAGTAGTTACATAGGATACCCTTTCTCTCTCTCTTTTTTTTTTTTTTTTGCGCCGGGGGGTTGGATGGGCACGGGGTTGCGGGGGTTATGGAGGTAGCTTTTCTTGATTTGCATTATTGATATGTATGAAGGAATAATTGTTGTAATTAAAAGATGTGGAAAAAGGAAGAATTATTATGCGTTTTTTCATTAATTACTACAACCCAATACATTGCACAAGATAGAAGACAATTTCATTATTATTTGAGAATATTATATTTTGTAGCGGGCGATAAAAAAGTATTAAAATAATCAAATTTTATTCATGATGCACTGCTCATATAGTATATGGTTAAAAAAAAAAATTTAAAATTGGCATTTTTACAATCAATTTGCCTTAAATTAATTTTTTGATCACTAAAAATCCAAAATTAGTATATATGTAATAAATTTACCCTTTGTTAGTTTCTGTTAAATTAAATTAATAATAAAAATTGATATATTTACTCCTAAATTAGTACATCCATCAATTGTCATATATCATTTAATTTAGTAATATAACGGTAAAATTTAACAGGATTTAACATGGGATAAATTTGTCACAGATTTATCAATTTTGGATTTTTTGTGGTAAAAAAATGAATTCGGGATAAAATTTGTTCAAAGATGTATTAATTTGAGATTTTTCGTGATATTAACATTATTATATGATAGTAACGAAAAAAAACATATATGATTAATACCACAAAAACTCAAAATTGATATTTATGATAAATTTACCTTAAATTAATTTTTTGACCACAAAAAACACCAAGCTAGTAAATTTATGATAAATTTATATTTGTTAATTTCTGTTAAATTAAATTAAATTAATACTACAAACTGGTATACTTACTCCTAAAGTGTTAATCAGTTATGTATCATTTAATTTAACAATTTGTGGTAAAATTTAACATGAATTAGTAGAGGGTAAATTTATCATGGATTTATCAATTTAGGTTTTTGGTGGCCAAAAAATAAATTCGGGATAAAATTTGTTTAAAGATGTATTAATTTCATATTTTTCGTGATATTAACCTTATTATATGACAATAACGAAAAAAAAAAAAAAAACTTATATAACAAGTAACTCCTAACCAGAGTCGGCTTAAAAGAATCGGCCTCCCTAGTCGGCCCATCTACCGCCTGCTCCTTTAATAAAATCCAGGTCCAGAAGAAAGCAGTGCGCAGAACGGAGAAACAGAACCCGTCCGTCTGGCCACCGCGAGAACCGATTCGGAGCCGAAAGGAGGAAAACCTCGTCCGTCCATCCCTCCTTCCCCTCTTCTCGATCGAGAGGGATTGCAGGTGCGTAATCCGGTTTCTCCATCTCGATCGCAGCTCCGATCCGTCCTCAATCGTACTCAATCGTCCTCAATCGTCGTCGTCCGTCGTGCGTCCCGCGTCCCGCGTCCGCTTTTGTTTTCAATCTATTCATGCGGTTTTGATCGATCCTTGCGATGCGGTCGTCGAGTGACTTTTCGTCAATCGGCCGTGGTTGTTGTCGAAGTTGCTGTGAGGGCTTTGCTCGATTATGCGACTTGATGATGCTTAGGTTAAAGATTTACGCTGAACTTTTCCGAAGCTGCTGCTGTTGTCGCTTCTCTTGGTGCTTTGATTGATTTAGTTTCTCGAGTTGAAAGTATTTGGGCTGAGCTTGCGTGATGTTGCTCGTCATGCTTATAGCTTGAGCTGTTCTCGCTGTGAGACGTTGATTGCTGACTTAGCTACCCATTTGGCACAGATTCGTTTGTGCCCGGCGTTGAATTTGGGAGAGGCTCCGGCACATTGGACGCGGGATCGACGACACGTTAGACAACCATGGCGCTGCAAGAACAGCTGAATAGATTCAAGAAGCAGCAGGAGAAGTGTCAGTCCACTCTCAGCAGCATCGCGTCTTCCAGAGCAGGAAGCGTGAGGACTCCGGTGAAGCCCATGCCTGCAGCCCCTGCGCGAGCTCCGGTGCCCGCCGTCAAGTTCTCGGATGATACGGAAAGACTTAAATATATCAATGGTATACGCAAAGCGCCTGTTGGAGCTCAGATGAAGCGCGTCATCGACATCTTGTTCGAGGTAATCTAAACTTCTCTCTCTTTCTCTCTGTGTGCGTCCGTGTGTGCAGGAGCATGCATTTGAATGCGTACTCCATTGTGGTCGCATTCTAGTGATAGTTGTCTTTTATCACTCTTCTATTGGCTACTAATGATTATTGACACGTACAACAAATTGAATAAGTTTTGGAACGGTTGGCTTGGCTCTGCAATTGATTTACTTGACATAGGGTAGCATGCATGATGGATTTGTCATTGGTTGGACTTAGAGGTTCATTAATCATTGATTGGAGAATCGGTGATATATTTCTTAAATGTTGTGTGATGGTATGTACTGATTTTCCTGGAGCAGTGAATTTTATCTGTTTGATAGAGGACTTGGGCAGTCTTAGTAGTTTGGGTGTCAAACAACAGCCATGGGCAAATTGAGCACCTTTCTCGAGTTCCATCTCATTGAATGGAGGCAGTCTTCCAAAGTTGTCTTGGTTTAATAATGGAATTATTGATAAGCAATTTTGTCCACCTGCTGCGCATACTTCCAGATGTTTTGAGTCTTGACCTTCCAAATTAGATTGCGTTTATGGCACCAGAAGTCCCTCGCACCCTTCAATGGAAAAAATCTCTCTCATCTAATTCTCTTTTTGCTGTTTTGCTTCTTGTCATTTTTTTCTTTTGGCTGCCCCCTTCATGTCTTTCCTCGTTGTTTCCCATCTCCCTCCATAATGACTCCTCAAGTTCGGTAAAACATTACCAAACAATGCTTAGATCTGAGACCTAGAGTACATACTATCTGAACGGTCTTCACTAATTGAAATGAATGTTTCCAGACAAGGATGGGACTTACACCAGAGCAGATAAATGAAGCATGTTATGTCGATATGCTTTCCAATAAAGCTGTCTTTGACAGTTTGGCAAATAACCCGAAGGTACACTATGATGGCCAGCGGTTTTCTTACAAGGTACATTTTCCTGGGAAGCTCCTCTGTTGTTTAAATATATACCGTGCTTTCTTAAGGTGATAGTTTGGTTTTGGTTTTTGAATTGCCTCAGTCAAAGCATGATGTGAAGGACAAGAATCAGCTACTGAAGTTGATAAGAAGCTACACGGAGGGCATTGCTGTCATTGACCTTAAGGATGCATACCCAACAGTGATGGACGACTTACTGGTACATCTACTTTGATCGTGTTCTCTTTCCTTACTGTACCTCAAGTCTGGTTTTCCTTTTTCTAATAAAACTACTATGATAAAAGGCAGCTGAAGTTAGTTTGCTAGGGTAGCACGCAATGGCTTTATCTGAAAGTGGGCTGAAAAATATGTTTTTGAGAGTACTGTGTAGTCTTTGTAGCTTGCCACTAGATTGTTGCTGGGGTTTATGATTCATTTTTTGCATTTCATGTAATGTTCTGTATTTACAGGGTAATAAACTGAAATGACGCTGAATGAATGTTGGAGTTCCTGCCATGTCATTCTTGCTGTTTGAAATTGATTGGATAGTTGTTCTAGTTGACTATTGGACCCAATAACACATATGCACTTACTACATCAGAACACAACCAGCAACTGGTGAGACAATGTTTCATGTTTTACCTAAATTTCCTGTTATCATGAGGAGGTTCTTATCATAATCTGAATTAATTTGTTCAGTCTCTATTGTCGTTTAATTTTAGTTTCTACATTAATCGTTGTGGGGACGTCCACTGGTTAAGCGTTCAGTATACAATGAGGCTTAAAAAGTATATGATTTTCGTTTTTGTGTTGGGCCAGAAATGACAAATGGAGTTCTTCGTTATGCGTCTTGATTTCTATGGTGTATATGTATACAGGCCTTGAAAGCTGCTGGTCAAGTATGGCTCCTATCGAACTTCGACTCTCAGGAGGATATTGCCTACCCAAACGATCCCAAAGTGCCCATAAAAGTAGATGACGATCTGAAGCAACTCTTTCGGAGTATCGAATTACCGCGGGACATGATTGACATCGAGAAGGATCTTCAGAAGAATGGGATGAAACCATCAACAAACACAACGCAGAGAAGGCTTGCGGCCCAAATCCACGGGATTTCGCAGAAGCCCAAGGTCAAGAAGAAGAAGCATGAGATCAGCAAGAGGACGAAGCTCACCAACGTTCATCTTCCAGAACTCTTTGAGAATCTCAGAGGTTCCTGAAGGACGGAGACGCAGAAGCTGTCCTCAAAAAACAAATACCAGAGGATTGCATGGACGACGGTCTTTTTCCCCGTGTATCTTTGATTGTTGTACTCACCGCGTGCTTGTTTTGGATCATTGATCTCGACCATAAACCGAATTATACAGTCGCAGAGTTCTTAAAGTCAGATTCATCCAAGTTTGAAGGAGGCAAACAGAACCGATGATTAGAACCCGATCAGATCAACAGAAGACCAATGGCAAAACATCAGCCACATCTGTCTACTAAGCGCTTTTTGCTTCTACGGATTCCTGATGAATAAGTGAGTGGCGGTATACACACAAAGCACTCGTAGCTTGAAATTTGGTCCTGTCTCTCTGCGTCATTAGCATGGACAGTCTTAAGTTATCCGACGTCCTCGTTTGACTAAGGTTCGGTTCACGAGCCACTGCGACTTCGTCTTACAAATTGTAGGACATGTGAGGGACATTCCCATCTCTCAGTATTTGGCCCAAGGCTTGAAAACACAGCCATTTGAAGAAGTCAAAGCAAAAATTGGAGAAGTTAAGCTTTCGGATGGTTTTCTAGATGCTCGCCGCCAATTATATCTGAACTCAAAAACATCGATTCTCGATAAGAAAAACAAGTGGTGAATCCGTTCATGTTCCCTGGTACGTCCTCGAGAACACTAATCCGGGTTCAGGTTAATTTGGACGTTAATAAAGGTTGAGACACTGTGGACACTAATGCGGGTTCCTTATAATAGTAATATAAAGAGAAGTAAGTTGGGGAGAAAAGATAGGAAGAAAATGGTGTAAATCGATATCACGAGACAATGTAGCGTGACCATCGCCTAATCATTCTTCTGCACGGTTTTACGCAATGTCAACATATGAATAATTATAAAACAAGGCGCCAATCCTCCAACCGCCCTTTAAAATCGGCCGTTTATTTCCTCGTCCACTCGTTTGCTGCTTCTCTCTCCATCGAGCCAATAGCAGCCATGCTCATCCAAGCTCCCGGCTGGAGCTCTGTTCTGGCTCGCCTCTCGTTCTTCCCCAACTACCGCCGCCGCCGGGGCCCCGCGTTATCGCGATTCGGATCGTTCAACGGTGAGCCTGAGCTCCTGACGTGGAGTGTTGCTGCTTGGACGGGGTTGTTTTCGGGGGTTTATTCAGAAAACCGAGTTAAGGGACTGCGTTGGTGCTGTCGCGCGGTTCCGGACAACGTCCGGGTTCTTTTGATTGACTCTGACTTCGTGTGTTGTGTTGCATAATTCTAGTTAGGGGAGCGATTGGAGTAGCGGGCGCCTATTTTGTGCGGAGAAAGGACGCTCGGGCGAGGATTTCGGCGTGCGGGGATAGTCAGTCGAATGCGGACGGGCAGAGGAAGAGGTACATTACCGTTAGCTGTCTCTTGGCGATGTGCAGTTGCTCTTCTTACTCTTTTGTAACTCATGTTCATGTTTAGCTCCTAGTTGCTTTTTCTGGGTTATCTAGTTGCAAAGTGAAAATTAAGTGGATGGAGGGCACAGAGAATGGGGTGGAGTTATGGAAATAGTACATTTGCAATTTATGAACTATAATGCATAACTGCTGAAATTTGCACAGAGGTGTAAGCAGCGGAAGGGCAACTAGCAGTCCGTCCCACCGCTTCTTCCGAACATTATCATGCTGCTCTGTTTTGGAGCAACGAGTGTTTGGTAGAGTGAGTTAGGTGTGTTCGATGCGGGAATGGCTGCACCTTCCGCTTCTGTAGTACCTTTGTCTGTAAAATGGTTAACAATATTCGATAGAAATTGCTTTCGTCTATATGCCGGAAACATGTCTCTTAAGAGAAGAAAGAAATTTGCTTGAAAGTAAGCGGGAGGTACATGCGGTTTCTCTTCCATCAGGTCTTGTTCTTAGGCTATAAAAAAAATTAGCAGTACCGTATGGTCGGTAGCCCTCTTCTTCTGTGTGATATAGTTTGGCCAATAGTTACCTATTTAGGGTTGGTGCTCCTTCCTCACCATTTAAAATTTCAACTAGATCGCAGGTCAATACTGGTTTTTCCCCTTCTCACTTGGAGTAATCACTTTGTTGAAAAGGTTTTTGAAGATGTAATCTCACATTTTAACTGTTTAAGTGACGTGTTCAACTGAAAAACATTGGGTGGTATGTGATTGTAAGCTCTGCTTCTTGTCTTTTACTTGACCATATCAACATCATCAAATATTTTGCATGTCACTTACATATGAGAAAAGTGTTTGAAAATTCTATATTGATTACTGGTAAGTGATATGTTTCAATCAGTATACCATATGAAGGATCTAATGACAATTAAATACCCACCATTGTGGTTAGAAAACCCACTTTTTGACACGAAGGGCATAGTTACTTGTGTGTACCTTCAATGATTTAGTTGAAACTCTTACCTACACTTTCAGTACTATCACTATAAATATATGAATTGGTTGTGGCATTTTATTTACTGGTCATGTTTTATTTTTCCCAGAGAAGTTGTGGAGCACATATGTTTGCTAAAAGCTAAGGATAACCTAACTGATGAGGAAGAGAAGGATATGCTGGATTATCTGTATACATCCCAATATCGAATGGGTGGCATTGTTGCAATATCATTAGGTCAGTTCCTCTTCCATATTCTTGCTGATGCAGAAGTGCCCGGGCACTGTGCTGCATTCACCTAATGTTTGCTTGAAGCTTCTGGTTAGCTACTTAAGTCATTTTGTGACTCTACTGGTAGTCTTAAAAAGTTTTTGCTCTAAGTTGTGTAGACTGTTTCATGCATGGTTGCCTATTGACATTTCACATACTTCCTATGCTAACATATGCATCACGGTAACTCCTGTAGGACGTATCGATGATGATAATCCGGAAAGATACACACATGCTGTTTTTATGCGTTTCCAGAGGAAGGGGGACCTACTAAAGTTCTACGAGAACCCTTTCTATTTGGGAGTTCTTCAGAAGCATGTGATGCCTTACTGCCATGTATGACCCTGCATATGACTGACCACCAATACTTGGTGCCTGTACTGCTTTCAGTCATTATATCTGGCGATAGTAAATTTTGCACTATTCAACTTATCTTTTTTCTTTTTTATCTACAGGAACTACTTAATGTTGATTACGAGTCTGAAGTAGAAGATGATATCCTTTCTATATTTAGGAAAGGAGAGGTAGAAAGATCCCTAGCACAGAGTTTGATCATTTAATGTTTTGGCAATTCTCTTTAATTCTCTTTTGGGTAGACAAATATTGTTGTCTTTACTATTTAAATTTTTAATTCGTGAAGGAGTCCAAATAATTTTTTGAAACAGGAGTTCAATTATGGCGAGGAATTTGTTTTGTTGGTTGAGTTGAAGGATGATGCGCTTGGTGAACTTGCAGAAGATGCAATGTGTTCTCTGCATAGAATAGCCATGGAGTCACCATCCTTGATAGTCCAAGTTTCTCAAGGTGCGATCTTTGAACTGAACCTTGTGCACAATATAGCTTCATGCGGTTTTATTGGTCTTTTCAGTCTCTAAAATGGAGGCTAAATAGCTGTCAACTGAAATACGTCATTGGTGCTCTCAGTACTCTTTTCCCTTTTAGCAGAAAATTATTGCACCCTGGTCTCGGTAACCATTGTTTTCATTGATTTTAACTTTCAGGGTTGAATTTCAATTCCACCAGTAATATGAAGTACACACATGGCGTTGTGATAAGATTCCGTTCAAGTGAGCTCTCATTTGGCTTTCTTTCTTGTCAGATGGCATGAAACTGCCTTTCAGAATTGTGCTAATCGTGTTTTCACTTTATTCTTTTGCAGTTGAAGCCTTCAAAATATTTGTTGGGAGCACAGAGTACAAACATGTGAGGAACTCGACTTAGAATAATGGTTTTCTGACAACATGTCTCAATGGTATCTCTAGACATTTGTTCATTTTTTTTCACCATGAGTTTAGAGTTACACGCAAGTACTGCCTGACCCTTTTCCCTCACGAGAAGCAAATGATGTTCAATTATTCCCATCTTGACCAGCAGCCGTCCTTCTCATTCTTGTCTTTCTGCACCTGTTTTCCCAATTCCTGTTTGCTGAAAAGTAAAATTTTTGATTTTGAGACTTTGCTATTTGCAAGTGGCAAGGATTGCAAGACTTTGACTTTATATTTTCATACAGATCTGGAGCTCCAAATTCCAGCCAATCACTAGGAAAACGCTTTCCATTCATTTTTCGATTGATCCTGTGGGCACAGAACTTATGTAGCTTGGAGTCATTTGAAAAAAAATTGCAGATTCATTCCCTATCATTTAAACGGTGAACTTTGAAGGCAAAATGCTCCTCTGCCAGCTTCCAAATTACTTTTGGGTTGGAGCTATTCCACTTCTCTAAAAGAAAGCATCCAGGTGAGTACACTGCCTCTACCTTTTTTTTTTCTTTCAGCCCAGTATTTTCTTCCCTTCACTGGCTTCTCTGTGGCGTATGTTTGCAAATTCACTTGCTATTAGTTAGGCATATCTACGTGTCTCCATGTGCATGTACCTCTGCATGACAATCTTGAATGACTTTGATACTTGATGCGGTACTTTTCTCAATGATTCTCACCATTATAATTCTTATATGTTCGTCCTTTTCTATTGCCCCAACCTGCAATGAGTGGATTTGATGTTCTTTTTTATGAAGAACTGCTCTCACCGTGGGGTTTTTTGTCTCCTTCTCTTGGCTAATTTGTTGTGTGAGTTCTTGGTAATTGAAAAGTCAACCTATCTCATTCTAAAAGATCTTGATGGAGAAAATGGTGTTTGCGTACACGGATGTATTTTTTTCCTTTTTGTCTTTTATGCAGCTGTCTCCAAATCCTCATTACTCATTGGACCCAAATTTGATTTGAAGAGCCAATGAATGTCTTTCTCATCCTTTTGCACGTATGTGCTGCACGAGAGACTCATGGACATTCGCAGTCCTTGGCTGCCTGATGCGATGCCTCTCGTCTTACTCTATTAATTCTTCTCCACGTGCTGACGAGGAAAAATTTGTCAGATGGAAGTTGCATCTGTTCAATCTTCCCATTCCGACTATCCTGTTGACCATGGAATTTAACACCCTTAGATGCATCCAAATTTTTCTTTCACCGCTAAAATGAGCAAATGAGCTCTTTACAAAAATATAGTGTCTTCTGTTCTTAGATGAAATTTGGAACTAGATAAGAAGGCGGCACCCCACCTTCTGGCTACTACTAGCAATATGAGATAGTGCAGTAAATTATTTGCTATTTTTTTAAAGTGCTTAGTTTTGACTTTATTAGCTGATAGTATACTTTAATGGCTAACACATGTATGTCTATGACTCAAGTTGGTTAGTCATGTATTGTAATTTTAGTCTGCCTCTTCTCTTTCTTTGTTTTTTTTTTTCACTCCAATGCTTGACCTTCATCATTTTTTGATCTTTTTGCTGCCTATATGTTTTCGGAAGACAATTTATTTTTGTAGGTATTAGCACAACAGGAATGTCAACCACTGTTTTTGCTGGATCATATGCAGCCCTTCCGAAGTAAGGGCTCAGGCGGCTAAGTTATAATCGGTTTTAACTGCATATATTGCTTTGCAATCTCTGTTCGATACAGTTGCAAGTTTCTAGTGAAATACACACACTTACATTCCTTTTCAAAAGTGTATCTATCAAACAATATACATCACACCCTGAAGAAGTTTACAAATGAAGAGAAAAGATGGCTATTATCTGCAAAACTTTGCATGACCAACACGTCTTAGAGAGAGATTAGTTGTGAAGCGGATTTGGTCCCCCGGGAACTTGTCTCTTGGAAACTCCATAAACTGGGTCGATCTCATCTTTGCTGTTGTTGTCTTCGAAGGCTTTTGTTGAGACTTGCTGTGCATACTTCAGAAAGAACTTAGCTGTCAAGGATCTATGTGATTCATCACCTGTTCTCTCGATAGAGCGGCAACTGGAGAGCTGAGCGATGATTAACATGGTCGTTAACAACAGAAACATCAACCTAGAGCCTGGTGTTTTCATGAATACGATAAATACTGGTGAGAAAAGAGAGAATGGAATGGTTTTGCTGAGAAGGTTGTCTATCTGAGTCTGTTTCCCTAACGCAGGCAGTTTCTGATCTCTTAAATATAAGGTGCGGCGACCTGTGGTGCAGAAGAAGCCAAAACTAATAATTTGAAATTATCCCTTTCCAAAATGACATAAACAACCTCATTCTTTGGTTTTAATCTGAGTTTTTGTGAAAAATTCCTTGATTGGCAAATCTTAACATTCAAAATTAGCCTTAAGCTCCAAATTTTTGATGCACTCTATCTTGCTTATGGTGATTCAAAGGTGTTGGAGGAGTGTCTAGATTAACATGCAGTAGAGCTAGAGTAGAGATTAACCAGATCATTACTTTGTTGAACATGAGTGTTGATCTTGAGGCTAATTTGGTCCTTGTACAATCACTTGAGTTCCAATTGGGGTTGCTGGGTCGTTGACTTTTCTTATTGTTGGATCCAAATGGCGCCAGTTTCGGATTTGATAGTGAAAATTGATATGTTGTTACTATCTTGATTGGAGGACCAATTAAGTTCCTTGCAGACGCGTGTCGCACTATTCTTTGATCAGGTGGTGTCGTGCAAGGAAATAGATTGAATAGTCCGACGGAAAATGGAATTAGTGGTTGTGGAAAGAGTTGGAGTTATCGAATCGGGAGTGTCTCTAAGTCAATAAAAAGGAAATAAAAGGTGATGGATGGCGATCCTTAGACAAAAAGATAGGTTTCTATGTGCTTATGAATAAATTTCTCGAGAAACCTGGCTGGTCATTTGTTAATCTCACAAATGCATAATTACCTCATCTCAAGCACATCATTTATACGGTTTTTGGGTCTTATATACGTACACATGTACTCGGCAATTCACGTATATTCTACATTAATTGCGTGGTACTCTAAGAATGAACGTGTGGACTAAGCTCCCATGCGTCCATGTCATGGACATCAAGTCTAGGAGCCTTAAGCACGCCATTGTTATTCAACTTGGAGCTTTCATTAGTCTTCGTTCTTAGTCATCTCCACGTAATCGAAAGTAAAACTCTCTCTCTCTCTCTCTCTCTCTCTCTCTCTCTCGCTCTATTGGAAATGTGAACCGAAACCAACAAAAGGGACTCCCAATCGGTCTAGTTTACCTTGGAAACATCTGGTTGTTTAAAGATGAGTAATCACTCGCTTAGACAGGCTAATTCACTTGTTAGTTTTGCAACGCCGATGTATCGGGGACTTGTAGCTTGTCCGTCGCCGAAAGATGCCTACTCTAGTCTACTCTAGTCCACTCTAGTCCGTCACTAGTCTCTGCGTATGATCAAGCTTCGGATGTGCTAATACTGTAGCTAAATCGACAGAGAATTGCTCTGTCGAGGTCGTCATGCATGCATGTGACGGAAGGTACTCAGTTTTTATCTTTAGTGGACCGACCGAATAGCAATTTGCGCACATAAAGTATTAAGCGATAGCAACATTTTAACCCCCTTATATGGCATAGAATGACAGTTGATTGCAACGGGGGCATATTAAATTCGATATGAACATTCTTATGCAGGGAGGTTTAGGTGTAGAAATATAGATAAAATAACATATCAGTGGTGGAATTTTAGGCGTAGGGGTCATTAATCAAATGTGATAAATCATTAGTTTAGGATTATATTCTCATTCTATTGGAATTCTTGGATTGCCTGAGTGAGACGCAATGGTCCCGGCATTAATTGACTGCAATTATAGGTAACATCAGTCCAAGGCAAATGTTGCAAGCCTTGGAAGATGTGGTGAAGGAAGCTGCCACAACCACCTTTTTGGCTTATATCTCGGATGGTACTTCGAAGTCCACTGTTAAACAAGAGGACCTTTTGACTAAACCCTGATTTTGTGACATTATTGGAGAGGTCGGCTGCAACAAAGTCTTTCGTTTCATTTCATTTCATCAACTGGACCGAAGGAGTTTGAATTAGCAGGATGCACCAAAGTTGACCGATAATATTACTAGAGTGCGCTACTGATAAAAGATGTGATTGTCCATTGATGATTGGAGTCGAGATTGAACTATCGAAAGATTAGTCTTTTTATTTGGCCTACGACGATGAGTTAGTGTTTAGCAACATTTCTATTTTTGGAAACAATTTTTGTTTAGAAATAGTTTTTTTCATCTCTATTTCTGAACAAATTTTTAAGCGAAGAATGCGTTTGATACGATCCTAAAATTTTTATTCTTGGAATAAAAGAAGAACAAAAAAATGTTTGGTGTGGCCTTTAAATTTTTTTGTGACATCGATTTTTTTTTAGTTTTTAAATAATTTTCTGATATTTTTCTAATTATTTTGATTTTTTTTCTGTTTTTTTCCTTCGCTTCTTCTTTCTCCTCTCGCCGGCCGGTCATTGGCCAACGCCAAGGCCCATCGACCGGCTAGAAGAGGAAGAAAAAGGAAGGAAAAAGAATAAAATCACCTTGTTTCAAAAATTGTTTTCAAGAATAAAAATGTAATTTTTTTATTTATTATTTCTATTTCAAATCTAATTTTTGATTACTTTTCTATTTATGGGAATAAAAAAAATTAATTGACGTTACCAAAATGATTTCTTTTTTTTTTTTTTTTTGGTTTCGGGGAACAAAAATAGAAAAATTAAAAAATTGAAAGGCTACCAACCAGATTCTTAGTGATCTGAGATATCATTAGTTGGAACAATTAGTATAAGAATTTATTTGTATGGTCGCACTAGTTGTCCTAAAAAGTTGAAGTTCTGTTTGGATTGCACTTTATGTTTGAGGGATACCCGCCACATCGAAGCTGGAACTTGCAAGCGTGCTCACTCATTACATGTTGATGAGAGAATTATTATAGGCCGCCAAAGTGAATAATGAGGACCAACAAATTGATGCTGATGAAGATTGAACCATCAAATTTCAGGATTGAGATGTTCTATACCACACTATATCTCTATTGGCGCCTCATCAAGTCACACTTTGTCGATACATTGAGTGATGAATCAATTAAATGAATCATAAGCCAAATCAAATCTCAAACGTTATGAAATATGCTTGCACAGCAGGTTAATACCATCTTGGGAGATCTAATTTAGAAAACAACTCGCTCAGGTTGTAACTATTATAGCATAAAGCCGGGCACAGTGGTCACTATTTATGGACACTTAGCTTGTTATGGGGAGCTTTCGCAATCTGACTAACCGCGGTGCATGTCCTTGGGTTGTCGGGCAACTTATAATATACATTCGACTTGCGCTGCGGCTGAGGTCCAACTTAAGGGTTGTAGGGATAGTTATGAAGATTATGCATTTACTGAAAACCAATGATTATTAGGTTAGCTTTCAGTCCTATAGATACAGTACACTGGGGATCACCTAGAGAAATGCCGGTGCTTTTATGCGTGAGAATAGTGCAAGGAGGCAGGACAAAAGTCTTAGAGTGAGAGTAAGAGTTAGCATATGAGTAGAGTAAGATTGACCAAAAAAAGTGAGTAAAGCTGGGAACTTCATGTTTAAGGAGTGTCTAGGAGTGTCTAGTTTGGATTGAATGCTTACAGTAGCATGCATGTCCTTAAGGGAAAAAAAAGGGTGGAAAAGTTCAGCGCAATTCTGCAATTCTGGTGAAAACCACTGCTTGAGATTTTAATTTACCACGAAGTAAAAGGACCTTAGTATTTTAAATAGTGCAAAATCATTGTCCCACGACATTGCCACATAAGTGAATGGTCCCAACTTCATCAGCCTGCTTTGCAATCATCTGGGCTTATTTTAGATCAATTGAAATTTTGTTTGGTCTAATCTCTGCGGGTTCCATTAACTACGATCATCGGTAAACTCCCATAAAATATTCGAAGGTTAGTTTGTTTCAAGATAAAATATTGACAGGATCGTTGAGAAAATGCCCCTTTTAAAAGGATTATGTAAATAAAGCTGGTGAATTATGCCGTTCATCTTTCAAAATGCAAAAATCAGTTTGAGAAACGCTCAGACTGTTTTAATAAGCCGACTTTTTATTTTCTAAGGAGGGCCACAGGTAATAAACTTGCCCACCAAACAGGGTAGCGAGCTCATCTCGTGCAGTGAATTTCAACGTATCATACTTGCTTTCCACCAAGTTCTGTTTCAATGAGTTTACAATTAAAATAATACTCTTTCAAGGTATCAGAAGACCTGTATCTCCTCTCACCCAAATACTGCCGGTCACAGTTAATGTCCAACAATTTCCGAGAACTTGAAAATTCTATATCTCTCAAACGGGAAGTCCAAATTGCCATCCGTGAAATTCTACGGTTTCACGACACACTGAAGTTTTTCTTATCACATGATTTCACAGTTCAATAACGTCTTGAATTGACCCAGCAACCTAAAATCCATGCTGATCCGAAACTATAGCTCAGCTTAACGAAGGAAATCTTTTTAATTGGATGAATCAGAGCTTCGAAATCTTACCAAACGCTTTGAAAGGCAAGTAATCCGGCCTGTCAAGATCTCGGAAGCGTGCATGGACCGAAATCCCCTTCTTCGTCTCTCTTGAATTTCCACTCTCTTTTATTTTTCCCTTTTTTTCCTTGTTGGTTGCTCTCTCTCTCTCTCTCTCTCCTGCTCTTTATATTTCCTTTGAACCAGTTTGCAGAAGGGAATAGGAGAATGGGCTGAGGAAAGTGGGCTGAGAGTTAGCTTCATGGGCTTTAAATAGGATTTGGAGAATCTGACAGAAACCTTTTTTCTTTCTTCATTGGCCCACTTGTTATTCCTCCTTAAGTATAAATTTTCTCTGGAAAATTAACTTTCTTCAATAACGATATCTATGCATTATCTACTCTCAAGTGGACTTTTCTCTCAGCCTGGTTTTTGTCATTGGATCTTCAATATGAGTGATAGCACAACGTTGTAACACTCGATCCTTTTTATTGACAAAATGAATATTTTGCTCCACACCATTTCTCTTTTAATTTTAAAGGTGTAAAATCTAGGATATGCCGATGAGTTTTTCTTTTTTTATTTCCTTCTGCAATCAATATGTTCCCAGCGAGAGTGTCACGAAGGAGCTCAGCAACATCAATGACCGAACAGAAAACGAAATCGAAATTTGGTGGAGGGATTTTTAAAGGACGTGAAGGAGGATGCAGTGGAAAACCATAGGCTGGCCGGCCAATAACTCCATTAGCCTACATTCTCCCAAAGGCAGGTCTAAATGCTTAATAAAGGTTCCTGGCTGAAAAATGCCCTGGAACCGCCCTTAACACGATCAATCCAAGCTAGGTATATACTGATTTTAATAGCGATAAAGGGTTTTCGACTATCGAAGAAAGTGCTTGAGGCCCCGTTATAGAGTCTCTACTACCAAAAGACGTTTTGTCTAGCATGTTATTTAATCACACTGCTACATCAACGCTTTGATTAAGACCGGAGCGCCGTTTTCCCCTTTTTTCTGGTTCGTTTATTGAGTTTCAATTAGGCATGAAAATAGAACGTCATAATCTTGTTCTTTACTGGCATTCTAGAGGTACAAAGCCAACCGACTAATCTGGCGGTCTTGAGCCATAAATGATCAAACGAAAATCCTTTTTTTTTTCCCCTTGCTTTGTAAATTATTAGATAGTTTGTTCTGCTAGTGGTGTGGCGAAATTCATCATTCCCGTCGACTTCAATTTTCAATCTACTATCTGACTAATTGATAATGATGGATCACAAATATATAAAACATATATTTATACCTGAATTGGAGCAAAGGACGTCCTTCCACGTATTTTTCGCCCCATGTTGATGTTCTTTCAATTTCATTTGTTTTTCATGATTAGTTAGTGAGACAGCGATTGTACGCCTTTTTCTGTAAATTATCAATCGGGTGAATTTTGAATGATCAATACCCCTATTCCACAAAATCGGTCCTTGTATCTCTCGAACCCCTTTCTCATGGTTTGACTGATGTCTTTTTGCTCGCATGCTCCTTCAAAGGAAGCCATTACCACTTCAGATAAGAATGACTAGGATACATCACGCACACGTTAGACATTGCGCGATCAATGACCAAATATCGACGCACTGGCTGATGCTTTTCATGTTTTCTCTGCCACCGCCCTCCAAAACCCTTTTTTGGGAAAGGAAAAACGATGGAGGTTAAACATTTCAACCCCTTCATCAAATGGACAGGTATTCCTTCCTTCCACTTCTTCTTGATGGATTGTCGATACCGGTTTGACATGATATATCTCAAAACAAGTGCTAATCCCATTTGTTCTGTTCTCGTTCTTCTGTTAATTTCCATAGGGTTGCGGTTGTAACGGGTGCCAATAAAGGGATTGGATTAGAGATATGCAAGCAGCTAGCTTCAAATGGAGTCTTCGTCGTATTGACCGCAAGAGACGTTAATAGAGGGAATGAGGCTATTGAGAGGCTCGCAAGCATTGGGATCTCCAATGTGGCCTTTCATCCGCTTGATGTGGTGGACGGGGCCAGCGCCAGTTCGCTGGCGGATTTCGTCTAGGCTCGGTTCGGAAAACTTGATATTTTGGTAACATCTATGCATAGATCACTTGTTGTATCATGTTTCAACTAGATTGATGAAAGAGCCATAAAAGCACAATTCGCCTTGCAGGTGAATAACGCGGGCATAACCGGAGCTACATACATGAAAGAGGACATAGTTTTAACGGAAGATATGGTGAGTCTTCTCAAACTACAACTACGGGATACATTTTTCATGTAAATTTTTATGACATGAATCATAGAACATATACCAGCAAAGCGTGTATCAACATGCAAGTTCGAAAATGTTAGTTTGAACGTTATTTTGTTCTTTTCTTGACATGAAAATATCCTCCTCGCGCAATGTTTGGGGCATCCTTTATTCTTCCTTTCTTCCCTTTCATTTATCGAAATTAGGAAAGCTTAAATTAGTCAACGCCGTTCGTCTTTTTCGTGTAACTTTATTGCAGATTAGAGGTCCAAAGGCCAAATCGATGAAGGAGTTCTTTAAGGAGACGTATGAATCAGCAGAAAAATGTCTGAGGACTAACTACTATGGAATCAAACAAGTAACTGCTGCTCTTCTACCTCTTCTTCAACAATCGAACTTGCCAAAAGTTGTCAACGTCTCCTCTTCCGTTGACCAGCTTAAGGTGTGTACTCGATTATATCATGTTGTCGTTCAATGCAATGACGAAAGCCTGAACATAGGGAGATCAATTGAAGCTCACGACGAGATTTTTTACTTGCATATTCTATCATGACAAGATCTGTTCATCTTCTCCTGCTTGAAATCGGTACATCCCTGATGAGAATATCAAAGAGGAGCTCAATGACATCGATAGCCTCACGGAAGAGAAAGTGGACAGTTTGGTTGCACGGTTTCTGAAGGATATGAAGGAGAATGCAGTGGAAATCGGAGGCTGGCCGATCCTTTTATCTGCTTACATCGTCTCGAAGGTTGTTAAGAACAGCACGAATAGAAGCTCTACTGATGCTATTACTAATATCAGTAAGAACAGGGGAAGTAAGATATACAAGAGCAACAAAGAGAAAACATATGAAGAAGAGGAAGTAGAGAATATAAATGCTGCTAAGAAGAATGAGAAGAAAACCTGTTTCGAACACTTTGTATAATGCTGCAAGTCTTGGCAAGTCTCGGCAGTTAGTCTGGTGTACTTCAATTCTGGAAGTTATTTAGTTTTTTTGCTTCTGTTAGTAAGTTATCATTTCTTCAACTGTTCAATACCTGTAAAACAGTTTCCAGAGATAGCCATTGTATATAAAAAGGCTAACTCTCGTGATTGAAAGTAACAAAAGAAAAGAATAGAAAGAAGTTTTCCATCTCAAGATCTCTCTCTTTTGTTCCTTCATCCCAAGATTTCCTATTTCTTCTTTGCGCATAAACTTCTTCATGGTATCGAGCCGCTGCATCCCTGAAGAAATCATCTTGATGCTGTACAAAATAGTTAAATCTACATCAGATCAAAGTTAGATTCGAAGCTTCATTGATCTCTGAAGATATCTGTATCTTCCAACAAGATCTGTGAGTCGGTACTTTTCATCCACATCTAAATCTTCATCAGCAATATACTTGTAGCGTGCGCAAACCGGTAGAATTTGTGTGCGCAGCTAGAGTTGATCAAAGATCGGGAAGAATAGAATGGCAGCAAGAAGTTTGAGATATCCATTTCCTATTCATGTTAATATCTCGAATTTTGTTACCATCAAATTAGCGAGGATAATTTCCTTCCGTGGCAAGCTCAATTCTATAGATTCTTAAGGAGCCAAGATCTGTTTGGTTTTGTGAATGGGGAAATTTCATCACCCGCAAAGACATTGCAGGTCGAAGAAGGAGGTCAAACTTCTGAGGTTCCTAATCCTGATTATAATGACTGGATAAAAACAGATTAGCTTATATCTTCTGGATTAGTGGTGTTGTATCAGAAAATATACTCGGCTTGATAATTGGCTTAAATACGCGTTTTATGAAGTTTGGCAAACTCGCTAAATCGGTTTACACAAAAGTCGTAGCTAAGGAGTTCGAGTTAAGAGGAAAACCTGCAGGCTTGCCAGAAACGTGAACGAACATTATCAGCATACCTTAGGGAGTACAAGTCAATATGTGATCAATTGAATGCCATAGGAAAACCAGTTGATGAAACCACAAAACTATTTGGAATTCTGGAAGGCCTAGGATCTGAGTATGAAAGTTTTAAAACTACAATTTATTGCTTAAAGCCCCAACTAGAATATGATGAAGTAATCTCACACTTAGAAAGATTCGAAGCCGGGTTACGAATTATTCTTTAAATCGGTTCCGTCCCTAACCTAGCTTACTATGGCCGAGAGGAAAAGCGAAGCTATACATAAAGAAGAGGCCGACAGAGAATATATGCAACATAATAATATTCTTAGAGGATCAAGAACAAATAATCGTGGAGGAAGAGATTATGGAAGAGGAAGAACATATAATGCCAGATACAGGAACTTTGGTTATCCTGGAAGAAACATGAGTTACGAAATAATAACTCAAACTATGAACAAGAAAATCAGCAAAGTTCAAACAACTCAATACCTCCTCGGCTTGGGTCCTGTTCAAGGATTTAGACCATACAATGTATCAGCACAAAGGTATTCTGATACCAGGTCATATCCTGCATCAAATTCAACTCTTCACAAAAAGGTGCAGGTGGAGAAAGCAACAAAACACACTCGACTTGAGTGTCAAATCTGTAAGAGGCCTGGTCATGATGCCTTACATTGTTGGTATTGGTTTGATAATTCCTATCAAGCTGAGAAGATACCAACAGCACTAGCAGCACTACATATTGAGGAGGCAAATGATCAAGGATGGTATCTAGACACTGGAGCAACAACCCATATTACCTCTAATGCTGGTATACTTCAGAGTCTTTCTAAAAATAACATTGCTGATACAGTCATGATAGGCAATGGTCTGTGTTTACCTATCAAATACATTGGTAATGCAATATTGAATACTGCAATTGATGCCTTGCCTTTAAATGATGTGTTGATTGTTCTTGAGATTAAGAAAAATCTTCTATCAGTGTCAAAGTTAACTGATGATTACCCCTGTTCCTTTATCTTTAACAAAACTGGTGTGTATATCAAGGACAGCACCACCAACACAACCATGAGGCTAGGAAGGAAGGTTAGAGGGCTGTACAGAGTAGACCCTCATGCTGTAGAAGTCTACTTCACTCAAAGACAAAGAATTGTTGCAGAAAGTATCTGACATTAACGACTGGCTCATACAAATCAGAATATCTTGAAGCATTTGAGGAATCAAAAAATCTGATTCAGTGCAACAAAGAACCACAGTATGTATGTAGAAGTTGCCAAATAGCTAAGAGTACTGCTCTACCTTTTCCATTATCAAATTCTACAGCTACAAAACCTCTAGAACAAATTCACTGTGATATCTGGGGACTTTCTCCAGTTAAATCTTTTCGGAGTTTCAAGTACTATGTCATTTTTGTTGACAATTTCTCTCGGTTCAGTTGGATATATCCATTAAAGCTGAAGTCAGATTTCTATAGTATTTTTCTCATGTTTCAAAAGTTAGTAGAAAATCAGCATAGCTGTAAAATCAAGACTTTCCAGTGTGATGGTGGAGGAGAGTTTATTAGCCAAAAATTCAGAATTCACTTACAAAACTGTGGCATTCAACGGCATATCTCCTGTCCATATACACTTGAGCAAAATGGAATACCTAAAAGGAAACATCGACATATAGTTGAACTTGGTTTGGCTATGCTATACCATGCAAAAATTCCATTAAAGTTTTGGGTAGATGCATTTGTAACAGCCAACTACATTGTTAACATTCTTCCTACTCAAAAATTACAGATGCGGTCTCCCTTCAAACCAAATTATATCAAAGCATAAGCCAAGATATGACCATCTCGAGAACCTTTGGCGTGCTTGCTATCCTTGTCTTCGACCATATGCACAGCACAAGCTTGATCCACGGTCACTAACCCGTGTCTTTCTAGGATACGGTGATCACTATAAGGGATATCGATGTCTTGTCCCTACTACTGGTCATGTCTACATTAGTCGACATGTAGTATTTGATGAGAATTTCTTCCCTTTCTCTCAGAAATTAGCAACAGTTTATCCTTCCTACACACACTTGTATAAGTTGTGGATAGAAGAAGAGCAGTTCCTAACTTCCTCCACTGCAGATTACATAAAACATTCAATTTCTCAGTATACAGGTTGGGAACAAGAATCCACAGCTAAGCAAACAAATGGAATGGTCTCACCTGAATGCACAGAACAAGCAGTTTCTGTTTCTCCAGCTGGATCAAGTGTCCACCACTACTCAGAATAGTCCACAACGAGTTGAAATACCTGTTCCCATAACTAAAACAACAGATGCACTAGATATGGAACAACACACTTCAAATAATCAGACAAATTCACAAGGTACATGACCTACACACCCTATGCAGACTAGGTCTAAGTTTGGCATTATCAAGACCAATCCTCGATATGCATGTCTTGCTATATATGAAGTACCTACTGAACCAAAAACAATCAAATCAGCCTTAGCACATAAAGGCTGATATAAAGCAATGACAGAAGAGATGGATGCACTTTATCAGAATAAAACTTGGGAATTAATCCCTCGAACCGGTCAAATGAATGTCATTGGCTGTAAGTGGGTATTTAAAACAAAGCTTGCAGCTGATGGTAGCTTTGATAGACTTAAGGCTCGACTGGTTGCTAAAGGATTTCATCAGGAAGAAGGCATTGACTTTACAGAAACCTTTAGTCCAGTCATCAAACATGCTACAATTCGTATAGTTCTATCTGTAGCCATGATGAAACACTGGCCAATCCATCAACTAGATGTCAAAAATACATTCTTACATGGTACATTGAATGAGATAGTTTACATGGAGCAGCCTCCTGGTTTTCAAGATCCCAAGAAACCTCATCATGTATGTCTCCTCAGGAAGTCTCTCTATGGACTTCGACAAGCTCCTCGAGCCTGGTTTGACAAGTTCAGCAACTTTCTGCTTGAATATGGGTTCTTTTGCAGCTCAACTGACCCATCCATATTCATCTATCATACTGATACAGACACCATTCTTCTACTACTATATGTTGATGACATTATCCTGACTGGAAGCTCCTCTCAGTTACTTTCCAACCTTATCCATTCTTTAAGTCTTCATTTCTATATGAAAGACCTTGGCCCACTACATTACTTTCTTGGCATTGAAATTAAAAATACTTTTGATCACCTATTTCTTTGCCAGACTAAATATGCCAGTGATCTTCTTACTCGAGCTCATATGCTTGAGTGCAAACCAATTACCACCCCTATATCACTAAAACCAACTGTTCTGTTAAATGATTCTGCTCCCCTCTCCAATCCTATTGAGTATCGAAGCTTAGTAGGTGGCCTTCAGTATCTGACTTTAACAAGACTAGACATTGCATATGCTACAAATCAGCTGTGTTAGAAATTACAGAAACCCACTATTGCAGACTTACATAAACTCAAGAGAGTTTTGAGATATGTCAAAGGTACTATAAGTCTTGGAGTCTTCATTCACTCTCGAAGCTCTCTCCACTTGTATGGGTTCTCAGGTGTAGACTGGGCAGGATGTGTTGAAACAAGAAGATCAACAACGGGTTTTTGTACATACCTTGGCTCCAATCTCATATCTTGGGCAGCAAAGAAACAATCCACAGTCAGTCGATCCTCTACAGAAGCTGAGTATCGTGTTCTTGCTTCTACATCTGCTGAACTTACCTGGATCAGCTTTGTCCTTTGTGATATAGGATGCTCATTGACTCGTCCAACACAGCTCTTTTGTGATAATAAATCAGCCATTTCTCTTACTATCAATCCTGTCTTACATGCTCGCACCAAACACATTAAGATAGACTTTCATTTTGTTAGGGAAAAAGTCTCCTCAGGGTCATTACAAGTGAAATATGTTCCAAGTAACTATCAACTTGCTGATATATTCACAAAATCTCTCCCTCATATTACACACTATCAGCTACGAATCAAATTAGGAATTGGTTTCTCACCCATTCCTTTGAGGGGGGATGTTAAGAACAGCAAGAACAGAAGCTCTACTGATGCTATTACTGATATCAGTAAGAACAGGGGAAGTAAGATATACAAGAGCAACGAAGAGAAAACATATGAAGAAGAGGAAGTAGAGAATATAAATGCTGTTGAGAAGAATGAGAAGAAAACCTGTTTCAAACACTTTGTATAATGCTGCAAGTCTTGGCAAGTCTCGGCAATTAGTCTGGTGTACTTCAATTCTGGAAGTTAGTTAGTTTTTTACTTCTATTAGTTAGTTATCATTTCTTCAACTGTTCAATACCTGTAAAACAATTTCCAGAGATAGCCATTGTATATAAAAAGGCTAACTCTCGTGATTGAAAGTAACAAAAGAAAAGAATAGAAAGAAGTTTTCCATCTCAAGATCTCTCTACTGTTCCTTCATCCCAAGATTTCCTATTTCTTCATTGCGCATAAACTTCTTTAGCTCTCAATGCTTACACAAGAGTTATGGCGAAGAAATACCCCGAGATAACCATCAATGCCATGCATCCCGGTTACATCAAGACTGACCTAAGCCACAATATTGGTTCGCCGGTCGAGGAAGGCGCAAGAGGTCCCGTTATGGTGGCTCTAATGCCAAAAGATGGATCTTCCGGCTTGTTCTTCAATCGTACAGTAGAATGGAGCTTTTGATTAAGATTTGGATGAGTAGGGCAGAGAGCCTATGTCAGTTTAAACCCTAAACCTATTTTCTTTCATATTTTCCCTTCTCCTTATTGGTATGAATAACTAAATCCAATCAGTAATTTCGAACTTTCCGACTCCGATTGCTATGGCAATAGGGTGTGCGAGTAAATACTCTTTCAATCCAATTGCCAGGCGTGCTTGTCTTAGGCACAATGTCATCTATGAGTTTCGAATTTGTTCAATGTGATTCATAAACTATCCGTAAATTTTCAATGTAATCCCTAAATTATATGAAAATATTTAAAAATTCAGAAATGATATTGTATATTGGATTAAGTTCAAGGATTATATTGAACAAATTGAAAATACAAAGACCACATCGCACGGTGGGTTAGAATTCAGAGTTTATTTGTGTACGTTTCCCTTAAATGATTAATATCCAATACACAAAATCATCTCTTCAACACTTTCTCGCGGGTCCCCTTTATAATGGGTAACCCCCTTGACTTTATACTTCGTGGAACCCCTTGAAATCCACTCAATTTTCATTCTACACTCCTATCTCATAACCTCGATGTCCCATTTCCCAATCTAGGCTAGCTCGCCAACACCTCTTCTGAGTAAGCAAATCACCAATTGGGCAAGAGATTCACCACCTCTTCTCAGGATCAGAAATTCTACATGATAATTTATCAAAGAGATGCTATTCGGTAATGCGCACTGCATAGTTGACCCCATCGATATACCCAAGTGGTCATTTCGGTAGGATTCTAGAGGTGCGTTTTTTACTTGGTCAAAAGAAGTGAGTTTGAGAAGTGGATCCCATTATGTAACACTTTATCTTAACAAGATTCAAGAGGTGGCTTCCACAATAAAGTACTTTGTCCACGCATCACTTAGCTCTCATCGTGCATAAATATCAATCCATATTTGATGCAACTCGAGTCAACTTTCATGTCTAATACAATGTCTCATATAAATCTGAGCTTTCCATGCACATACTATTTCCTAGGTCATGCCATGGGCTATGAGTGAGCATCGAACCTATGAATAAGCTCATGTACTTTTCATCATAATACGGAAACATACTTAAATTACACAATTCTTTCTTTCTCATAATTCTTATCTTGATGTTTTGAGTGCATCTGATGTACATTCGAGTGCATACCCAGACAACGCACTTCTCAAACCTCATGTCACTCTTTTTTACTAGTGTCCCTCTCTCTAGGTTGATCCTTAACATTGTTCATCGTGTCTGCAGCCATGTCAGCCTATCTCGTTGTCGCGTAGTCTGCATTGTAGCCACGACGGCCTAATTCTGCATGGATTGCACAACTAATATGGTAACGCATAACAACCATGTAAGCACCCACATCAGCTTGTTGTCACTTGCACATGCCAGCCGGTTCTCTCTTCAAACACCAAAATGCCTCACTAATCCACCAATCATTTTCAAATATTTTCATCAAACTCCAGTTGATTTCTTCTAAGTCACCTTGATTTTGAGGAGATGTTAACAAGATATTATGATATTAATTATAGCCAATCAAGGATATGCATAATCAGACAAATATATGCATAATCTTTAAGAGATATGCAAAATTAAAGGAAATATCTTAATGATCTTTAATGTCTTCTCAAACTCAAGTTGACTTGACTTCGAAGTCAATTTGAGTTTGGAGAACAGACACAAAAGACCCTCTCACAGGATTGCCAAAGCGATAACAAGCTGACATGACTGCTTATATGGCTTTTTTCTATTGTTGTGGCCACAGTGCAAATTATGCAATAATAAGGAGAAAATTATCTAAAAAATCACAAATCTATTAATCTTAAACTTTTTAATTGTGTCAATAAAGTTTTAAATATTTTCACGTTTTGCTAATTGAATAAATTACACCAATGTTGGTAAAAAATTGCTAGGGTGAACGCTGGTCACTCTATGTGGCATGACCGACATTAATATGGACAATTTTTAATAGTATTGTAATATTTATTTGAAATTTTTATTAATTTTTTTCATTTTCCCTTTTTCTCTTGCAAACCTATTTTCTTCAATTTTTATTTTTGAAAGAAATTAAAATAGAAATGAAATAGAATTCAAACGAATTAGAGTTTGGAATTGTATTCCATTCTAAAATTCTATTAATTATAGAAATTCTATCCCTCACCAATTTGGCGAAGGGCTTCCTTGCCAGCCAAGGCCTAGTGTACCTAGCCCAAGGCTGGTGGGTCATTGGTTATTGACAAGGCCTAGCGATGGCCAGTAGAGGGAAAAGGAAAAAAAAAAAAGGAAAAAGAAAATAGAAAAAAATAAAAGAAGAGAAAAGAAAAGAAAAAGTAAAGAAGGAAAAAAAGAGAGAGAGAAAAAAGAAAACTAGCTTACAAACTAAAATCACCAAATTTAGTCTCGTCCGTTAATCGAGACCCAGCAATATCACTAATCCATATTTTAAATTGTCGCGCTTTGGTTGCGTACTTATAATTGGACAAAGAAGGGCAAATGGCAAGAAATAGATAGCCACTCATCCGCTAGGTAGACACAAGATAAATTAAAACCTCGCCCCCATATCTTATTACCAGATAATTCGTAATATTGAAGAGATAGCATTGACTTGCTCTATAATACTCTTATCACTCCAAAGGCTGATTTTTGCCATTTACTCCTTCGAAGGATGTCATCACCGCTTAGATCAGAATGACGAGGATAGTTACGTTATAATCTTCAACGGCCGCCAACCAACGACCACGCATAAACCTGCGACGTACTGGCTGATGTTTTCTCTGTTTCCTGTTTTATTTTTTATTTTTTTTCTGGCTAGACGGACCAAAACTGATATTTCTTACCGCCTATCAATACGGAATCAGCAAGCCACAGCAGAAGAGCCACCGCCCTCCAAAACCTTTGGAAAAGAATAACAGAGGGAGATCTTAACATTTCAGGCTCTTCACCAAGTGTAAATTTTCTCTGGAAAATTAAACTTTCTTCAATAACGATATCTACGCATTATCTACTCTCAAGTGGACTTTTCTCTCAGCCTGGTTTTTGTCATTGGATCTTCAATATGAGTGATAGCACAACGTTGTAACACTCGATCCTTTTTATTGACAAAATGAATATTTTGCTCAACACCATTTCTCTTTTAATTTTAAAGGTGTAAAATCTAGGATATGCCGAGTAGTTCTTTTTTCCTTCTGCAATCAATATATTCCCAGCGAGAGTATCAAGAAGGAGCTCAGCGACATAAATGACAGAACGGAAAACAAAATCGAAATTTGGTGGATCTATTTTTAAAGGACGTGAAGGAGGATGCGGTGGAAAACCATAGGCTGGAGGGCCAATAACTCCATTAGCCTACATTCTCCCAAAGGCAGGTCTAAATGCTTAATAAAGGTTCCTGGCTGAAAAATGTCCTGGAACCGCCCTTAACACGATCAATCCAAGCTAGGTATATACTGATTTTAATAGCGATAAAGGGCTTTCGACTATCGAAGAAAGTGCTTCAGGCCCCGTTATAGAGTCTCTACCACCAAAAGACGTTTTGTCTAGCATGTTATTTAATCATGCTGCTACATCAACGCTTTGATTAAGACCGGAGCCCCTTTCTCCCCTTTTTTCTGAATCATTTATTTAGTTTCAATTAGCCATGGAAATGGAACGACATAATCTTGTTCTAACTGGCATTCTAGAGGTACAAAGCCAACTGACTAATCTGGCGGTCTTGAGCCATAAATGATCAAACGAAAATCCTTTTTTTTCCCCTTGCTTTGTAAATTATTAGATAGTTTGTTCTGCTAGTGGTGTGACGAAATTCATCATTCCCGTCGACTTCAATTTTCAATCTACTATCTGACTAACTGATAATGATAGATCACAATTGGAGCAAAGGACGTCCTTCCACGTATTTTTCGCCCCATGTTGATGTTCTTTCAATTTCATTTGTTTTTCATGATTAGTTAGTGAGACAGCAATTGTACGCCTTTTTCTAAAAATTATCAATCGGGTAAATTTTGAATGATCAATACCCCTATTCCACAAAATCGGTCCTTGTATCTCTCGAACCCCTTTCTCATGGTTTGACCGATGTCTTTTTGCTCGCAGACTCCTTCAAAGGAAGCCATCACCACTTCAGATAAGAATGACTAGTATACATCACGCATACGTTAGGAATTGCGCGATCAATGACAAAATATCGACGCACTGGCTGATGTTTTCTCTGCTTCCATTTTCTTTTCATTTGGCTAGTCAGACCGAAATGAATTTTTTTTCCTCCTTCTTTTCCCCGTAAATATGCACTCGACAGGCCCCAGCTGAAGAGCCACCGCCCTCCAAAACCCTTTTTTGGGAAAGGAAAAACGATAGAGGTTAAACATTTCAACCCCTTCATCAAATGGACAGGTATTCCTTCCTTCCACTTCTTCTTGATGGATTGTCGATACCGGTTTGACATGATATATCTCAAAACAAGTGCTAATCCCATTTGTTCTGTTCTCGTTCTTCTGTTAATTTCCATAGGGTTGCGGTTGTAACGGGTGCCAATAAAGGGATTGGATTAGAGATATGCAAGCAGCTAGCTTCAAATGGAGTCTTCGTCGTATTGACCGCAAGAGACGTTAATAGAGGGAATGAGGCTATTGAGAGGCTCGCAAGCATTGGGATCTCCAATGTGGCCTTTCATCCGCTTGATGTGGTGGACGGGGCCAGCGCCAGTTCGCTGAAGGATTTCGTCAAGGCTCGGTTCGGAAAACTTGATATTTTGGTAACATCTATGCATAGATCACTTGTTGTATTATGTTTCAACTAGATTGATGAAAGAGCCATAAAAGCACAATTCGCCTTGCAGGTGAATAACGCGGGCATAACCGGAGCTACATACATGAAAGAGGACATAGTTTTAACGGAAGATATGGTGAGTCTTCTCAAACTACAACTACGGGATACATTTTTCATGTAAATTTTTATGACATGATTCATAGAACATATACCAGCAAAGCGTGTATCAACATGCAAGTTCGAAAATGTTTAGTTTGAACGTTATTTTGTTCTTTTCTTGACATGAAAATATCCTCCTCGCGCAATGTTTGGGGCATCCTTTATTCTTCCTTTCTTCCCTTTCATTTATCGAAATTAGGAAAGCTTAAATTAGTCAACGCCGTTCGTCTTTTTCGTGTAACTTTATTGCAGATTAGAGGTCCAAAGGCCAAATCGATGAAGGAGTTCTTTAAGGAGACGTATGAATCAGCAGAAAAATGTCTGAGGACTAACTACTATGGAATCAAACAAGTAACTGCTGCTCTTCTACCTCTTCTTCAACAATCGAACTTGCCAAAAGTTGTCAACGTCTCCTCTTCCGTTGGCCAGCTTAAGGTGTGTACTCGATTATATCATGTTGTCGTTCAATGCAATGACGAAAGCCTGAACATAGGGAGATCAATTGAAGCTCACGACGAGATTTTTTACTTGCGTATTCTATCATGACAAGATCTGTTCATCTTCTCCTGCTTGAAATCAGTACATCCCCGACGAGAATATCAAAGAGGAGCTCAATGACATCGATAGCCTCACGGAAGAGAAAGTGGACAGTTTGGTCGCACGGTTTCTGAAGGATATGAAGGAGAATGCAGTGGAAACCGGAGGCTGGCCGATCCTTTTATCTGCTTACATCGTCTCGAAGGTAGCTCTCAATGCTTACACAAGAGTTATGGCGAAGAAATACCCCGGGATAGCCATCAATGCCGTGCATCCCGGTTACATCAAGACTGACCTAAGCCACAATATTGGGTCGCCGGTCGAGGAAGGCGCAAGAGGTCCCGTTACGGTGGCTCTAATGCCAAAAGATGGACCTTCCGGCGTGTTCTTCAATCGTACAGTAGAATGGAGCTTTTGATTAAGATTTGGATGACTAGGGCAGAGAGGCTATGTCAGTTTGAACCCTAAACCTATGTTCTTTCTTATTTTCCTTCTCCTTATTGGTATGAATAACTAAATCCAATTGGTAATTTCGAACTTTCCGACTCCGATTGCTATGGTAGTAGGGTGTGCAAGTAAATAGTCTTTCAATCCAATTGCTAGGCGTGCTTGTCTTAGGCACAATGTCATCTATGAGTTTCGAATTTGTTCAATGTGATTTCTAAATTATCCGTAAATGTTCAATGTAATCCCTAAATTATATGAAAATATTTAAAAATTCAGAAATGATATTGTATATTGGATCAAGTTCAAGGATCATATTAAACAAATTGAAAATGCAAAGACGACATGACACAGTGGGTTAAAATTCAGAGTTTATTTGTGTAAGTTTCCCTCAAATGATTAATATCCAGTCCACAAAATCATTTCTCCAAAACTTTCTCGTGGGTTCCCTTTATAATGGGTAATCCCCTTGACTTTATACTTTGTGGAACCCCTGGAAATCCACTCAATTTTCATTCCGCACTCCTATCTCAGAACCTCGATGCCCATTTCCCAATCTAGGCTAGCTTGCCAACACCTCTTCTGAGTAAGCAAATCACCAACTGAGCAAGAGATTCACCACCTCTTCCTAGGATCAGAAATGCTAAATGATAATTTATCAAAGAGATGCTATTCGATAATGCGCACCACATAGTTGACCCCACCGATATACCCAAGTGGTCATATCGGTAGGATTCTAGAGGTGCGTTTTTTATTTGGTCAAAAGAAGTGGATTCGAGAAGTGGATCCCATTACGTGACACTTTATCTTAACGAGATTCAAGAGGTGACTTCCACAATAAAGTACTTTGTCCATGCATCACTTGGCTCTCGTCGTGCATAAATATCAATCCATATTTAATGCACTAGTCTTACTTGGTCACGTATCATATTTGATATAACACAAGATGAATACAACACAACTGATTTGATTTACATATAGACATAAATACAATGTAAGAAAACATTAGAGAAGGTAAACGAGTAATACTAAGGCCATGTATTGTTTCATGAAAAATGAATTGTTGATGCCAAAATTTTTGCTCCAAGATCATTCTACATACTTTCAAAACAGTTTGGAACTTGTTTTCCTACCAAAAATATTTCAAGCCGAGTTCATGGATTTTGAATTGTCTAGGCATTTAGTACAATTTCTAAAATGGCATTGTTCCTACGTTATCTTTTTTAAAAAAGAAATAAAAAATAATAATAAGCAGAAGTAAAGTGAAAAATAAATAAAAAATAATAATAAGCAGAAGTAAAGTGAAAAATAAATAAATAATAATAATAAGTTAAAGTAAAGTGAAAAATAGGACAGGGCTCAGTAGAAAATCGAGGAAGAAATGGGCTGACTGAGCGTGAATGGCACAGAGAACAGAACATTCGTTGGAGTGTGTAGGAAGCTTGAAAGCACATAAAAAAAAAGATCAGAAAAGAAGAGAGGAAACACAAGGAAAGAAAACAGATAGGATTTGGAAATTAACAAGCATTGGGCAACCCACAAAACATAGCAAAAGTCAAGGGATAAGAAGAGACCTGAGCATGAGCTGAGATCAAACGTTGAGGGTAGCAGAGGAATAGCAGCGGATGGGGGCGTTGCTTGGCGTATAGAAGAGGAAAAACAGAGGATAAGAGGCACGGGCAGGACAAAAGAGCAGGGAGTGAAGAGAGCGCTCAAAGGCCCTCGGCACACCGAACCCGTTCAGTATAAAAGGGGGGGCATTCGCTTCAGACGGGGCAGACCCTCGTCCACTCACGTTCATCACCAAGTCCACTACACACGGCCACCACACAACCACCATCAACCACCGCACAGCCACGTTCCACCACTTACTGCCATTCACCATCCCTGGTTAACACACCTGCAGCCTCGACAAGCACCCAGTCCAATCTCTACCGCCGATACCCTGGTTTCCTTGCAGTTTCCAGTAACTATTACGGAGGTCTTGCCATCCTCAGTCCTCCGGTCTCCCTCGTCGTCGCCGCAAACCGCCGTCGCCGTGGATTGCCGTCGCAGTCGTCGTTGCTCTGTTTTGTTCTGTTTCTCGGCCGGGTGCGGTTGAAGTGATTCGCTTTCGCTTGAAGCTCCGTCGCGGACACCCATCAGCACAGGCGGCATGTCTGGAACCTCCTGAGTTGGATTGACCCACAATTGCAGGGAAAAAAGTCCATCTCCAGCAAGGCGAGTTCGAATCGTCCGTTGTTCCCTGCTCCGCTCTGTTCTTTGGCTGAGGAAATCCGAAGAGAGTAAAATTTGTCGGAAACTAATCCGGCGGAATCGACCTGTTCGTAGAAAATTATTAAGGGTCCAGTCACTGATTTGTGTTCTCATACTGGTCCTGACATAGCAGATAAACCGGGTAATTTCATCCTCCCCTGTTCTGCCCTGCCTCGTCGAGATACAAGGCCAAGATGCGCTCATATTAACCATGCGTAAACCACTGAAAATACGAAGTTTTGCTCGAAGATTCATGATCATATCGTTGTTTCAGTGTCATTTTAAGTCGAAAAATTTACTTCGAAATCGTGACTAGAGTCAATGTTCTCAATGCACATAAACGGTTTGTTGAAATGTTTGCAAGAGTCTTCAAAGTTCATGCGTCCTGAGCAGATCCACGTAGGGCCATGACTGGTACACGACTGGCCAGCATGGACTATTCGTACAGCCTACTTGGAGAGGTTGGTTCGAGTGTGTGGTTGATCATTCTCCAAGACGTTTGTTGCAATTTTTTTTTTTTTTTTTTTTTGGGTCAATAACTCGTTTGAAGGTACATGTTGTGAACTTTCATTCGGGTCGAGTGTATTTTGCTTAAAGTCTTTAATGTATTAGTTTTAAGGGCGTGAATTTGGGTAGTTCATGGGTCTGGCTGATCTGAGTTCAAACCTAGGCTTGCCACAATAGCCGACCTGTGTGATTTTGACGGGATTTTAAGCACAATTTGGGAGTGTCAAAACTTGGCATGGGGGAGATTTAAGTATTCAAAGTTAGGAAAATTATATTTAAGTGCTAAAATCAGAGTAAAATGGATAGTTAAGTGCTAATGGTGAGAAAAATAGTCCAAAATACTAACGTGACGATTTTCTGATGAGAGAAGTGCAAAACAACATTGTTTTTTTGATGTGACGATTTGCACGTTGACGTGACAAGATAAATGTAAAAGTAACATCCTTTTGCTGCTAACGTGAATAAATAATTAGTATAAAATTAATTAAATTAAATTTAAAATAAAATTAAAAAAAGGGAGAAAGAAGATGAATAGGTGGAGGCGGCTAAGGGCTCTAGGGCCTGGCGACCCTATCCGACCCTCTCCCCATCGTCGCTGATCCTTCCCGACGATAGCGGGGAGGCGAGGGCTAAGTCCTGACTCGCCTCCAACTATTCATCTTCTTTCTTCCTTTTCTTTTTCTTTTTTGTTTTTTAAAATTTCATTTTGCATTTAATTTAATTAAGTTTTATATTAAAATTCAAATCCGCACCAAAACAATATCGTTTTTGCATTTATTTGTTGAGTCAGTTTTTGGCAAATTACGTAGGCAAGAAAAATTAATAAAAAATTACCATATAAGATTTCCGACAGGGTTCATCTAAAGTTTCATTTTTTTTTAAAAAAAAAGTGACACTTAAATGTCACTTTCCTAACTTTTGGTATTTAAGTATCATTTTGTTCTAAGTTTTGACATTTGAGTTGTTCTTTTCTCCACGATTTGGTGAGTTTGTGATATGTTAGTAAGTTTTATTTTTTTGCACTCTTGGTGTGTAGTTCTAGGGAATTGGTGCTTTATCTCTGAGGTCGAGATTAAAGCCCTTGAATATGTTTCGAGGAAATTGGTCTAAGCAGTCTAATGCACACCAATCGATCAGCTTGGTTAACGTGATATTCAATTCATGTTCTAAGTTGGTCCATGTTCATGCAAATTAAGCACATATCGATTAATGAATTAAATATATTTTTCAAAAAGAAAATTAAAAAGGTCTTAAATTAGGCCAAATTTTATATTTTTGGAATTTTCCTAATTTTCTAATGTCATTCTCCTAATTTATCTCTAAACTTGTCTTCTCTGTCGGGAGGTTGTAACATGAATGGTTTGGAAATTATTTTCCTAAAAATGATCCTTTATATCACTTAAAAAATGAATTAATGAAAAATATATTAATTATACACAAAAATGCTTAAGCATAAATTGTTGCCAATAATGAAACTATTTTTTATTAACTAATTATTTCAAGCGATTCAAGCGATTACTTTCAGAGACATATTTCTCAAATCATTTAGTTTTTTTCGAAATCAATGGGGCCTAAAATTCATCAACTCAATGAATTAACGTCTCTCCGGTGAGATTCTTCATTCATTTTCTCTTCAATCTCAGAATTTGTCTCAGTCCTCTCTCTCAAATTCATTCTCTAATCATCCATCTTCTCGTGTTAGTGACGCTGATTTGAGATAAATACTTAATAAGTTCATAAGCTGTCAACAAACATATTAAGAATGCTTAGTCAATGAAGAAACATTTAGTCATATAACATGTAGCAACCCACCTTTTACCTTATAACGGGGGATATTGCTTGAATCCTTATTGTTCTGATTACAGGATAACCTCATCAAGCAATTGAAAGTTTGACCTTCCATGTTAGGGCTGCCCTATCTATTAGATAATCTTGATGGACTGACAAGACTACCTTTCTTGTTTAACGTGTTGATACTTGCACGTCCGATATCTCTCAAATTCTCACCCATATATTTTTCTTCAAGGGCAGAAGATAGTAAAGGAATGTGTAGTAGGGAGTCCCGCCCTTCAGGAGTTCTTTCCCCTATCATTTAACTTTTGAATTTTTTAAGAACTTGTCCAAGTCCAAATGATATAACGAGTGTCTACCAGCCAATATTTTAGCATGCAAGCACAGTAGGTGTCCTACTTAATGCATTTCCTTGCGCTAACCACCATCATGTCAATCTTTTCTTATTTATCCATGACCCCCTTTCATCCAAGATAAAGAGTCACCTACACACTGAAAATACCAAATTTAGTCTTGTCCATTAATTGAGACATATGGCGTGTTTGGTAACGATTTTGTTCCCTAAAACAAATTATGATCAGAAATTGTTATTTTTTATTCTGTTCCTGGAAACTAATTCTAAGTAAAAGAACCCGTTTGGTAACTGTACAAAATTTCTGATTTTGGAATAGAATTGTGTTTGGTAACGTGTTCATTGATTTTGTTCTAAATCAATTTATTTTAATTTTTAAATAATTTTTATAATTTTTTTTATTTTTTTCTTCTCATTTTTTTTCCTTTTTCCTTTTTTTTTTTTTCTCCTATTATAATTCTTCTTCAGGCTGGTCGCCGGCCCTCATCGGCTCGGCCTCGTTGGCAACTAGGCGAGGTCCGGCGATCGGCGGTGGGCGACGGCGGCGGGCAACCGGCGGCGGCGGCGGAGGCGGCGGATGGCGGTGGGCGGCGGCGGCGGGCATGGGATGGTGGTTGATGAAGAAAAATAAAAGAGAAGAAGAAGAGTTTTGATTCTCAATTTTGTTCTCGGAACAAGAATCAACTTTTTTTTTTTTTTTTATTCTTGATTCTCGTCCCAAACTGATTATGGGAACATATTTGTTCTTGGAAACAAAAATTTTACCAAACGCGATTATCGTCCCAAACTTATTCTGGGAACAAAAAATCAAAAATTAAGGCACTGTTTCAATACCACAGTGGCTAGCAGACTGTCAATTGCTCGGGCTAACTCTAGATATTGGATTATCACACTTTGGGTGAGTGGTGAGCACTCATGATGGGACATATTAGAGATATCAAAAGATATTTAGGATATTTCTAAAAGATATTTAGGATATTTCTAACAGGGGAAAGTGGGAACTAGCTCCAGAACCATCGGAACAATCAACCATGGCAGGTAAGTCATTTATTATAAACTTCAACGACAACGACCAACGACCAACGACCAAGTATGACATACTTGCTGATGTTTTCTCTGTTACCTGTTTTCTGTTTTTTTTTTTTTTTTCCGGGTAGGTAGACAAAAATGATGTTTTTCTCACCTATAAAAATGCAATCAACAAGCCTCCGCAGAAGAGCCACCACCCTCCAAAACCTCTGGAAAAGAAAAACAGAGGGACATGTGAACATTTCAAGCTCTTCATCAAATGGACACGTACTAGTCGCTTCCACTATTCTTGATGAATCATCGCGACCGGTTCGATACGATGTATTTCAATATAAATGCTAACCCTTTTGTTTTGTTCCCCTTCTTGTGTTAATTTTTGTAGGATTGCAGGTGTTATTAGTGTGAATAAGGGGATTAGATTCGAGATATGCAAACAGCTAGCTTCAAATTGAGTCTTTATAGGATAAGTACATTAGAAATGCAAAAAGTTGTATACGACGCTCACTTTGGTATCAAAAGTTTATTTTAGATCACTTAAATGCTAAAAAAATTGAAAAATAATTATTTTAGTGCCAACACCGATCTAATTGGTTAGAAATCCAATATGGCACTTTTTTTTTTATTAATTTTTAAAACCAACGTGGCTTGCCCAAGAGTACAATCAACATTCAAATAACAAAATGACATCATTTGGATCTTTCTCCTAAGTAAAATCCCTAAATCTCTAAATTGAAAAATTGATTGAGAGAGAGGGGGTAGAAGGCGAGCAAGTGGGCATACTAGCAATGAGCAATGGTAGGAGCGGTGACTAGAACTCATTGGCCATGGGCTTCCTCCTCGTCTTCTTTCTCAAAGAACAACACCAGCATCACTCCACCTCTATTTCGTCCGACGTTTTCAACAAGCCTAAGCTCTTGTCCTCCTCCTCCTTCTCCTTCCCCCTTTAGAAGGACCCACTCTGGCCGCCTCTTGAGTAGAGCCCAATCCACCATCTCCATTTGCACTCTCTTCCTCTCCCTCACCCTCCTCGTCTTCGCTCTCTCCATCTTCAACCCCCCTTCTTCCTCCTCTCCTTTGCCCTCACCTCCTATTCTTCTTACTACTTCTTGCCTAAGCAACAACCTTAGCCTCTCCTCGCTTGAAACAATTGCACGCCTCCATTGTTCTAGTTGTTACCCATCTTCTTTTGGCGGGCCAAGCCCCAAACGGCAGCTCCAAGCATCAGTTCACGCTACACGAGATGGGTACCTTGTACGGGAGGGGTGTATGTGTGATGAACAACCTTGTCGTCACTCACATGGTCGAGCAACTACGATAGTGGCCGAGCGGCGGCAACCAAGTGGCGGTGCATGAGTGAACTACAATCAATGTCGAGTGAAGATCATGGATGAAGAACCCTAATTTCAGTTCACGTATGATGGAAAAATGACATCGTTTCTTAAGGAGAAAGGAAAACGACGTCTTACAACATTCCTTTCCGATGTCAACTTCTTCTTCTTCTTTTTTAATACAAAAGTCACGTAACCAATTTGGCTGGAATCTCTTACTGGTGGCATCAAAGTGATTGTTTTTTGTCCGATTTGGCACTTAGTGATTTGGCGGAAACTTTTGATATCAAAGTCAATACCATACACAACTTTTGGCACTTTTAATGTATTTTCCCCGGTCTTTGTTGTATTAACTGCTAGGGATGTGAATAGAGGAAATAAGGCTATCGAGAAGCTTGCGAGCATTGGGATTTCAATTGTGGTCTTTCACCGCTTCACGTGGTCGATGGGACCAGTGTCAATTCGCTGCCAGAATTCAGGAAACTCGATATTTTGGTAAAATCTATTCATAGGTCATTTGTTAATGTAATGCTTCAAATAGATTGAGAAAAGGGCCATAAAAGAACAATGACGTTGCAGGTGAATAATGCAGGCATGACCGGAACTACAGTCATGAAAAAAGACATGGTTATGAATGCAGATGATGCGAGTTTTCTCAAATCGGCAATACTACTGTTCAATACATTTCTCACACCACTTTTTATTGAGGCGATTTATAGAACACACAGAGCGTTAAAGCGTATCTCACGCAGCTTTTTCATTTTTCCTCGCTACTAGCATTATGCACATTTGCCCGCATTCCTTGTGGCATATTATTTGGGGCGTCCATTTTTTTTTTTTTTTGGCCCCCTTTGCTCCCTTTTAATTGTCGATATTAAGAAGCTTAAACTGGTTAATACGATCGCTTTTTTCATGTAATCTTATTGCAGCTGAAAGGTCCGCAGGCCAAATCGATGAAAGAGTTCATTGAGGAGACGTATGAATCAGCAGAAAAGTGTTTGAGGACTAACTACCATGGAATTAAACAAGTAACTGCTGCTCTTCTACCTCTTCTTCAACAATCGAATTCGGCAAAAGTAGTCAATGTCTCCTCTAACCTTGGCCAGATTCAGGAATGTACTTAATTGGTGTCATATGCAAATTAATTTTCATGTTATTGATTGAGAAAACCATACATACTCAACTTATTGTATCATCTTGTTTCATCCAATGATGAAATTCTGAAAATAAGTAGATTGACTGAAACTCATGGGGGTAAGTACACTATCAGTGCTAAAACTGGTGTATGCGCTCACTTTGGTGTCAAAAGTTTCCGTCGGATCACTTAAGTGCCAAATTGGATAAAAAAACAATTATTTTGGTGCCACCGGCGAGAGATTTCGGCCAGATTAATTACGTGGCTTTTATATTTTAAAAAAAAGTTGCGTTGGCTTTAAAACGATGTCGTTTTGCCCTTATACGTGGACATCCTCATAGAAACGATGCCGTATAGCTCATATAGGGATTGAAATTAGGGTTTGAGCTGCTCGGCCACCGTTGCTCGGCCACCGTTGTAGTTACTCGACCAAGTGAGCAAGGAGAGACTGAGATTGTTGCCCAAGCAAGAAGTGGCAGGAAGAATAGGAGGCGAGGGCGGAGGAGGAGGAGGAAGAAGAGGGGTCGAAGGTGCCGCTGGTGCCCTGCTATTGCTGGTGCCATTGCTGGTGCGTTGCTGGTGTTGCTGCTGGTGCCGCTGCTAGTGTTGGTCTTCAAGGAAGAAGAAGACGACATGCCTTCTCTCTCTCTCTCTCTCTCTCTCTCTCAATTTGGGGATTTAGGGTTTCTAAGTTGGGGGAAAGGCGCCAAACGGCATTGTTTTATTGTTTGAATGCTGACTGTACTATCCAACAAGTTACGTTGGCTTCAAAAATTAATAAAAAAGTGCCATGTCGGATTTCTGGCCAATTTCATCGGCGTTGGCACTGAAATGATCGTTTTTTAAATTTGTTGGCACTTAAGTGATCCAAAATAAATTTTTGGCACCAAAGTGAGCGTCGTATATAAGTTTTGGCACTAATAGTGTACTTACCCCAAAACTCATGATGTGAAAGAAAAGATTAGATGAGTGAGGCAGGTTTGAAATACCAGACACAAGGACTGTAAAATAACCAACGGTTTATAAGGTTGGTTGATGTTTAACGACTTCCCAATTATAGGCATAACAAATCAAATAATTCAGGAATGCTCGTAGATTCCTCTAAGTTATTAGTCAATTACATAGTCTCTCATGACAAGATTTGTTCATTTTATCCTTCTTGAAATTAGTACATCCATCGATAACCTCACGGGAGAGAAAGTGGATGGTTTGGTGGAGAGATTTCTGAAGGATATGAAGGACAAGTTGGAAAGCAGAGGCTGGCCTTTTGTCTTATCTGCTTACCTCGTCTCGAAGGCAACTCTCAATGCTTACACAAGAGTTTTGGCAAAGAAATATCGTGGAATCGCCATCAATGCCGTGAACCCTTGCTTCGTCAAGACCGACCTAAACTGCAACATGGGGTTTTTGCCTATCGAGGAAGGCAGGAGAGGTCCCGTTACAGTGGCTCTATTGCCAAAAGATGGGCCTTCCGGCGCATTCTTCGATCGTACGGTAGTATCGACCTTTTGATCCAGATTTGGCTTGGTAGTGCGGAGAGGCCATGTCCGTTTAAACCCTAAAACTACGTTCTTCTGTATTTTTCCTTCTGTTCATTGGTAGGAGTTTCTAAACCACATTATAGTTGTCTTACTAAGATTGGAGAGAGTGAAGTTGTCGAAGAGTGGGATGATTTAGCACTATAAAATACGATATGATTCTATTTAATCTATTTAAGCAGTCATTTTACTAAGCTATGAAATGATCATTTTTTCTCGAAATGGAATTCTACAGTCTGGAAACCAATTTAATCACTGATCTGGTGGCCTAGAAAGGAAATTCTGATGAAAACAGAACAAGATTTGAGTTGTCCGTCTGAATTACGTAATTAGTTTGCTCCAAGTGATGCAACTCAGGTCAACTTCCATGTCGAATGCAATGTTTCATATAAATCCGAGCTTTCCATGTACATGCTATTTTCTAGGTCATGCCATCGGCTGTGAGTGAGCATCAAACCTACGAATAAGCTCATGTACTTTTCATCGTACTACAGAAACGGACTTAAATCACACAATTCTTTCTTTCTCATAATTCTTATCTTGATGTTTTGAGTGCATCCGATGGACATTCGAGTGCATACCCAGACAACGCACTTCTCAAATCTCATGTCACTCTCTTTTTTACTAGTATCCCTCTCTCAAGGTTGATCCTTAACATTGTTCGCCGTGTCCGCAGCCATGTCAGCCTATTTTGTTGTCACGTAGTCTGCGTCGTAGCCACGACGGCCTAATTCTGCACAGATTGCACAACTAATATGGTAACTAGAGGTGACCCATTTTGCATCAATATTTTTCACAAATGGGTCGAATGTGGGCTGTGAACGGGCCATAACCCACATTCGACCCATTTAAGTTCAGTTTTATATGGGTCGAAAATGGGTCACACGTTCTGACCCATTTTCGACCCATTTTTAAAACCTAAAAAACATGGACAGCCCTTTGATCTTCACCTTCGCCACTCACCTTCGAGCCGCCTCCGCCACTCGCCGCCATAGCTTGCCTCCAACTGCCTTTGTCGCCCGCCCGAGGCTCGCCTCCACCGCTCCCTCGAAGATCACCGACGACTAGCGAGGCTCGAGCTTGCCGGCGTCGGGCGGGGCCTTGGCCTCATCAGATCGGCGAGATCGAGCCTTGCCCGATGTTGGTGAGCTCAAGTGTCAGCTCGAGCCTCGCTAGATCCGGCAGGCTCGAGCCTCACCGAGATCCGGTGAGGCTCGAGCTCGCCGGCATCGGGCGGGGCCTCGGCCTCACTAGATCCGGCGAGATCAAGCCTCGCCCGACGCCGGCGGCTCGAGCCTCGCAGAGCGAGGCTTGGCCTCGCCGACGACCGGTGAGGCTCGAGCGCTCGGCATCGGGCGGGGCCTCGGCCTCGCTAGATCGGCGAGATCGAGCCTCGCCTGATGCCGGCAAGCTCGAGTCTTGCTAGATCCGGCAAGGCTTGAGACTCGCCCTGGGCGGCGACGCCGAGCTTGCCGGCGTCGAGTGGGGCCTTGGCCTTGCCGGATCGGCGAGATTGAGCCCCGCCCAACAACGGTGAGCTCGATCTCGCCCGTGGCCGGTGGCCGGCCATCGTCGTGGCCGGCGGACGATCGAAGAAGAAGAAGAAGAAAAAAAGAGAAAATAATTATTAAAATTAAGAATGATATTTTAAAAAATAAAAATAATTAAAAAATATATTTAAATAATAAAAATTCGATTTTTAAAAATATTTTAAAAAGAATTATAAAATTTTTCCATTAAATTTGTATTGCATAAAAATTGTTAAAAAATTTGTATTGCATAAAAATATTTTAACAACATGTAGATTTTAGCAATATGAGTCGGGTCGGGTATGTGTCGGGTACGGGTCGGGTCGAATATGGGTCACTAGATTTACACTACAAGAATATGGGTCAAAACGGGTTAAATGGATCAAATATGAGTCAACCCATTTACGATCCGACCCATACCCAACCCGACCCACCCATTTGCCACCCCTAATGGTAACACATAACAACCATGTAAGCACCCACATCAGCTTGTTGTCGCTTGCACATGCTAGCCAGTTCTCTCTTCAAACACCAAAATGTCTCACTAATCCACCAATCATTTTCAAATCTTTTCATCAAACTCTCGTTGATTTCTCTCAAGTCACCTTGATTTTAAGATGTTAACAAGATATTATAATATTAATTATAGCCAATCAGGGATACATAATTAGAGAGATATATGCATAATCTTTAAGAGATATGCAAAATTAAAGGAAATATCTTAATGATCTTTAACGTCTTCTCAAACTCAAGTTGACTTGACTTTGAAGTCAATTGGAGTTTGGAGAACAGACACAAAAGACCCTCTCACAAGATTGCCAAAGCTATAACAAGTAAATATGACTACTTATATGGCCTTTTTGTATTGTTGTGGCTACGGTGGAAATTATGTAGTAACAAGTAGAAAATTATTTAAAAAGTCATAAATCTATTAATCTTAAATTTGTTGATTGTGTCAACTGAGTTTTAAACATTTTCACGTTTTGCTAGTTGAGTCTATTACACCAATTTTGGTAAAAAATTGCTAGGGTGAATGTTGGCCGCCCTATGTGACATGATCGACATTAACATAGACAATTTTGAATAATATTTTAATATTTATTTGAAATTCTTATTAATTTTTTTTTCCCTTTTTCTCTTGCCAACCTATTTTCTTTCTATTTTTATTTTTGAAAGAAAGTAAAATAGAAATGAAATAGAATTCAAAAGAATTAGAGTTTGGAATCATATTCCTTTCTAAAATTTTATTAATTATAGAAATTCTATCCCTCACTTGGGTTGGCGAGGGCAAATCCTTGCCCAATTTGACGAAGGCCTACGTTGCTAGCCAAGGCCTAGTGTACCTAGCTTGAGGCTGGTGGGTCGCTGGTTATTGACAAGGCCTAGCAATGGCTAGCAGAGGGAAAAGGGAAAAAAGGAAAAGAAAATAGAAAAAAAAATAAAAGAAGAGAAAAGAAAAGAAAAAGTAAGAAGGAAGAGAGAGAAAAAAAGAAAAGAAAAGAAAACTAGCTTACAAACTAAAATCACCAAACCACCTGGGATTCGCCCCGGTGGGCCACCCTTCCAACATGGAAGGGGAGGTGAGGGTTCAAATCCCCACATTCTCGGGAGGGATGGGGTGGGGACGTAAGTTTCAGAAGTGGGTTTCGACTCCCACGCCTTGCAAGAGACAGGGCAAAATTCTGAGAGTGAGTATAAAGTAGGAATAGAGTAGAGACGAAAAAAAAAAAAAAAAAAAAACTAAAATCGCCAAATTTAGTCTTGTTCGCTGATCGAAACCCAGCAACATCACTAATCCAGATTTTAAATTGTTGTGCTTTGGTTGTGTACTTATGATTGGACAAAGAAGGGCAAATGACTTGTCCACTACGTAGACACAAGATAAATTAAAACCTCGCCCTCATATCTTATTACCAGATAATTTATAATATTGAAGAGATAGCATTGACTTGCTCTATAATAATCTTCAACGGCCGCCAACCAACGACCACGCATAAACCTGCGACGTACTGGCTGATGATTTCTCTGTTTCCTGTTTTATTATTTTATTTTATTTTACTTTATTTTATTTTATTTTATTTTATTTTTTTTCTGGCTAGATGGACCAAAAATGATGTTTCTTACCACCTATAAATACGGAATCCGGAATCCGCAAGCCACAGCAGAAGAGCCACCACCCTTCAAAACCTTTGGAAAAGAAAAACAGAGGGAGATCTTAACATTTCAGGCTCTTCATCAAATGGACAGGTACTCCTCGCTTCCGCTACTTCTTGATGAATCATCGTGACCAGTTCAATATGATATATTTCAGCGTAAATGCTAACCCTTCTATTTTGTTCTTGTTTTTCTTTAATTTTCATAGGATCGCAGTCGTTACTGGTGCGAATAAAGGGATCGGATTTGAGATATCCAAGCAACTAGCTTCAAATGGAGTCTTTGTTGTATTAACCGCTAGAGATGTGACTAGAGGAAATGAAGCTATCGAGAAGCTCACAAGCATTGGGATCTCCAATGTGGTCTTTCATCAGCTTGACGTAGTCAACGAGACCAGCATCAATTCACTGGCGGAATTCGTCAAGGCTCAATTCGGGAAACTCGATATCTTGGTAAAATGTATTCATAGGTCACTTGCTAATGTTATGCTTCAAATAGATTGAGAAAAGAGCTATAAAAGAACAATGACGTTGCAGGTGAATAATGCAGGCATGACCGGGGCTACAGGCATGAAAAAAGACATGGTTATGAATCCAAATGATGTGAGTTTTCTCAAATCGGCAATACTACTGTGCAATACATTTCTCACACAATTTTTTATTGAGGCGATTTATAGAACACACAGAGCCTTAAAGCGTATCTCACGTAGCTTTTTCATTTTTTCTAGCTACTAGCTTTATACACATTTGCCCACCATTTCTTGTGGCATATTATTTGGGGCATCCTCTTCTTTTCTTTTTTCTTTTTTCCCTTTTCTCCCTTTTAATTATCGATATTAAGAAGCTTAGACTGGTTAATACGATCGTCTTGTTTCATGTAATCTTATTGCAGCTGAAAGGTCCGCAGGCCAAATCGATGAAAGAGTTCATTGAGGAGACGTATGAATCAGCAGAAAAGTGTTTGAGGACTAACTACTATGGAATCAAACAAGTAACTGCTGCTCTTCTACCTCTTCTTCAACAATCGAATTCGGCAAAAGTAGTTAATGTCTCCTCTGACCTTGGCCAGCTTCAGGTATGTACTTAATTGGTGTCATAAGCATATGAATTTCATGTTGTTGATTGAGAAACGTACATAATCAATTTATTGTATCATCTTGTTTCATCCAATGACGAAATTCTGGAAATAAGGAGATTGATTGAAACTCATGACGTGAAAGAAAATATCTGATAAGTGAGGCAGATTTGAAGTATCAAACACGAGGAATATAAAATAACTAACAGTTTATAAGGTTCGTTGATGTTTAACGACTTCCCAATTATAGGCATAACAAATCGAATAATCCAGGAATGCTCGTTAATTCCTCTTAGTTATTAGTCAATTGCATAGTTCCTCACGACAATATTTGTTCTTTTTATCCTTCTTGAAATTAGTACATCCCCGGCGAGAATATCAAAAAGGAGCTCAATGACATCGATAGCCTCACGGAAGAGAAAGTGGATGGTTTGGTGGAGAGATTTCTGAAGGATATGAAGGAGGACAAGTTGGAAACCGGAGGCTGGCCTATTGTCTTATCTGCTTACCTCGTCTCGAAGGCAACTCTCAATGCTTACACAAGAGTTTTGGCAAAGAAATATCGTGGAATCGCCATCAATGCCGTGAACCCCGGCTTTGTCAAGACCGACCTAAACCGCAACACAGGGTTTTTGCCTGTCGAGGAAGGCGCCAGGGGTCCCGTTACAGTGGCTCTATTGCCAAAAGATGGACCTTCCGGCGCATTCTTCGATCGTACGGTAGTATCAACCTTTTGATCCAGATTTGGCTTAGTGGTTCGGAGAGGTCATGTCCATTTAAATCCTAAAACTATGTTCTTTTGTATTTTTCCTTCTGTTCACTGGTTGGAGTTTCTAAACCACATTATAGTTGTCTTACTAAGATTGGAGAGAGTGAAGTTGTCGAAGAGTGGAATGATTTGGCACTATAAAATACGACATGATTCTATTTAATCTAGACATGATTCTATTTAATCAATCATTCTTATTAAGGTGTGGAATGATCATTTGTTCTCGAAATGGAATTCAACAGCTGGAAACCGATTTAATCACTGATCTAGTGGTCTGGAAAGGCAATTCCGATGAAAACAGAACAAGATTTGAGTTGTCCGTCTGAATTACGTAATTAATTTGTTCCGGGTGGTGCAACTCAGGTCAACTTCCATGTCGAATACAATATTTCATGTAAATCCGAGCTTTCCATGTACGTATTATTTCCTAGGACATGCCATCGGCTGCGAGTGAGCATCAAACCTATGAATAAGCTCATGTACTTTTAATCATAATACAGAAAGATACTTAAATTGCAAAATTCTTTCTTTCGCATAATTCTTATCTTGATATTTTGAGTGCATCTGATGCACATTTGAGTGGATACCCATAGAACGCACTCTTCAAATCTCATGTCACTCTCTTTTTTACTGGTATCCCTCTCTCAAGGTTGATCCTTAACCGCCGTGTCCGTAGCCACGTCAGCCTATTTTGTTGTCGCGTAGTCTGCATCATAGCCACGATAGCCTGAGAAAATATTGGGTGGTCCGGGACCTCCACGTCAACGTGGTCCCCGGCCACTCACGAGGTGCCATGTGGATGGTGGGCCCACTTGGTGTCTTCTTCCCTCTTCCCCTCTCTCTCCTCTTCCTAGCCTGCCGACGCCCTCTCTCCTCCTAGCCTGCACACTCTCTCTCTCCTGTCAGAGCATTTATTGTGGGGAAAAACTTTTCTCTTTCCTTCATTTGAGAAAGAAAACGGTCGTTCGTTCCTCTCGTTCCTCTGTCCCTCTCCATTTGTTTCCTTTCAAAATTTTGAATATGAACTTTTCTCCCTCTCTCCGCGCTCGTTGCTGCTCCGCTGTGCATCAAGCGGCCGTTCCCCTCTCGTCGTCGACGAACCACATTACGGCGGCCCCTACTCCGGTGCTCGCTCGTTTCTCTCTTCGGGCTCGTTGCTGCTCCATCGTTCATTTTGGCGTTCCTAGGATCGCAGATGCAGCACGTGGAGGAGAAGCAGGCCTCTTCGAGCTCCCCTCAACGTCGGCGAGCGTCACCCGCCGAGCGAGACCCCCACACACGGGAGGCTCGGAGGCGAGGTTGCTGGAGAAGTTGGTGTTCTGGAGGACGGCCTCCCCAACCGGTGACGCAGTCGAGGGAGTTGAGAAGGAGGCTGCGGTGGAGTAGTCGAGGGACTTGACGTTGACACAGCAAAGCTTGAGCTCGGGGCTCTTGACATAGATGGTGAGGGCGAACCCGAGGAAGGCGGCGCGGAGGATGATGATCGGGGCAAGGGTGTAGACAAAGCACTTGCAGCTGTTGTGCCTCTGGTTGCAGCAAGGTGGTAGCTTGGCGAAGTGGGTGAGCCACGTCGTCGCTCCGGAGGCGGGGTCCGGAGGGCACGATTGGGCTGGTCGGATCTTCTTTAGGCATCGCGAAAGTCAGAGTTCAAGTGAATGCGAGAGAGCACGGGTCACTCACTAAGAGAGGCTGTTCTTGAGAGGCTATTCTTGATGGTGGTGCTTTCGCTTTTCTTTTTGGGTTTGTGGGATGATTGTCATCGTGTTCATACAATTCAGGGAATCATGAATAGAGAGATTTTTAAGGCATATAGTACTATATCTGGTCTATCTTCCTCTCCAAATCTTTTTCTTGCCGCTTCTCGTTCTTTTTCAATCTATATATGGGAGAGCAGATTGGATCATTTGTCTCTAGAGATCATTTCCGGTCAATTTTGCTCAAGGGTCAATCTTTATAACCAGAGGAGCTATCCAGATTGATGCAGATAAATGGGCAATGATCTGAGAATCTTTGATCTTTCACTATAACCAAAGCAAATAACCATACCGAAGCTAAAATTTTTTATCCCAGATTTCCAGCAAATAAACAGTCAAGAATGCAATAAAGTCAGAACAAGTGCTAACTAGGACGGCCTTAAACCACAGGACTCGCCGGCGAGGGGTTTGCATTCCGACGAGGTTTTGCTTTTCCAGTGAACCCAGCATTTGATGCATATGCCATAAAAATTGCAGGGAAACAAAGAGAGAAGAATGATATCAGACGTAGATTCACAATATAAGAACAAACGCATTCCGACGAGGGGTTTGCATTCCGATGAGGTTTTGCTTTTCCGGTGAACCCAGCATTTGATGCATATGCCATAAAAATTGCAAGGAAACAAAGAGAGAAGAATGATATCAGACATAGATTCACAATCCACCTTCTCAGGGGGGATTGGGGGTGGGGACGATTTCATTTCAAGAGTGGGTTTCGATTCCCACGCCTTGCAAGGAGGCAGGGCAAAAGTCTGAGAGTGAGTGTTAGAGTAGGATTAGAGTAGGACTGACCAAAAATATATATATATATATAAGAACAAACGCATTAAACTAGGCTTCTAACGATCGATCTGACTATGTGGGATTCGGCCATTCACTCAAGCATTTTGTCGAACATCTAATATGCATAGCTGAAACGATAAATTTTAGACTCGATCAAGACTCGAACACAGGTTTGGGTCCCTAATAGAGGGCGCCATAACGCGTTACAACACCGATGAAGGATTGGAAAAACCGAAGTTCCCATGAAAACGAAGCGAGTATGCTTCGGGAAACCCACCCGGTTGAACGGGAAAAGGGCTGCGGCGGATGGCGGCTCTCGGGCGGATGATTGGCGACGGCGAGGTGTTCCTTCAAGCTCCCTCTCTCTCTCCCTTCATTATTCAATTGCTTTGGTTATAGTAGTTGCCGAAGTTAGGTGTTGTTGGGAGATCAAAGATTCTCTGCGATATTCGATTGCTTTGGTTATAATGGTTGCTGAAGTTAGGTGTTGTTGGGAGATCAAAGATTCTCAGATCATTCCTACTAAAGTTGCGCATGAAACCCAAAACAAGCCAGCTGATCTTTCCTCATTGCACACCCCCAACATATTCATACGAGCACACAGACATGCACCCCTTTTCACACGCGCAGGAGATTATGAGCTCAAGAGAGAGGGAGATTACATAATACAATCAATCACTATTTACATTTGCAAGATTTTAGGAGTTAGTGTGGATGACTAGATCCAGATCTAGCAGTAAGTCTTAGTCCTCTCTGTTTCCCAAAACCAAATGAATCTTGTCCTCAAGCTTCAATCTGTTTCCTCTATGGTGAGATGATCTTGAAAACATGCTCTTGGCCGATGCAATTGTCCACCATAACTACCCATCTGCTCTTCTTCCTCCACCCTCTGCTGCCATCGATCTTGCCTCAGGCTTTAGCACCTTCCTACGCCGCCTCGAACGCCCTGGGCGGGTCATCACCGGCGGAGGTTCAAAGAGCGATAGCGACAGAGCAAAGACAAAGACAAACCCACTCAGACCAAGCTTTCACACGGTCCTGCACGTCTGACCGGCAAAAACCTCGAACGACGGCACAGGAACACATCAACCCCCTCAATGAGTGACTCGTGCTCTCTCGCATTCACTAGCTCGCCCACTTCGCCAAGCCGCCACCTCGCTGCAACCAGAGGTGCAGCAACTGCAAGTGCTTCGTCTATACCCTCGCCTTGATCATCATCCTCCGCGCCGCCTTCCTCGAGTTCGCCCTCACCGTCTCGCGTCAAGAGCCTCGAGCTCAGCTTCGCCGCGTCGATGTGAAGTCCTCGACTACTCCACCGCGGCCTCCTTCTCGGCTCCTCGCTGCGTCGCCGGTTGGGGAGGCCGTCCTCCGGAGCACCAACTTCTCCAGCAACCTCACCTCCGAGCCTCCCGTGTGTGGGGGTCTCGCTCGGCGGGTGACGCCGCCGACATTGAGGGGAGCTCGAAGAGGCCTGCTTCTCCTCCGCGTGCTGCATCTGCGATCCTGGGAACGCCGGAACGAACGATGGAGCAAGCAACGAGCCTGAAGAGAGAAGCGAGCGAGCACCGGAGTAGGGACCGCCGTAATGTGGTTCATCGGCGACGGGAGGGGAACGGCCGCTTGATGCACAGCGGAGCAGCAACGAGTGCAGAGAGAGGGAGAAAAGTTCAGATTCAAAATTTTGAAAGGAAACAAATGGAGAGGGACAGAGGAACGAGAGGAACGAACGGCCGTTTTCCTTCTCAAACGAAGGAAAGAGAAAAGTTTTTCCCCGCAATAAATGCTCTGACAGGAGAGAGAGCGTGTAGGCTAGGAGGAGAGAGGGCGTCGGCAGGCTAGGAAGAGGAGAGAGAGGGGAAGAGGGTAGAAGACACCAAGTGGGCCCACCATCCACATGGCACCTCATGAGTGGCCGGGGACCACGCTGATGTGGAGGTCTCGGACCACCCAATATTTTCTTCGATAGCCTAATACTTGCACAGCGTGCACAGCAAGTACAGTAACACATAACAGCCATGTAAGCACCCACATTAGCTTGTTGTTGCTTGCACATGCCAGTTGATTCTCTCTTCAAACACCAAAACACCTCACTAATTTACTAATTGTTTTTAGATCTTTTCATCAAACTCCATTTGACTTCTTCTAGGTCGCTTTGATTTTGAGGAGACGTTAACAAGATATTATGATATTAATTGTAGTCGATAAGGGATATGCATAACCAAGAAAGATATATGCGTAATCTTTAAGAAGAGATAGAGAAATATCTTAATGGTCTTTAACATCTTCTCAAATTCAAGTTGACTTGACTTCAAAGTCAACTGGAGTTTGGAGAATAGACCCAAAAAGAACCTCTCATAGGATTGCCAAAGCGATAACAAGCTGACGTGATTGCTTATATGGCTTTTTTGTATTGTCGTGGCTATAGTGCAAATTATACAACAACAAGGGATAAATTGTCTAAAAATTCCTAAATCTATTAGTTTTTAATTTTTGAATTGTGACAATTGAGTTTTATACATTTTCACATTTTACTAATTAAGTCAATTATGTCACTAACATGAACACTAACCGTCCCATGCGGCATGACCGATATTAATATGAAAATTTTTAATAATATTTTAAGGTTTATTTGAAATGTTTATTAATTTTTTTCTTTTTTTTTTTCTCTTGCCAACCTATTTTTTTCTATTTTTATTTTTAAAAGAAAGTGAAATAGAAATGAAATAGAATTCAAAAGAATTTGAATTTGGAATCATATTCCATTCTAAAATTCTATTAATTATAAAAATTCTATTCCTCACCTGGGTTGGCGAGGGCAAACCCTTGCCCAATTTAACGAGGGCTTGCCCTCAACAGCCAAGGCCTGGGTGTACCTCACCTATGGCTGACAAGTTGCCAATTACCAGCAAGGCCTAGTGATGGCCAACAGAGGGGAAAAGGAAAAATAAAATGGAAAAATAAAAAGAAAAAGAAGAGAATAAAATAAAATAGAAAGAAAAAAAAAGTAAAGAAGGAAAAGAGAGTGAGAGAGAGAAAAAAAAGATAACTAGCTTAAAAACTAAAATCACCAAATTTAGTCTTGTCCGTTAATCAAGACGCAGCAACATCGCTAGCCCATATCTTAAATTGTCGCGCTTTGGGTGGGTACTTATGATTGGACAAAGAAGGGCAAATGACAAGAAATAGATAGCCAGTCGTCCGCTAGGTAGACACAAGATGACTTAAAACCTCGCCCACATATCTTATTACCAGATAATTCATAATATTAAAGAGATAGCATTGACTTGTTCTATAATACTCTTTATCACTTCTTCTTTTTTTTGGTCGTAATATAATACTCTTCATCACTTCAAAGGCTGATTTTTGCCATTTATTCCTTCAAAGGATGTCATCACCGCTTAGATAAGAATGACGAGGATACTTACGTTATAATCTTCAACGACCCCCAACCACGACCACGCATAAAATTCTTACCTTTTACCAAAAGAAAAAAAAAAAAAAAACGACCACGCATAAACCTACGACGTACTGGCTGACGTTTTCTCTATTTACTGCTTCTTCTTTTTTGCCTAGATAGAGAAAAAAATGATGTTTCTTACCGCCCATAAATACGGAATCAACAAGCCACAGCAGAAGAGCCACCACCCTCCAAAACCACTGGAAAAGAAAAACAGAGAAAGATCTTAACATTTCAAGCTCTTCATCAAATGGACAGGTACTACTTGCTTCCGTTACTCTTGATGAATCTCCAAGACCAGTTCGATATGTTATATTTCGATTTAAATGCTAACCCTTTTGATCTTTTCCTCCCTTTTGTGTTAATTTCTGAAGGATTGCAGTCGTGACCGGTTCGAATAAAGGGATTGGATTCGAGATATGTAAGCAACTAGCTTCAAATGGAGTCTTTGTCATATTAACCGCCAGAGATGTGAATAAAGGAGATGATGCTATCGAGAAGCTTGCGAGTATTGGGATCTCCAACGTGGTCTTTCACCCTCTTGACGTGGTCGATGGGACGAGTGTCTATTCTCTGGCGGATTTCATCAAGGCCCGGTTCGGAAAACTCGATATCTTGGTAAAATCTATTTGTATGTCGCTTTGTATATCGTCTTTCAAATAGATTGAGAAAGGAGCCATAAAAGAACAATGGCGTTGCAGGTGAATAATGCAGGCGTAACCGGAGTTACAGTCATGAAAAAAGACTTGGTTTTGACGGTAGATAAAGTGAGTTTTCTCAACTTGGCAGTAGTGCTACGAAATACAATTTCCATGTTACTTTTGTGAGGTGATTTACAGATTATGTCCGACGTTTATGCGCATCTTAGACCACCTTTTTACTTTTCTTGATACCAGCACAGATGTTTGGGGCAAACAATATTTATTCCTTTTTTCCTTTTTATTCATCGGAATTGAGAAGCTTAAAGTGGTAAACACTATTGCCTTTGTCATGTAACCTTATTGCAGATTAATGGTCCAAACGCCAGATCAACGAAGGAGTTCATTGAGGAGACGTATGAATTAGCAGAAAAATGTCTGAGGACTAACTACTATGGAGTCAAACAAGTAACTGCTGCTCTTCTACCTCTTCTTCGGCAATCGAATTCAGCAAGAGTGATCAATGTCTCCTCTTCCGTTGGCCAGCTTCAGGTATGTACTTCATTAGTGTAATTACACAAATGAAGTTTTTCATATTGTTGATCGAGAAAGCCACATGTAATCAACTTATTATATCTTCTAGCTGTTTAACGGAATGATGAAAGAGATTGATACTATTGTCTTTGTCATGCAACCTTGTTACTTATTTGCATATTCTCTCATGAAAGATTTGTTCGTCTTATTTTGCTTGAAATTAGTTCATTCCTGGCGAGAATATCAAAGAGGAGCTCAATGACGTTGATAGCCTCACGGAAGAGAAAGTGGACGGTTTGGTGATGAGATTTTTAAAGGATATGAAAGAGGGAACAGTGGAAACTGGAGGCTGGCCGATCATTGCATCCGCTTACATCGTGTCCAAGGCAACTCTCAATGCTTACACAAGAGTTTTGGCAAAGAAATACCCTGGTATCGCCATCAATGCCGTGAACCCCGGTTTCGTCAAGACCGACCTAAACCACAACACGGGGGTTTTGCCGGTTGAGGAAGGTGCGAGAGGTCCCGTTACAGTGGCTTCAATGCCAAAAGAAGGACCTTCTGGCGTGTTCTTTGATCGGACAGTGGTATCGACCTTTTGATCAAGATTTGGATGAGTAGTGTATGGAGGCTATGTCCGTTTAAACCCTAAAGCTATGTTCTACTGTATTTTTAATTCTGTTTCTTGGTAGGAGCTTCTAAACCGCATTACAGTTATATCACTGAGATTGGAGAGAAGTGACTATGCCAAAGGAGAATAAATGGGAGTTACGTTGGCACGAGTTTTGGAATAATTTAGCACTATACAAGATAAAATTGCTCATTTGGGTTTAATCTTTTACACTCTTTTTTACCACGTATGGAATGACAATTTGTTCTCGAAATGGAATTGTACATCCGCAAACCAATTTAATTACTGATCTGGGGCCTCAAGCAACAATCGGAATGAAAATAGAAAAAAAGATATAAGCTATCCGTCCGAACACGATGATTCATATCAACCCGAGCTTTCCGCGTACGTACCATTTCCTAGGTCATGCCATCAGCTGTAAGTGAGCATCAACAAGCCTATAGTGTTCTCCTTGGCCATGCCGACTCCGACTGCGACAGCCACGGCACGTGTGACGTGTTGCTTATGGAATAGGACTGCCACGCTTGCATCCTAGGGTGGCTTGCGAGGAGGTGGTGAGATATGGTGGTTGACTGGAAATAAGGGCTGTGATCCTCCCGGCGGCCAGCAAGGTCCGGAGACTCTCGTCAGCCATAGTGGAAAAATAAAGAAGAAAAAGAAAAGCAAAGAAAAAAAGGAAATAAAAATAAAAAAATAAGAAATATATTAAAAAATTAATCGCGTTAGCGTTACCCATACACCATGTAAGATGACCAATGTCCACTTTAGTGATTTCCTATCAAAATTGGTTGAATTGATTATGACATGATTCATAGAACATATACCAGCAAAGCGTGTATCAACATGCAAGTTCGAAAATGTTAGTTTGAACGTTATTTTTTCTTTTGGGTAAAAATTTGAACGTTATTTTGTTCTTTTCTTGACATGAAAATATCCTCCTCGCGCAATGTTTTGGGCATCCTTTATTCTTCCTTTCTTCCCTTTCATTTATCGAAATTAGGAAAACTTAAATTAGTCAACGCCGTTCGTCTTTTTCATGTAACTTTATTGCAGATTAGAGGTCCAAAGGCGAAATCGATGAAGGAGTTCTTTAAGGAGACGTCTGAATCAGCAGAAAAATGTCTGAGGACTAACTACTATGGAATCAAACAAGTAACTGCTGCTCTTCTACCTCTTCTTCAACAATCGAACATGCCAAAGTTGTCAACATCTCCTCTGCCGTTGGCCAGCTTAAGGTGTGTATTCGATTATATCATGTTGTCGTTCAATGCAATGACGAAAGCCTGAACATAGGGAGATCGATTGAAGCTCACGACCAGATTTGTTACTTGCGTATTCTATCATGACAAGATCTGTTCATCTTCTCCTGCTTGAAATCAGTACATCCCCGATGAGAATATCAAAGAGGAGCTCAATGACATCGATAGCCTCACGGAAGAGAAAGTGGACAGTTTGGTCGCACGGTTTCTGAAGGATATGAAGGAGAATGCAGTGGAAACCGGAGGCTGGCTGATCCTTTTATCTGCTTACATCGTCTCGAAGGTAGCTCTCAATGCTTACACAAGAGTTATGGGGAAGAAATACCCCGGGATAGCCATCAATGCCGTGCATCCCGGTTACATCAAGACTGACCTAAGCCACAACATTGGGTCGCCGGTCGAGGAAGGCGCAAGAGGTCCCGTTACGGTGGCTCTAATGCCAAAAGATGGACCTTCCGGCGTGTTCTTCAATCGTACAGTAGAATGGAGCTTTTGATTAAGATTTGGATGAGTAGGGCAGAGAGGCTATGTCAGTTTAAACCCTAAACCTATGTTCTTTCATATTTTCCCTTCTCCTTATTGGTATGAATAACTAAATCCAATCAGTAATTTCGAACTTTCCGACTCCGATTGCTATGGCAATAGGGTGTGCGAGTAAATACTCTTTCAATCCAATTGCCAGGCGTGCTTGTCTTAGGCACAATGTCATCTATGAGTTTCGAATTTGTTCAATGTGATTCCTAAACTATCTATAAATGTTTAATGTAATCCCTAAATTATATGAAAAAATTTAAAAATTCAGAAATGATATTGTATATTGGATCAAGTTCAAGGATCATATTAAACAAATTGAAAATGCAAAGACGACATCACATAGTGGGTTAAAATTCAGAGCTTATTTGTGTAAGTTTCCCCCAAATGATTAATATCCAGTCCACAAATCATCTCTCCAAAACTTTCTCGTGGGTTCCCTCCTTTATAATGGGTAATCCCCTTGACTTTATACTTCGTGGAACCCCTTGAAATCCACTCAATTTTCATTCCGCACTCCTATCGCAGAACCTCGATGTCCCATTTCCCAATCTAGGCTAGCTTGCCAACACCTCTTCTGAGCAAGCAAATCACCAACTGAGCAAGAGATTCACCACCTCTTCTCAGGATCAAAAATGCTAAATGATAATTTATCAAAGAGTTGCTATTCGATAATGCGCACCACATAGTTGACCCCACCGATATACCCAAGTGGTCATTTCGGTAGGATTCTAGAGGTGCGTTTTTTATTTGGTCAAAAGAAGTGGGTTGAGAAGTGGATCCCATTATGTAACACTTTATGTTAACAAGATTCAAGAGGTGACTTCCACAATAAAGTACTTTGTCCACACATCACTTAGCTCTCGTCGTGCATAAATATCAATCCATATTTAATGCACGAGTCTTACTTGGTCACGTATCATATTTGATATAGCACAAGATGAATACAACACAACTGATCTGATTTACATATAGACATAAATACAATGTAACAAAACATTAAAGAGGGTAAACGATTAATACTAAGGCCATGTATTGTTTCATGAAAAATGAATTGTTGATGCCTAAATTTTTGCTCCAAGATCATTCTACATACTTTCAAAACAGTTTGGAACTTGTTTTCCTACCAAAAATATTTCAAGCCGAGTTCATGCATTTTGAATTGTCTAGGCATTTAGTACAATTTCTAAAATGGCATTGTTCCTACGTTATCTTTTTTAAAAAGAAATAAAAAATAATAATAAGTAGAAGTAAAGTGAAAAATAAATAAATAAATAATAATAAGTAAAAGTAAAGTGAAAAATAGGACAGGGCTCATTAGAAAATCGAGGAAGAAATGGGCTGACTGAGCGTGAATGGCACAGAGAACAGAACATTCGTTGGAGTGTGTAGGAAGCTTGAAAGCACATTAAAAAAAAAAAAAAAAAAAAAAAAAGATCAGAAAAGAAGAGAGGAAACACAAGGAAAGAAAACAGATAGGATTTGGAAATTAACAAGCATTGGGCAACCCACAAAACATAGCAAAAGTCAAGGGATAAGAAGAGACCTGAGCATGAGCTGAGACCAAACGTTGAGAGTAGCAGAGGAATAGCAGCGGATGGGGGCGTTGCTTGGCGTATGGAAGAGAAAAAACAGAGGATAAGAGGCACGGGCAGGACAAAAGAGCAGGGAGTGAAGAGAGCGCTCAAAGGCCCTCGGCACACCGAACCCGTTCAGTATAAAAGGGGGGACATTCGCTTCAGACGGGGCAGACCCTCGACCACTCACGTTCATCACCAAGTCCACTACACACGGCCACCACACAACCGCCATCAACCACCGCACAGCCACGTTCCACCACTCACTGCCATTCACCATCCCTGGTTAACACACCTGCAGCCTCGACAAGCACCCAGTCCAGTCTCTACCGCCGATACCCTGGTTTCCTTGTAATTTCCAGTAACTATTACGGATGTCTTGCCATCCTCAGTCCTCCGGTCCCCCTCGTCGTCCCCGCAAACCTCGGTCGCCGTCGATTTCCGTCGCAGTCGTCGTTGCTGTGTTTTGTTCTGTTTCTCGGCCGGGTGTGGTTGAATTGATTCGCTTTCGCTTGAAGCTCCGTCGCTGACACCCATCAGCACAGCCAGCATGTCTGGAACCTCCTGAGTTGGATTGACCCACAATTGCAGGGAAAAAAGTCCATCTCCAGCAAGGCGAGTTCGAATCGTCCGTTGTACCCTGCTCCGCTCTGTTCTTTGGCCGAGGAAATCCGAAGAGAGTAAAATTTGTCGGAAACTTATCAGGCGGAATCGACCTGTTCGTAGAAAATTATTAAGGGTCCCGTCACTGATTTTTGTTCTCATACTGGTCCTGGCATAGCAGATAAACCGGGTAATTTCATCCTCCCCTGTTCTGCCCTGCCTCGTCGAGATACAAGGCCAAGATGCGCTCATATTAACCATGCGTAAACCACTGAAAATACGAAGTTTTGCTCGAAGATTCATGATCATATCGTTGTTTCAGTGTCATTTTAAGTCGAAAAATTTACTTCGAAATCGTGACTAGAGTCAATGTTCTCAATGCACATAAACGGTTTGTTGAAAGTTTTGCAAGAGTCTTCAAAGTTCATGCGTCCTGAGCAGATCCACGTAGGGCCATGACTGGTACACAACTGGCCAGCATGGACTATTCGTACAGCCTACTTGGAGAGGTTGGTTCGAGTGTGAAGAGTGGTTGATCATTCTCCAAGACGTTTGTTGCATTTTTTTTTTTTTTTGGGGGGGGTCAATAACTCGTTTGAAGGTACATGTTGTGTACTTTCATTTGGGTCGAGTGTATTTTGCTTAAAGTCTTTAATGTATTAGTTTTAAGGGCGTGAATTTGGATAGTTCATGGGTCTGGGCTGATCTGAGTTTAAACCTAGGCTTGATTTTGACAGGGATTTTAAGCCCAATTTGGGAGTGTCAAAACTTGGCATGGGGACATTTAAGTATTCAAAGTTGGGAAAATTATATTGAAGTGCCAAAATCAAAGTAAAATGGAGTAATTAAGTGTCAATAGTGAAAAAAATAACCCAAAATACTAACGTGACTATTTTTTGACAAGACAAGTGCAAAACAACGTCGATTTTCTGACATGACGATTTGCACATTGACGTGGCTAGATAAATGTAAAAACGACGTCCTTTTGCTGCTAACGTGAATAAATAATTAATATAAAATTAATTAAATTAAATTTAAAACAAAATTAAAAAAAGAGAGAAAGAAGATAAATAGTTGGAGGTGGCTAAGGGCTCTAGGGCCTGGCGACCCTAATTGACCCTCTCCCCACCGTCGCTGGTCCTTCTCGGTGATGGCGCAGAGGCGAGGGCGGCGAGGGCTAAGCCCTCAATTGCCTCCAACTATTCATCTTCTTCATTCCTTTTCTTTTTCTTGGGAAAATCTCAAATAATGATTCAAAGTGAGCCTATTTTCTCAAATAAAGACCCGAAGTGACCGCTGTCCCAAATAAGGATATGAAGTGGCTAAAAAGTTTCAAATAAGGACCTGAACTTGCCGGCTGGCCAAAATTTTCACCAGCCGGCAAGAGTGTGACATTTCTAGTGGCCAGAATATGGGCAATTTTGTGCAATATATATAAATTAACAAACCCTAAAAACCACCCCCAAACTCTTCACGTTCTTTTCACCTAAAAGGAAAAACTCTTCATGTTCTCATGTTTTTCTTATTCTGCTCTTCATCTTCTCCGTTCTTTGTCCTCTCTCCCTTGGAGCACGGAAATTTTCTATTAATGGAACACGAATTGAAACACAACAAGAAACCCCTACCTTCATTTCTTCACATCTTCTTCTTTTGTTTTCTGTCTTCGTTTCTTTCCAACGAATAAGACAAATCTTGAGTAAAGCCACATTTTCGTTATTAAGACACTCGTGTGTAACACGAGGGTCTCAATTCTTCATTATCTTTTCCTAGGTTCGCCATACACTTTGATTCACACTCCCGTTCAACCGATGTTAGTTTCGTTCGAATTAAGAGAGAGAGAGAGAGAGAGAGAGAGAGGGAGGGAGGGCACGTACCTTTGGAACTCAGGGAGGCAGGGATCTTGCTCCATGAACAAAGAATTTGGGTTCTCCAAACGAGAGTGGACAAAGAACGTAAAAGATGAAGAGCGGAAGAAGAAAAACGTGAAGAGTTTGGGGGTTTTGTTTTTAGGATTTGTTAATTTATATCTATAATTTTGGGACAAAATTGCCCATATTCCAGCCACCGGAAATGTCACACGCTCGCTGGCCGGTGAACATTTTGGCCGGCTGGCGAGTTCAGGTCCTTATTTGAGACTTGTTAGCCACTTCAGATCCTTATTTGGAACAATGATTACTTCGGGTTCTTATTTGAGAAAGTAGGCTCACTTTAGGTACTTATTTGAGATTTTCCCCTTTTTCTTTTTTGTTTTTCAAAATTTCGTTTTACATTTAATTTAATTAATTTTTATATTAAAATTCAAATCCGCACCAAAATAACGTCGTTTTTGCATTTCTTTGTTGAGTCTGTTTTTCGGCGAATTACGTTGGCAAGCAAAATTAATAAAAAATTGCCATATAAGATTTTTGACAGAGTTCACCGGAGGTGATACTAAAGTCTCATTTTTTTTTTTTTTTAAAGAAGTGTCACTTTCCTAATTTTTGGCACTTAAGTGTCATTTTGTTCCAAGTTTGACATTTAAGCTGTTCTTTCGTCCACGATTTGGTGAGTTTTGTGATATGTAATTAAGTTTTTATTTTTTTGCACTCTTGGTGTGTAGTTCTAGGGAATTGGTGCTTTATCTCTGAGGTCGAGACTAAAGCCCATAAATATGTTTCGAGGAAATTGGTTTAAGCAGTCTAATGCGCACCAATCGATCAGCATGGTTAATGTGATATTCAATTCATGTTCTGAGTTGGTCCGTGTTCATGCAAATTAAGCACATATCGATTAATGAATTAAATATATTTTTCAAAAGAAAATTAAAAAGGTCTTAAATTAGGCCAAAATTTATATTTTTGGAATTTTCCTAATTTTCTAATGTCATTCTCCTAATTTATCTCTAAACTTGTCTTCTCCATCGGGAGGTTGCACTACGAATGGTTTGGAAATTATTTTCCTAAAAACGATCCTTTATATCACTTAAAAAAATGAATTAATGAAAAATATATTAATTATACACAAAAATGCTTAAACATAAATTATTGCCAATAATGAAAATATTTTTTTATTGACTAATTATTTCATGCGATACAAGCAATTACTTTCAAGCAATTACTTTCAGAGAAATATTTCTTAAATCATTTAGTTTTTTTTGAAATCAATGGGGCCTAAAATTCATCAACTCAATGAATCAACATCTCTCCGGTGAGATTCTTCATTCATTTTCTCTTCAATCTCAGAATTTGTCTCGGTCCTCTCTCTCAAATTCATTCTCTAATCGTCCATCTTCTCGTGTTAGTGACGCTGATTTGAGATAAATACTTCATAAGTTCATAAGCTGTCAACAAACATATTAAGAATGCTTAGTCAATGAAGAAACACTTAGTCATATAACATGTAGCAACCTCTCTTTTACCTTATAACGGGGGATATTGCTTGAATCCGTAATGTTTTGATTACAGGATAACCTCATCAAGCAATAGAAAGTTTGACCTTCCACATTAGGGCTGCCCTATCTATTAGGCAATCTTGATGGACTAACAAGACTGCGTTTCTTGTTTAACGTGTTGATACTCGCACGTCCGATATCTCTCAAATTCCCACCCATATATTTTTCTTCAAGGGCGGAAGATAGTAAAGGAATGTGTGGTAGGGAGTCCTGCCCTTCAGGAGTTCTTCCCCCTATCATTTAACTTTTGAATTTTTTAAGGACCTATCCAAGTCCAAATAATATAACGATTGTCTACCAACCAATATTTTAGCATGCAAGCACGGTAGGTGTCCTACTTAATGCATTTCCTTGCGCTAACCACCATCATGTCAATCTTTTCTTATTTATCCATGACCCCTTTTCATCCAAGATAAAGAGTCGCCTACAAACTGAAAATACCAAATTTAGTCTTGTCCATTAATCGAGACATAGTAGCTAGCAGACTGTCAATTCCTCAGGCTAACTCCAGATATTGGATTATCACACTTTGGGTGAGTGGTGAGAACTCATGATTGGACATATTAGAGATATTAGAAGATATTTAGGATATTTCTAATAGGTAAAGTAGGGAACTGGCTCCAGAACCACAAGAATAGTCATCCATGGCAGGTAAGGGCCTGTTTGGCAACTTGCCCAACAAAGTGCAAATTCTGATTTTTGTTCCTGAATCGGTTTGGGACGAGAATCGCGTTTGGTAAACTTTTTGTTCCCGGGAACGATTTTGGACAAGATTTGAGAATAAAAAAAAATTTGATTCTACGTCCGAGAATCAGAAAAAGAATCAAAATGGTAAAACCCTTGTTCTTCTCTTTCAACATCTCGGTTGCCGTTCGCCATCGCCCGCCGCCGTCCGCCGCCGCCCGCCGCCGCCCACCGCCGCCGCCGGTCGCCGGTCCGCCGCCGGTCGCCGGTCCGGCGAGGTCGCCGGAGGCTCGCCAGGCCACGGCGAGGTCCGGCGAGCTCGCCGGAGGCAAGCCCAGCCACCGGCGAGGCTCGGCCTCGCCGGTGTGGCCAGCCGGCCTCGCCCGGACCGGCGAGGCCGACTGGCCACCGGCGGGCCGGGCGAGCCTCGCCGGTGGCCGGGCGAGCCTCACGGTAGCCGGGCGAGGCTCGGCCTCGCTAGATCGGGCGAGGTCGAGCCTCGCCGGCCACCGGCGAGGCTCGCCCGGCCCGCCGGTGGCCAAGTTGGCCTCGCCAAGGCCGGGCGAGGCCCCCGGGGCCACCGGCGAGGCCGAGCCTCGGCTGGGCCGGGCGAGGCTCGCCAGCTGCCCGGCGAGGCTCGGCCGACGAAGGCCGACCTCGCCGAGGGCCGGCGACGCTCCGGTGAGCGTCGCCGGCCCTCTCAGCCGGCCGCCGGTCCGGCGACCGGCCAAATGAAGAAGAAGAAGAATAGGAAAAAAGGGGAAAAAAAAAAAAAAAAAAAAAAAAAAAAAAAAGAAAAAGGAAAAAAAGTAAAGAAAAAGTAAAAAGTAAAGAAATTATTTAAAAATTATTTAAAAATCAAAAGAAATTAATTTGGAACATAATCAATTAATACGGTACCAAACGCAATTCTATTCCGTAATCAAAAATTTTGAACAAGTTACCAAACGCACTTTTACTCGGGAATCGGTTCAGGAACGTAATCAAAAAGAATCGTTAGTCGAATCGCCTCCCGGAATGAATCGTTACCAAACGCGCCCTAAGTCATTTATTATAAATTTCAACGACAACGACCAACGACCAACAACCAAGTATGACGTACTTGATGATGTTTTCTCTGTTACTGCTTTTCGTTATTTTTTTTCTGGCTAGATAGATAAAGGGAAAATGTCATAAATGATCCCTGAACTTTCATCTAATGTTTAATTTCATCCATGAACTTTCGATTTCCTCAATTTGGTTCCTGAACTTTCATCTAATGTTCCATCTAGTCCCTAACTATTTGAAAATTGACCAATTTCCCTTCTTCTTCTTTTTTAATACCAAACTGTTTTTATATAAAAAAAAAAAAAACAAAACTGGGTTTTTTTTTGGTCGAAAAAATGCCACATTTATGCAAAGTAATAAAGGTCAATATTTCTTTCCTTTCTCCATATTAAAAACAAATGGAAAAATGGACAGTAATAATAAATAAAGGTGAATCTTGCATTTTGATTTATTTTTGTATATGCAAATTACTTGAATAATGTACAAAAGCCTATCAATCGATTTTTCCCTTTTCGGTGAAGTCCATAAAAAATCAATTAATGGGCTTTTGTACGTTATTCAAGTAATTTGCATATACAAAAAGAAATCAAAATGCAAGATTCACCTTTGTTTATTATTACTGTCCCTTTTTCCATTTGTTTTTAATATGGAGAAATGAAAGAAATATTGACCTTTATTACTTTGCATAAATGTGCTATTTTTTTGACAAAAAAACCCATTTTGGTATTTTTTATTTATAAAAAAACATTTTGGTATTAAAAAAAAGGGAAATTGGTCAATTTTTCTTTTTCTCTTTTTCTCTTGCCAACCTATTTTCTTTCTATTTTTATTTTTGAAAGAAAGTAAAATAGAAATGAAATAGAATTCAAAAGAATTAGAGTTTGGAATCATATTCCTTTCTAAAATTTTATTAATTATAGAAATTCTATCCCTCACTTGGCTTGGCGAGGGCAAACCCTCACCCAATTTCATGAAGGCCTACGTTGCCAGCCAAGGCCTAATGTACCTAGCTTGAGGCTGGTGGGTTGCCGGTTATTGACAAGGCCTAGCGATGGCTAGCAGAGGGAAAAGGGAAAAAAAGGAAAAGAAAATAGAAAAAAAATAAAAGAAGAGAAAAGAAAAGAAAAAGTAAAGAAGGAAGAGAGAAAAAAAAAAAAAAAAAAAAAGAAACTAGCTTACAAACTAAAATCACCAAATTTAGTCTCGTCCGTTAATCGAGACCCAGCAATATCACTAATCCAGATTTTAAATTGTCGCGCTTTGGTTGTGTACTTATGATTGGACAAAGAAGGGCAAATGACAAGAAATAGATAGCCACTCGTCCGCTAGGTAGACACAAGATAAATTAAAACCTCGCCCCCATATCTTATTACCAGATAATTCATAATATTGAAGAGATAGCATTGACTTGCTCTATAATACTCTTATCACTCCAAAGGCTGATTTTTGCCATTTACTCCTTTGAAGGATGTCATCACCGCTTAGATAAGAATGACGAGGATAGTTACGTCATAATCTTCAACGGCCGCCAACCAACGACCACTCGTAAACCTTCGACGTACTGGCTGATGTTTTCTCTGTTTCCTGTTTTATTTTTTATTTTTTCTATTTTTTCTATTTTTTTTTCTGGCTAGATGGACCAAAAATGATGTTTCTTACCACCTATAAATACGGAATCAGCAAGCCACAGCAGAAGAGCCACCACCCTCCAAAATCTTTGGAAAAGAAAAACAGAAGGAGATCTTAACATTTCAGGCTCTTCATCAAATGGACAGGTAGTACTCGCTTCCGCTACTTCTTGATGAATCATCGTGACCGGTTCAGTATGATATATTTCAGCGTAAATGCTAACCCTTCTATTTTGTTCTCATTCTTCTTTAATTTTCATAGGATCGCGGTCGTTACTGGTGCGAATAAAGGGATTGGATTTGAGATATGCAAGCAACTAGCTTCAAATGGAGTCTTTGTTGTAATAACCGCTAGAGATGTGAATAGAGGAAATGAGGCAATCGAGAAGCTCACAAGTATTGGGATCTCCAATGTGGTCTTTCATCCGCTTGACGTGGTCAACGGGACCAGCGTCAATTCGCTGGCGGAATTCGTCAAGGCTCGATTTGGGAAACTCGATATTTTGGTAAAATGTATTCATAGGTCACTTGTTAATGTTATGCTTCACATAGATTGAGAAAAGAGCCATAAAAGAACAATAACGTTGCAGGTGAATAATGCAGGCGTGACCGGGGCTACAGTCATGAAAAAAGACATGGTTATGAATGCAAATGATGTGAGTTTTCTCAAATCGGCAATACTACTGTGCAATACATTTCTCACGCAATTTTTTATTGAGGCGATTTATAGAACACACACAGCATTAAAGCGTATCTCACGTAGCTTTTTCATTTTTCCTAGCTACTAGCTTTATACACATTTGCCCACCATTCCTTGTGGCATATTATTTGGGGCATCCTCTCTCTCTCTCTTTTTTCCCCCTTTTCTCCCTTTTAATTATCGATATTAAGAAGCTTAAACTGGTTAATACGATCGTCTTGTTTCATGTAATCTTATTGCAGCTGAAAGGTCCGCAGGCCAAATCGATGAAAGAGTTCGTTGAGGAGACGTATGAATCAGCAGAAAAGTGTTTGAGGACTAACTACTATGGAATCAAACAAGTAACTGCTGCTTTTCTACCTCTTCTTCAACAATCGAATTCGGCAAAAGTAGTTAATGTCTCCTCTTCGCTTGGCCAGCTTCAGGTATGTACTTAATTGGTGTCATAAGCATATGAATTTTCATGTTGTTGATCGAGAAACGTACATAATCAATTTATTGTATCATCTTGTTTCATCCAATCACGAAATTCTGAAAATAAGGAGATTGATTGAAACTCATGACGTGAAAGAAAATATCTGATAAGTGAGGCAGATTTGAAGTATCAAACACGAAGAACATAAAATAACTAACAGTTTATAAGGTTGGTTGATGTTTAACGACTTCCCAATTATAGGCATAACAAATCGAATAATCCAGGAAGGCTCGTTAATTCCTCTAAGTTATTAGTCAATTGCATAGTTCCTCACGACAAGATTTGTTCATTTTATCCTTCTTGAAATTAGAACATCCCCAGCGAGAATATCAAAAAGGAGCTCAATGACATCGATAGCCTCACGGAAGAGAAAGTGGATGGTTTGGTGGAGAGATTTCTGAAGGATATGAAGGAGGACAAGTTGGAAACCGGAGGCTGGCCTATTGTCTTATCTGCTTACCTTGTCTCGAAGGCAACTCTCAATGCTTACACAAGAGTTTTGGCAAAGAAATATCGTGGAATCGCCATTAATGCCGTGAACCCCGGCTTCGTCAAGACCGACCTAAACCGCAACACAGGGTTTTTGCCTGTCGAGGAAGGCGCCAGGGGTCCCGTTACAGTGGCTCTATTGCCAAAAGATGGACCTTCCGGCACATTCTTCGATCGTACGGTAGTATCGACCTTCTGATCCAGATTTCGCTTAGTGGTTCGGAGAGGCCATGTCCATTTAAACCCTAAAACTATGTTCTTTTGTGTTTTTCCTTCTGTTCACTGGTAGGAGTTTCTAAACCACATTATAGTTGTCTTACTAAGATTGGAGAGAGTGAAGTTGTCGAAGAGTGGAATGATTTGGCACTATAAAATACGACATGATTCTATTTAATCTATTTAATCAATCATTCTTATTAAGGTATGGAATGATAATTTGTTCTGAAAATGGAATTCTACAGTCCGGAAACCGATTTAATCACTGATTTAGTGGTCTGGAAAGGCAATTCCGATGAAAACAGAACAAGATTTGAGTTGTCCGTCTGAATTACATAATTAATTTGTTCCGGGTGGTGCAACTCAGGTCAAGTTCCATGTCGAATACACTATTTCATATAAATCCGAGCTTTCCATGTACGTATTATTTCCTAGGACATGCCATCAGCTGCGAGTGAGCTTCAAACCTATGAATAAGCTCATGTACTTTCTTCATTTGAAACGGGCTCTTATTCTATTTATGTATTCTTCATCATTGTTGGAATTCAAGTCGGTGGAAGACGACTTACATGATTCCGATGTGCAAATAGCAAATGGCCCCGGAACGAACGTTGAATTGCGAATAAATCACGAACAACACTACCTCACGTTAGTCTAGATGCAATCACAAGGAAAACATCCGATTTCCACGGTGTAAATGCCGATCGTTCTTGCAAAACTGAAATGGAATTCCTTTTTCTTCTTTGATGGAAATGGAGAGAAAATTTGGTGCGAATGAATTGCCAACACATCCAACGGTTGTGTTTGGGAGGTTTTTATACGTCTCCATGACACCCCTACAAATGGTGTCCTTCCATCGTACCGTATTAAGTCCAAATGGTGCGGTCCAATCGCACCCCATCATGGACGTACTAGCTAACTAGCTAAAGTGCAACATCTCTCACTCGGACATGATGGGTTTGATAGCTCTCTATCAAGAATATAAGGCATTCAACATTCATCAATTTTACAAAACAATTCATACTGGCAAATAAGCCGTGCGACCAGTGAGTACACCTGCACTTGGGAGCTCAAATTATGCACCTGTTAGGGATAACATAATGGCTACAACCCCGAAAAGAAATAAACAATCGATGTATCACAGTGTCCCAAACATATTTTGTTACATCAATCCATATATACCTATCCCTTAAAGGCTATACTTGATTATTCCCAAAAAACACCATGTATTTACAATTACATCTGCAACCACATAGGACGATATAATTGGTCGACCAGTAAATACACGCGATAGATGTAAAACAACAATAGTCTTCCTTCGCACTCATGTCTCTCTCAATTTCAGAACAACTGCTTTCCTAGACACATCCCATAGGCCATATCTATTCATGACCGCCCGTAACATGCTAAAGTAGCAACATTGATCTTTCACTTCGAGAACATAGTCAGAAGTAACATAGGGCACAAAATTGAGGTAAAATACAAATTACCTCAAGGGCTCACACGATGAGTAAATAGGGATAATTTTACTCATCTTCCATTATTGGTCGTACAATGCACATGTAGTATGAATTACATGTTATAGTGGATTACTCTTTCTATAAGAGCGTATATGTCATTTATCAAATATATCCACCATACAGATTTTAGCCTAAACATAGTCACGTGCTTCTCACGTACTCATGTTTAGCCCGAGTGCTATATCGGCTCGCTTTCTATAGCGCCCAATTAAGTACTCGCATCCGGCATCTTTCAGGCATACATGATTGTAAGACTATCATGTTCAGTCTTATTATAAACAAATCACAGACCTCATCTTGACTCCAATCAATACGACATATTTTATGTACTAAACTTGCTCTTCAACATTTATTTGTACATAACGTCTCATCTCAACGTGCTAACTACAGCACTTGAGGCGATTGCTCGTGTGAGTGAGCCAATCATTGCCTACTGACATACTTTTCAATAATATGTGTGTGTTTGTGCTAGTCTCATAGTGGATTTGTACTTATTGATAAAACATCAAATCACTAATAAACAAACAAGTACAATACATCTGTCCACAAATACATAAACCAATGATCCTCTACAATAACAGATATCACATTCTACACAATCCTAGTGACATCCTATGGTCAAGAATATGTCTCTAGGAATAGCCTTCGTAAATGGATCAGCAACCATTCTATTGGTTGAAATGTATTGCAGGATCACTTCTTTCTGCGCTATAATATCTCTGATAAAGTTATTCTTTATGTCAATGTGTTTTGTCCTTTCATGATACTTGGGATCTTTCACATAGGCAATGACTGCTTGACTATCGCAATAGACTGTCACCGGTCTTGGAACTCTAGTGATAGTGGCTAAATTTTCCAAGAAACGTTTTAGTCATACTGCTCCTTGCACTACGGCAGAACATGCAATAAATTCTGCCTCCATCGTAGACAAGGCCGTGCATGTCTGTTTCTTGCTATTCCAAGAAATCGCACCTCCATTGAGCAAGAACGCATATCCAGAAGTTGATTTACGTTCATCTAGGTCTCCACCCCAATCGGCATCTGAATAGCCTAATAGGCGTAAATCATTCCCTTGGTAACAAAGTCGATAGTCCATAGTGCCCTTCAAGTATCTCAGGATTCTCTTCACTGCTTTCCAGTGTGCTTGACCATGGTTTGATTGATATCAGCTCACCAATCCCACGGCATAGCGTATGTCGGGTCGAGTACACATCATAGCATACATTAAACTTCCGACCGCACTAGCATAATGAACAGTTTCCATCACTTTGATTTCTTCTGGAGTCTTAGGACACATTTCAGTACTTAGGCCTTCACCTTGCATGACAGGGGTATCAATGGAATTACAATGCTGCATATTGAAACGCTCAAGAACCTTCATAATATAAGACTCTTGTGATAGAGTAAGGAGTTCCTCGATCGATCTCTTTCGATCTTAACTCCTAATATATAAGCAGCTTCTCCTATGTCCTAAATCTCAAAATTGGAGGACAATCATTCTTTTATGGTGATAACCAAAACCTTGTCATTTCCAGCCAACAGAATATCGTCCATATAAAGTGATAAAATCACAAATTTATCTTTGGACCGCTTGACATATACACAGTGATCTTCTTCGATCATCGTGAAACCAAAAGTTATTATTGCTCGATGAAAACGAAGATACCACTGTCTAGATGATTGTTTAAGGCCATATATTGAGCGATGAAGCTTGCAAACTTTATGCTCGACCTTTAGCTATGAAACCTATTGGTTGTTTCATATAGATTTCCTCATCTAATTCTCCATTGAGAAATGCCGTCTTTACATCCATTTGATGTAATTTAAGGTCCAAATGTGCAACGATGGCTAGAATAAGGCGTATTGAGGCAAACCTTACAACTGGTGAAAAAGTTTCCTCATAGTCTATACCCTCTTGTTGAGTATAACCTTTTGACACAAGGCGAGCCTTATACTTTTCAATGGATCCATCCGCCCTACGCTTAATCTTAAAGACCCATTTGTTTCCAATGGCCTTACGATTGGGTGGTAGATCAACCAAGTCCCAGACATGGTTTGCCCTCCTTGACTCAATCTCATCTTTCAAAGTTTTTCTCTATTCTTCCTTGTCAGAGGATGAGAGAGCCTCTTGAACAGTCTTAGGCTCGGCATCGTCATTTTGAGCAATCATAAATGCTTCCCCTTCAATCTCAAAACGACGACAGGGAATACTTTTACGATTACTTTTACGCAGTCGAATTTCTCTTGAATTCAATTCATCAGGCAATACAATACTCTCACTAGGTCTTGTGTGTTGAGGTAAATCTTCATTTCCCTCTACAACATCAGTGGGTATGTTATCAGGATCTTCCATCTCATATAATTGGAAGTCCTTATCAATCTCACTTCTATTAGGAAAATCGTTCTCCAAGAATGTGACATCTCGTGACTCCATTTCGGTCACACTTCCATCAGCTTGTTCACCTATGAACACGTACCCTTTGGAGTGTTCGGAATATCTTATAAAGATACATTTCTTCCCTTTAGGGCCTAATTTGCCATGTTTATGGGAAGAATCATGAACATAAGCTACACATCCCCATGAACGTAGACTACTAAAGTCTAGTTTCCTACCAGTCCATAATTCATAAGGGGTGGAAGTGACCGATTTTGAGGGCACACAGTTAAGTATATAGGCAGCAGTCAATAACGCATCTCCCCAATAAAAGATAAGTAAATTTGCTTACGCCATCATAGACCTAACCATTTCCAATAAGGTTCTATTCATTCTCTCAGCTACCCCATTTTGTTGTGGAGTACCAGGAATAGTCAATTGTCGTACAATTCCCTTTTCATCACAAAGAGCCTTGAATTGCTCCGATAGATACTCACGTCCACGATCAGTTCTCAATGCCTTTATTGTTTTGTTCAATTGATTCTTTACCATCGCTATATATCGTCTAAAGCAATCTAATGTTTCTGACTTATGGGAGATCAGAAAGACATAACTGAAATGTGTGAAGTCATTTATGAAAGTGATGAAATATGAGGCTTCATGCCTCGCCCTCACATTCAAAGGACCACAAATGTCAAAATGTATGAGATGCAATGGAAATTCAGTTCTAGTCCCTTTATCGAATGGTTTTCTAGTTGTTTTTCCCGCCAGACAATATTCACATACAGATAGGCTAACATCAGTGAGTGACCTTAAAAGGCCTTCTCTAGCTAATCTTTGCATTCTTTGCAATCCAATGTGACCTAATCTAGCATGCCAAGTACTTGCATCAATCTCAATGTTATTAGAAGATGCAATTAAAGAAAAATAACCATCAACATTAACATTGTACTGATCATAGTCAATGTCTAACACCATAAAACCATTCGATACATGACCTAAACCATAATAAACTGTTCCATACAAAATGTCAACACAATCACTATGGAAATTCAATACATAACCTAAGCTAAGAAGAACAACTACGAGACCAAGTTTCGTCGAATATCCGGAGCATAAAGGACATCATGCAGAACAGGTTTCGACCACCACGTAAGATTAATTTACATGTGTCGATACCCTTCACTTCAACTCTTGAGTTATTCCCAACATATATCCATCTTCTTCCAAGCAGTATCCGACGATACTCCACAAATGCTTCTCGGTCTCTAGCTACATGGTCTGTTGCTCCTGAGTCTACAGTCCACATTGGATGAGATTCAGCAAGCATTACAGTACTAGAAACAAAAGCATTATTCAAAGTAATTGAGTAATAGGGTACTTTTTTCTGCTCAGTGCATTCACGAGCAAAGTGACCCATCTTGCCACAATTGTGGCACTCCATCTTGGCCTTGTCCTTCTTCCCACCACGCTTCTTGCGTCGGAAGGTCTTAGCCCTCTTGGGTCCCTGATCAGTCATCTTCCCTTTATTGTTGAACTGAAGATTCCTCTTGCGCTTGAAGCTCGAAGTCTTGCGCGAACTCGATTCAGCAACATAAGCATGGGTAGAGGATCTTGCAGCCTCTAGGCGCTCATCCTCTAATTCCAAATTACGCGCAATATCATCAAAAGTGACGATGTTCTCATTATGCGTCATATTGATCTTCATATGCTCCCAATTATCAGGAAGAGACCTTATAACAGCCTGAACTTATTGTTCATCAGTAAGGGAGTGACATGCCGACTTCAGCTCACGGATCATGTTTAACATCTCCCGAAGATGCTGCCTCATCGTTACATTTGGGCGCTTTCGGAATGTGTCAAACTTGATGGTGAGTCTCCTCAGCTTAGTGGCAGATGTACCCCCAAACTTATCTTTCAAGGCAACCCCATAGCTTGAGCTTTGTCATAACTCTCAAACTCACACATGAGATTATCTTGCATACAGCTCAACAACGTGATGCGAGCAATGCTATTTTTCTTTTTCCAAGCTTGATAAACTTCTAGATCTCTCCTGTGTTGAGCTGAAGTTCCATGCTCAGGTTCATCCATGGTATGGTTGAGGGTTTCCAAAACCTCTTGCTCCTCAAGGATGTACTAAACCTTTCAGTGCCAAATATCATAATTGCCACCGTTCAGCTCTCACCCTTGTTGAGGTCAGTCACAATAGTCTTGGATGCCGATGCCATAATCAATTGCTATAACACATTGACATAATAAATGCAAAATCAATACTAGCACACTATACAAAGTAACACACATATTTAATTTGCAGCAAAGACAAACTAAATTAATGATAATTCAATAAAAGACACAAAAGCAAAAGTTCACAATGTTCCTAATCAACTTCTATGTACAATTGTTCTATTATCATTAATTAGTTTAATTTGCGCAAATTTTAAGTACATGACCGTACGAACTCCTTTCAATTCTACCAACCTACGAACTCCCACTAGGAAAAATAATTACATGACCTTATGTAATTTCTACATTTTTCCTTAACACAAAAAAATATTGCATGATAATAACCAACGTATAAATAACAATCATGCTTCAACTATAATTAAAATTGTAATTCAACATGTAATGGATTTCCTACCATTGTTCTAATTTTCTAACAACTAGAAAATTGCAAGTATATTAAAATATATACATCATATCATTGAACGAAACTCTACACAGCATATATAACGTCATTTGCACACAAGCTAGCTATTGTATTTCCCTAATCACAAGAAAATACAAGCTACAAATGAATAAGCTGCATTAAACACCAAAAAATACGCGTACATAGGGTTTCCTACGCATTTTCATACATTTATAAAATTCAAAAGTATAAAATAATTATATCACTGTATAGAGGACACTCATACGAACCAAACGCCACCGACCACCCTCTAATCGGAGCTCGCACGCGCCCCCATGCGCCGCCTGAGTGTACGGCGCGTGTGGCGCACGCGCCAGCGAACCAAACGGCTCCTGGCCGATCCGACCGGTTTGACCGCCGGACCGGTTGACCGGTCCGACCGTTGACCGGTCAACGATCGGGTCGAGTCGGGTCAACCGGGTTGGATCACGGGTCGGCTCGGCTCGGCTCGCCGGCCGGTGACCGGCCGGCCAACTGTCGCCGTCGGTGACGTCATTGATGACATCATCCAGCGACCGACCGTTGGATGACGTCATGGTGATGTCACCACGCGCCGGTTCACCGACCGGCACGTGCCGGTTCGTTGGCTAGTGCGCGTTGCGCACGTGCCAGTTCGCCAACCGGTGCGTGTGGCGCACGCGCTGGCTGTGCCAGCGCTTTAGGCGCGTGGCGCCCACACGCAGCGGCTTCTGGCCACGCGTGTGGGCGCGTCCAGTGTCTCCCGGTGGCGCTCGACCCATCGCCGGACTCGTCTCGATGAGCTCTTTCACCATGTATATTCAAAAATTAATTTTGACCAAAAATTATTTCGAAAAACGGCCAAAACCTCACAGATGCATGCGACCCCAAACCCATTCTTTGCTCCGGTTCAATTTCGAGTTCTTCATATGGTAATTCCGACTGTCAGAGATCCAAACAGTGTAGATTTCATACTCTCGATCTCAATATCAAATGGTAAATGAGAAAACTCGATGAAAAATAAGGCAGAAATCACGATCGAGCTCTGATACCAATGTTGGAATTCAAGTCGGCGGAGGACGACTTACCTGATTCCGATGCGCAAACAGCAAATGGCCCCGGAACGAACGTTGAATTGCGAATAAATCACGAACAACACTACCTCACGTTAGTCTGGATGCAATCACAAGGAATACACCTGATTTCCACGGTGTAAATGCCGATCGTTCTTGGAAAACTAAAATGGAATTCATTTTTCTTCTTTAATGGAAATGGAGAGAAAATTTGGTGTGAATGAATTGCCAACACATCCAACGGTTGTGTTCGGGAGGTTTTTATACATCTCCATGAAACCCCTACAAATGGTGTCATTCCATCGTACCGTATCAAATCCAAATGGTGCGGTCCAATCGCACCCCATCATGGACGTACTAGCTAACTAGCTAAAGTACAACAATCATAATACATAAAGATACTTAAATTACACAATTCTTTCTTTCGTATAATTCTTATCTTGATATTTTGAGTGCATCTGATGCACATTTGAGTGCATACCCATAGAACGCACTCTTCACATCTCATGTCACTCTCTTTTTAACTGGTATCCCTCTCTCAAGGTTGATCCTTAATCGCCATGTCTGTAGTCACGTCAGCCTATTTTGTTGTCGCATAGTCTGCATCATAGCCACGATAGCCTAATACTGCACAGCGTGCACAACAAGTACAGTAACACATAACAGCCATGTAAGCACCCACATCAGCTTGTCATCGCTTGCACATGCCAGCCGATTCTCTCTTCAAACACCAAAACACCTCACTAATTTACTAATTGTTTTCAGATCTTTTCATCAAACTCCAGTTGACTTCTTTTAGGTCGCCTTGATTTTGAGGAGACGTTAACAAGATATTATGATATTAATTATAGTCAATAAGGGATATACATAACCAAGAGAGGTATATGCATAATCTTTAAGACATGCAATATTAAGAGAAATATCTTAATGGTCTTTAACATCTTCTCAAACTCAAGTTGACTTGACTTCAAAGTCAACTCAAGTTTGGAGAATAGACCCAAAAAAGAACCTCTCACAAGATTGCCAAAGCGATAACAAGCTGACGTGACTGCTTATATGGCTTTTTGTATTGTCGTGGCTATAGTGCAAATTATGCAATAATAAGGAATGAATTGTCTAAAAAGTCCTAAATCTATTAGTTTTTTATTTTTTAATTGTGACAATTGAGTTTTATACATTTTCACATTTTACTATAAATCAATTATGCCAATTTTGGTATAAAAAAAAATCACTAACATGAACACTGATCGTCCTATGTGGTATGACCGATATTAATATGGACAATTTTTAATAATATTTTAAGGTTTATTTGAAATATTTATTAATTTTTTCTTTTTCCTTTTTTCTCTTGCCAACCTATTTTCTTTCTATTTTTATTTTTGAAAGAAAGTGAAATAGAAATGAAATAGAATTCAAATGAATTTGAATTTGGAATCATATTCCATTCTAAAATTCTATTAATTATAGAAATTCTATTCGTCACCTGGGTTGGCGAGGACAAACCCTTGCCCAATTTGGTGAAGGCTTGCCCTCGACAACCAAGGATTGGGTATACCTCGTCTATGGCTGATAAGTTGCCAATTACCAACAAAGCCTAGTGATGGCCAACAAAGGGGAAAAGGAAAAATAAAATGGAAAAAGAAAAAGAAAAAGAAGAGAATAAAATAAAATAAAAATAAAAAAGTAAAGAAGGAAAAGAGAGTGAGAGAGAGAAAAAAAGAAAACTAGCTTAAAAACTAAAATCACCAAATTTAGTCCTGTCCATTAATCAAGACGCAGGACATCGCTAGCCTAGATTTTAAATTGTCACGCTTTGGGTGGGTACTTATGATTGGACAAAGAAGGGCAAATGACAAGAAATAGATAGCCAGTCGTCCGCTAGGTAGACTTAAGATTAGTTAAAACCTCGCCCACATATCTTATTACCAAATTGTCACATCCCGATCCTTGGGCACGCACCCATTCCTCACCTGGTCAATATAATAGCGATGTTCCAGAACGCATCGCCGATCCTTTCATTTTAATACGCATGTGGAAGCATATAAATAATCCCCGGGCAATAAAATAATGAGATAGAAAAGTAGGATTCCAAATTTCCACTTTAAAAGCAACTACCCTTATATACATTGCAAACCATAATGCAAATATATACAAGGCAAATTGTTAAGTCAGATTTTAAACCACAAGTTCATAAAATAAGGTCTGTAAAAGGGAATCGACTCCAATCAAAAGAGAATTGTCTTATGACTAATTAGTCCAATAGGATCGTCAATTCTTCAAACTTTACTTTCTACACTTCGGGCCTCCGGTCCTTTACCACAGCCATTTAAGGACCTGAAAATGGTTATTCAATAACCAGTGAGACTACGTCTCAGCAAATTCTACCCCCTAGGACCTGATTAGGAAGTCAATACACTCTAAAGGTTGCTTAAGCACAACGCGAGTCAAAGGACTTACCTTAGCCTCAGTTTCTTCCTACAAATCAATATATATATATATATATATATATATATATATATATATATATATATATCAAATATACACAATCACATCACATCACATCAATCAGATCGAATCATCGATCAATTGACTTAGTTGATTACATGTCATCTCAACCCTTTCTTGGTCGACTCATCTCATTTACTCAAATTCAATGCTAAATTACGGCTCAATGAGCATGGCTTACACGGTCATCTCAAATACTCAACCCCAACGCTGAATTACGGTTTAGCGAACACGGCCTACTAAAACTTTGGCAGTAATGTTGAATTACGGCTCAGCAGGCACAGCTTACAAATTCTTTGGCGATTAATACTGAATTACAGCTCAGCGAGTAAAACCGATTCCAAATTCGATGGTAATGCTGAATTACGGCTCATTATGTACAACTTAGATTAGGTGGTAACTTACGGTCCAATGGACATAACCATACTTTGGTGGTAATGCTGAATTACGGCTAAGTGAGCACAACCGATTCCAAATTCGGTGATTTCCATGCCTTACTCTACACTGTCACACACCCATCGTACATCATTTCATCTTTCAATAGTCTTCTCAATGCGACTAATAACCCTCACACGATTAATTACTCTCGGCCAAGGATTGCGTGCTTCACATTTAGAATCCTCAATCAAAATAATGATTGGCCTATTTCCCTCATATTAACGATACATGATAAAAATTTATTGTGTGTGAGTACACAGTCGGCCTTAGCCAAAATACCATATTCTTCATTTTCATAAATCCCACAATTTTCTGTAATCCATCAAAACATTTTTGGCATTATCCACCGATGCTTGGTTATTTTTCAATTAATAACCAAAATTATTTAATTTAGAAACAAATCCTAAAATCATCAATAAATCAATTTCTCACAAATTAAGGCTCGAATAAATAAACGGACTGCACTACGGCAATTGACATAAAATTCCGGTCGTCGGCTATCCCTGCATAATGTTTGGAAAATAAATAATTAATTAAATTTACCGAAATTATTAAATAAATGTAATAAATCCAATTTAGGCTCGTAATGCCTAATTGGAAACCGAGACGAGCCCAAAAAATTACCGAGACTTGTTTAATAAATACAATGACCTATTTCCTTGCTAACTACACTAACCATTTGCCTAATATGCATCAAATAATGTCTAACGTAATTACTCTAATATAATCTATCCACCTAAACCATGCTTAATTAATCTAATTAACCGACTAAGCGAGGATTACCGAGATAAACTCACTTGTTTTGCGAAGACCCGATCACTGCGACGGTGGCCGAAATTTGAATTTTCGACGATGTTGACAGGCACACGGACCGGGCCCAAAGGCCTTGCAAGGAAACAGTAAAAGCTGGGCTTGGGCTTAGCTGCGGGCTAGGCCGGCTTCGCGGGCCCAAGATGGGCTGGACTACTGAATTTGTTGGGCTTGAACACAATCGAAGATGGGCTTGCTGTAGGACTCACGGGCTAGGCTGAATTGTGGACTGAAGAATTGCTTCGCTGGGTTGCTTGAAATATTTTGTGGACTAAATCCACTGGGCTGCTAGCTTTGGTGATGACGGGCTGAAGAAGACACGTGGAATGGAGTTGCTTTAGCGAGGATGGGCTTCTTGCGGCCTGGCTTCTTGCAAACCCGGACGGCAACAGCAGCTTGCTTCGGTTGCTGCCGTGGTCAACGAGGGAGAAGGGGATGCTTGCTTGTTGATCGAACTGAATGAAGACTTGGGTGTGGCAGCTTCAGTAGTGGGGTTGTTAACACCTAAATTTTGGCAATCCGGTAATTTATTTATTACATAGAAAATTAGGGTTAATTTTATCCCTAAAAAGATATTGATTGCATAGCATATAAATTTAGGTGCATTTGTTTTTAATTTACATTTTATACATTGGACTTGTGGCAAATTGGTTGGAATTAGTGATTCTGAGTTTTAACTTGATAGGTCGGATTAAGCTTACGGAACGAGCAAATTGGCCCAAGCCCGTTTTTTAATGATCAAAGATTATCTTGTGAAAAATAGGAATTTAAAATTTTCCGGAATATGATTGAATTTTTTGGATAGGGCAGATGTGAAAAGCAAATATTGCGTTTGACAAAACGAATATTACGTTTGGGAAAAATCTTTGCGGATGTCAATTTGAAAAATGAAATAAAACCCTAATTCACTCACCTATAAAAGGGTTGCTACACTAAAGAAAAAGAGAAGGCCACACACCTTGAATATACGGCCGCATAAGGGGGCTCTTTTGGCTTTCTAGGGATATTCAGACCCTTGAAGTGCTATAATTTGATAGAAATGTTACTTAAGTCGCCATAACTTACAAAAGGTACACTTAAATGTCAAAATCGAAGCAAAATGAATCACTTGAGTGTCAATCCGGCCAAATTGCATACGTGGCATTTTTCCGGCGAAGCGAGTGCAAAATGACACCGTTTTGCACGCCGACATGGTAAAAAAATGATATAAAATTAATTAAATTAAATTTAAAATTAAACTTAGTTAAAATATGAAAAATAATAAATGTAAAATTAAATTTAGTTAAAATATGAAAAAATAATAAAATTAAAATTAAAATTAGTTAAAAAATTAAAAAATAATAAATTTAAAATTAAATAAGTTAAAATATGAAAAAATAATAAATTTAAAATTAAATTTAGTTAAAATATGAAAAAAATAATAATTTTAAAATTAAATTTAGTTAAAAAATTAAAAAATAATAAATTTAAAATTAAATAAGTTAAAATATGAAAAAATAATAAATTTAAAATTAAATTTAGTTAAAATATGAAAAAATAATAATTTTAAAATTAAATTTAGTTAAAATATGAAAAATAATAAATTTAAAATTAAAATTATTTAAAATATGAGAAAATAATAAATTTAAAATTAAATTTAGTTAAAATATTAAAAAAATAATTTTAAAATTAAATCTAGTTAAAATATTAAAAATAATAATTTTAAAATTAAATAAATTTGAAAAAATTTAAAAAAATTACAAAAAATAACGAAAAATTAAAAATATTTTAAAAAATTAGAACATTAAAAATTATTATTTTTAATTTTTAACTAAATTTAATTTTAAAATTATTATTTTTTCGTAATTTAATTAAATTTAATTTTAAAATTATTATTTTTAAAATATTTTAATTAAATTTAATTTTAAATTTATTATTTTTTAATATTTTAACTAAATTTAATTTTAAACCTTTTTTTTTCATATTGTAACTAAATTTATTTTAAATTTAATTTAATTAATTTTTATATTATTTTTTTTACCATGTGTCATTTCAAAATGACGCCAGTTTTTGCATTATTTGACCACATCAGCGTGCAAAACGGCGTTGTTTTGCATTCGCTTCACCGAAAATATGCTACATTAGTGTTTTGGCCGGACGTTGGTTGGAGTGATACTTAAGTGATCGGTTTTTCTTCAAATGCCAGACAAGTGTTGTACCTTTCATAAATTATAAGATTTAAAAGTATTCCCTTTATGCCAATTGATGGCACTTAAAAGGTTCTTTTGCCCTTTTTTATGTCATAAAGTTGAAGACAAAAAGAAAGAAAAATTCTCTTCGTTGAAGGGGGAAGTCGACAAAAGTAGGGGTGAGCAGCGGCCTAGGGTCGACCCCGGACCGATCCTAGACCGCCCAACCCCGCGGTCCTAGTCCGGTTCCTGGGGAACCTGGGTGGTCCTTGGTTCGAAATTCCAAGCACCAACACCGTGCGGGTTGGTCCCTGGCCCTAGAATTTTGGTCGGCCCAACCCTAGACCAACCCCGTATATTATATTATATTATATTATTTATAATTCTTTTATATATTCAAACTTAAGTAAAATGTCGTTATATTATATTATATTGAGATGTTATATCAATAGCACTAATAATAATTTCAATTTAAAACTTTTGTTGAGTATTAATTAAGTGTCGTTTGTTTGGTTTTCAGGTGTTTAGAAGTTCAAGTGAATTAACAATATGTGAAGTTATATATTCATGGTTTATATTAAGTATTTTGAACTTTTTATGGTTTAATTGTATTTTACTAATGAATTTCAACTGCACTTTGCTTTTCAATTTGTGTAAAATGGTAGAAGTTGCTATGGTGATTTGCTAATTAAGTGGTGTGAAGCTCATTTTTTGGTTGAGTGGACTCTACATAATTAAATACGGGAAAACGCTTTTGCATATGGTGTTATGAATATTAAAGATAGATGATTACAAGAACTTTCCATCTTGTCCCATATCTCGATGAGTACAAGATGTACGAAATTTCTATTATTGTGTCATCTTAAATTTGCTAAATATGTATTGATATTTATAATTTAGTTGCATAATACCACATTGTCGATTGATGTGTAATTTGAATTTGTAGGTTTACTTTTTAGGGAGTATAAAAAATAAGACGAAAAGAATTATCAATCAGTCCCGGGTTGACCTTGGAACCGAACCGAACCCATTGGGTCGGTCCGGTCCTTGGTCCTAGGCTCGATAGGGTCGGTCCTCGGTCCTAAAAATTGAGGACCGACACTGTACAGGTTGATCCTAGGGTTAGCGGGTGGCCCGGACTAACTCGGACCATGCTCACCCCTAGACAAAAGGGTTTTTCCTTTATGCTGAAAAGGGCAGCAAAGGGAGCAGAGAGAAGTGACCGCTACAGTGAAATGGTAGGGAAAAGGCGTGGGAGGCGTGCAGCAGAGCAGGAGGAAAAGAAGAAAAAGGAAAAAAGAAGAAAAATTTACTGTGCTTCTTCTTCGGTGAGCCCTTTGTTGCCCGAGTCAGGCGCGCGCGCGCCGTTGCCACCCTCCTCACCGCCGGCTTCCGTTCGCTATTGCCTGCTGCTGACCGCCGCGCCGCCTCTGTCAGCCCAACGCCCGACGACATCTCCACTTGCTGTTGCTGCCTCGCCGATCTCGCTCGCCGTCGCTTGCTGCAACTGAGCCGAAGACCACCGCGACGCTACCATTCTCCACCGCCGTCACTTTGCCCCTCGCGTTGCCTCGCCCCCAGCCGCGACGAAGCTTCTGTTTCTGCGACGCCCTTGCAGATCCCGAGTCCCCTGTGCCGAGCGACGCCCACAGCAACACTCCGCCGGTTTTGCCGAGACCTGCAGCAGCCAGAACCTCTTCCGCCGCATTCCGTCTGCAGCACGACGCCGTTGCAGCAGCTGCAGCTAGCCCCGATCGTCACACCAGCATCACCCAACCTCGCCGGAGATCTGCTCCTGCTCAGTCCCGCGTTCGCCGAGCCCCTCGCCGCACCACTGAGGCTCCGGTAGCCTGAGACTTCGCTGCTGGCCTTCTGCGACGAGCCGCCGCTCCTGGTCCGAGTTGCTGCCACCCACTGCACCAACAACAACTCGCTGCTGCTGAGCCGCTCCACCATCCCGACGAAGCCGCCGTCGTGCCGATCCGTGACGATCCCGACGCTGCCCCCTGGTCCGTTCGTCGCCGGTTCGCCCGCAACCGACCCGCGACGCCACCCGCGACCTGCTGCTGCCGCCGGACCGCTCGCCGCCGATCCACCCATTGCCGATCCTCGCCGGAGCTCCGACGACCGTGCCCATCACCCCCGGCGAACCACCTGCCGAGTCTCTTGTGAAAAAGAAAAGGAAAAAAAGAGAAAATCAATTTAGGTAGTTTATTTTATTTTATTAAGTTTAGTTATTTAAATTGGAACATTTGATCTCGAGGTTTATTTTATGAATATTTTAGGTATTATCCAAGGGTTTTGCCCAAAATTATTGTAATTATTAATTTGATTTGTAAGACGTCGGATTATTTTTTAATTATATTAATTTTTCGGCATTTTACTAGTATTTTAATTATTAAATCATTATAATTATTAATTTGATTCGTAAGATTTCGGATCATATTTTTAATTATTTTGAATTTTTGTCGTGATATTTAGGGTTAAAGTAATCATTAATTTAATCGTGAGACAACGTGTTATTTTTTTTTTTTTTTTATTTGGTGGATATCTTGATTAGTTTAGATGTAATTTCATAATTGCTTGTCTTGAAAAAACACTAAAAAACATAAAAATCAAAAAATTAAAAAAAATCAAAAATCAAATCTTGCATCTGAACATGTCGATTTCGTAAATTAGAATTACATTTTTAGGATTGCATTTTTAGATAATTTTTGGAATAAATTAGGATTTGATTTTAGATAATGTTTGCACATTTAAATAATCTCATTTTTCTTAAAAACTAGTTTTCTAAGATGTGATAGGTTTTAGGTCAAATTAATCCCTAAAACATATTAGAAAATTATTCATTTTAGATAGTTTAATTAAGGTTTTTTTATTAATTCCGAATTTCAATAAAAAAATACAAAAATATTAAGTGCATGTCAATTAGTTTGCATGATAGGTTCATTTAATTAGAATTTGCTTGTTAATAAAGTTAGGTCATAAAGTCAAAATGCACGTTTCGATTTTAAGGTAAAAGAAAACCCAAAAAATGCTGTGTGTTTATTTCTTTTAATAGAAGTCTTTTGATTGTTTGATAATGATTGAGTATTTGTGTGGTCACCCTTGCATGATAGTAATTTAGTTTAAAATAAATTCAAGTTGCCTGCAAAAACATTTTTGAAAATAAAAAGAATATCGAAATGATATTAGAAAAATCTAATGTAACAAAATCCCCGTACCCTTAGTTTCTAGTTCGTAGAAAGTAAAATAATTATCCTATTATTTTACTTAGGTGTCTAATCGACCTACCATAAATCAATTAGTGGTGACTCCTAAATAATAATCACTTGCATGTTAAATATTTGAATCTTAAATCGCGAATTGGTATTATCTTGAGAGAGTCCGAGTTAAGTTTAAAAATTTAGTAGTCCATTAGCCTAACTTAGGTGGTGCATCTAAAATTTAGGTTGCAACAGGCGTGTTGGCACGCGGCAGGGGAAAAGGAGCAAAAAAGAGGGAGAGGGATCGTGGACTTGGCTTCGGTGGGTGAGTTGCGAGCAAAGGGTCAACAAAGGAGCTCTACTTGCAAGGATGTTGACTAAAGCTTCGGTGGATTAAGCTGAAGCTGCTTCGGTGGCCGACAAAACTCGGTGGAGAAGGGGGCGTCCGCTGGCAGCTTCGGTCAACCACGCCTCACTGGAGAAGAAGCTTGACCGAAGAGAGGTCCTTCATGGACATGTGGCAGCAACCGTGGAGATTCGGTGGGTCTTCAGCTGGGGAAATTCTGACCGAAGAAGACAAAAGCAGAGGAGATGGGATCGAAGGGGAATTCGGTGGGGTGAGTCGTGGCAGGGAAATGGACGAAGGAGATGAGTTTTCGAAGGAAAAATTCAAGAAAGCAAAAGCAGCCCCCGCTCGGTCAAGAAGCCAATTCGCACAAAGAAGGGGGAGACGTGCGAAGGAAGATTGGGGTTAGGGAAGAAAAGTCCAATTAAAAATATCTATAATCATCATTGGCTTGCCCAAAAATCTTCAAGATTATCCTATGGTGTCCCCAACTTATTTTCTTGATTAGAATTTCCCAAATAATCAAATTTTGAAACCAATTTTGCTGCCCAAAAACCAGCTCCGAATTTCACCGATTAAACTTCCATTTCTTCACTCAATTTTCTAAATTGAGGTCCAATTTCAATGAAGAAAAATCCCAAACAATTTTCTGTAAGTCCCCAACATTTAAAGGCTCGGCTTGAAAGTTCAAATTTCCTTTAATTTGGCTTGTCAATTTTTTGTAACGTCCGAATCGATTTTCTGTAAAAATCTCAAAATCTCTGAAAATTTTTTGGAGGATGAGTCGACGTTCCTAAAATAGATTGTGACACGACCGAACTTTCAATTTCTGAAATCGGGCTCGAATTCGCGGTTAATTTCAATCCGATGCGATTTTAGCGTGACCTAATCTACTGGGTAATTTTTAGGAATTTTTGGTGCAATTGATCCGTGATTGATTTATTTCGAGTCACATAGTGCATTTCCGACATATTGGCGACTCTCAATTGTCGTGAAAATTTCAAAATTTCAAATACGGACACCGGGTACCAAAATAATAGAAAATCAATTTAATGCTGATCGATGAAAATTTTGCAACCAAGTGGAATCACCCACATTTTGATCACATATCTCGTCGAATCGACCTATTTACGATCTCGATCGATTTCGACGAAGTGCTGTAATGACCCTTGCAGATCGACACGTTCGAGCAGTCGATTCCTGACCGAATTCTTAAGTCCATTGCATTTAGATTTCTTAATTGCTTTCCCAGATAGACCAGTTACCTCATGAGTGATCATCTCAAAGAATAGCACTATCAGCGCGTCAATGAAATGCCCGATTTATTCACTTGAAAATAGGACTGAAAATTCAGAATGTCACACAAATAATTCATAATATTAAAGAGATAGCAGCATTGACTTGTTCTATAATACTCTTATCACTTCTGTTTTTTTTTTTGTCGTAATATGATAACGAGGATACTTACGTTATAATCTTCAACGACCCCCAACCAACGACCACGCATAAAATTCTTACCTTTTACCAAAAGAAAAAAAAAACGACCATGCATAAACCTACGACGTACTGGCTGACGTTTTCTCTATTTCCTGCTTCTTCTTTTTTGCCTAGATAGAGAAAAAACGATGTTTCTTACCACCCATAAATACGGAATCAACAAGCCACAGCAGAAGAGCCACCACCCTCCAAAACCACTGAAAAAGAAAAACAGAGAAAGATCTTAACATTTCAAGCTCTTCATCAAATGGACAGGTACTACTTGCTTCCGTTACTCTTGATGAATCTCCAAGACCAGTTCGATATGATATATTTCAATTTAAATGCTAACCCTTTTGATATTTTCCTCCCTTTTGTGTTAATTTCTGAAGGATCGCAGTCGTGACCGGTGCGAATAAAGGGATCGGATTCGAGATATGTAAGCAACTAGCTTCCAATGGAGTCTTTGTTGTATTAACCGCCAGAGATGTGAATAAAGGAGATGATGCTATCGAGAAGCTTGCGAGTATTGGGATCTCCAACGTGGTCTTTCATCCTCTTGACGTGGTCGATGGGACGAGTGTCTATTCTCTGGCGGATTTCATCAAGGCTCGGTTCGGAAAACTCGATATCTTGGTAAAATCTATTTGTATGTCGCTTTGTATATCGTCTTTCAAATAGATTGAGAAAGGAGCCATAAAACAACAATGGCGTTGCAGGTGAATAATGCAGGCGTAACCGGAGTTACAGTCATGAAAAAAGACTTGGTTTTGACGGTAGATAAAGTGAGTTTTCTCAACTTGGTAGTAGTACTACGAAATACAATTTCCATTTACTTTTGTGAGGTGATTTACAGATTATGTCCGACGTTTATGCGTATCTTAGACCACCTTTTTACTTTTCTTGATACTAGCACAGACGTTTGGGGCAAACAATATTTATTCCTTTTTTCCTTTTTATCCATCGGAATTGAGAAGCTTAAAGTGGTAAACACTATTGCCTTTGTCATGTAACCTTATTGCAGATTAAAGGTCCAAACGCCAGATCAACGAAAGAGTTCATTGAGGAGACGTATGAATTAGCAGAAAAATGTCTGAGGACTAACTACTATGGAGTCAAACAAGTAACTGCTGCTCTTCTACCTCTTCTTCAGCAATCGAATTCAGCAAGAGTGATCAATGTCTCCTCTTCCGTTGGCAAGCTTCAGGTATGTACTTCATTAGTGTAATTACACAAATGAAGTTTTTCATATTGTTGATCGAGAAAACCACATATAATCAACTTATTATATCTTCTAGCTGTTTAGCGGAATAATGAAAGAGATTGACACTATTGTCTTTGTCCTGTAACCTTGTTACTTATTTGCATTTTCTCTCATGAAAGATTTGTTCATCTTATTTTGCTTGAAATTAGTTCATTCCTGGCAAGAATATCAAAGAGGAGCTCAATGACGTTGATAGCCTCACGGAAGAGAAAGTGGACGGTTTGGTGATGAGATTTTTAAAGGATATGAAAGAGGGAACAGTGGAAACTGGAGGCTGGCCGATCATTTCATCCGCTTACATCGTGTCCAAGGCAACTCTCAATGCTTACACAAGAGTTTTGGCAAAGAAATACCCTGGTATCGCCATCAATGCCGTGAGCCCCGGTTTCGTCAAGACCGACCTAAACCACAACACGGGGTTTTTGCCGGTTGAGGAAGGCGCGAGAGGTCCCGTTACAGTGGCTTTAATGCCAAAAGAAGGACCTTCTGGTGTGTTCTTTGATCGGACAGTGGTATCGACCTTTTGATCAAGATTTGGATGAGTAGTGTATAGAGGCTATGTCCGTTTAAACCCTAAAGCTATGTTCTACTGTATTTTTAATTCTGTTTCTTGGTAGGAGCTTCTAAACCGCATTTCACTTATATCACTGAGATTGGAGAGAGTGACAATGCCAAAGGAGAATAAATGGGAGTTATGTTTGTACGAGTTTTGGAATAATTTAGCACTATACAAAATAAAATTGCTCATTTGGGTTTAATCTTTTACACTCTTTTTGACCACGTATGGAATGACAATTTGTTCTCGAAATGGAATTGTACATCCGCAAACCAATTTAATTACTGATCTGGGGTCTCAAGCAACAATCGGAATGAAAAGAGAAAAAAAGATATAAGCTATCCGTCCGAACACGATGATTCATATCAACCCGAGCTTTCCGCGTACCTACCAATTCTAGGCCATGCCATCAGCTGTAAGTGAGCATCAACAAGCCTATAGTGTTCTCAAACTTGCTTTGGCCATGCCGACGCCGACTGCGACAGCCACGGCATGTGTGACGTGTTGCTTATGGAATAGGACTGCCACGCTTGCATCCTAGAGTGGCTTGCGAGGAGGTGGTGAGATATGGTGGTTGACTGGAAATAAGGGCTGTGATCCTCCCCGGCGGCCAGCAAGGTCTGGAGACTCTCGTCAGCCATAGTGGAAAAATAAAGAAGAAAAAGAAAAGCAAAGAAAAAAAGGAAAAAAATTAATAAAAAATTAGAAATATATTAAAAAATTGTTCGCGTTAATATTAGCCATACACCACGTAAGATGACCAACGCCCACTTTAGTGATTTCCTATCAAAATTGGTTGAATTGATTATATTAACAAATTGTTAAAAGGCTTTGGACTAAATTAGTCAAATTGAAAAGCTTAAGACTAAACTGGTATAAATACAATAGATTTAGGTCTTCTTTTGATAATTTTCCCTTTTTCATTTCATTTGTGATTGTCATGGCCAGCGAGAAAGCGATTGTACTTTTTGCTCAAAATTTTCAACTGATGAATTCGGAATGATCAATATTCTATTCTACAAAATTCATCTTTATATCTTGAACACGTTTCACAAATTGACTTAATACTTTGTGCAATGCCTCGAAATCGACTCAGAGCCGACATTGCTGGTGAATCAGCCTCAACGCAAATTACAAACTAAGCATCACCATCTCTTCTTCTGAGGATAGGAAGTTTGCAAATAACAATATATCATATAGATACTATCCGATGATGTATACCCTTCGGTTAACTCCTCCGATATACCGTAATGGTCGCACCTATTAAAATGATAAAAGAGGGCTGAATAGAAGAAGAAGATTCAGGCACAACGTTGCCTTGTATTTTCTGTATATTTTTTGAGAATATCTTCTGTGCACTTATTGCTATACAACACAATATATATATAGGCTAAGCACTAGGTTCATAAGAAACGTGATTCTGTTGGATACAATATTTAGAGAATAATCCGTCTTGAGGAGCAAGTCATGGGGGAATTGTAGGTGTTCTCTTGGAACAAAATGATTTGACTTGATGACCAAATCAAGAATCGTAGCAGTTCCATGATCAATGCTGTAGGGATTTCTTTCCTTTGACAACCCCCCCTGGGGCAAGCTGATGGGGTGGCAGTCACAGTAAGCTTGGCCTGAAGAAGATGGAATCAGGATCCTGAAAGGGCTTTGGTGAATAAGTCCGCTAGTTGGTCCATTGAAGAGATATATTGAACATGCAATTGGCCCTAATAAATTCGCTCGCGAACAAAATGATAGTCAATCTCCACATGTTTTGTCCTAGCATGAAAAACAGGATTGCCACTAAGGTAGATAGTTGAATTATTATCACACCATTGTACCGGGGACCCTTGCGGGATGATCCTTGAATTAGAAAGTAAAGCTTGAATCCATATGATCTTAGTAGTCGTGTCAGCAAGACATTTGAATTTTGCCTCGATACTTGAACAAGCAATTGTTCTCTGTTTGCAAGAACTCCGTGAGATTAAATTAGAACCAAGAAAAATGGTATAACCACCCACAAAGCGTCCAGTATTATGGTCACTAGCCCATCCTACATCGGAAAAAGCATGAAGGGAATCCTAAGATCCTTTGGTGAAGCGAATTTTGTGACTAAGAGTGCTAGAGATGAAGTGTAAAATACGTTTGACATATTGCCAATAGGCTTCTGTAGGGGAATGCATGAACTGACAAGCAGTATTCACAGCATAAGCAAGGTCTAATAGAGTAATGGTGAGATTTTGTAGTGCGCCCATTGTGCTACGATATAGCGTGGGATTACCTTGATGAAGAGAAGGAGGATCTGAACTGGTCAAGCATGGTGTAACTACAGCTCGTGCTTTGTCCATGTTGCCCTTCTTAAGAATTTCAACAACACATTTCCCTTGATGCAAAAGAAGGCTAGAGGCAGTGTTTTGTAATTTGATCCCCAAAAAAATAGTGGAGATAACCAAGATCTTTGATAGTGTACTCCCATTGTAGACATGCAATCAAAGTGGATAGTGGTGCCTAGGGAAAGCCTATAAGGATGATATCATCCTCATATACAAGGAAAAATACACTGTATGCTGATGTATGTAGGACAGATAATCAAGAATCGGCACAAAAACGTGAAAACCAATAGATAAGAAGAAAAAACTTAGCCTTTGATGCCAAGCTTGTGGTACTTGCTTTAATCCATAGAACAACTGTTGAAATTTGCAAACATAGTTAGGATGATTAGCATCAACAAAACCTAGCAATTGTTGCATACAAATCTCCTCAGTAAGGTGGCCATGAAGGAACGCGTTCTTATCATCAAGTTGTCGAAGTGTCCAACCTTAACTGTAGGTGAGTGAAATCACCATATAGACGATTATGTGCTTCACAACGGGACCAAAAGTCTCATGGAAATCAACTCCTTCCTGTTGATTATATCCCTTGGCCACCAATCTTGCTTTGTACCATTCAAGTGAGCCATATGCATGATATTTGATGTGAAACACCAATTTGCATCCAATTGCTTTAAATTGTAACGGACCATAGACTAGAACCCAGGTTTGATTTTTTTATAATGGTCGTATATTCTTCGGCCATGAAAGGTCTCCATGCATGGATTTGTAGCTGCTTCATTGAAGCAAGTTGGAGTGGGTATTGGCTGCACCGCAGAATGAAGGGAGTATGTGTGGTCCTTAGTGAGATGACGCCGGGCTAAAGTATCATCTCGAAGCCGTGTGACCATGGGGTGTGTAGGAGCCACGGGCAGAGCCGCGGGTGGACCGGAAGAGGGCTCTCACTAAGTTGAAGAGCTGATGAAGTGGTCAGTAGAGGGACTGGACTGATCAGTGGAGCATGCGATAGAACATGCGAAATTAGGTGAATCATTTTTTTATTGATGGTGCCATAACACGCAGTGTTGCTGATTCAGTAAAGGATTTTACAAATTAAGGTAGAATGATTTTGATTTGGAGAGGCCATGAGTGGATTGACAGAGACGAAAATACCACCTGGTTGGGGGTAAAATTCTGAATCTGTTGATAAATTAGGAGATGGGCTAGTATGAACTTATGATGCAGCAAAAATAAAAGGAAATAAGTCTTCCTAAAAAATGGCATCGGTGGTAATATATAACCGATTATCCTTGAGAGAGTAGCAGCGATAACCATGGAAGCCAAGAGGATAACCCAGAAAAATGCAGCAATGAGATCGATGCTGTAGTTTGTTCTTTGCGTAAGGTCGAAGGTTCAGCTAGATAGCGTAGCCAAAGATGCGTAAGTGATGAATTGAGGGTTTAACATTATAGAGAACTTCCCAAGGTGACTTATGGTTGAGCACTGCTGAAGGTAACCTGTTAGTGATATGAACAGTACTTTCAAATGCAAGATCCCAAAAGTGAGTTGGAACTGAAGCATGATGAAGCATCGGCAGTCCCATTTCTACAACGTGTTGATACTTTCTTTCAGCAGTACCATTTTGGTGATGAAGAGTCGGACAAGAGGTACGGTGGTGGATTCCTTGATCCTGAAATAGTCTGCGGAAAGGAGCAAATTGGAACTTCCCTGCATTATCACATTAAACGGCTTTCACCATAGTGTTAAGTTGATTTTCCACCAAATTTAAAAATGCCGTGAAAATGGAAAGAAATTGTTGTTTTCTTTTTTGAAAAGAACAGAGAACACATAGACAGCAAAAAACAGAAAAAGGAGTTTACAGCAGAAGCAGAGAACAAGTTTACAGCAGAAGCAGAGCGTCGTGTTCAGAAAACTGAAAAAAAAAAAATGTTCAAAATACATACTAGAACGTAACCACAAACCCACGTTGCCAACTAACGGCTTGCTTGATCCACAAAATCAGCAACAAATCAGAATATCTAAGATAGGAGATAAGATTGACTAACCAACTCCTAAAAAACAGGACACCAACAAACTGACTAAACAAAACAAAAAAGAGAAAAATAGCACGTGCAGTCTTGATACATCAACACTCTCCTCCTGGATCAAGTACTGCACACTCCTAGCTTTGCCCTAAAAAGTTCAAATCGACCAACATGAAATGACTTCATGAATATATCTGCAATCTGGTTTTCTGAATTGCAGTACAGCAGTTTCACCTCTTCAGCCTTTTGCACTTCTCTCCAGAAGTAAAACTTGACCTTAAAATGTTTTGTTCTTCCATGAAATACCGGATTTTGTGAAATGGCCAAAGTAGCTTGATTATCCACAAACACTTCTATATCTTCTTCTTGCTGCATATGCAGATCATCCATTAGCTTCTTCAACCATAATGCTTGATTCACGTTAAAGTAGCTGCAATGAACTCAGCTTCTGCAGTTGATTGAGCCACTATTTCCTGCTTCTTTGAACACCAAGAAAAACATGCCGACCCAAATGTAAAGCAATAACCTGAAGTGCTCCTCATATCATCCATTGATTTTGCCCAGTCACTATCATAATACCCCTGCAACTTAAACTCCTGAACTCTACAAAACTTAATCCCATATGAAAGAGTACCTCTCAAGTACCTCAATACCCTCTTTGCAGCTACCATATGCAACTTACTTGCACAATTGAGAAATCTAGATAAGACACTTACAGGAAACATGATGTCTAGCCTAGTTGCAATGAGATACATAAGACAGCCAATCAAACTTCTATAAACTCTTTCATCTGCAAGTGTTGATCCATCCTCCTTTTGAAGCTTTTCCTTATGACCCATTGGAGTACTCACACTCTTGCACTCCTCCATGTTGAATCTCCTTAGGATCTCCTTCAAATACTTCTTTTGACAGATAAAAACTTCATTCTGAGTCTGCCTAACTTCCATTCCTAGAAAATATGACATCTCACCAAGATCAGTCATTTCGAACATCTTCATCATCTCTTGCTTAAATGCGAATCGAGCACTATTATTCCCGTCACCAGCATATCATCCACATAAAGAGACACCACCACTAAGTCAGATACTAATTTCTTGACATATAGAGTGGATTCACTGAGGCTTTTCTTGAAACCTAGACCCAACAAGTGCTCATCCATCTTACTGTACCATGCTCTAGGAGCTTGCCTCAAGCCATAAAGAGCCTTTCTCAACAAATAAACTTTCTCCTCCTGGCCTGGTGTGACAAAGCCTTCTGGCTGCTCAACATAAATCTCCTCCTGCAACACTCCATTCAAAAATGCAGATTTTACATCTAACTGATATACCTTCCATCCTTGTTGAGCTGCCAAAGCAAGAATCATTCTAATTGTATCAAGTCTTGCCACAGGAGCAAAGGTTTCTGAGAAATCAACTCCCCAAATTTGTGCATATCCCTTCACCACCAACCTGGCCTTATGCTTATTCACCGAGCCATCAGATTAAATTTGGTCTTGAAAACCCATTTTACTCCAATCACCTTCCTATCTTGAGGCCTCTCCACTAGCTCCCATGTCTGGTTCTTTTCTATCATAGCCAACTCTTCCTTCATTGCATTCATCCACCCTCGATCGCTTTTAGCTTCCTCATAACCCGCAGGTTCCAAAACAGCCACACTACACCTTTGATATATATCAGTCAAAGATCTGGTACCTCTAACTGGAACATCATCCACTAGTTCGTCAGGTTCCAATGAGACCTCTTTGTGCTTGCCTTGTGGCTCATTTGTCCAATCCCATTTCTCATCTTCTAGGAACTGAACATCCCTGCTAGTGATAACCTTCCCTGTATATGGTTGATAGATCCTGTAAGCTTTTGGTACTAAACTGTAGCCAACAAAGATCCCAGGTTCAGCTTTCTCTCCCAACTTGTCTCTCTTGACCTGTGGAATATGAGAAAAACACAAACAGCCAAACACCTTCAAATTTCTTAGAATTGGCTTGACATCAAACCAGGCTTCAAAGGGTGTCTTCATCTCCAATACCCTCGTAGGTAATCTATTCGGTAGAAAAACTGCCGTGCTTGCCGCTTCGCCCAAAACTCTTTTGGTAGATTCTTCTCATAAAGCAAACACCTAGTCATCTCCATAATGGTTCTATTCTTCCTCTCACTAACTCCATTTTGCTATGGAGAGTAAGGAGCGATAAGCCGATGCTCAATTCCAGCCTCTTCACGAAAGATTTAAACCTCCGTGAAGTGTATTCTGTTCCATTATCAGATCTAATGACCTGAATCTTGCAGCCACTTTGGTTCTCAACCCATTTCTTAAACTTCTGAAATACCTCAGCAACTTCTGACTTTTGCTTCATAAAGTAAATCCAGCACATTCTAGTATAATCATCAATGAAAATAATGAAATACCTGCTGCCATTTAGTGAAGGAGTCACTTGTGGACCACATAGATCCGTATGAATCGCCCGTGACTTCTCGTCGCTCTCCAAGTGGATTTCTTGAAGGGAAGTCTTGTTTGCTTGCCTAGCAAACAAGCTTTGCACCTTGTGATCTGCTCCTCCAGGTTTGGTAACCCGATTGCCATTTCATTCCTCTGCATGAACAGCACGCCTTTATGATGAAAGTGCCCCAACCTCTTGTGCCATAATTCTAAATCATTAGCCTGACACTTGAATGCCATCTGCTCCTTCTCAAGAGGATTCAAAGAAAAACTTTTCTGTTGCATTTTTATCTTGAACAACTCTGACCATTGGAGTCAAAGATCAAACACTTCTCCTCTTCAAATATCACCTTAAATCCCTTTTCTACCAACTGCCCCACACTCAGCAAATTCTGATCAATTTTAGGCACATAAATCACATCAGAAATCAGCTTAGTTCCAGCACAATTCTCCATTGCTACAGTCCTTTTACCTTTCACTTCTAAGTACTCCCCATTCCCAATCCTCACTCTTGACTTCAACAACTTGTTAAGGTTTATAAACAGCGTTTCATCACTTGTCATATGGTTTGTGCAACCACTATCAACAAGTCAACTGTCACATGGAGTACTAGAGGAGAAACAAGAGGCAACAAACAGTTGATCTACCTCTTGCTGAACTGCAGTATGTGCCTCACCCCTGGCTCTTGATCTCTCTTCTCTTTGCAGAACTTCTCAATGTGCCCAAGCTTATGACACTTTCTGCACCTTACATCTGGTCTCTTCCAACACCTAAAATGTAGATGATTCTTTTTTTCACAGTGCTGACATGAGGAATATCTTCCCCAATTGTTCTTGGAGTTGCTCACACTATTCTCTCCTGCAGCAGCTTCTGAACCACTACTGCCATTTCCTTTCTTCCCTTTCCACTTGTTAACTTTTCCTCCTACATTCTGCTGTTCTTTGGCCGGCAAAGCTCCTTCTATACTTCCTTCCACCCTCATTAACCTCCTCTCGCTCTTGTGCTTGCAAAGCACTTAGCAATTCTCGCCAACTTGATCTCGAGACAAATCCTTGGTATTCTCCAAAGAGGCAATGGTTGCCTCAAACCTTTCGAGCAAGGAGACAAGAATCTTCTGCACTAGCCTATTATCGAGAGGTCGTGCCTAGAACTCTTGCCTGATTTGCAATGCTTATCAACTTACGAGAATACTCCTTAATTGTCTCGAGACTCCTTCATCTCGCAGTCTCTCGGGTCGCGTGATCGATTTAGCCTCTTCATGCTTCTAATCCTCTCATCTCCTTGATACTCATTTTTGAGGAAGTCCCAGATAGCTTTGGCTGATTCACAAGCCATAATTCTGCTGAAAATGGCAGGTGAGACAGCAGCATATAAACAAGACTTTGCCTTTGCTTTCCTTGTTGTCCTCTCCTTGTGAAACTTGATTTGATTGATGGTTGGATTATCAGGAAGGGGAGCAACTTCATAATCTTGTTCCACAGCTTCCCAAAAATCACAACCCTCTAGATAGGCTCGCATTCTCACTGTCCAGGCTTGATAATTTTCTCCATCAAACACTGGCGGAGCCATTACTGAAAAACCACTCGATCCTGCCTCCATCTTGCTTTTAACTTCTATGGATGCAGACACACCTCTCAATCAATCTCACAAGTCACTCATAGCCCCTTAAGATCAAGAGAGCTCTGATACCAGTGTTGTTTTCTTTTTTGAAAAGAACAGAGAACACATAGACAACAAAAAACAGAAAAAGGAGTTTACAGCAAAAGCAGAGAACAAGTTTACAGCAGAAGCAGAGCGACGTGTTCAGAAAACTGAAAAAAAAAAATGTTCAAAATACATACTAGAACGTAACCACAAACCCACGTTGCCAACTAACGGCTTGCTTGATCCACAAAATCAGCAACAAATCAGAATATCTAAGATACGTGCAGCTAATTGCTCCTAGGAGATAAGATTGACTAACCAACTCCTAAAAAACAGGACACCAACAAACTAACTAAACAAAACAAAAAAGAGAAAAACAGCACGTGCAGTCTTGATACATCAACAGAAATTGATCATAGGATTGAAAAAGATATATCCAAGAAAATCGAGAGAAATCATCAGTGAATTATATATAATAACGGTTGTCCAAAAAGGACGTTATAGGAGCCGTCCTCATACATCAAAATGGACTAATAGAAGGGGGGCCAAAGACTTATTTTTGGAGAGTGGATGAACATGATTGTGGCTCTTGCTAGAAAAGACATGCAGGACAAGGATAAATAGAGACCGTAGATTTATTTAGTACTCGGCGGATTGTGTTGTAGGAGGCGTGAACCAGACGAAAATGCCATTTGTGGATGGAATGTGTCTTATACGCTGGAAAAGCAAGTGGTGATGATGAAGACAAGTCTGAAGACGTGGGAGTGGAGTAAAGGCCATGATCAAGATCTCCTTGAAGTATGATTTTCCCCGAATGGCAACACTTCACAAGAAAAGAAGTAGGTAAGAATATAAATTCACAATTGTTCTAGGTAAGAATATAAAATCACAATTGTTCTCTTCAGAGAATTGACGAATTGATAGGAGATTCTTTTTAATGGAAAGAACATCTAAGATATGAGACATATGAAAATCTGGGGAAATATAGCTACCTATATGAGTGATGGGCAAGCTAGATCTGTTACCTATGGTGACCTTATTATTACCATGATAGGGCTGAACATCAGATAGCTGAGAGATATTGTTTGTCATGTGATGAGTAGCACCTGAATCTGGATACCATGACTCTGAGGAGAAAATAGGTAGAGCTGGAGGAACTTCCGTGAAATTAAGCTGCGGTGATGCAGGGGATTGCTCATGTTGCTGCGGTGATGCAGGGGATTGCTCATGTTGCTGCTGCATATATCTTTCTCTATAAACATTGGCTCTGTGGCCAAATTTGTTGCAAATTTGACATTTGTTGCCACCATTGCCAATCATAGAATTGCGAATGTTTGAGAATCTATTGGCATTTTGTGGCCCAGCACGACGTGTGCTATTCTCATGTACATGCCCAGGGAATTGATTATAATTTGATCTATAAAAGCGGTCTGTACTAGGTTATGGAGACCATGTTAAGTGTGGAGGAATGACATCATCAACCTTCCCTATAAATGTAGTCGGACCTTGCACTGAGGGTTCCATGAGCTCGAGCCCAGCCTCGTGAGATTAAAGCAAACCGTGAAGTGCCTCATGGGTCATGTCTTGATACTAAATTGAATTAACTGCAAAATTTTGATATTTTGGACCAACCCACCAAACACATGGATTTGGTATTCTTGAGGAGAGATGACTTCACCAATTACGGATGAGCATGTTGGACCGCCTAAATCGGGAATCACTTGGACCAGACCGGATCAGTCGGTTTGGTTAGGTTCCTAGAAGACCCGAAAGGATCGGTCCGATTCCTAGTTCCATAAAAATGGAATCGATGATTGTTAGTCTAGTTCTTGGTTTTGGGGTAGAACCGGACCGGATCGGACTGACGTACTGGACCGACTCTTTTTAAAAAAAGATATATATTTTTAAATTTCTTAAAAATAACAATAAATTCTCAAAATAGTAACAAATCTAGTATTTTTTATATATATATTTTTAATCTTTTTCTAGGTGATTGATACCTTGGGATCAGACTGGTCTGGTTCAATTCCCAATCTTAGGACCATACGTTTGGTTCCCGATCTCAAAAATTGGGAATCAGTCCTCCCAATCTGATTCTCGATTTCTAAGTGGAACCGGATCGGACTGGGAACCGACCACCTTTATCACAAATGGAGGATAGCTAATCTACAATTGTTGTTGCTTGTAGAAGCAATTCTGTAACCGTTTGGTTACTCTTCGCAACTGCCTCCGAAGTTGAGCTGCTTGGGCATGATTTCGTGCCGCATAGGATGTGGCTATGAATCGCCATGTGTTTGTTGAAGAGGTGAATGTTGAGAGCTATCCGACAATTGTGTCGGCTGAGGTGTTGAGAATCCATGCGAGCACCACCTGATCACGTGTTGACCATTTTTCATATGGAGGATTACAAACAACTATAGTAGTTTCATCTGCATTTGTTTGTGTGATATGAGTTAGAGGACAAGGATAGGTATGTACCTTCAACAATGGATAGAAGTTTTGTTTATGCAGAGAAGTAGAAGCAACCTTGCTTTCCATACAACATAGTTATCACCATTAAGTTTTACTCCAATGGCCGGAAAGGTAATCGTGTGGGACTGATTTCCCGGAGTAGATTGTGGAATTGCCATGATTGGTAAGGATGCAACAGCAGATTCAAGGCTGAGATTGATGAATCTTCCATGGAAATTTCAAAAAATAAAATAAAATTAGGACAATATCAGAAGGCTGTGTTTGCTTTCACAACGGTCTGCTCTGATATCATGTTAAAATGGTAAAAGAGGGCTGAATAGAAGAAGAAGATTCACGCTCAACGTTGCCTTGTGTTTTCCGTATATTTTAAGAGAATATCTTATGTATGCTTATTGCTATACAGCACAATGAATATATATGCTAAGCACTAGGTTTACAAGAGAGGTGATTTTATGGGATACAATCTTTAGAGAACGATCTGTTTTGAGAGCAAGTCCTGGAGGAATCATAGCAGTTCCATGATGAACGTTATAGGGATTTATTTCCTTTGACAGAACCAATCAAATTCAAGAGGTGGCTCTCCCGAGTTCCAAAGATGGCTCTCACCTAACTCTTTGTCCTAACAAGATTCAAGAGGTGATTCCTATAGCGAAGCATGTTATTTCACATAACACTTACATCCCATTATGCACAGATATCAGTCCATGTTTACGTGATGTCATTGGGTCATGTTATCATATTATGTCGATACACTAGAGAGGGGTGAACGAGTACTGTTAAAATTCTCAAACTGTCGATTGATGGACGCACCTGTGTTTGAGATTTTTCGTTCTCAGAATCCCTCTGGGTTTTCTCTCTCAAATTCATCCTCTCATCCTCTATCTTCTCTTTTCCATAAGCCAGGATCTTAGCATGCAAGCATGGCAGATGTCCTACGTATTTCCATGCACTAAGCCGTTATGTCAATCTTTTCCTATTTATTCATGACCTCTTATCATCCAAGAAAAAATCTACGGAACAAACTAAAATCACCAAATTAGTCTTTGTCCGTTAATTGTGACACGGTAACTATATCTAGTTTCGGAAAATTGCTGGCATGGTCATTGCCAGTCGTCTTATGTCACACACCGTTATGTCAATAATTTTCAGCAAAAATTGAGCAAAAGTACTATATTGGATTTTTACATAAAGGTTTAGGACTACATTGATAAATTTAAAAAAATTAGGATTGAAATGATATTCGTATAATATATTTAAGATTGATTGGAGATGGGTGTCGATGATGGGACAAAGTAGGGCACCGTCTCAAGAAGGACAGGAAGTAAATAGCCACTAGCCAACTACTTGACGTGGAAAGCTATGTTTGACGGGATAAGTCATACCTCGTTCACATAGGTTATTGACCAGATAATTTGTAACATTCAAGAGGTACTAATGAGAGAAGGTTGACTTGTTCTATGATTTACACTTCCAAGGCCAATATTTCTTTGCTATTTGCTCATTCAAAAAAAAGTCATGAGCACCTTAATTAAGAAAGACGAGGATACGTCGCGGTATACGTCAAATTGCGTGATCAATGACCAAACATTAACCCACGACGCACAGGCTGACGTATTATCTGTTTGCTTTTTGTTCTTTTTTCTGGCTAGATAGAGAAACGTGATGTTTTTACCCCCTATGTATACTTAAATATGCATTCAACAAGCCACAGCAGAAGAGCAGAGCCACCACCTTGAGAATCTTTGTAAGAGGAAAAGAAAGGGCAGATTTTAACATTTCAAGCTCTTCATCAAATGGACAGGTACTACTCGCTTCCACTACTCGCGAGAAATTATCGGAACCAGTTCGATATGATATCTTTCAGGGAAAAAAAAGCTAACCCTTGTGTCTGGTTCTCATTTTCGTGTTCACTTTCGTAGGGTTGCAGTGGTGACGGGTGCGAATAAAGGGATCGGATTCGAGATATGCAAGCAACTCGCTTCAAATGGAGTCTTCGTTGTATTGACCGCAAGGGATGTGAATAGAGGGAATGAGGCTATCGAGAAGCTCGCGAGTATCGGGATCTCCAATGTGGTCTTTCATCCGCTCAACGTGGTCGACGAGACCAGTGTCCGTTCTTTGGCGGATTTTGTCGAGGCTCGGTTCGGAAAACTTGATATTTTGGTATGATCTATTCATATGTCACTTGTTATATTATGTTACAAATAGATTGAGAAAAGAGCCATAAAAGAACAGTGGCCTTGCAGGTGAATAATGCAGGCATAACCGGAGCTACATATTTGAAAAAGGACTTGGTTTTGACAGCAGATAAAGTGAGTTTTCTCATATCGGCAAATACTACTATGATATACATTTTTCATGTTATTTTTGTGATGTAATTTATAGAACATATACAACGTTTATGTGTATCTCACACCACTTTTTTCACTTTCCTGATTACTGATTACTAGCCTCAATACACGTTTGCCCACCATTTGATAATAGCCTAGCTTGTGATCGGAAGTCACTAACATGCAAACTCAAATGTGTTAGTTTGGATGTTAACCAATTCTTTTCTGACACACACACACACACACACACACACACACACACACACACACACACATATATATATATATATATATATATATATATTTCTTCTAGCATGGACGTTTGGGGCATCCATTATTTTTCATTTTTCCCTTTTAATCATGGAAAGTAAGAGGTTTTAACAGATAATCACTATCGTCTTTTTTATGTAACCTTATCGTAGATTAAAGGTCCGGAGGCCAAATCGATGAAAGAGTTCATTGAGGAGACGTATGAATCAGCAGAACATTGTCTGAGGACAAACTACTATGGAATCAAACAAGTAACTGTTGCTCTTCTACCTCTTCTTCAGCAATCGAATTCGGCGAAAGTAGTCATTGTCTCCTCGTCCCTGGGCCAACTTCAGGTATGTACTACGTTTTCATCTAACAATTCTAGAGATCTCGTAAAATCTTACATTGCATCGGAATTAAGAGGTCTGAGTTTGAATCTTCCAGACCCTTATGTGCCCCCCTAGTTGAATATTTCCATGATTTAGGCTAAAGCCGAAGTTCAGCATACGTGTAAGGGGGAGCGTTAGAATATATAAATAATAAACCGCATATTCATTTAATAGCTTAAATTTTTAGAAAAGTTAGCAATAGTCTCACAAAATATCTCATGTGCTAATTAGTGAAATTCACAAATGAAGCTTTCCATATTGTCGACCACAATCAACTTCTTATATTTTCTAGCTATTTAATGGAATGACGAAGGTGATTGACACTATTGTCTTTGTCATGTAACCTTATTACTACTTGCATATTCTCTCATCAAAGATTTGTTCATCTTATTTTGCTTGAAATTAGTATATTCCTAGCGAGAATATCAAAGAGGAGTTGAATGACGTCGATAGCCTCACGGAAGAGAAAGTGGATGGTTTGGTAGTGAGATTCTTGAAGGATATGAAGAAAGGCACCGTGGAAACTGGAGGCTGGCCTATCATTTTGTCAGCTTACATCGTCTCCAAGGCAGCTCTCAATGCTTACACAAGAGTTTTGGCGAAGAAATATCCCGGTATCGCCATCAATGCTGTGAATCCCGGTTTTGTTAAAACCGACCTAAACCACAACACGGGGTTTTTTCCAGTCGAGGAAGGCGCAAGAGGTCCCGTTATGGTGGCTTTAATGCCGAAGGAAGGACCTTCCGGCATGTTCTTTGATCGGACGATGGTATCAACCTTTTGATCAAGATTTGAACGATTAGTGCAGAGAGGCTATGTCCGTTTAAACCCTAAAGCTACGTTCTATTGTATTTTTCGTTCTGTTTATTGTAGGAGCTTCTAAACCGTATTTCAGTTATTTGACTGATATTGGAGAGAGTGAATATGCTAAAGAGTTGGGGGAGGGAGAAGGCGAATAAATGTGAGTTATGTTGGTACGAGTTTTCGAATGATTTAGCACTATACAAGATAAAATTGTTCAATCTGGGTCTAATCTCTTACGGTCATTTTGACCATGTATGGAATGATAATTTGTTCTTGAAATGAAATTGTACGTCCGCAAACCATTTTAATTACTGATCTTGGGTCTCAAGCCACAATCGGAATAAAAACAGAGAAAAAAGGTATAAGCTATCCATCCAAACACGATAATTCATATCAACCCGAGCTTTCCGTGTACATACCATTTCCTATGTCATGCCATCAGCTGTGAGTGAGCATCAACAAGCCTACGGTGTTCTCAAACTTGCCTTGGCCATGCCGACGCCGACTGCGACAGCCACGGCATGTGTGACGTGTTTTCTCATGGAATAGGATTGCCACACGTGCATCTGGAATGCTTCGAGAGGAAGTGGCGATATATGGTGGTCGACTGGAACTAAGGGTCGCAATCCTCCTCGGTGGCCGGCGGGTTCTAGCGGGCCATAGTGGAAGAAAAAATAAGGGAAAAAGAAAAGTAAAGCAAATAAGGAAAAAGAAAAAGAAATAAAAATTTGGAAATATATTAAAAATTGAAAAAAAAAATTGTTCATGATAATAACAGTTGTGTCACGTATCACTGTTTATATCCATGTTAGTGATTTCAGATCAAAATCGGCCAAATTGGTTATATTGTCGAATTGTCGAATTTAGGATTGAATTAGTACAAGTGTAATTAATAATTTTCCTTTTTCCATTCATTTGCTAAAAATTTTCAATCCGATGAACTTTGAATGATTAGTATTCTACTCTACAAAATTTATCTTCATATCTCGAACGCGTTCCGCACTTTGACTATATTCTTGTGCAGCGCCTTGAAATCGCCTCAGATACGAACATTGTTGGTGAATCAGCCTCAACGCTGAGTAAGCAAATCGTCGAGTAAGCAAGTAATTTACCATTTCTTCTAAGGATCAATAGTTTACAAATAATAATGCCTCCTATAGATATTATTCGATGAAGCATACCCTTTGCCTAACTCCTCCGATATATCCTAATGGTTGCACTAGTGTCGCGATCTTGACAAAGCCCTACCGTGGGGACGTAGAGGCTAATGATTTACTAAATCTAGGCTTAGTATGGACTTTTCCAAAACCACCAATTCTTGATTTATGATCTGAATTTTTAACTTGCAAATCATTTTTATTTATGAATTGTCACCTATGTAGCACGGACACTCTCCGGAAGCCTTCGTGTTGTGTCCGACACTCCGGCACGTGTCCGACACGCTCCGATACTTCCCGACACGCTCTGACACGCGGTCAACGAGTGTCAAAAAATCCGACACGTGGTCAACTTTCTCCGACATGCTCCGACACGCGAGTCCAGAATTCCGACACACGATTCCGACACGCACGGGATCAATTTTAAAAATTTATAATACTTGAGGTGTCAAAATATAAATATACACAAAATAAGTAATAAAAGAAATAAAAAAATTGCTATAAATATACATGCACAGGGTCAATTTTTTTTTCAGTTTTTTTTAGAATAGTTTTAGTTTTTTAAAAGTCTTTTACTATGAAAGAAGTAATAAAAAATGCTATATTTGATAAATAAATAAATTTAAAAATATCATTTCAGCATTTTTCTTTAAACAATGTTTTTTTCCCTCTAAGTTTTGTGTATTATTATAACAAATTAAAATAATGAATGATATTATTTAATATTTTTCGTGTAAATTAATTTTAGGTTATTTTTATTATTATTTATTTGTGTATATATATAAAAATATACTTAATATATAACGTGTCAGAACGTGTCGAAATTTTTTATTTTTAAAAAATGATGTGCTGGTGTGTCGTGCCGTGTTGTGTCGCGTGTCAAGTGTCCGTGTCGTCTTGCTATATGATCGTCATTAATCGATTTGTGATTGATCTATTAAAAATCCAAATAAAATATTGAGAGAAATATTTTATTCTTGCACAACTAGAGATACGCTTGGAGGCTCAATTACACCAGTTAATAAACTAATATCATTTCAATACTTAATCATGTTTAAATATCAAGTAAAGCAGTTATGCAACATTTTTATACCAATCACAAGTCCTAGAATATCCTAACCAGGCTTAGGAAATAACAATACAGGCATGACATAGGAAATGTACAAACAACAATATGAGTGTTTGCTTCCAAGAATTTAAACACAATTTCGTTTTTGTTTTCTTTTTAAGGATATCACATATTTTAAGGAAAAGCCACGACTTTTTTATGCTTTTCTGATTTTTTGAAAAATAATTTTTTTGGATTTTACTATTTATTCTTTAAAAGAAATATTTTTTTAATATCAAAATAATAGCATTATATTATATTATAACAAGGACCCGGGTCGGATCTCCGGGTCGGAACCGACTGGTTTCGTTAAAACCGCGGCCAGACTGAGCCTAATGAGCAAAGCCCAGTCCCGTCCCGAAATTCCAGCCCAACCAAGAAGAAAAGAAAAAAAGAGAAGGCCCGAAGCAAAGCCAACCCCAGCTCAGTTCTCCTCTCTTGTCCTAGGCCCACCACGAATCTGATTTGTAGCCAACACCCCATTCCAAACCCGTTAAAAAAAAACGAACCCACTTTCAAGTCCAACAAACGCCCAGCCCGCATTTTGCTATCCCAATCCCTCTTAGCCGGGTCTAACCATCCCGCGGCCGCCGTGCGTGGCCTCAATCACCGCCATCTTTCCTTCTCGCCGGCGAAGAACCGGTCACTTGTGGACACACGATGCGTAAGAGACACGTTGAAGCATAGAACATACAAAGCGAAGGGTAGCGGCGGGGATCTGTCGAAACGCATTTAACAAGTTACGAGCACCCATGATGGACAGAAAACTAACAGCAACCGTACGCTTTTTCGCTCGGGCATTTCATCGAACACACACGAGACGTCAACCGGGAGGAGATTATATATTCGCTGAGACTCGAACTCAGACCAAAACCGACCAATAATGCACAAGCGGGGACCAACTTCAGTATGGCATGAACAACACACGGCAAGTTTCGACCATAAGCAAAGAACACGAACGTGCGACTAACTTGGGCACTTTATCGAACAGTTAATATACTCAAACTAAGGAGTGAGAAACAGAGACCACCGACCCCGAGCTCGAGCCGGGATTCATAGCAATCAACACACTAGGCCCCGAGACTGCAGTATGCACATAAAAGACTGGAAACTCGCACGAAACGGGCAATGGCAGCCTGGTTTGGTGAGCTCAAAACAGAGCACAAGGAGACAGAAAAGGGGACCCGTTGACACCCAAAATTACCCCTGATGTCACATGCTAGCCATGAAGGGAAAACACGAGCGGAATGTCTCATTTTGCTCATGAAAATTAAGGACCACCAATGTTTGTGAAGGCTACTTAAGCTGAGTGTCGATAGAGTTCTAGACACAAATTCCAGAGTCAATGGCTGAGAAGTTAATTGCCACATGTCAGGTTATGGAAATGGTATATCAAATTTGAAGTTTAAGTGAAATTAGCATCGGAGCTCAAGCAAGAACAATTTCTGTGTGAAATGCGCATAAAGATAGGGAGCCGTTATTTACTTGATGGACAAGCCAAGCGAGCATCATCGACATATTAGGAAGTAGTTGCTTATGGAAAAGAGTGTTTAGACAAAATAGAAAACATGAAAAATGCTAAGAGTAGCTCTCAAGGAGAAGTAACCGACTTATGACTACATGTCCACTCTATAAATACCTCAATTAGTCCAATGAAGAGTCCCTCACACAACACAACAACTGTTTTTACTTCATCACATTTAGCTGTAGTTTTTAAGATTCTTGCCGTAGATTAAATTCCGGCATGCATCTTTATTTGGTTCAACATCGTTGATTACATTCCGGTGTTGTTCCACAAGTTTAGCGTCATTGATTAAATTCTGGCATTGTGTTTCCCATCCAGGAGTATTGCTATTGTTTAAATTTCAGCTTTGCACCTAAAATAAGCTATGTCGTAAATTAAATTCCGACGAATTTGAGTTTAAAGTATAGGCTATCTAGCTATTTGTGTCTAGATTGCATCATTGATTAGATTATGATGTCATTTGTACTCAAGAGCTGTTAATTTTTTAGTCATTCAAGTATTAATTATCACGGTTGTATATACAAGTTGAAAAAAAAATTATCCTTGCCTTTGACATTCTCTATCCAAACTTAACACAAAACCTGAATCTCCTATAATAAAACCAAAATGCAGTGTTTGGTGATAGATTTTTTGTGAGAACTAAAACTAGCGAAATAGGATCGTCGGTGGTGTTCCCTACCTGGCTCAATGGAGTCGAACAATGGACGAGGTCGGTAGATTGGACTTTGTCTATCCGCCTCACTTGTATCTGAGCCAGGTTTCCTCAGGAGACTGGCCCTAAGTTGGAAAAGCCTAGGACAAGATTAAACGGGACCTATCGCTATTTCAACGTGAACCAGAAGTGGCAGCAGATCGTCGATCGTGTTTCGAAAGTAATGGCCAACGGCGGATCTTGGTTGTGTTCTCATTTGCTCACTGCTCTCTCTCTTTCAGGTTGCTCTCTCTTGACCTTTCCCCCTCTCATCCTGATTTCTTTCTTAGATATCACCTCGAGCTCCTCAATGTATTAAAGTTGCATGCAAGACGTCCTCTCCGTCGACCTACCCTGCTTTGCTCTGCTACAGTAGGTGTCCCCTTGCGCACGAGTTGCAGAGGAAGGAGGAACAAAGGAAGGGGAAAAGGGGCCTGGGGTTGGGCTGGGAAAGAATTAAAGGGGAATGAGCTCGGCCCGGGCGAAAGGAAAAAAAAGAAGAAATATTTTTTATTTATTTATCTGAAATAAGGTAAAATAAGGGCAAATAAAATAAAAATAAGGCTTAGTAGATGCAAATAATATTATCCCTATGCGATGTGAAAATCCTTTTCTGTTAGAACCGAATAAGTCCTTAATTTTCTATGCAATTTAACCTTAAGTATTTAGCTAAAATTTAGATGTCGACAATTAAAGATTCTAGATGTTGCCCCCACAAGTTCCAAAGATGGCTCCCACCTAGCACTTTGACTCGACAATGCTCAAGAGGTGACTTTTATAATGAAGCATGTTATCTCATATAACACTTACATCCCATCGTGCATGGATACCGGTCTATGTTCAAGAGATATCATTTAAGCATGTTATCATATTTGAAAATACAAAGGATGAATACATATTAACATGAATATGTACAAACATAAGATACAATATATCAATTCACTAGATAGTGTGAACGAGTTATACTAAGAGTGTCAATCGATGGGCACCTCTTCGTTTGAGATTTTTCATTTGTTTCATCTTCAATCTCGAGTCTTCTCTCTCAAATTCATCCTATCATGCTCTATCTCTCTTTTCCACTAGCTAGGATCTTAGTATGCAAGTGTCACAAGCTGATTAATCTAGCACTCCCTAACCCGTGCAGCTTTAGGATTTCTCCCAAGCAGCCTTACTCACACTCGATTCACTAGGATTTTAGAGAGAAAAACTCTAGAGAGAGACGCTTTGGAATTATATTATACTTGTGAATGAGTTGATACAATGAGGGGAAAAAGATCCATATATATACTAGTACAAGACAAACCGTATCCGTAAATCTTTCATTGATCATATGATAGAGATCGTATCTCCCTAACTATAAACAACCTGCATTTATTATGTGCTTGTACATTTACCGTATTGTCTGCCCTTAAGAGAAACTTAGGGATACCGGTTGAGGGCTGCTTGTTCCAAGGATTGATCACGGCTGTCATACAAAACCCTCTTGGATCGTTCATTTCTTCGGATTGTAACATTCTCTCCCATCTAATCGAGCAATATCCTCATCACGCCTTCAGCATGGAAGGCACCGATCTGCTTCTTGAACTACCGAAGAGCATTTGCGTGTTCTCAACTAGCTTCACTCTTCGGAAGACCTTTCCTTCGGACCAAATACTCTCATTTCAGTGCATAATACCGCTTTCATATGACTCAATCCGCCATTATGCATTTGACTTCTTGATCATATGAGGTTTTCACTCTAATTCATGCCCGTTGTGATTCACTTCAATTTGGATCTTTCTCATCTACATGAAAAGGCTTAAGTATACTCACATGGAAAACCGAATGTATCTTTAGTTTTGACAATAGCTCCAGCTTGTACGCAACCTTCCCGACCTCTTGTAGCAACAGATCAACCCCTTGTGTACGTCCTTGTCCAAAGGACTGCATGCAACTTGGCTAATAGTAAATCTCCAACCTAGAACTCCACATGTCATCGCTTCTTGCCGCCTCACTTCTTCATGTGCTTTGAGGCCTTGTGTAGACACGCCTATGCTAAGTCCGCTTGCTTTTGCCAATCTTTTGTGAACTTGTACACAAGTGGGCTATTCTCTCGATAGTTCGACACAACCGCGCTCAGAGTTTGTGATTGTTGCTTGATTGTGATCTTGAACGGACTCTAGCTAGTGGACTCACTCCATTGCAAGTTGTACGAGAATTGAACTACGTCCATTAGCTTCATCCAATTCGCTTACGTTGTGCTCACGTAGTGTTGGAGAGTGCATTTACCCTCTCTGTTTGATCATCAATTTGGGGATGCAGGCTCATAAAGAAGTTAAGCTTCAACCCTAGCAACTTGAAGAGTTTGGACCAAAAACGCCTCGTCAATTGAGGATCATAATTGCTCACAATTGTTTGTAGGACTCCTTAGTACTACAACATGCTTCAAGAATAACTTGACCACCTCCTCGACCGAACAATTCTTCGTCACAAGCATGAATATCGCATACTTAAAGAATTGGTCAACCCTAATCATGAGAGTTCGAAACCTTTCGAATGTCGGCAAATTTACAATAAAGTCCATGGAAACACTCTCCGATGGACTCGTTGGGATGGGAAATGGCTCTAGAAGCCCTAACGACAATCGTCACGTGGGCTTGTCTTGTTAGCACACAAGATAGGTTTTCACGTAGGTTTTAACATCATATCGCATTTGAAACCAATAGTATTGGTCTTTGACGATGGCTAAGGTACGGTGGATCCCTAGATGATCCACTCACTTGGAATCGTGGTACTTGCGCAACCCTTCTTTTTTCAACTTCTCATGAGTCCTTTAGTGTAAAGAAAATCATCCTCACACTAGAACTATCGGGTCTTGCCTTCCCACGCATACCCAATGAGGTCTTGATCCATGGGCAATTTGATGGACTCACAATACTTGCCAGTTCTATCTTCTAACTAAGTGCATTGGCCACAGAGTTGGCCTTTCTCGGCTTGTACTCCAGCACATAGTCGAATTTCGTTAGAAAATCTTGCCATCAAGCTTACTTTAGACTCTGCTTCTTTTGGGTCTAAAAATAGCTCGTTGCCACATTGTCCATCCTCGCGATGGACTTGGATATCAGGAAATAATACCTCCACGTTCGAAAGTAATGGACCACCACGATCATCTCATTTTCTTGAACTGTATACCGTCACTCAAATTCATTTAGCTTCCGAGACTCAAACACCACCGGGGTCCATCCTACATAAGAACACTACCAATAGTATAATCCAATGCGTTAGTTTCTACCTCGTAAGGTTTGGTATGATCTAACAACACCAATACTAGCTCCTCGATCATGGCTTGCTTCAACCGATCAAACACCTTTTGGCATTGGTCTATTCACTCCCACAACTTCTCCTTCTTTAGCATGTCCGTGAGTGGACGATAATGCTCGAATAGTTTCGAGCGAAGCACCTGTAGTAGTTGGTGAGGTCAAAGAACAACCTCAACTATGTCACTTTCGTCGGTGGCCATCACTCGACGATGGCTCGAATCTTTGCCTTGTCCATCCATACTCATCCGCCCTTGACAATGTTTCCTATAAATGAAATTTCCTTTTGGGTAAAGGCACATTTCTCACATTTGACATACAAGTCATTCTGGCGCAAGACTTAGAAAACTGTCCCCAAGTGCTCAACTTGCTCATGAACATCTGGCTATATATAACAATATCATCAAAATAAACCACGACAAACTAATCAAGGAACGGGTGCGGTACCTTATTCATTAGAGTGCAAAATATAGCCAGAACATTGGTCAAGCTAAATGGCATGACGAAGAACTCATACGATCTATATCTCCTCACTCATGCGATCTTTAGATCGTCCCCTTCAACAATTCGAACTTGACAATACCCCAATCAAAGATCAAGATTGATGAACCACTAAGCTCCTCCAAGTTGATCAAGAAGATTCGTAATGAGTAGGATCGGGTACGTATTTTTTATTGTGAGCTTGTTTAGTGCCTAGTAGTCTATGCACATTCAGACTGACCCATCATGCTTCTTTTGGAACAGGATTGGCGCACCAAACGGAGCCTTAAATGGTTGAATATACACTGGATTGAGCAACTCTTTCAATTGCTTCCTCACCTCTTCCAATTCAAGGGGCGCCATGCAATATGGTACCATGGCAGGCGGTCGAGCATCAGGCACCAACTCGATCCGATGATTCACCTCCCTTCAAGGCGGAAGTTTCTTAGGTAACTTGGGAGGCATCACATCCTTAAATGAATCAGGGACTTGGGTCACCTCTGTTGGGACATTGCTCCCTTCACCGTTATTGTCCTTAGACTTTAGAACCACTACGATGATCACCTCACCCTTCTTTGCTCCTTTAGTGAGTTACATTATCGAGATCATCTTCCGATCACGGCCTAGCTCCTGATGGACTGGAATCATGCATTGGCACTATGTATCCAAGATGCATATACACTCGACAAAGAGCAATATAACAACATGGATCCTATCTAGGAATTTCAGTTCAATGACAAAGTCATAGTCATCAAGTGAAATTACCTTGATAGTCTCTTTACTCTGCCATTACCCGATCTGAAGCTCCACATCCCTAGCAACACTAATAACAAGGACTTCCTTGGAGTTCACAGTGTTGAGCCACACAACTCCTTTCTCAACCCGAAGGTTAAGTTTCTTCGCTGCTTCCTCGGATATGAAGAGATCAAACACCCAAGTGTGCAAGAGCACACTCATGTGGTTTAATCCGATCTTTAGATCCGCAAACATAAGTCCCTTAGGCTTCTTCGCCTTCTTGGACTTGATTGTGCTAAGGATCCGCAACGAATCTAATTGCGACTTCTCTTTTGGCTCATGCTCCTTATAAAGAGCCACCAATTTGGTCTTATCCGAGCAATCCCACAGCATATGTGAACCATCACAAAAGAAGCATTTACAAGTGTGTACCTTCCTTTATCCTCCGCCGCTCGACTCCATGTGAACTTTAGGAGGGCCTACCGATGGTTTGCTGCTGTTGAGGCGATTGAATTTTCCCCGATCTCCCCCACCATTGGCTTTGTCCTTCAAATGAGAGTCCAACTTGGATGTAGAATGTGCCTTCTACTTTACGAGGCATTCAGCCACGATAATGGCCATTGTGAGGTCTTCCATGTTAAAGCCCTTAAGCTATTGTTTGATTCACGGCTTGAAGCCATTCATGAATTGGTGGTACACCTCCATCTCGTTCATTGAAAGAATTTGGAATAGCAACTTCGAAAACTGCTTTATGTAGTCATGCGTCATGCCTTTTTGCTCAAGATGCTTTAGCTCATCGTAAGGTTCCTCCTCCGCATAAGCAGGATAGTAGTTTCGTTGAAACTCCTCAATGAAACTAGGATGTGTTGTGATAGGATCTCCACACCTATCATCTGACCAACGACGTCACCATAACAATGCATTATCACCTAAGTACATGGATGCAGTATTTACTTGTGATAGGTCATCATTGATCCCCATGGCTTGGAAGTATTGTTCCATATGCCTTAGGAAGTTGTCCATGTCTTTGGCCACCCACAAGCCCTTGAACTCTTTTGGCTTGGGTGCGTCTGTCCATGGACTAGCTTGCATGGTAATCACCCTGTTCACGCATGCTACTTCCGATTCAACGAGCTTCCCTTTGAGCTCTATTATTTCTGTACGCATCGTTGCCATCATGACCTCCAAGGACTCCCGTTGTTAGAGTTCTTCCCTTAGGGTTCCCAACAACTCGCCTCGAAGCTCATCCATGCTGGCCTTCAGCTATTGCACCTCGATCACGAGCTCTTTATTTCTGGCCTCCACTTCATCAACAGTCTAGGTCAGGTCATTGATCGATCCTTGGACTTTGGTGACAAACAACTCTATCTTCGTCATCAGATGCTCCAAGTCCCCCATAGGATCTCTTGAACTCAAAACAGCATGGCTATTCCTTCCTTTGGTAGCACCTTTCTCGGTGTTCCTCCCACAATCATCACCATCGTCACACATGACAAGTGCTTCATCAAAATATGGATCAGCCATTGTACTTGGAATGAACTTGCTTTGATACCACTTGTCATAAGTCGATCAATCTAGCGCTCCTTAACCCGTGCGGCCTTAAGATTTATCCTAAGCAACCTTATTCACACTCGACTCACAAGGATTTTAGAAAGAGAAACTCTAGAGAGAAAAGCTCTGGATTTGCATTTGACTTGTGAATGAGTTGATCTAATGAAAGAGAGGAGACCTATATATATATATATATATATATATATATATATATATAAGTACATGACAAACCGTATATGTTGATCTCTCCTCGATCATATGGTGGAGATCGTATTTCCCCAATTATCAACAACCCACATTTATTACATGTTCATACATTTATTGTATCGTCTACACCCAAGAGTATTCTAGAATATTCGACAAAACTTAGGGTACTAATTGAGGGTCGCTTGTTCCAAGGATCGATCATGGCCATCATACAAAACCCTCTTGGATCGTTCCTTTTTTCGGTCCGTGACTCAAGCATGGTAGGTGTCCTATGCATTTCCATGCACTAAGCCATTGTGTCAATCTTTTCCTATTTATTCAGGACCTCTTCTCATCCTAGATAAAAAATAGCGTACAAACTACAATCAATAGATTTAGTCTTGTCCTTTAATCACGAGTTAGTAACTATCTTCAGTTTTTGAAAATCACTAGTCGTCGATAATGATCTTACGTGACATACCCTTATGTCTATAACTTCTAGTGAAAACTAATTAGGACTATATTGATGAATTTGAAAAGTTTAGAACGGAGTTATCATTCGTATAATAAATTTAGAATTGATCGAAGGTGGGTGTTTATGAGGGGACAAAGTAGGGCATTGGCTCAAGAAGGACAGGAAATAAATAGCCACTAGTCAAATACAGACATGGAAAGCTATGTACAATGGTAAAGTCATATCTTGTCCAGATAATTTATAATAGAATTTTGTTAGTATAATAGTTATAATAGTTTTTAGGAAAAGACCACAAAAATTTCTAAACTTTGCCCAAAATAACAAATTTACCCAAAACTTTTTTTTTATGACATGAAAAACCCGAACTTTGCTAACCGTGACACATTTAACCCAAAAAATTTTTTGTGACACGAAAAACCCTGAACTTTTATCCGTGTGACACATTTACCCCAAATTATAGGGTATTTTGGTTTTTTTACTTTTTTTTTTCTTTTCTTCTTCTTCTTCTTCTCTCTTCCCTCCGCCGGCCATGGCGGAGCCAGTGAAGGGAAGCCGGCATCCAGTGAGGGCCACCCCGGCGAGGGCGATCCTTGCTCGAGTTGGCAAGGGCACCCCTTGCCCAATGCCAACTTCCCTCCGCTAGCTCCGCCATGGCCGGCAGAGGGAAGAGAGGAGAAAAAGAAAAAAGAAAAATAAGACGAAAATGCCATTGGTAAGGTAAATGTGTCACAATTTGTAAAGTTTGGGATTTTTCATGTCACAAAAAAAGTTTGGGGTAAATTTGTCACTTTTGAGCAAAGTTTGGAGTTTTTTGTGGTCTTTTCCTAGTTTTTACGTTGTTGTTAGAATAACCAAATTCTTGAATGAGTAAATTCCATGATAATTTATAATTATTTTTTATTTGATTTTTTATAAGCTGAAGCAAACTGTTATTTTCACAGTAAATTAAAGATTATTACCTAATCATTTCTCTTTATAATATTCAAGAGGTACTAATGAGAGAAGACTGACTTGCTTTACTATACTATTACACTTCAAAGGCCGATATTTTTTTGCCATTTGCTTCTTTAAAGAAAGGCATCAGTACATTGGACAAGAAAGACGAGGCTACGTCATGGCATACGTTAAATTGCGTGATCGATGGCGGAAGATTAAACTACGTCGCACGGGCTGATGTTTGATCGGTTTCCTCTTTGTTCTTTTTTCTGGCTAGATAGAGAAACACGATGTTTTCCCCCTATAAATAACTGAGATGCACTCAACAAGCCACAGCAGAAGAGCCACCGCCTTGACAATCTTTGTAAAAGGAAAAGAAAGGGCAGATTCTGACATTTCAAGCTCTTCATCAAATGGACAGGTACTACTCGCTTCCACTATATCTCTATAAATTACCGAAACTGGTTCAATATGATATATTTCAAGGGAAAAAGCTATTATGTCTTGTTCTCATTTTTGTGTTCATTTCCATAGGGTTGCAGTAATCATTTCCATAGGGTTGCAGTCGTTACGGGTGCGAATAAAGGGATTGGATTCGAGATATGCAAGCAACTAGCTTCAAATGGAGTCTTCGTTATATTGACCGCAAGAGATGTGAATAGAGGAAATGAGGCTATCGAGAAGCTTGCGAGTATCGGGATCTCCAACGTGGCCTTTCATCCTCTTGATGTCGTTGACGGGACCAGTGTCCATTCTCTGGCGAATTTTGTCAAGGCTCGGTTTGGAAAACTCGATATTTTGGTATGATCTATTCATATATCACTTGTTATACTATGTTACAAATAGATTGAGAAAAGACGCGCAAAAGAACATTGGCCTTGCAGGTGAATAATGCGGGCATAATCGGAGCTACATATAAGGAAAAGGACGTGGTTTTGTCAGCAGATATAGTGAGTTTTCTCAAATCGGCAATACTACTATGATATACATTTTTCATGTTATTTTTGTAATGTAATTTATAGAACATATACAAGGTTCATGCTTTTTTCACGCCCTTTTTTTACTTTCCTAGATACTTGTCTCGATACACATTTGCCCGCCATTTGGTAATAGCCTAGCTTTCGATCGGAAGTCACTAACGTGCAAACTCGAAAATGTTTGTTTGGACGTTAATTAATTCGTTTCTTGACATGAATGCATTTCTTCTAGCATAGGTGTTTGGGGCATCTGATATTTATTCCTTCTTTCCTTTTATTTATCGAAATTGAGAAGCTTAAACTGGTAAACACTATTGTCTTTGTCTTGTAACCTTATTGCAGATTAAAAGTCCGCAGGCCAAATCGATGAAACAGTTCTTTGAGGAGACGTATGAATCAGCAGAAAAATGTCTGAGGACAAACTACTATGGAATCAAACAAGTAACTGCTACTCTTCTGCCTCTTCTTCAGCAATCGAATTTGGCAAAAGTAGTCAATGTCTCCTCTGCCCTTGGCCAGCTTCAGGTATGTACTATTAGAATATTTAAATAAATAAATCATGCTTTCATTTAGCAGTTCCAATGGTCCCGTGAAATCTCATATACTATCAGAGTTAAGAGATTCTAAGTTTGAGTATTGCAGGCCCTTATTTGCCTTTTTTAATTGAATATTTCCACGCTTTAGTCTAAAGGCAAAGTCTAGCCTATGTGGAAGGGGGAATGTTAAAATATTTAAATAATAAATCACGAATTTATCTAATAACTTAAACTTTTAAAATAGTTGGTAGTGTTTTCACAAAATCTTACGTACACTTAATTAGTGGGAAAAGTGTCAAAGAAGTCCTAAACTTTTTACATTTGTGCCAATTTAATCTTAAACATTTTATTAGCGCCAATTTAGTTCTAAACATTTTCATTTTATGCTAATTCAATCTTTTCCGGCTAATTTTGGCTTGATTTTGCTGATTGGGTACAGTGGTCCGCTGACGTGGCACTATCGACATGCGTAGACAACTTTTAATAATATTTTAATATTTTTGAATTGTTTGAATTTTTTTATTTTTCTTTTTCTTTTTTCTTCCTCATCCTCCTTCCGCGAGGGCAGCCCGGCATTGGGCGGTGAGGCTCGCCCTCTTCGCTGGTGAGGGTCAAGCCACGGCCATAGGCGGCCTCGCGTTCAAGGGCGGTGAGGCTCGCCCTCACAACCTAGGTGACCTCGAGCTGGCCTTGCCCATGGCCGGGAGAGGCTTGACCTTGCCAGCGATCTATGGCGAGAGGCGAGCCTCTGGCGAGGCGCCATCCACCTAGTGCAAGGCAACCCTTGCAGCCTCTAACAAGGGCTCGAGCCTAGCTAATGGCCAGCGAAGTCAAGGTTGACCTGGCCAGCCATTGCCTTTGGCCAATCGCCGAGGTTCGGTGACCAACCGGAAGGAAGGAGAAAGAGAAAGAAAAATAAAAAGAAAATAAAAAATTCAAAAGATATTAAAATATTATTAAAAATTATTCACGTCGCACCAATCGTGTCACGTTAGCTGACCAGCGCCTAATAAACAAAAGCCGGCCAAAATTAGCCGGAAAAGGATAAATTAGCACAAAGTAAAAATATTTAGGACTAAATTGACACAAATACAAAAGATTTAAGACTTTTTGACACTTTTCCCCTTAATTAGTGTAATTTGCAGATATTGTCAATCGAACAACTATCGATAATGATCCTATAAAATCTCACATGTACTTAATTATTGTAATCTGCAAATGAAGCTTTTCATATTGGTGATCGGGAAAGCCACATGTGATGAACATATTTTATCTTCTGGCTATTTAACAGAACGACGAAGGGGATTGACGCTATTGTCTTTGTCATGTAATTCTCTAATGAAAGATTTGTTCATCTTATCCTTCTTGAAATTAGTTCATTCCTAGCGAGAATATTAAAGAGGAGCTCAATGACGTTGATAGCCTCACGGAAGAGAAAGTGGACAGTTTGGTAGTGAGATTCTTGAAGGATATGAAGGAAGGTACGGTAGAAACTGGAGGCTGGCCGATGATTTTATCCGCTTACATCGTCTCCAAAGCAGCTCTCAATGCTTACACAAGAATTTTGGCAAAGAAATACCCCGGTATCGCCACCAATGCCATAACTCCTGGTTTCGTCAAGACCGACATAAACAACAACACTGGGCTTTTGCCAGTAGAGGAAGGTGCGAGAGGTCCTGTTGCGGTGGCTTTAATGCCGAAAGGAGGACCTTCCGGTGTGTTCTTTGATCGGACGGTGGTATCGACCTTTTGATCAAGATTTGGACGTGTGGTGCAGAGAGGCTATGTCCATGTAAACTCTAAAGCTATGTTCTATTGCATTTTTCGTTTTGTTTCTTGGTAGGAGCTTTTAAAGCGTATTACATTTATTTCACTGAGATTGGAGAGAGTGAATATGTCAAAGAGTGGGGGGACAACGAGAAGGAGAATAAAAAGTGAGATGTTGGTACTGGGATGATTTAGCACTGTACCAAAAGGTCAAATTGTTCAATTTGGATCTAATCTTTTACAGTCATTTTGACCACGAATGGGATCACAATTTGTTCTTGAAATGGAATTGTACGTCCGTAAACCAATTTAATTACTAATCTGGGGTCTCAAGCCGCGATTGGGATGAAAACAGAAAAAGCTATCCATCAAAATACAACAATTTATATCAACCTCAGATTTCCATGTACGCACCGTTTCCTAGGTCATGCCATCAGCTGCGAGCGAGCATCAACAAGCCTATGGTGTTCTCAAACTCCCTGACGCCGATTGCGAGGGGACGTGTTTCTCGATGAATGGCTTGCGAGAAGGTGGCGAAATATGGGGGTCAGCTGGAATCCTACTAATAAAAAAAGGGTTGTCTTAAGTCTTATGCGCACAAATATAAGAAATTATCACTTTGATTGTTCATTTTTTGCTTGTATTTTTTATTAATATGACTCTCACTAATTCTTTTTTGAAAAAGATAAAAGAATTTTAAAAATAAAAAAAGAGTAAAGGACGGTGTGCGGTCCTTAGCTGACTGTTCCTCCGTTGACTGAGGACGGTTAGCTAAGACTTTTTTCGATGTTAAAGGTGTGCATGAAAAAATATCTGGAACATAAATTAATTTTTTGCTAGAAATTGATTTCTCAATTTCTATTTCAAAAATTGAGAAGTTAAAAATTTTAGTTTTTGATTTCTTCTTCATATTTATTTCTGAAATAGAAATCTATTCCAAAATAGAGAAATCAAATTGCGTTACCAAACAAATTTCTATTCCAAACTTATTCCAGGGAGCAGAGAAACAGAAAAATAGAGAAGTAGAAATTTTATCATGCGCGCCCTAAATTGCTTATCAATGACGAAAGATTAAACTATGACGCATGGGCTGACGTTTTATCTATTTCCTTTCATTTTTTCTGGCTAGATGGAGAAACACGATGTTTTCCCCTATAGATAATTAATGACGTATTTGGTAACCATTTTATTCCTAAAAACAATTTTTGATCAAAAATGATTTTTTATGATTCTGTTCTCGGGAATAATTTCTAAGCAAAAGAACACGTTTGATAACTGCACAAAATTTTTATTCCTGAAATAGAAAAAGAACAGAAATCCATTTAGTAATTGTAGAAAATTTCTATTCAAAATTCTTTTCAAGTGCTTTTATTAGAGGAGTGTAAACTTGGTATTTAATCATCATTTTCATGGAGCACTCACCAATTTAATTTTGTTCATGGTGAGTGAAGAAAACATGGTGAACATGGTGATATGTATATATTTGGAAGAAAAATTTGTAAAGCATAATATTATGAGTAAAGTTTTTTTTTTTTGGTTGCTGGAGGAACCGCCTTAGCCGGTAGCCAAAGCGTAAACCCCCAGGTGCCTTAAGCGGGAGGACCCACCACCTCCGGTAGCACACTTAAGTCATCAAGCAACTTAGTCAGCCCCCTTGCTTCACAAGGGCTTCGAACTCCTCACCTTTGGGCGGAAGGATCACAGGAGCCTACCCAATTGAGTCACCACGGCCGGTGGTATATTATAAGTAAAGTTCGTACAACAAGAGCTAGAAAAAAGAAGAGTATCTAATAGATCTCTACATGGATCGTTCATACATGACATCGCCATAATAAAGTAATGTAATCTATTGTTCAACTTCATCATATTGACTTTGATAAGTTAGTACTTGAAAACAATATTACAAAATTCGGAAACACGAAGTCATGAAATTTCAAGCATATTGTAATCTCTTGCCATTTTATTTGAATACCTTTTTCTAAGCATGTTTATCCCAATTGCCTGCTCATGCAATTTGTCATCTGCAACCTCCACCTCTCTAGGTCCAAACGGGTACTCAGAATCTCCATATAGGGAAAAGTTTTTGTTTATCATGTCTTAGTCACGAATATAATTATGGAGAGCGCAACATGCAATTATAATAAGTGATTGCTTTCGAATTGTAAATGGAGGCATGCGTCTCAAAATGGTGAAGAGATTCTTTAATGCCCCAAATGACCTCTCAATGACATTTCTTAGTGAAAAGTGTTTATGGTTGAACAATTCTCTTACTGTTCTTGACCATCTTCCATTCCCTCTATAATCGTTCAGATGATACTTTTTTTTTTTTTTGTGAATATTCAGATGATACCGTTTACCTTTAAAGGAAGTTAAAAATCCCGAAAGTGCTACATAACCAAAATCTACCACATAGTATTTCCCTATAACATTGTATATATAAATTTGTTATGATATGCAATCATAATATAATCATAAATAAATTTTTTTCTTTATAGATAAAGTAAATACCGATTGGTGGTCGACGAAATTACAGTTGAGGAGTCTCGAGTGCTGCCTAAAGCACTCAACAATCGTTGGCAAATCCTTCCCTCTTAGCATGCACAAAAGTAAATTCCATATCAAACAAACAAACTCATAGCACATTTTGGGTGGTATTCCCTTTCCTGCCTCTAAACGGGATTTGCTGAGATACAGGGACAATAGCATTTATATGGGTGCCATCCATAGCATCTGTGCAGTCTTGTGAATTTATTACCAATCTAATGTTATACAAGATTATCAACCACGTGTATTTGAAGGTGCAAAATTAATATGAAAATCATATCTTGAAGTAAAGTTTATGATTAGGATCCATAAGAATTTCCTGTGGAACGACATCAAAGGACGGTGGTCTAATAATCTCTTTGAAGAGTTTGAGAATTGCTTTCAATACTATATTGAAATACTTGCTAATCGTTTCTCCCGAGCGTTGGAATCCTCTCACATAAATCTCTATTAGAGTTATTGGCTAACTAAAGATAAGAAGATTCCAACTTATTCATCTATCATAATATACAATCTTTCAACCAACCTCTTGCCCTTACTAAATCACATAGGTTCAAGAAAAACATCTCTCCATCCTGAAGACTTCATATATTATATCTGAATGTCCATAAACAATTTTTTTTATTCATTCGGGTTCTGATAATTTACTGTCTCTAATAGGTTCTTTCGTATGCACGAACATGTCCACCGTAACGATGCACAACCATGCAATTAATATGTCAAGATTATCATAATCCAAAATTTGTTCAACTAGTTCTACCTACTCATTAGACACACCATTTGATCCCCTTCCATAATACCTATACCATCACACAAATATAAGAATATCAATATAGATTTTGAAAAAATATCAAATCAAATTCAATAACATAAGTCGTAGATTGAAAGCAAACCCAATATAACAATTCCAAGCAATCCATCGTACACATGCCATTACATAAGTACAACAGTTTCAACACCGATATCTTTAAAAACTAAGTATTAATTGATAATATAAGTCATACAATCAAATGAAATCCTATGCAATCCACAGTACATTTCCTAACATCTACTAAAGACATCAAAGAAGTCCATATTTTCTTTCAAGTGGGGATTTTATGAAAGCCTCCCTCCATGTGGCCCTAATGCATGCTCATTCCATTGCTTTGTTGTAAAAATCTTGCTTTAACTCATACATACTAACTAGGACATCAATTATAGCATATATCGAGAAAAGGGTCTACAGGTGGTGGTGTGACCTCTGAGGTTGCAGAACCACTCACAAATTGACTTGTCCTAGCTTTTATCATATCTTGTATGGCTTTGCTAATGTCAACCACACCGAATGAGTTAATATTTCTTCTCATTTTAGTATTTGGAGTCCTATCCAACTTATGTTTGTCATAAACTGGAGTTGCAGCATTGTCAGATGTAAAGACTCTCTTATCAGTGTGATGTTCACTGAAGTCCTCTATATTGCCACCATCATTGTCACCTTCCTTCGACATCATCAAATCTTCGGCATTTCCTGTGGCGTTATCCCCACTAGTATATGTATCACCAAATGTAATACATAACTCTGAATACTAAGGAAATCCATCATTCTTGAATTTTGCCCAATCAACATTTTCCATAATGACATGTCAGCAACATATTCATACATTTCAAAACTTACATATACGATGATATTAAAATAACCAAAAGTAAAAAGATATCTTGATGTGAGATTCTCATATACTTGAATCGTCAACAATAACTATTTTAGTCACATTATCCCAACCAAATTCGGACTGTGAAAGGAGCTTCTTAAAACTCCCATATTGTTTTCTCAGTTTGTTTATCTTGTTCTTGAGCTGTAGTATGCTATATTGGAATTATGTCTATTTAATGAATTCACCCCGTATGTTCTTCCATCATGCTTTGTTATAAGTAGAAGAGATGCAATTTCCCTTTTTGACCTCCTCTACCAACAAACTTACAAACAGGTTGGTTAAAGACTCGGTCCACTTTGCATTGAATGTTTGTTTCTTAGATGCCATTTAACCTTGACCGATTGAGTATCATATGAGTTATGAATTAAAGCAATAACATAATAATGTAGGAATTACATGCAATACACACAACCATTCGCAAGAGATGCAAGCAGAAAAGACTCTAATGGCAAAGCATTGACAATGCATGAACTAGCTTGTGCAAAACATGACAAAGATTGCATTTTGAGCCATAGGGGCTACACAGTATTATGACTATCGATAATCAATGAAATAGAAGATCCAAAATGAAACAAAGAACACTATGAGAAACCTACTAGATTTTGGAGATGAGAAAGATTTTGAAAGCACCAACGTCAATGGATCTACACAATTAGCAAAATGAATAGGTCAAGTGAGCAAGTAGAAACCGGTCTGAGAATGAAAAACGATCGCAATGACAAGAAGTAAGCAAAAACCAAACCGAGCTCAACTACACAAATAGGAAAAATTGAATTCGTGACAACCATAGCCCTAAGCCCCTCAGCCCTTATAGTTAAGCTTAGCTGTAGATTGAGAACCATCCGAAACAAGAAAAAATAGCAATGGAGGAGTTGCCATGACGATGGATTTCGAGTCCGATAGCGTCTACTGAATTAGGCCTCGCTATGGGGGTTACTGATGTGTCAAGCGCTAGTGCTTGATAAGGATTACTTCAAGTGGAGTGCAGTCTTGATAAACTCTCATTTTCAATAAGTTTTCACTGGTCTAAGGCCTATCTTGGACATGCACAAGCTCAACCCAGCATGTCATACTACGACTTGGGCCTAGTCAACAAAACAAAAGAGAAAACTAATGATCATGCTCTCACACCAGCAAACCAACAAAAGAGAAAACTACGTGTGAACCTCACTGATGTTAACATGTCGACATTGCTCGGAGGAACGGTTAGGTCTACTAATCTGGATAGCATAAAAACCAATAACCTAAGCTCATCTTTGTGCATTTGGCAATCAATCACCAGTTAAGGGCATGTGTATTTGTTAATGCAGGAAGTTGCGCGCGAGGGCTCAAGTGAGCAGCGCTGGCTCGGGCTTGAGCGCGAGGGCTCAAGCAAGCCGTCACCCAGATCGGCGAGCGTGGCCCTCACGGATCTACTTTGCATTGCCTACAAAATTAATGTTCATTCCAAAGTAGATCTAGACTAATCTCAGACTACACTGCATAGATTTATTTAACAAACAAGATAGAGAGAGAAGAAGGGACTTTCTGATCTTTTGTTCCCCTTGAACTATCATTTGCAGTAAAACCAGAAGATTAGCGAACCTCACCATTTCACCGACGCCTGATGGAGTGATGCAAGTTTCCTTTAGTTTTTGGGTCGCAAGCCAAATTATCTAACTAAAAGCATTTAACTAAAGGCACTAGGGCAGAGACAAACTATCTCACGGAGTCAACTTGCTATTTCAATCATTTCCACAACGGGTCGCTCGAGCGAGCGCGGCGATTGATGAGGGCCGTGCTCGCCGAAGCGAATTGTCGCCTCGCCATGCTCGCTCGAGCGGGCCCTCACCTCACCGCGCTCGCTCGAGCGAGCAACGCTGGGTCGGGCTCGAGCGGTGCTGGCTCAAGCGAGCCCTCGCCCACATCGACAAGGGCTTCGGCGAGCGCGGCCCTTGCAAATCTGGGCGACGGCTCGCTCGAGTGAGCGCGGCCCTCACAGATCGTGCCCAGTCGAGCTTGCTCGTGCGAGCCATCGCCTAGATCGACGAGGGCAGTGCTCGCCAAAGCGAGCCCTCGCCTCACCGCGCTCGCTCGAGCGAGTACTCACCTAGATCGACGACGGCTGCGCTCACTCGACCAAGCCCTCGCCAAAGGCATCCCTCCCATAGTGTGCAAGTCAGCAAGATGGGTATAAATTTCCTCGAACGAGAAGCTTGAGTCGGTGAAGGAGCAGTAGTTGTCGACGCCGGAGAGAATGACTAGTTGAGAGGCGCTGGATGACGGAGAGAATGGCAGAGAGGATTGCAGTTGAGTGGCACCGGAGAGAATAACCAAAGAGAGGAAAGGAGTGAGATAGAGAGAGGGACTCAAGACACAGAGAGAACAGCTTGAAAAGAGAAATAACTTTTTGTTTTTTTTTTTTTTTTTTTTTATTCGAAAATAACTTTTTAAATTTCCCGAAACAAAAAAATTTACTAAAGCATTTCTATTTTTTTTTTTCTACTTTTGAAGTAAAAACAAGAGATTATATTTCAAATCTCCTGACATTTCAAGCTCTTCATCAAGAACTTGAAAAATTACCGAAACCGGTTCAAATACAATTCTATTCTTTTTTTGTTCCGGAAGATAAAAAAATAAAATAATACACTATTTGAGATGTAAAAACATACCGGACCTAAGATGCACTCAACAAGCCACGCAAATTTCATTGAAGAGCCACCACCTTGAAAATCTTTGTAAAAAGAAAAGAAAGGGCAGATCCTGACATTTCAAGCTCTTCATCAAGTGGACTGGCAATACTACTAGGATATGCATTTTTCACGTTATTTTTGTGATGTGATTTATAGAATATATACAATGTTCATGCTTTTTGCACGACCCTTTTTACTTTCCTAGATACTGGCCTCAATACACATTTGCCCACCATTTGAATATAGCCTAACTTTGGGATAAGTTTATTAGGTGTCTTAAAACTTATCATAAAAATATAATTAATTTTAAAACTTGTCAAATGAGTGCAATCAAGTACTAAAATTAAAATCATCAATTTATCTAATGGAAATGCTGACATGGCAATTTTAAATTAATTTCTCTCTCATAGTTGTCATTTTTTATTTTTTTTTTTTAATGTCTTATTTAATCCATATTAAAAAAACTGAAAAAAAAAAGCTAAAATTTTATTTAAAAATTGAGAAAGAGAGGGGGGGGGGGGACAAAGGATAGGGCAGGGCCACGCTGGATAGCAGCAACCTCCCATCTATTGGGTGAAGGTAACCTCCGCCGACCATGGGCGAAGGTGACCAGCCCTTGCCAGTCTTGGGCGAGGCCTCATTGGCCCTAGCGACCCTCGTTAAGCTCGAGTTCATGCTCGGATGCTCAGATCTAGGTGATGTTGGTGCTCACCTAGGCCTAGCGAGGGTTGTTGGCCCTCGCTTGGGGCCAACGAGGTCTCACCACGGGTTGGTGAGGCTCGTCAACTCCAAGCAATAGTCAGTGTTGCTTAAATTTGGGTGGGTACCCAGAGCTAGGCGCCCTTGTGCCGGCTAGCAAGAGTCGCCTACCCATGCCTAAGACCAGCGAGGCCAGGCCTGAAGCTGGCAAGGGCCAACCACCCTCAACCAGCGCAGCGACAACGGTGCCCATCGGCATCTTGCCCTCCTCTCTCTCTCTCTCTCTCTCTCTCTCTCTCTCTCTCTCTCTCTCTCTCTCTTCAATTTTGGCTTTTTAAAATAAAATGTTAGCTTTTTTTAGTTTTTTCATATGATTTAAATAAGATTTAAAAAAGAAAACAATAATAAATAAAAAAAGCCACCTATGAGAGAAATTAATTGAAAATTGCCACGATAGCATTTTTCGTTAGCTAAATTGATAGTGTTAACTTTAAGACTTGATTGCACTTTTATAAGTTTTAAGATTTAATTGTACTTTTATAACAAGTCTTAGGACTTCTGGTGAACTTATCTCATTTCTTTTGATCGGAAGTCACAAACGTGTAAACTCAAAAATGTTAGTTTGGACGTTAACTAATTCGTTACTTGACATAAATATATGTCTTCTAGCATAAGTGTTTGGGGGCATCCATCATTTTTCGTATTTTCCTTTTATTTATGGAAAGGAAAAGGGTTAAACTAGTAAACACTATCGTCTTTGTCACGTAACCTTATTGTAGATTATAGGTCCACAAGCCAAATCAATGAAAGAGTTCATTGAGGACACGTATGAATCAGCATAAAAATGTCTGAGAACTAACTACTATGGAAGCAAACAAGTAACTGCTGCTCTTCTACCTCTTCTTAGCAATCGAATTCAGCGAAAGTAGTTAATGTGTCCAGTGCCCTTGGCCAGCTTCACGTATCTACTGTTAGAATATTTAAATAATAAATCACACATTTATTTAACAATTTCAATAGTCTCACAAAATCTCATATAATATCAGAGCTATAAGATTCTAATTTTAAATCTTCCATGCCCCCATTTGACTCTCCAATTGAATATTTCCACGCTTTAAGCTAAAAGGCAAAATCCAACCTATGTGTAAGGGAAGCGTTAAAATATTTAAACAATAAACCATACTTTCATCTAATAGCGTAAACTTTTAAAATATTTGGTAATGATTTCACAAAATCTTACATATACTTAACTAGTGTAATTCGCAAATGAAGCTTTCATATTGTTGATCGAACAACTGTTGACAATTGTCCTACAAAATCTCACACGTACTTAATTATTGTAATCCTTAAATGAAGCTTTTCGTATTTTTGATCGAGAAAGCCACACGTAATGGACATATTATATCTTCTGGCTATTTAATGGAACGACGATGGGGATTGACACTATCGTCTTTTGTCATACCTTCTTACTCCTTGCATAGTCTCTCATGAAAGATTTGTTCATCTTATTTTGTTTGAAATTAGTTCATTCCTCGCCAAAATACCAAAGAGGAGCTCAATGACGTCAATAGCCTCACGGAAGAGAAAGTGGACGGTTTGGTAGTGAGATTCTTGAAGAATATGAAGGAAGGTACAGTGGAAACGGGAGGCTGGCTCATCATTTTATCTGCTTACATCGTCTCTAAGGCAGCTCTCAATGCTTACACGAGTTTTGGCGAAGAAATACCCCGATTTCGCCATCAATGCCGTGACCCTTGGTTTCGTCAAGACCGACCTAAACTATAACACTGGGCTTTTGCCAGCTAAGGAAGGCACGAGAAGTCTTGTTACGGTGGCTTTAATGCCAAAAGGAGGACCTTCCGGCGTGTTCTTTAATCGGACGGAGGTATCGACCTTTTGATCAAGATTTGGATGAGTGGTGCAGAAAGGCTATGTCCATTTAAACTCTAAAGCTGTGTTCTACTGTATTTTTTGTTCTGCTTATTGGTAGGAAGCTTCTAAAGCGCATTACAATTATTTCACTGAGATTGGAGAGAGTGAATATGTCAAAGAGCGGGGGACAGCGAGAAGGAGAATAAAATGTGCGATGTTGGTACTGGAATGATTTAGCACTGAACTACAAGATAAAATTGTTCAATTTGGGTCTAATCTTTTACAGTCATTTGGACTACGAATGGGATGACAATTTGTTCTTAAAATGGAATTGTACGTCCGTAAACTAATTTAATTACTAATCTGGGGTCTCAAGCCGCGATCAGGATGAAAACAGAAAAAGATAAAGCTATCCGTCCAAATACAACAATTCATATCAACCCGAGCTTTCCATGTACATACCATTTCCTAGTTCATGCCATCAGCTGCGAGTGAGCATCAACAATCATGTGGTATTCTTAAACTCGCTGATGCCAATTGCGATGGCCACGGCATGTGTGACGTGTTTCTTGGGGAATAAGGCTGCCACACATGCATTTGGAATGGCTCGTAAGGAGGTGGCAAAATATGTCTTAGAATATGTAAATGATAAACCACGTTTTCATTTAATAGTTTAAGCTTTTAGAATAGTTAGTTGTGGTCCCATAAAATATTACATGGTATCAGAGCTAGAGTTCGAATCTTCTAGGCCCCCATTTGCCTCTCCAATTAAATTTCCAAAAAGACCCAACTAAGTATGAGAGGGAATATTAGAATATTTAAATAATAAACCACGCATTCATCTAACAGCTTAAGTTTTTAGAATCGTTGATAGCAGTCGATTGGAAATAAGGGCTGTCACGTCCTTGGTAGCCCGCGAGTTCCAACAACCCTCATTGGCCATAGTGGAAATAAAAATGAAAAAATGAAAATTTATTAAAAATTTGGAAAGATATTCAAAAATTGAAAAAAAAAAATTGTCTACATTAACACCGGTCATGCCAAGTAGGACAACGACGTTCACGTCAATAATTTTTGGTCAAAATGACAGTGTCCATATCAGTGATTTCCGACTGGATGGATCATAATGGCAAATTGTCAAAAGGCTTAGGAATAATTGGTCAAATTGAAAAGTGTAGGACTAAACTTGCATTAGCATAATAGGTTTAGGTCTTTTAAAGTAATTATTCCTGCCAGTGAGAAAGTGATTGTAGTTTTTGCTGAAAATTTTTCAGTCCTGATGAATTTTGAATGACTAATATTCTACTCTACAAAATTCATATTCATATCTCGAACGCGTTCCATGGTTTGACTTTATACTTTGTGCAACAACTTGAAATCGACTCAGCTACCAACATTGTTGATGAATCAGCCTCAATGTCGAGTAAGCACATCACCGACTAAGCAAGTAATTCACCGTCTCTTCTAGGGATCAGAAGTCTGCAAATAACGACGTATCGTATAGATACGATTCGATGATGGCCCCATAGAGTTTCAAAGATGGCTCTCACCTAGCACTGTCCTAACGAAGTTCAAGAGGTGACTCCATAGCGAAACATGTCATCCCACATAGCACTGACATCCCATCGTGCGCAGATATCAGTCCGTGTTTACGTGATGTCATTTGATCTTGTAATCATATTCGATAGTACATAGGATGAATGCATATTAACATGACCTCTCTAAGCTACGTACAAACGTAAGATACATTATATCAATACACTGGAGAGAGGTGAATGAGTTACATTAGAATTCACAAAACTGTCAATCAATTGACGCCTCTCCGTTTGATATTTCTCCATTCCTTTCCTCTTCAATATCAAAATCGAGAAAAAAAAAAAAAAAAAGTTCTAAACCTATTGCATTAGTATTAATTCAATTATAAACTTTTCAATTGAATCAATTTAACTCTAATCATTTTTACATGGGTACCAATTTAGCCCATCTCACCAATTTAGGGCTAAAATCACTCACTAGACACTAGCCATCCTACGTAACACACCTAATGTTGACGTGAATTTTTTTTTTTTATAATTTTTTGAATTTATTTCTTTTTTAATTATTTCCATTTTTTTTCTTTTAATTTTACCAGTGCCATCGGCCAAGGCAAGGTTCAGCCTTGCTAGGCTATGCTTGGGCCATGGGCAAGAACTGCTTCTTGAGGAGAGCCACACCATTCTCTGTGAGAAATGCCTTGAACTCCATTGTCGTCGTTGCTGGTTTCTCTATATGGCATGCAAGCATGGAAGAAGAAGGAAGATAAGGCTCCCTGAGCATTGTCTTGGCTTGGGTTTAGGAAGTGCAGACACTCTTTGCCTCTTTGGAAGCCTTTTGTGTCATGTCAAATACTTTAACACATGTCGACACCCTCCGAAACTTTTCAACATTCAATCAACACGTGTCAGAAAATCTAATACCTAGTCAACTTTCCCAACACTTAAGTCTGGAATTCTGACATATGATTCCAATGTGCACGAAGTCAATTTTAAAAATTTCCAATAAGTAAGGGGTCAAAATGTAAATATGTAAAAAAATAAAATAATAAAATAAAATGGATAAAGGGGAAAATAAGAAAAATTTAGTCTTCTCTTTTGACTCTTACTTCGATGACACGCAATTCACCCCCCACATTTGTTTTTTCTCCTCTTCCAACGTACTTTGACACTTGAGCCCATAATCTAAATTGTTAGTTTATTTTCTTCTTAGTTTTTTGAAACCGTTAAATTGAAATGATGAATGATATTGACAAATAGCGGATTAATGATTTAAAGTAAATTCATTCTAAGTTCTTTTCATTATTTATTTATTTATTTGTGTATTTGAATTCAATTAATTTGATTGAAATAGTCATAGAAATGATCATTTATCATGTATATTAAAAAAAAAATGTATTTAATTTACAACATATGTTCTAGTATTCTCTCATCAAAGATTTGTTCATCTTATCCTTCTCGAAATTAGTTCATTCCTGGCAAGAATTTTGTTGATACCTAAATTTTGGCGACCTATTTAGTCATTTATCGCATTAAAAAATCATGGATTGATTTTAACCCCTAAAAAAAATTATTAATTGCATAACACATAGTTTTAGGATCATTTTTTTTATTATATTTGCATTGGACCGGCGATAGATGGGTTCGACTTGATGATTCTAAGCTTAAATTCAACTAGTTGAGCTAAGCCCACGGTGATGAAAATTCGGCTGAACTTATTGCTCATGTAAGCCCATTATTCCTTTAATGAGGTTGAAATGGATGTATGCTCTCCACGTGCGATACTTCAAGTTAGGAAATATAACGAGCAATATTATGATGATCTTGAGAATTCGTATATGTTCATGTGGTTGACTAATAAAAAAAAGGAAAGAAAAGGTCGGCTAGAGAAAGTGGGTCGTCTGGAAAGTATAAGGAAATAACAAAGTGAGGAAAGAAAATAGTAAAGTATTGTTGATTTGGTGAGTCACAAGGAAACAAAATAAAAGGGGTAGATTGGCAAAGAGCAGGAGGCGTGCGCATCATGAAATAAAATAAAGACGAAACTTGATTCTGACGATTCGAAGTTGGAGCAATATTCAGTCAATAAAAGAAACAGGAAATAAAGAAGAATCGGCTTATGTATGCATGATATGCAGGGATCAGAAGAAGGGAAGTGGATGTTGGGCTTTCCTTTTACCAGCCCTAGTCGTTTCCTATAAAAGAAGAGGACCCTTTTGGTCAGCATGGGAGAGGATGGCAGAGAACACACTAGAGAAAACACGTGAGAATCGAGAGAGGAGAGGGAGCTCTGCCAAAAGCTCTTCATGGCCGTGACTTTGCTGAGTTCGTGGCCGCACCTTGACACCGACCTTGCTGCCGATCGTCCGTTGCATTGACAACGACCAGCTTTCCAGTGATCCTCCCCGATGATAGAGCAACAGCGTTCACTTCCTGTCAAGCCGTGATCAACAACCACGAAGTTTTGGGGGCTTCTCTTCGTCAAAAGAAAAAGGAAAAGAATTCTTGAAGAAAAAAAGTCAACAGCAGAAGCTATTCTTTTGCTTCTGCAGAAGGAGATTCTAAATTTCAGAGAGACACACGTGAGAGAGAGTAGAGCAGACACGAGGAATTTCGACCAGCTCTTGGCCGAGACGCTCCTTCCACACAGACGCTCCTTCCATGGCCAGACCTATGGTCGTGCTTCTGTCTCCATCACCGCTGCATCGTGCTGCTGCCCTGGTGAGGTGTTGACGACGGCCAAGCTACTCCCTGCACACGTGCCACCTGAGAAGTCAACCGAGTCCGAGCCGTTGCACCCAACCGCGTTGCTGCTTTGGTGTCGTTATTGCTGTGCGTTGGCGCCGTTGCGTCCTGACCACCGTCGATCTTCCACCGTTGAACGCTACCCCCATCGAGTTGGCGGTCTTTTGTGCATTTATTTTCAGGTTCCCGCGAGTTCCAGTGTCACTTGCGTGCACTTGAGTTACATCGGTGACCAGCCCTGGACGTTCAAATTTTCACGCCAACAACCCTCCTTTTGCTGTTCAAGTCTTCTGGTGGACGTCGCCTTGCTGTGATGGTCAAACTTTGTGACTTTGTGAGGCCGAATCAGTGAAGTATTAGTCTCCACTCGAAATTTGCTATTGCTTACTGAGCGAGACACCATCTTTGAGCAGCACGTCGTCTTGAACTGCCACCCGTGAGTCATCCCGCCGTCCGTTGCTTGACCGAATTTGACAACGTGGTCCACGTGACACCAAATATTAGGTAAGAATCTCTTTTAATTCGATTTTCATATATCCCTATTGCCTAATTTATGGGATTATCTTATATGAATATTTGAATAATACCATCATATCCACAAAATATCGATTAGCCTTTTAAATTGGGAAATCTTCCTAATTTCGCAACGTACATATGATTGACGGTCCGATTTCATGCTCGAAATACAACCCGCAATCGTACGGAAAAATCACTAGTCTAATCTCACGCTCGAGATACGATTCGTGATTTTATTTAAAAATTGACCAATCCGATCTCATGCGCGAGATACAATTCGTCAATTTATTTCCCAAAATTAAATGGACATGGATGATATCTTGCTTGATTTGTTGCCGTGCTGTTCTTGATGTCTTTATTTGTTTGCTCCCATAAAAGAAAACATATTTGAGTTAGATTAGATGCATGTTAGGATATTACTTATTTTAGGTTATTTTGCATGTCTAGAATAGGAAATTTATTTATTTCGAATTTCTTAAATAAAAAATACCAAAAACATAAATTTAGGATGTTAGATTTTTGTTTCAATTGCATGTTTAATTATTTGTCAATTATTAATTTCGAAAATGAAAAAAAAAAAGAGGAAAAAAGAAAAAAATGAAAAAAATCATCATGCATATGTCATATAGAATTAGGGTATCTTTTGCATGTCATTGCATATTAGGGTAAGATTGCATGTTTAATTTTACTTTCTAACTAATTTTAAGTTTAGATAGATTTTTAGATAGATTGCATTTTAGGATTATTTGGGTTAAGATAATATTTTAGTTTAAATTAGGATTTGGCTCAACCTAATTCCTAATATAAATTGAATAAGATCTCAATCTAGCTAGATAATTTTAAAATGCAATCTATCTAAAAAATCTATCTAAACTTAAAATTAGTTAGAAAGTAAAATTAAACATGCAATCTTACCCTAATATGCAATAACATGCACAAAAGATACCCTAATTCTATATGACATATGCATGATGATTTTTTTTTTTTTTTTACTTTTTCCTCTCTTTTTTCATTTTCGAAATTAATAATTGCCAAATAATTAAACATGCAATTGAAACAAAAATCTAACATCCTAAATTTATGTTTTTGGTATTTTTTATTTAAGAAATTCGAAATAAATAAATTTCCTATTCTAGACATGCAAAATAACCTAAAACAAGTAATATCCTAACATGCGTCTAATCTAACTCAAATATTTTTTTCTTTTATGGAAGCAAACAAATAAAGACATCAAGAACAGCACGGCAACAAATCAAGCAAGATATCATCCATGTCCATTTAATTTTGGGAAATAAATTGACGAATCGTATCTCGCGCATGAGATCGAATTGGCCAATTTTTGAATAAAATCACGAATCGTATCTCGAGCGTGAGATCGGACTAGTGATTTTTCTGTACGATTGCGGGTCGTATTTCGAGCGTGAAATCGGACCGTCAATCATATGTACGTTGCGAAATTAGGAAGATTTCCCAATTTAAAAGGCTAATCGATATTTTGTGGATATGATGGTATCATTCAAATATTCATACAAGATAATCCCATAAACTAATTTTCACATTTGACCTTATTCCGAATTTCATGAAAAAATACAAAATGTCTTAGAATAAATTAGTTTTATTTTCTAGGATAAATTGCATTCTTTTAAGGAAAAGAAAGAAAAAGAAAAATGTCATGTGCATGTCATTAGGATTAGATTCATGAAATGCATGCCATTTAGTGGTTGTTGCTAAGTCTATTCAATTAGAAATTGCATGTCATTAGAATTAAATCATTTAGTTATATTGCATTGCATATTGCATTGTTTTCATTAAGTAAGTGAAAACAAAAAAAAAAATCGCGTGTTAATTAGAAATCATAACTATGATTGTTGATGTGAATTCTGATCTAACAACGCAGATGCTTTCGTTGCTATGAGGTAAGTCTTGCAATTTATTCATTGTTTTCCTTGGATGTTAAATTGGTGGTTTGCGCACCCGCATGATCACTTTATATGTTAGGAAAATAGATTTAAAATCAATTCAAGTTGCCTGCCAAACATTTTTCAAAATAAAAGAGAAAGGTACCGAAAGGGCGTTAGAGAAATCTAGCGTAACCAAGTTCCTGAACTTATAAATCTCTGGTTTGTAGGAGTAAAGTAAATCTCCCGTTACTTTACTTGGGTTTCTAATTGACCCACCAAAAATATATTAGTGGCGACTCCTAATCGAAAAATCAATTGCATGTTAAGAACTTGAACCTAAGTCGTGAATTGGTATGAGTTTGGGAGAGCCCGAGTTAAGTCTAGGCTTAATAATCCATTAGCCAAACCCTAGGTGGTTCACACCCGAAAATTTGGTCGCGACAAATTTCAAATGAGGAGCTCAATGACGTCGATAGCCTCACAGAAGAGAAGGTCGACGGTTTGGTAGTGAGACTTCTGTAGGATATGAAGGAGGGTATGGTGGAAACTAAAGGCTGGCCAATCATTGCATCCGCTTCCATCGTCTCCAAGGCAACTCTCAATGCTTACATGAGTTTGGACTGGGCATGTCCTTAAAAAGCTTAAGGAGGAAAAGGACGGGAGATCCGCCCTAGGATGAGAGACTCCATGTTGTCCTCCGTATTCCCTCTCTGTCGGGAATACAAAGATAGACAAGGGATTAGGGGACCTCATGGTGGTGAAAGTAGACATCATGTCAGAACTTTGGTTCTGGCTACCGCCGAATAGGCAGATATAATAGCCTCCCGCACTTAGGGCCCGTTTGGTTTGGCTTTAGGGAAATGCCCTTGGCCAAATGCAAATATTTTTAGGGTAAAGGGGTTTTCGGGAATGCTTGGGCGTTTGGCAAATTACGCATTGGAAAGTGACTTGTGTAAAAATACCGTTTGGCAAAACTTATTACAAATGGGCTTTTGCTTTTAATTTTTTTTTTTTTTTTTTTTGTAATCTGAAAATCAAATCCGGCGGCCGGTGGTGCCGGATGGCTAGACGACCAGATCGGCCTCCGGGATCGTAGACGCACGCCGTCGTCTACGATCGCAAAGGCCAAATCTGGCCGCCGGACGGCCAGATCTAGCCTTTAGACGGCCTGATTCGTTCGAGCCGAAGGAGTCGAAGAGGGATGGATTTGCCGCAGAAGAGGAAGGCGTCGACGGTGGAGGCGGAGGCGACAGCGGGGCCGATGGAGAACTCGAAGTCGGGGGCGTCCCAGAACGGCGGGGCGAGAGGGCCGTCGGGTTGGTTGGGGGGGTGAAGGCCAGATCTCGCCGTCGGACGGCCAGATCTCGCCGTCGAATGACCAGATCTCACTATCGGACGACCAAATCTGGCCTTCGAACCGCTAGATCTGGCCTCCGGACGGCCAGATCTAGCGGCTTGAGGCCTGGTTCTCGCGAGCCAAAGGAGTCGACCGGTGCTACTAACGCTCGTCAAGGGGGATGGATTTGTTGCAGAAGAGGAAGGCGTCGACGGCAGAGGCGGAGGCGGCGTCGATGACGGAGGCGGAGGCGGCGTTGACAACGAAGGCGGCAGCGGAGAACTCAAAGAAGTCATGGGGAAGAAGGTGAACGACGTGTGAACAGTAAGCTTGCATTGGGAGAATGCCGAATGCTCAAAGTTGCCCTACCCCAGCATTGGGCTTTGAGCATGTGGAATGCCCGCATTTCACAAATGGGCATTCAAAGGCCCTTGTCAAACACTCAAAATTTCTCCCAAGGGGCTTTGGGGGCCCAAAGCCCCTTGGGCCCCAAAGCTCCTTGGGAATGCCCAACCAAACACCCTCTTAAAGTGAGTGAGGGTGGTTGAAAAGCCCACAACTGAGCTAGCCGCCTAATGGCATTGTGCCCAACCACAGGCTAGCTCGGTTCCCCCGGTTGGCCACGGTGCCGTAGAAATACCCCGATATCGCTATCAATGTCGTGACCCCCAGTTTCGTCAAGATCAACCCAAACCGCAAAACGGGGTTTATGCCTATTGAGGAAGGCGCGGGAGGTCCTATTATAGTGGCTTTAATGTCAAAAGAAGGACCTTTCGGCATGCTCTTTGATCAAATAGTGGTATTGACCTTTTGATCAGGATTTGAACGAATAGTGAGAGGCTGTGCCCGTTTAAACCCTAAAGCTTTATTTTATTTTTATTTTATTTTTTTTGTTCTGTTTATTGGTAGGAGCTTCTAAACTGCATTATAGTTATTTCACTAGGAAAAATTATCCAAAAAGTTTCAAACCTACTGCACTTTTGCCAATTCAGTTCTAAACATTTCAATTTTACCAATTCAATCCTAAACATTTTCACATTTTATCAATTGAGTCCATTCGATCAATTTTGGCTGGAATTTATTAATGTGGACGCCAGCTATCCTATATAACACAGTCGGTCGACGTTAACAAAATTTATTAATTTATTAATTTTTTTATCTAATTCTATATTATTTTTATGTTTTTATTTTTTTCTTTATTATTATTATTATTATTATTATTATTATTATTATTATTATTATTATTATTATTATGCCCTCTTCTTTCTTTGGCCAATTGTCTAGGCTCGATGACCGGCCGAGGCTATGAGCGCGAGGGTCGGCCTTGCTAGCCTTGGTCGAGGCTCACCTTCACCAAAGGTCAACGAGGGTCGACCTCACCGACCTCAAGCGAGGGACGACCTCCCGGCCTTGGGCAAGCCTCGCCCTTATCGAATCTGGCGAGGGCAATCCCCACTCACAGCCGACGAAGTCACCCTCCCTAGCCTTCAACGTAGGTGACCCTTGCCAACTTCTAACGAGGCTTGACCTCATCAGATTTGGCAAGGGCAAGCCTCGCCCAAGGATGGCAAGGTCACCCCTCGCAAGATCTCGATGAGGTGACTCTCGCCGGTTGTAGCCTCTAGCCGGTCGTCGGATGCTAGGCAATCGGCCGAGGGAAGAAAAGGCAAAAAATAAAATAAAAAATATTTAAAAATTTGAAAAAATATTTAAAAATTAATAAATTTTGTCCACGTCAACACTAAAGCGTGTCACATCACAAATTCCAACCAAAATTGACTAAATGAACTCAATTAGCAAAAATGAAAAGTCTTAAAGCTAAACCGGTAAAATTGAAAGATTTATTATTGAATTAATAAAAATACAATAAATTTAAGACTTTTTCGATAATTTTCTCTATCTCATTGAGATTGGAAAGAGTGAATATGTCAGAGTGGGAGGAGAGCGAGAAGGAGAATAATTGTCGAGGTATGTTTGTACGAGTTATGAAATGATTTAGCGCTACACAAGATAAAAATTGTTCAATTTGGGTTGTTCAATTTGGGTTACAGTCATTTTGACCACAATGACAATTTGTTTTTGAAGTGGAATTGTACGTCCGCACACCAATTTAATTACTGATCTAGAGTTCCAAGCTACAATCGAGATGAAAACAGAAAAAGACATAAGCTATCAGTCTCATATCAACCCGAGCTTTCCATGTAAAATACCATTTCCTAGGTCATGCCATCAGCTGCAAGTGAGCATCAACATGTCTATAGCGTTCTAAACTTGCTGACGGCGACTACAACGGCCATGGCGCGTGTAACATGTTTCTCAGGGAATGCGGAATAAGACTGCCACACGTGCATCTGGAATGGCTCACGAGGAGGTGGCGAACTATTGCCCTTATAGTCTCCAGTAGGGGTGTAAACGGTTCGGTTCGGTTCGGTTTTTGAAAAACCGAACCGAACCGAACCGATAGAGAAAATTTCCAACCGAACCGATAAGTCCGAACCGACTGACCGAACCGAACCGAAAGTTCGGTTCGGTTCGGTTGTTCGGTTTTTCGGTTTTCAAATTTTGGGTTTCGGTTTCGGTTTTCGGTTTTTTTTTTTTTTTTTTTTTTTTTTTTTCAGGGACGTTCTCTCTAGTTTTTGCGCTATATTCAAGAAATGAACATCTATGTCTTTGAGCTAGATCTCTTCCTTCTTCCCTTGTTACACAGCCTTTTCATTCTCTTGAAATTATCACATTATGAGAAGCGAGATGACTTCTCTTGAAGAGAAGTCAAGCAAGAATAAACTAGGGAGGATAAGAAGCGACGACGAGGACAGGAGCTCAAAATGTTGCGTGAGAATTCTTGGGAAGGAGGATGGCATCCCGAGACGTGGTTTCTTTTGTGGGCTTGTCCCAGTTGAGCTTGGAAATGGCTCGAGTTTTGCATTGCTTCCAATCTAGTTGGGTTTCAAAAGGAAGCAAAAGCTTCACTTTGACTTTCTGGGTTTCATGGGCAACTAGTCTAGATCAAAAACTGCCCTGCTTTTAGCTATTTGTTCTCAGAAGGAATATTTCACTCAGCAAGTATACCCATTTAGTCTAGGAAATTGTCCTCTCCAAGGACAAGAGAATCAAGACCTAGACTTCAAAAAGATGCTGTGTAGCATCCCCTTTGTACAACAAAAATAGGTGTTGACAAAGCTCTGAAACAGAGATTCTGTTCACCAAAGAATAAGAGAAAAAAAAGCAAAAAGAATCCCGGATTAACAAGAACTCAAAAGGAAACTAGTGCTTTTCATCCATAAAACAAAGCGACAACATATATCTCCATTATGTTACAACTGCTTCTTCTACATGATTCAAACTACAGAGTTCTCCAATGGCTCAAGGCCATCCTGCCTCAGGAATGGCAAGTTTCTCACGCATCTCCACAGGAGTTGTGTGCACGCTAAGCCCAATAACCACAATGCTGCTCCTTTCTTTTGTATACCCTGACCAAAACAATTGAAATAAAATTAGTGATCTCAACTTAGGAATCTAATGTCACAATATATACTTTTCACTTATGTGTTTTCTATTTGCATCATTGCTTGAAAAGGAAGAAATTCACTCTCTATGAACATGCAGGATTGTTTTAAGCTCAACATATCTAAGAAGAGAGGGAAATAAGTAGTTCCACCTCAAAGGTGAAGAAAGGGCTACATCACCATAGGAACAAAATAAAATCAGAATTGCTCAAACCCCAGACTAGATTCTCAAGTTCAATCGAATCATTACGGTTTTAACCCAATTTGGACATCAAAACATCTTCAGTTAGCAATCCTACACTACCACCTTTTTAAATTCACAAGTTTGAAAAGCCATGAGAATATATAAAAACAAAATTTAAATCTAGAGCTTGCTCTCCTACTGTTATTATCTTGAAACAAAGCATGAAATATGCATTACCCAGTTCATGTTCACCCCAATTCTCTACTAATGACGCAATAACAAATCGTTTGCAATAACTTGTACAGTCAAGTATGAATAAACAAACAAGCAAACAAACAAAAAACAACAACAACTACTAAGCTTTATCCCACTAAGCGAGGTCAACCATATAAATAAACCATGGAAAAACCATATGCACAAACATGTTTCCAGCTTAACCTTCAGGCAATTCATACCCGCCCCTACAAAGCTAATGAGTATCTTCTCAAGCAAACCAGATTCACAACTCAGAGCATCAAGCCAATACAAAAATGTCATCACTATGGTTCCACCTAGCTAAAAAATAGCATACCTCCCAATAATTTAAGGAGACAGTGATACATATAGAATCAGAATATCACTCACTCCCACAAATCATGATAACCACTGTTCTCTAGTTTCTTCATCAACCAATTTTACTACTCTTCCATTAACCAAGAGAAAAGAACATGGAAACACAATAAATGAATAGCATGCGGCTGCCAAATTTATCTTACCACACGCCGAAGTATGGGCTCCAATGATGAGCAAAGTTTCTGCAAACTATCCACCTTGAGAGCTTCAATGACACTGCATCAATATAAAGGAACATTAATATATTTATAAACCTCAAAGGAGCAACCATTTTTACATAAGATGCATAATTATAGATAAATTCCCTCTGAAGAAGGCAAGGACACATAACAGAGACAGATCCAGGGCCCAAACTTTTAGCTACATTAGATGCTATCTATGGAAGATGGTAGAATTCAAGTTCGTATAGAAAAAGAAATAGGAAAACAGACAAAAAGAGTCAAGAATCTACAATGAGAAGTTGGAACCCTTTTCCAATTGTCGAACTTGATACTTTTGTGAAAAAGAATAATTGTTTAAGCCAAACACAGATAAAGAGACAAAGGGAAAAAGAAAAACAGATGAAAAGAATCAGGAATCCACACACACAAAAAAGTCAGGACACCCTTTTCAGAAAGGCAAACATAACTATATTAGGAATAGAGAGATAATTTAAGCCCAACACAGCAAAAAAGAGGAGGTCAGATTAAGAATCTGTAACCCAAAGCCAGAACACTAACACCATACAAAATAGCAAGAATCTGCGTTACTTTGCACCTTCTAAACATGAAATCAACCTTGAAGTCAACCACTGCAAGCATTTGATCACTTTGAAACTTGGTGCAATATTTATGTTGGATCTATTAGTAGTCTGTGTTACATAACACCGACAATGCAAAAAGGGTTCTTCAGCAAAAAATCATTTATTATCCGGTAAACCACACGCAATATACAATTAGCAGCCCTGCAACTTCCCAGTCCGAGTCTCGCTCCATTTACAATTTGCCCAATACGATAACATCAAAACAATTAACCTCAACTGTTTGAAGACAAACCTGAAAGCGAGCGATGGGATTAGCGGCAACGGTGGTGTAGGCGCTGCCCAGTGCCCATGTGAGGAGGGGCATTGACGTAGTAGAGCGGCGTCGTGAGGACAAAAAGGGTTAGTCTCCGAAGCGCCGTTGCTCGACCCAGCACAGCACACAGCTCCACGAGTCGCCGGCGCGCTGCTGCCGACGAAGAAGGAGAAGAAGAAGAGAAGGGCGTGGCGGAACAACCGGTCCCTCAATCGGTCGCCGTCCCTGCCGCCGTCGCCGTCCTTGTCGCCGTCGCCGTCACAGTCACAGTCGCCGTCGCACCTTCAAGATGAGAGGAGACGGGAGAGAATAAGAAATAGGGTTTGGCCCTTTTGCCGGTTTGGTTAATGCTTAATGGTTATTGGTTCTATTTTTCGGTTTCTCGGTTCGGTTCAATTCGGTTAACCGATAAGAACCGAACTGAACGAAAAAATTTCGGTTTTTAATAAAACCGAATCGAATGAAAACCGAACCGAAAAAACCGAATTTTTCGGTTCGGTTCGGTTCGGTTTTCGGTTCAGTTCGGTTTTCGGTTCGGTTACTGACACCCCTAGTCTCCAGAGGCAAGTGCAGCTCGGGGATCGCTGGATTAGATACGAGGATGACTATTTCGCAGAATAAGTAAAGCTGGAGATGATGAGGAGGCCGAAATGAATGGGAAGTATTAAGCCCTTAAGTCTGTGTAGATGTATGGGAACGACAAATGAACCCGGCTCCTTCTATGGATCCAAATGAGGCCATTTTGCCAATCTTTTCAATTAGACATCGCTCTCAAAGGGAATACATTACAAATTTGATCTTCCAGTGTGAACCTGATATGGATTCTTTGAAATTTGAAGAATTTGAAGATTCTTTATGCCATCAAACGGATTTGGAAAACGTATCTAATCCCCAATACCTCACAACCAGACAGACGGCAAAAACTTCGTCTTGAAAAGCTGCATCCGATTGAAAGTGCATTTCCGAGTTCATATGCCTGTTTCTGCTAGTATTTTGGTGGATACACTTACCAGATGGATGATATTTACCATCAGAGTGATTGCAATGTACTTATGAGAAAGGATGAGCAAGCTACTCAACTCGGTTGGTGCACATCAAAATCACGGATTTCATTTCTTCTTTGTCCAACGATGCTTCAACTATTACCTGCATAATATTTAGAGTTCATGTGAGTGACGCTGCACCCAAAGAGCTGACATTAGTCGCAAAGAACGGGGGAACATAATTCAACTCATACCTCCTGTACTTTGTTTCCAGATCGAGCCAGTAATTTGTATTTATTTTCAAACATGGACGCCATATAAACCTGCATCATGGGACATATCGCAAAGATACCACACACAAGTCATAACCACGAATGACATTCTTTTATTGTCTTAAAGTAGGAGTTTCATCGAAAGAAAGGCATGAGAACAGCCAGCATGCAAACAATAATAAGTGTTTAATATGCAGTTGGCCAAAAAAAAAAAAAGAGTGTACAACGCTTTAACGTGTGCTTTCATCAAAAGCATCTATAGTATAAACCTCCTTTCACATAAGCAAATAGAACATTAAAAAAAAAAAAAAAATTATGCGTGTATTCATGCATAGATCTGCTGCTGCTGCCGTTACTTTACAGCATATACAAATAGAGTGAAAACACAAGAAAAAGAACTGTCTGTCATTGGAAATCAGAAAAAAGATCCCGGAAATATTCTAAAGCAAATGCAAGGAAAATTTCAAGCATCTAAAATCTAGTTAGTCCTACAAAAGCTAGAGTCTTAGGGTTTGCTCGAATACAAAAAACATGAAAATCATATGGACTCATGAATTTGTTGTGCATCATCATATACCATAATTGCTGCGCAACAAACAATAACCATAAAGCTATGAGTTTGAGTATCTCCATGAAGATGGAGAGCCATGGTATTTCTGGAATAGGAATTAAAACCTTGCATCAAATAGGAACTAAACATTCATGTACACACACCTGGAATGTCGGAGCCAAACCAGGGCTCAAGAAAAAACGACCTTTTGACACAGTCTGCACTCCTTCAATCCGTTGCAGCTCCTTGATAAGCAACTCCACTTCAACCCACTGTTTAAATATAAAGCAAGCAATGAATAGTTCAAGTCCATATGTTCTAGTATTATCATGTAGACACAATTTTCAATTTGTCTAATTGCACGTACACAAGAACAAAACAAACACCATCTATCCAGAGTGATGCAAAATTGGAAAAGGCAATCAACTAGGTTAAGTATCATGTGACACATTGCTTTCTTCAACATTTTAAGAAGGAATCAAGTAAACCACCTAATTTAACACAGTTCACAGATAGAATAACTACTTTGCTGTCATTGTCCTATTTCTGAGTTGTTTAGAATCACTACTCTATAAACATCCGTAAGCCACACCAACCAGTGCTCATGAGAGCCACATGGTTCAATATGCAAAAATAGATTCCGATTAAAGGATGATTGCAGAAACCTCGGATTCTGCTTGCGTAGCTTCCAGGTCACCGTCAAAGGATTTGCCATCACCTACCACTGACTCCAAGGCCTCAATCAGCGGATCAGGCTGCCATAGGAAACACAATTGTCATGATGAACTAATTCAAAATTTTTCGCATTTTACACCTAAATCTTGAACTAAATTACCATAATTTCCTTCAGTGACAAGAAAATACGTTCAAGTGCGAAATCCAGTTGATGAACTTTGGCCTCCACAACCTGATTTCAAATTGATCTTCTTGAGAAGTCAGAAAGCCAAAAGGATGAACAATGAAAGAGTACTTGTCAAAAATATTAGATGAATAAGAGAATATGCATAACCATATACACAGAACAGCTCAGGCAGCAAGCAATGGAAAATTGGCAAACTCAAACACTCTACATATCAAATACACGAGTTTTTCAAGACAATGCATATATTAGAGTCACAGTCTAGATTTCTGCAGAATATGACCATGAAGAAAAAAAGGTTTCATCCCTAAATAAATTGCAAAGTACCTGACCAATTTTAAAATGGGACATAGGATCCAATGTAGCATCCCATGAAACTTCTGTCTGGTGAATTAGTGCAGGCACACCTTCAACCTACATAGACAAATTCAAGGAGTTACATTCAAACACCTATTTTGCTATGGCAGCCTCATATAGTATGAAAAGAGCACCCAATACTCCCAATGGCAAAGAGATCTGATTTTGTACCGTAAAGTCACTTGGATTCAGTACAAATATCACCAAACATAGAAAGTTGAGAGAGCTCTCTTTCGAGGTAGAATAATCAGATTAACCTACCTCCACGAAAATACCAAAGTATGTGATCTTCTTAATATAACATTTGACAACATCCCCAATGCGAAGTTTGGCCTGCAACAGAAAACATTACCAAGGTCTTATTGACCAATTCTCCCACGTCAAGGACTGAACCAACATTTCTTCAAGATTTACTTTGATCACTCAATTATAACCAAGGATAGAAAATTACTGGAGCAATTATACACCACCAGTCGAATTGGTCACTCAGGAACTGAAGACTGAAACCAACAATCTTTACTAGACTAACTGCAATATAATTCTGAACTCATGATTGTCATATTTGGGACATTTCATCAAAATATACTTTGATCAATCAATTATAACCAAGGATAGCAAACTACTGGAGTAAATGAAAGAGGAGCAATCCCCTTTCAACATATACACAACCAGTAGCAACAGTCACTCTGGAACTGAAGACTAAACCAACAATCTTTACTAGACTACCCACATGAATATTCTGAACTCATGGATGTCATATTTGGGACACTAGCACTGTCCACACAACACAATTAGCACTGGCCACCACACTGAAATACTGAACACCAAATCACACAAACCGCGCATTAAAAAAATTGTCCATCCCCTGGTAACACTCAAGGGTCTTATCCCAGATATTACTAAAAAAAAAAAATTGTCCACATTGTCCATCTAGATAATTCTCGTATGCCAGAAATCAATTATTTTAACAGTTGTTCAAAGTAAAATGGTTATAAAACCAAACTTGTGTGACAACCAAGAAAGACCTTTGAAGCATATATGACAGGTATAACATTTATTTGTGCAGCATATCACATGACACATGTTAAGTCTCATATTCAATTCATGGAAGATATATGGCCAACAGATAACGAATTTGATTTTTCATATCTTTGCCTTACCATGACACTTCTTTTCTTCTCGATGATTGCCTCCTTTTCTTTGGGCTTCACAGAAAAGAGTAGCTTTCTAAACTTTCTGTCAGCCGCTACCACATTAACCTTGATTTTCTGCATTTTAAGGTTACAGGAGAACAGTTATTCGACATGTAAAGTAACAACAGCAACAGTGGAAATTCCCAAAGCATTGATACTAAATCAGACTCCTTCATACCTGTCCAACAAATGAAGACAAGAACTTGAGTTTCTCTTGGTCATAAATCCTAAGAAGATCTCCCAATTTCATATCTGGTGAGATTCCTTTGCTTATTGGTGGAACATCTTCTGGATCTAGATGTCTGCCGGTAGAACTACTTTTGCCCATAACATCATAATCTTCCTATAACTCCAAGGTTTTGCCTGTACTTTGATGGGTCTAATCCTTTCTGACTTAGCCATGATTCAAATGCTAAGAACTTCCACCTGGTGGCAAGACTGCGGCATGGCAAAAATCCTATCAATGAACCAAAAGACACCTGCAGTTATTAAACCAATTTCAGGATGATCAACACAAACAAATAATATGAAATAGTCACTAAATGCTGGTCAGCAATTTGACTCAGCAAAGCAGCAAATCAGCACAAGGAGCACAAAGGTGTCTGCTAATGAACTTACAACAAAACCTCTAGTGCTAGAACTTAGTAACTCCACTTCTTCTCTTTCTCCCGTCCTAACCAAATGTTCAGCTCGGGTCCAATCAGCATCTTCACGGTCCTACAGCCAAACAGAATAGCCAATTTTTTGCAGGGAACTCTCACTAGCCAAAAGAAAGTGTCAATTATTTATGACATATTACCTCAACTTCAGGGGTAGAGACACTCCCAAGTTTAAAATCATCAGTGTGGCTGTCAAACGTTGGGGTTGGTGTCTCCACTCTGTCACTGTTTGAGATTCCTCCAACATGTTCAACCATTCTACACTCAACATGTCATCATTCAAAACAATTCTGATTTCAAAGCAGTAAACTCACTCAAGTGAAGTATTTGGAACCAATTTAAGACACCTCTTTGGTTTCCCATGTAGTGCAGCTGTCGGACCAAAATTGACATCAGAATCAGCATGGTTCTGCTCATGCAGCTGTGATCCTTGAAAGAACAATTATCATATTAATTCACTTATTGCAGCATAGAAAAGTAAAAAAAAAAAAAAAGAATCTAGATCTTCACCTAAGACAAAATTATCCTTTGGTTCAATTTTAGAGAGAGCTACATCAGCACTTGTTGTAGATGCTTCAAATTCTCCTCTACTTGCACTTGCCTGCCCAGATACAGATTGCAAATCTTTCTCCTTTGTGGAAAGAGCTTCAGCATAGTCAACTTGTCCATGCCTATCAGTCACAGCCTCGGGCTTCTTTATTTGTGTAAAATCATTTAGATCAATGTTTATCTCCTCATTTCGCATATGCAGTTCACTATTTTCACCATATAAAGCTCCAGAGTCATTTGTAGGTACTACTTCTCTGGAAAGATCACTATTGACATTAGTTGGTTCAGGCTTTCTCAACAATGTCATGTCACTGAATCTCTCCTTCATCGCCTGCTGGTTGCTCATTCGTAGTGACAAGTTCCGCTTAATTCTCAACTTCGATGGCTTATCTTCAACGTCATCCTCATTAAACACAGTCGGCTTTCTCAATATGACATCAGGAACGCTACTCTTCGGACTATCTTTAGACTTCTCAACCAATGGTGTCGGCCTCCTCAGTTCTGATGCAGTTGGCTTATCGCTCTGGAATTTCACGCCTTTTTTGGGGACAGGCCGAACCAAATTCAAACCATCTAAAGAGCTGGACGACTTTCCCCCATCCGTCCCTTCAAATGGCACCTCCTTGATATCACCCTTTTTCTTGTAGAATGATTTCTCAATTTCAACATAAGAAGCATCTGGATTTGCTTTCCTCCCCAATATCTGAAAAACCAAAAGCCAGTTCTCTCCAATGAACTCACCACACATCTATTGCCAATCATTAGTTTAATAACTCAATTGCATAACCGCCCTATGCAGTCTTAAGGATAGTAAGCTAATTCTTTCAATTAGTTCAGACAGTACCAATTCCATAACACAGTCTTTTCAATCCTATCATCAACCATGTAATTAAAATGTTTCCACTTTCCTTGCTAGCACGTCAAAACAATAAAAAACAGTACAAGTCAGGCCACCTCTCCCTCATATGCTATCATCCGAAAAATCGGAAGTCTCAAAATTTTATTAAATTCCTACACGCACGACACGAGAGAGGAGTGACCTTGGCCATAGTCAATTTCGGATCTTCGCCAAGCATGCGGCCGAACTTAAGCTCCATCTGGTCCCACTGATTGAGCTTCGGCTCCTCATTGGAGGCAAGGACCGTGAGCCTCTCGAATCTCCTCCGCAGCCGGAAGCTCTTCCTCCGGTGGGGAAACGGACTGGAGCCAGCAACGAACGACTTACCGCCGTTGCCCGCCGAGGTGGCGATGCTGGCGACGGTGGTCAGAGCAGAGGCCTCCATTGCTGCGACGAATCGAAGGTCAAGGCAAACTCATCACCGCCGCCGCAGCGATTCGTTGCACGGTAAACCGGCGTTCCGATTCGGACGGGAGAGAGAAGTGGAAGGACGTGAAGATGGGAGCCGTTTCGGAGATGAAGATTCTGGAGATTCTGGGGATAGAATGGGTTTAGGAGGAAGATGGGTTTTATCTTCTCCGGAACGGAACAATGCCACGTCACGTGCACTGTTTTTTTTTTTTTCCATTTTCCTTTTCTGGGTTATTCAGCTTGGAGGCAATGACATTGCTTTGCATGGATTGAATTTTTTGAGTAGCATCAATTCACAAATTTTCGTATTAACGATAATCATTTTATCTCAAAATCTATTTCTAATCAAAAATAATTTTTTTATTTTTATTTATTAGACAAGTTTTTAGAAAAATACCCGTTTAATAAAAACATAAAATTTATATTCTTGAAATAAAATTTGTTTTATAAGAACACAAAATTTCTTTTCGTCTATATGATGGCTAGATGGCCCAATCAATAGCAAAGGCGAACGATGGAATGAGTTTTTATTTTTCATTTTATTACTTTTTATTTTTATTATAAATTTATTTTTAAACTAAAAATTTGTTATAGAGATAGAAAAATTAAATTACGTTACTAAACGGAGTTTTGTCCAAACCTCATTTCGAAAACAGAAAATTAGAAAATAAATTAAATGATTATCATGCTGGCCCCTAAATTTGAGTTGCCTTTTTTCCATCTGGTCAACTCACGATCATATATGAATTGTCCACCATTTTCTCAAATCTATGTTTTTGCACATCTATCATGGGCCATCAGGCATTTTCATGAACAGCAAAAAATGCAGACATAGGAGAGGTCAGAGAAGGGTTGTAGAAAGATCTCAAATTTGATTACAAGAACATGAAAACAAGGTTAAGCTCAAATTCAAATGCATCAGAAAAAGCTCTGAATTCAGCCATCGCTATGACTTCATCATTTTCAAAGCGAAGGCTACTGTTTCTGTTCCGACTTAGGCTTGTCCTCGGGTCCCGACACTGGCGCCTTAGGCGGCTCTTGATTGGTCGCGCCGGCTTGCTCCTTCGGCTGGGCGAGCGGCAATGCCGCGTCCCTCTTCATGGAGGCGATCTTGTTGAGGTGGTTGTAGCTGCCTTTCTCCTTGAAGAGCTGAGAAAAGTGGGGCTTGCAGTACAAGATGCCATCCAGAGCAGCATAGGTGGATGGGGTCAAGAAGCAGCCTCCATGAGAGCACCTGAAGCAGGACTTGTGGTATGACTCTCCCTCCACCGTCAGCTGCAGAAACACTCCGGCGACATGTGAACTCGGATGTTATCTTAATGAATCAATTATCAAAGCGAATGTGGTGCAATCGATGCTAACCTTTTCGAGCGGATAAGCGGTCTTCAGGCACAATGCGCATTTGTCTTGGGTGCCGGAGAACCTGTGCGAAAGCTTGCTAGGAGTCCTAGACTGAAGGTGACAGGACAACAGCACATGAATACCCGATATGACGATGCATGATTAGATTGATGGGATTTTAGAGAGATTCGAGAGTTGATTACCAGCAGATTCTGTTGCTGATTAGGGGACTTTCCCGCTGGTTGCCGTCCATATAACAGACATACCCAGCAAAAGAGATTGTTAGATAAGTGAAGAAACGCAGCGACGATTGATGTTTTGAGTTTTGTCAAAACGAAGAGATCTCACATTGATGGAATTTCTTGCTGTAGCTTCCTGTCTCCTTGAAGAGCTGCTCGAAATGAGGCTTGCAGTACAAGACCCCATCCATTGAAGAGAAACTGCTTATCTGAGAAATGAATCGTGCACAATAAATCAATACATTTCCGGCTGGATCACGGTCCTCAACCATTGTGATAAGACATATAAACAACACGAAGCACCTATAATTTCCACACACGCAGGATTTCCGTAATGGTTACAAAGGGATGGGATTGATTTCGCATGCAAACAGCAAAGAAGAACATCTAAAAAGATGGGGATTTATACCACTAATTTGCCATTGCAGTGACTGCATTTGAAGCAGGTCTTGTGGTAAGGGACTCCATCGGCGGATACCAACTCAATGAGATGCACGGTCTTATCGCAAGCCTTGCATTTATCCTGCGTCCCGCTGAACCCCATCGTTCGATCCTAACTGTGCCGAGAGTTTCGTCGAAATAATGCGGTGTTACTCTATCGAGCACGAGAACATCGCCTTCAAATTTCGGAGGTTTTTCAGACAAAAGAACTCAATCGTTTTCACCTCCGGCGACATACAGCTTGGAAGATAGGTTAATGGTTTTGGGAGGAGTCATGAATTTCTAACCGTGAAATACGGACACTTGTTTGAGGGTCCTTCTATTTTGGAAGCTGCGGTTGCCCATCATGATCTAAATCAAATATGCTGACCTGGTCTGACCTGCATAAATTTAGAGGAGATGGTCTATTCACTTCCTTCCATTTCTGTGCTGTCGAGGGCCATTTCTTTTCCTTGCGGTTCATTTCGTTTTGCTTTTTCACTTTTTTTTTTTTTTAAAATTCAATTGCTTCTTTTGTCGTCCAACCATGTGAAATTCGATTCGAGCCCAGAAAAGAAACATGCCCCAGCAAGAAATGGAGCATATTCCACAGCAGCAACACCACAAGCCATGCAAAGTGTCGTCATTTAAGGAAAAAAATGCCGTTCCTATAAGCCTATCCCGGTTGATGTTTGATAAACTCTCAAGTCTCGAGCTCTTATGTATCATATGATACAAGATTTCACAAGCCTGTATTTCAAATCTTCAAACCTGTTCAAGCAAAATTGTTCACGCATTTTTAACTGTACAAGCAGAAAGTTGTCACAAAGCCTCGGATCGCAAAAGGAGAACGTGAGCATGCTTGCACTTTCAAAAATACATTTTTCTTGAATCAGTTTTGGTCGAGGAAACTCAGCTGCTGAAGCATCTGAGGAGCTTCCTCGGTATATAACCCGTGGTGCGGAACTTCGCAGCTGCCTCTCGTACCTTGATGATGTCTTCGCGTCGTTTCGCTTCAATTGTTGCCTTCTTTACTTCCGCTTCCTTGTGAATTTCAACTAGTTTGATCTTCATTTTCTCCGCCTGCTCAGCCTTCTTCTTTTCTATCTCCTCCTATCATTTGTGAAGAACAAATCACATCAGCATTAATCTAGACCCTCCTCAACAAATCAAATTACGAAACAGTGAGAATCGGACTTCAAGTTCCGATCCACTCATACAACTCAGACAGTGGTCTAGAGAGAACCGAGATGTCTTGAGTACATTTTCAAACACAGTTGGAATTCCGCTTACCTCGATTTGCTTTATCTGAGCCTCAACAGAAGCTATCTGGGTGTTTTCCCAGGACCCAGTGATGGCTAGCTTCTTGTATGCCCTGTTTCAAGATCTCATTCAAATCAACCGGGACTCAAATGCATATAGAGGGGACAATCACAAGTTAAAGAGTCTCTTACTTGCTCTCAGCTTGGGATTTTTCACTCTCTTCCCAAGCTCTGATCAAAGCCAGCCTCTTCTCTGCTTCCACTTGGGAAAGCACAGTATCTAAAGAACCATAGTAACAAAGTCAAATTCCTAGTCTGATGATCTTACAATGACTTAGCCCAAAAGACAATGCTTGATCAGATAATAATGAACAACTACAGATCACCACTAGTCTGCTTGGTCATACCTCTCTCTGTTTGTTCTCCTGAGCCATTCTCAACAGTATTTATAATCTCTGCCGCAAGAAACTCAATTGGGTGAGGAAAACACCGAGAACCAGATGATAGGATTTACGAAATTGCAGGGAACCCCTACCAGTCCATTTAATCAACAGATCAATGGTCTTTCCATTGTAATTATCAGGTTAAGTTAGTAAAATAGAGGCGTTATTGCACGCTGGCCCAAAAATGTATCATCAACGTTGATTTTGAATATGGGATTTTCTATTCTAATACCATGTTAAATTGATTATCTGACAACCGACAAGCATAGTTAGATGGATAAATGTGCAGATCATGATAAGCCTGAACCTAAAATGATGAAAATCTAAAACTAATGGTTCCTGGCCTCTAGAGACGTGGTCCAATTATTACTAATGAGATGCTATATCTGATAGATATTTGACATTAAAATCTTTTTCTCACGAGTTAAAAATTTCTAAAGTTTTGACGGTGCCAATTATGCCAAACTCGACCTCGATTTCTTTTGTTTTCAATCCAAAACGAACCCACAAAGAAAAAAAAAAAGATGCAGATAAATGTACGCAAAATAGTTAGAATTTCTGCAGAGAAAATTAGAGAGCAGATCACCCCTATCAGCCGCAAAAGCGACCCTCTTGCTGGGAGCAGATATAACGATCTTCTCCTCAGCTCCGTTCTCTGGTTCTGGAGGAGCTTTTGGTGCTTCAGATCGACCAGCTTTCTTCTCCACCTCCTCTTCCATCACGTAATCCTTCAACTTAGCCACCGGTACCCGCGAAAAGAAGATATAATAGACTAAAAATTTGAGCAAGGCCTGGATGTAATTAAATGCAAACGGTATCTTTAATCTGGGGAACAATGAGGCATGTTGGTTGGAATTTGTTGAATTTGGGTCATTTAAAAATGAAAAGATCAAGAGTCTGGGAATTGAATTGATTTATTTGCTAACTCCAGGGTTTCACCAAACATTGATGTGACGAGAGAGAGAGAGGAGTTCATTTAAATCTTAAGTTGGTGCATGCATGAAAGGGAAGCTTCTCCTGACGACAGGCTCCACACATAACGCTTCAGTGTAGAATGAAATGAAGTTTCATCAAATTCTTATAGCTAGGATGTGGATCTGAGGAAGGAGATGCGTCACTTAAGCCTAGCTTAATTGTTTGCTAAGCAAACCCTAATCTTGATTAATTAGACAAGCACTTTTGTAAGGTTTCCTTGCTGATGGATCATGGCTTTTTTGTTAGCAACACCGACTGAATGACATTGATATAAGTGTTTCATATAGAATCCGTAACACGAATCAATCGAATGAAGAGTGTAATTTTCACCGATAATTATTAAACTTTGATACTTCAATTGCGGTCTTGACTTTTAGTTTCATTCCTTGGTTTCGACCGATGCATATCAGTCATTTTCCGGTCAATTTGCTGGTGATTGCCCACCCGTCTGCTCACGCAACAAAAGATACATAAATAAGTGGACACATGGAGCTCTTCGGAAGATAATATCTCACCGCCCAAATATCTTCTTCGGGCAATCTTTTTTTTAATTCCGCATAACTTTTTCAAGAGTAGTTTCCCTAATAAACACGAAATCACTAAAAAAACAGGAAGAACCAAGCTATCTGAAAAGCATTTCCTGTCATGCGTCATATTGAAAGTAGTTCGAAAGTGCAAATTAGGCATCAATCGAAAACTTATCTTCTGCTGTCTGGTCAATGACATGCGAACCGACCAAACAGTGAAATGCCTTGTACTTTACCAACACAAAATGTGACTTAGTCTTATCGCCAGGCCGTGCCAGGCCAAGACATCACATGCCACCAAGACTTGTAGATTTGCCCCCCATATGCGCTGACAATTAACCCACTAATCGATTAGGAATTTGTTAATCTTCTTCTCGAGTTATGCAACTTAATTTTCCTGCCGACAAAGGTAAAGGACAAACTTCGTTTTTCGAGATTCTATGTACTGAGTTATCCACCAACGCGCTTTAGAGGGGGAAAATGGTGTCGGGGGCAGTATCTCCCACTCTAAAGCCTTACACGTTTTTTCACTTTCTCGTCCGCCCGTCTCACATGACTTTGTCAAATCTCAGTCATTCAGAAGGTAAGAACTAGAAGAGATTGGATCGTGGTGAGGCATTTACTCAACTTATAATGGCTTTTGCTACCCCCAACCTCTTAACCTTAGAATCTAATGCCCAATGTCACGACGGAACGAGGTCGGTATTAGCGAGGACCGTCGATTTCCCTAGTCATTTGGTTATTGGTGTAGTATTGGAGAGATATATGAAATTACTAGTAAATTTCATATATCTTAGTTCTTAGAACTATATAATATATGTTTTTCCTATTATCCTATCCCTGTAAATTAAATTGCGCTTGTCACTAGTTTCGAAATACCAATAATGAATCTTAATACCAATTTGAACGGCTTACTTTTTCTAAGAAAATAAATCAATTAGGCTGGTAGAAAATCACATTTACACAAATGGTAAAACCATTTCTAGCTGAAGAAAAAAGCGGATCCTTCTCGGGGTGAGCTGGCAATAAAGAATATCTGATCTGACTTATTCAAATAGGAGACAGGCAGACTGGAAAAACCAGGAACTTCTCCTGTTCATCCCTAGACTTGTCCAGCAATAGACTAGTTTATACCGACCTTTACACCTGTCCTCTCTCTCTTTCCGTCAAACCTCCTCAAAGCTTTCTTTTGCGACACAAAAGGAGAAAAGCGAGGGAAAAAACGCACTCCGAGGAAGGCAGAAAGAAAAACCATTTGCAGGCACCACCTTGATATCCCTGTCGCTAATTGTTTAGCCCCCAAAACATGGGTCCTCCTCGCCCATTGTAACTCTCTCCCTCCCTCCCCCGCCCTCCTATAGATACCACTCTCCTCTTCACTTGCATTTCACTCGACTCCAACCCTCGTCGCAAAAACTAAGTACTCATACCCCATCAACATCTACTGCCGAGTCGACAGAAGCAAGTGACCATAATGGACGTGTTCATTCCCGAAGAGTACGTGGTGAGGCGGAGGATGGAGAGGAGGGCGCCGGCCACTGGAAAGAAGCCGGACACGGAAGCTGGAGCATCCGGCGGAGCTGACCAGACGAGAGGTCAGATGACGGCGAGGCCAACCAGGGTTCCTATGTTCGATATCGACCAGTTCTTAGCCTCGCCTGTTCCCGGCGAGAGCATTGTTTTTAGCTGCTTCTCTGCTTAATGAAGGTGTTTCAGCCTGAAGCTAAAGACGGTGTATTGCTTGGTTTTTTTGGTACAGTACGGTGTATATACCATTGTAATACTAGTACAGTAATGTAGAAAATACAGTGGTGAGTGAGAGCTTTCTCAGAGTAGTGACAACCCGCTAACGTACCACTGATGCACTGATCATGTATCCCATTTGGTATTGGCAGTTTTGGCATTATTAATGATTAGATCTGAAATTCGTCCGCTTCTTAATTTGACAATGAGAGCTTGATTCTTGTATTACTAAACAAATACCTAACATTTTAATTGGCGTGGATTATTTACTGTATCCATCTCCCTCGGTGTGATGTTAATTAACTGTTGCGATGCACGAGAAATTAGTGTATGGACCATCGAAAATGATGGACCCTTATGGGTGCACGAGAGATCCAGTAGATCTGATGGTATATGTGCTATGTAGGTTCATTGAATAATTTTTCATCGATAGTGTTACTGAAAATCTAACAGCAAGTTTTTCCAAGAATGGAAATCCATTCAACGTGGCGACTTGAATGTATATTTTATTTTTTCTTTGCAATAGTGACACGAGTAATCTCTAAACTTTTTTCCTATGTTTAATGTGGTCCTTGAAATTTTTTTATTGTCTAATCTAATTTTTTGAACTTTCAAAAATCTGTTGACTATAACCCTTTGGTTTTGTGTATCTCCACATCGCATGCACTTTTTTGGCGTGGATCGCTGCGTCAATGTTTATTCGGAAAAGTGTCAAAAAAGTTATAAACTTTTTGCATTTATGTCAATTTAATTATAAACATTTTATTTGTGCCAATTTAGTCCTAAACATTTTCATTTTGTGCCAATTTAGTCATTTTCAGCTAATTTTAGCCAGATTTTGCTGATTGGGTGCTGGTCGGCCAACGTGGCATGATCGGCAAGATCGACATTGACAACTTTAAATAATATTTTAATATTTTTGAATTTTTTTATTTTCTGTTTTTTTATTTTTCTTTTTCTTTCTCCTCCTCATTCCTCTAGCCAATCGCCAAACCTCGGTGACCGGCAAGAGGCAACGGCCGACAAGGTCAAGGTCGATCTCACCGGCCATTGGTGAGGCTCGAGCCCTTGCCAAAAGCCGCGAGGGTGACCTCAAGCTAGCCTCGCCAAATCCAGCAAGGGCAAGCCTCGTTGCCTAGCACGAGGCAACCCTCGTGGCCTCTAGCGAGGGCTCGAGCCTTGGCAATGGTAGACAAGGCTCGCCAAAGGCCGGCAAGGTCAACCTTGACCTCGCTGACCGTCATCTCTGGCCAGTCGCTAAGGTCCAACAACTAGTTGGAAGAAGGAGGAGAAGAAAAAAAAATAAAAGGAAAAATAAAATAAAATAAAAATTCAAACAAATATTAAAATATTATTAAAAATTGTCCATGTCAGCACCGTTGATTGTGCCATGTCAGTTGATCGGTGCCTCGTCAGCAAAATTTGATCAAAATTAGCTGGAAATGACTAAATTGGCACAAAATGAAAAGGTTTAGGACTAAATTGGCGCAAATGCAAAATGTTTATGACTTTTTTGACACTTTTCCTGTGTGTTATTTAACGTGTTTTCAAGTAAGCACATCTTCTTTTAGGGTGAGAGTTTTTCTTAGAAAAATGATTGCGTGACAGTTTTTAATTATTGTGAGAATAACAGTCTACTTTGGACCACAAAAAAATCAAATCACAAATAATTATAAATTATTATGGCACCCACTTTTTTAAGAATTTGTGGCTCACAATAGACTATTATTTTCACCCTAAGGACTGTTATGCTAGCAAAGCCCTTTCTCTTATTATTATTATTATTATTATTATTATTATTATTATTATTATTATTATTATTATTATTATTATTATTATTATTATTATTATTATTATTTTCCCTGTTGCATGTCGTAGGTGACATTAGGATGCATAAATTGTCCTGGTGAATCTTTTAGCATCGCTTACATTTCCATCCTCAAGGAAAAAAAAGTTGATCCTAGAATGGAAGTCTGAAGTCCCTGTCTAATACGAATCATAGGATATGTTCCCTTTCGTTCTTGGTGTTGGGGGCAGCAATTCAAGACTCTAATACGAATCATAGGATCTGTTCCCTTTCGTTCTTGGTGTTGTGGGCAGCAATTCAACACTCTGGTGAATGGAATAAGGAAAGGGCTAGAAGCAGCCGACCGAGATCCCTAACTTTTGGCCTTTTGCCCATATGTTTAAAGCATCTTACCTCCAAGGGACTACTGTATGGGCCGTGTTGTTTATTCGATTGACCACATGTGCTCCTATGATCATGACGCGGTAATCCTACTTACGCTTTGGCAGTGTGTCATGATTTAAAGAAGGTGAAATTACTGGAATATCCATATACGTATACAATACATGTTTTTATCATACGAAAGACGAGGAAGATCGATATGTATGTAGTGACATTAGGGGGGATAAAGGCACGTTCCCCATTGAGTTTTTTCGTTTAAAGTATTCTTCGATCGGTGGCAGATAATCACTAAAAGATAAAGGATTCAAAGGTAGTAGAAGTTTGAGACTAGAAAGAAAAGAAAGAGACTTTGGTGCTACGTATTCAATTTCTAACCATATATAATAAGTTGGGCGAAAGGGAGAACTGCAAACGACATTTTTCATGACTAGAGAATACCACTCGAGGCTACAAATTTTGATAGGATTATGATAAGCCCCACAAATTTTGTGACGTGAGATATAAAGTGGTCGAAAACTAACATGCCAACAAATGCATAATTTATTTCGTGGAGCGAGGATGATAAAAGTTAAACATAAAAAAAATGAGGAAAAACGAGTTAGTTTGACTTTATCCGATGCTAATTTAAGAGCAAGCTTAGAATGATATAATTTAGGTAAGTAGACCATAATGAGCGCATGAATAGAACAAAAGATTCAGACAGGAATCTCTCTCTCCAAGCAAGAAGCCTCTTATAGGTTAAATAAAGCTGTTTCGGCTTGTTCTACTTGATACATAATTATATATCCAATAAAACACAGTTTCCCATATACGTCCGAGCTATTTAAGAATCTCCATTACCATGTCAATGGTGGGAATCTAAACTTACTCTGAGATTAATGCTCGATAATGTTAGTTCCTCCCGCAGCGTCCTCGTCGGTGTTCGGAGGCTCCGAAACCAAGTTGACAAGGAAATCGAAGATGTCGGTCGCCGCGACCGCTGACGCCACGTCGTCCTTGTGCAGCGTCCTCTTCTTGCCTTGCATGGTCATCATCCAAGACCGCTTGGTGAGTTCCTCGATGAACAGCTCGCAGGCCTTGGAGAACACGATTGGTGCCTCGCCGGAGATCATCTTGACGTCATCACCGGACTTCTTCATGATCTTCTTGATCCTCGCGAGGGGCAGAGAGTGAGGCCCGGTTTTGCCAGTGATTCCAGACAGCATCCCTGAATACACGCCGGGTTGCCTCATGACGACTGCTCTCGTCGCTCGGATTGATCGCGAAATGCAGGCGTGATGTTGTATGGCGCGGAAGGTTTTTAGGATTGGAGAGACGAACCGCGAATAATCGTTTATAGGTTCAAAGAGAACGGAGAGATGACTGCTTTGAAGTCACTTTTGAAGGAATGATGCGAAGGAAGACGAAGAGAAGCGATTGGTGAGTGAAAATGGAGAGACCAATGGAGGCTTTTATAAGGAGAAGTGGTCATGCGTGAGAAAAAACTGGAGATATCACTATGGCCGGCTAGCCAGCCAAGGCCGGCTGAAAATCTGATTTGAACAGGTTTCACATACGTGTTTGGAAATTTTCTGATGATGGGTCATTTTCCATCTCTTATCTTTTCCCTTTTTTGGATAAAAATGATTTTACTTAGGTACCTTTGAATATCAAATGAAAGTAGCTCGCTTGTCAGAGTCCGATCATTAGCTCGTTTCTATTTTTCTACAAGTGCAAGCCATTTCTCTCCATTTACTTAAGCTTAATCTATTCTCAAATGAAGTCTACATTTCATTTATTTGATATAATCGACTATGATCGTGCAAAGGGTGTTTTGGCACTGATTGTAACTACATGTTTGTCTAGATGGAAATAAATTTATATATATATATATATATATATATATATATATATATATATATATATATATATATTTATTTACAATATATATATATATATATATATATATTTACAATATATTTACACACATATATATGTATGTATGTATGTATGTATGTATAGGTATGTGTATAAAACGTTGGGCTCTTTTCAACAAGAAAGGTAAATTTCTAACAATGTTAAAGTGGCCAAAAGAGGAAAGTTTCGACAAAACATGGAGTACAACATATTAGTTATCCCAGCAACTATCCTCATTACATGAAAGTATTACTTTGAAAATTTTATTTTGGAACGAGAAAAAGGCAGCCAATCATAGTAAAAGCCCCTTCTTCCTTTTTTTTAGGAGAGAACCCTCTATTTGCCTTCAAAGGAAAAACTTCTTTGAATTCCTCTATTAGCTCCGTCCAATTTGATTTCATTTTTATTGTTTTTCTGAAGAGAGATGCTGATGCACGTAAGCTATATTGAACAAATCCTGAATTTCCTTACGGTGATATTCTTCAGCAAATAAAAGTCTTAAATCAATTTATTTATTGTTTCACTCGTCGACAACAAAGAAAGATAAAAACTTTTGACCCTTCATTACCATATATAATAAGCATCCCTTGAACTATGATCATGAACTCCCAAGTCCATCACGCCCCCCGAGTATAGCCTCGCTCCGTTTACACACTAGTGCCAATTAAATAGATGCTCCATGTACAACGGTGACCTTCCAAAACGTTAATTATCCAAATTGAGCCTGCTTCACATGGACCGTGTAGATACGATCATAAAGTCAAATACAGAGAGAGTAATAGTAGGTAAAAATATAAGGAATTACCTCATCAAGACTTGACCCCAAGAGATTATACACGAGGATAATGAGATATTTTCATGCTTCTCAAGAAAGAAAATCAAAGTGCTTTCCTTTTCCATAACAATATCACTTGAACTAATCCCTTTAAACTTATCAGTCAACTTTTTCTTTAAACATCACGAAGATGATTTCCTAGGAATTAGGTTCCCAATACAATTTCGTTTACTAAGCCTACTAAAGCACAATCCATCTAAAAACCAACCATTTGCTTGAACTCGGTTCACGTCCTTTATCGTCTAAAAGGTGAGCGTAATATTTCGCGAGCGAGTAATCAACCTACTCGAAGCGTGCTCGTCTTGCTTTGTAACCAAAAAAAGAATAATCATACAAGTAACAATCTCTAGTCTTGATTAATGCTTTATCTATTAAAACCAAGACAACAGATGGCATTATTTTGCTGGCTCTAGACCAAATATCAAAAAGCCAAAAGAATGCTTTTTACCATGGCGTTTTTCATAGAGAACAACGTATATATTTGCCAATTTGAGGTTCTTAGTTTCCATTGATTCACTTTTGAATTTCGACTGCGATGGAAACTTTTGAAGACAACACTGATTCTCGAAGGTACCTAAGCATCACTGTTCAGTATCAAATTACAAACGATCTCCTATTATATTCTACCGGCTATTCACAGGTTAATAACATGCCAAGAGCTCCCTGTAGCAACGACACTTTCTCGCGTAAATCTGTCCATTGTTTGTAAATTGTACCATTAACGACAACTAGTACTTCTTGTTGATGATACTTGTAACGGCCCAGGCGGCGGTGCGCAGGGAGGAGGGATGGTGGTGCATCCGCACCTCAATCCCCAAACATGCGTAGGGAGGGGGCATGTCTTTTGTCCCACGTCACCTAGGAAGAGAGTTCTGGGTTGCCTTATAAGACAATAGGCTCTCTAACTGTATACATGCATTTTGTTGGGGTAGTATGAGCTGCCCTGAATTTAGTGTCCAAAAGGAACAATATATATATAGTGAAGACCCAAGGCATTACAAGTGATATCAGAGTTATCTCCCGACCGCATGTGGGGCCACAGTGAAGACATTGTGCTCCCAGGCGGCGATGCCCCGCATGTGGGGCCACAATGAGGACACTGTGCTCCCAAGCGGCGGTGCACAGGGAGAAGGGATGGCGGTGCGTCTGCACCTCGATCCCCAGACATGAGCAAGGAGAGGGTACGTCTCTTGTCCCACATTACCTAGAGAGGAACTACCATCTAACTATATACACGTGTTTTATTAGGGTAATATGAGTTGTCTTGAGAATAATAAAACCGCAATGACTTAGTGTCCAGAGCGGACAATATATGTATATATGTGTAGGGGAGACCTAGGGCGTTACTAGGGGTGAGCATCAGTCTAGGGTTAATCCTGGACCGGCCCAACCCTCCAGTTCTAGTATAGTTCCTAGAGAGACTAGGTCGATCTTTGGTCCTAAGATTTCTAGACCAGTACTGTGCGAGCTGGTTCTCGGTCTTGTGAGTTTAGGGTCGGTCCAACCCGGTCCAACCTAGACCAACCCTAACTATATATATATATATATTATAATAATATTTTTTTTATAATTTTTTTATATAGAGAAAACTTTAAAATAAACGGGATCAACAACATTAAATAACTATTTAGGGAGTAGTTCAAGTAATTTTACATTGTTTTTTAATAACTTAGATTTTTAATGTTTTTTACGACGTCAACAATCATAATTTACGAAGGAGGAAAATGTTTTTGTGAGGAGTATTCACGGCGTCCAAAATGGCATAAATAGTTCCTTACAGCATCATCTTCTAGTATTTATTCTCTTTTGTCTTATTTGTCTTCTTCTTAGTCTTCAGTTTGCCAAAATCGAGAGAAACAACTTCTCCGCTCGCCATTTAACACTCGCCTCGCTCGCTTTGGGTCACTCGTGCCGCTCGCCGCTCAATGCTCACTTAGCTTGCTCCCCGCTCGATACTCGATGCTCATCCCACTCAACCCTCACCGCTTGCCTTTCTTAGCTAACCTCGCTTGTCATCAAACCTATTAGGTCGGTCCGAACCTCGGTTGCTATTTCAAGCAGTATAAAAAATAATAAAAAATTATTGGTTGGTCCCAAGTTGACTTTGGAACCGGTTCAAATCCATTGGGTCGGTCCAGTCCTCAATCGCTTTTTCAAGGAGTATTAAAAAAGAAATAAAAAATTATCGATTGGTCCCGAGTTGACTTTGAAACCGAACCGAACCCATTGGGTCGATACGGCCTTCGGTCCCAAACTAAATAGGGTCGGTCCTCGGTCCTAAAAATTGAGAACTAGTATTGTGCGAGTTGGTCATAGGGTTAGGAGGTGGACTGACCCAACCCAAACCATGCTCACTTCTAGGCATTACAAGTGATATCAAAGCCGACTCTCGACCGCATGTGGGGCCACAATGAGCGAACAATATATGTATAGTGGAGACCTAAGGCGTTACAAGTGGTATTAAAGCTGACTTCTGACCACATGTGAGGCCATAGTGAAGATGTTGTGCTCCCAAAAAGAACAAAACCGTCTAGTATCAAAGCCGACTCTCGACCGCATGTGAGGCCATAGTGAAGACATTGTGCTTTCAAAAAGAACAAAATCGTGAAGACTTAGCGTCCGGAGCGGACAATATATGTATAATGGAGATCCAGGGCGTTACAAGTGGTATCATAGCTAAGTCCCAACCGCATGTGGGGCCATAGTGAGGAGGTGCTCCCAAGAAGAACAAAACCATAAGGATATAGTGTCCAAAGCAAATAATATATGTATAGTGGAGACCCAGAGCGTTACAAGTGGTGTCAGAGCCGACTCTCAACCGCATGTGGGGCCACAGTGAGGACATTGTGCTCCCAAGCGGCGGTGTGTTGTGTGTGGGGCCACAGCGAGGACACTGCCCTCCCAGGCGGCAGTGCACAGGGAGGAGTGATGGTGGTGTGTCTGCGCCTCAATCCCCGGACGTGCACATAGAGATGGTGCATCTCTTGTCCTATATCGCCTAGATAGGGAGTTATAAACTACCTTATAGGACAATGGGCCCTCTAACTATATAACATGCGACCATGAAGACTTAGTGTCAAGAGCGGACAATATATGTATAATGGAAATCCAAGGACCCAGAGCATTACAAGTGATATCAGAGCCGACTCCCAACCGCATGTGGGGCCATAGTGAGGACACTATGCTCCCAAGCGACAGTGCCCCGCGTGTGGGGCCACAACGAGGACACTACCCTCCTAGGCGACAGTGTATAGGGAGGAGGAATGGCGGTGTGTCTGCTCCTCAATCCCCGGACGTGCGCAAGGAAATGGCGCATCTCTTTGTCCCACATCACCTAGAGATGGAGAGGGCACATCTCTTTGTCCCACATCTCTAGAGAGGGAATTCTAGGCTATCTTATAGGGCAATGGGCTCTCTAACTATATACATGCGTTTTCTTGGGGCAAAATATGAGCTATTTTGAGAAAAATAAAATCATGAGAACTTAGTGTCCAAAGCAAACAATATGTATACAATGCAAACTTAGGGCGTTACAATACCAGTACGTCGATTAACTTGATTTGCCTTTGATTCTTAACTAAAGGAAAAAAATTCGGTCTAAAGCTAAGCCGGAAATCATGCATCACTAGAGATACAACCGAATTTTATTATATATAAAAAATATTCTCCATAATACAGGTGGAAAAGAGCCCTAATCGATAAATAATTCCACGAATATTAAGAGAAACTCACTATATGCGATGGCGTTCGGATTGATATCGAAACAAGAACTTCACAATAGATTTCATATTTTTCCATCAAACCCGTACCCATCTTCCACATGGTGAACCAGCATGATTTGCTCATGCGCGACTTCACCTAAGACTTCTTCATCCACTTGAAAAGTCCTCCTCTAACTTAAGCACGAAGAATAGTCGCTAAAGACGAGGATATGCTTCCGCGCATGGTGCTTTCACTTGGAAAGCACAAGAATGATTAAATAGGAGATAGTCAAACGGGAAAGACAAAGCTCTCCATTATTTCATGTTGATCATTGATTTATGTATCCCTAATGCGTCAAGGCGAAAAGTGTCAACTTAAAACGCGGTCATCTAAAAGGTAATATCAAAAGCTTTATGCGTGTGGGATTCGTTGAGGTCTGGCCTAAGTTTTCAGCGTTTACAATTTCAGTATTGGCTAAAGGAATTCCATACGAGAAGGAGGTATTTCTTTATGGCTTAAGGTAGCTTTCACCAAATAAATTATTATTAGAATATACGACATAAACAATCCTTAATCACGATTGGTTAACAGCTATACGCATGCCTTCGCCTTTTATAATTCGAATTTTCTACGATTTTCCGAAGGCAGCACCTAGCTCAAATCAGGTTTGTTGTTCTTTGTGCTTGGCCTCTTTGATTGTTCTTACTTATGGGTCTGTTGTGGTTCATGTAAAATGTGTTTGGTAAGAGTGGGATGAAATCCTCCCTTTTGGTGTAGTAAATCTTCTCAGATGAAGGGCTTGTTCATTCATGGCAATTTAGCCCCGTTGAATATTGGAATTTACATTTGCAAAGATGAATAATTTCGGATAGTTGAGACCCTGCACTCATGCTCCTGAATTATTAAAAAATGAAAGTGAATAATTCATTTTCCACCAGAGAAAAACACTTTAAGATCATAAAGATCATAAAAAGGCGACAAAAGTAGAGTTTTTTTGTTTCCTTAGTATCGACCAAAGGCAACAAATTATTAAGTTTATCCCCTTAGGCTTGACCAAAGGCGGCAAATTATTAAGTTTCTCGCCTTATGTCATACCCTAAGGCGACAAATTCAAAGTTTCATCGTCTTGAGTCAAATTTAGAGACAAAATTCGTACTTCGTTGCTGTTGATCAATCAAAATTTAGATACTTTTGCGCTTATGGCAACAAGCACGAAATTTCATTGCCTTAGGTTGGATAGAACGTGGCAAGATCATGGTTTCGTCATGCGGCCCGTCATCGGCACGGCCCCTTTGTGAGTTTTCGTATCCTTTGTTTTTCTTTTTTTTTTCTTTTTTTAAATTGTTGATGGCTATCGCTGCGACCCCCGTGTTTAGGTCGTCAATCAATGGAAGCCCTCAAAAATGGTTAGAATTCACTACCATTATCACTTCGAAGAAACTTGATTGGTAACTGATAGTGTCGGGTCATCAAAGTCTAAAAGGACTGAAACTAGCACATCGGCTTTAGACTTCAAAAAAGAAATCAATGTATAGCGTGTAAAGTCATCAACAAAGCTAACATAGTAATGAGAACCAGAGAGAGAAGGGCTGATAAAGCCCCAACTTCCTCTTGGACGGCTTCGACGTGCTGCATAGAGCACACACAACCCATCACCCTTGGACATCTGCTTCTATCCTGGACCCCGTCCTCTTGCAGAGGAGGCAAAGCACCGTAACCGTAATGAAAGTTCAGATCAAGTGCCAGAAGAAATATAACAAGAATGTTTGGCATATTGGAAGGGCTAGGTCCTGAATATGAAACTTTCAGGACAACCATGTATTGTCTTAAGCCTCAGCCGAGTATGAAGAAGTAATCTCACAACTTGAGAGGTTTGAAACTCGATTACAAACATACTCCATGAATGAGTATAACTCTAACCTGGCCTATTATGGGCAAAGGAAAGCTGGAACAAGTCAGCAAAGAATCAATCCCAGAAATCAAAGAGAAAGTTTTCGAGGAGAAGTTAACTATGGCGAGAGGTCAGCCCTTTATTAGAAGAGAATATGGAAATAATTCTGCAGAAGCTGGAAGGAATCAATTCAATAGAATGAATAATCTGTATTCAACTCAAGCAAGGTCGGGTTAATAAGGATAACTGGTGCGGGTATGGACAAGGATTTCGACCTTATTCAAATCCCGCACAAAGGTATCAAAATGTTAGATCTTATCCACCACAAAGCTCAAATGGTGATAGACAAGCACAGAACACAAAGCCTACTAATAATGTCCCTCTACAATGCCGGATCTGTAAGAAATCAGGTCACACAGCACTCGGATGTTGGTATAGGTTCGACAATTCATACCGGGTAGATGAGATACCAACCTGCATTAGCAGCGGTACACATTGAAGAACCCTATGGCTCGAATGGTATCCAGATACGGGGCTACATCACACATTACCTCGAACCCGGTATGATTCAAACCTATAATACATATAGTGGTAATGACACTTGTCATGATAGGAGATGGATCTCATTTGTCAATCTCATGCATTGGTAATGGAATACTAAATACGGGAATAGCAAATTACCTCGAATGATGTATTAGTAGTCCCCGCAATCACCAAGAATCTTCTATCTCGTATCAAACCGATGAGATGACTATCCCTGTTCTTTTATTTTTGATAAACATGGGGTATATATGAAGGACAATCACAGTCATACAACGGTGAAGCTAGGAAGGAAAGTCAAGGGGCTCTACCAGGTGGAACCTAAAGCTGCAGAAGTTTTCTTCACACGAGACTCAACAGAAATAGCGAAGATACGGCATCAAAGGCTTGCTCACACCAATCTTAAAACAGTGAAGATCCCGCAGAAACAAAATCTCATTCAAATTAGTTCCAATACTCGAATATATGTAGCAGTGTCAAGTTGCTAAAAGCTCACCTTATCTTTCCACTCCTCGAGACCATATTTCTAATGTTCCATTAGAAAGAATACATTGTGATGTATGGGGACCTTCGCCAATTCAATCTGTTCAGAAATTCTCCTACTATGTCATTTTTGTGGATGATTTTTCTAGGTATATTTGGATATATCCTATGAGACAGAAATCGAAGTATATGAAATATTCGTTATGTTTCAAAGACTTGTAGAAAATCAGCTTAATCACAAGATCAAAATCTTGCGAGTGATGGAGGTGGTGAGTTCACTAGTAATAAATTCCAACTTCATCTACAGAAGTCTGGAATTAAGCAATTTATCTCATGTCCTCACACACCAGAGCAAAATGGTGTCTCGGAGAGAAAACATAGACATGTGATTGAATTAGGACTAGCAATGATGTATCATGCTAAAGTACCCTTTGAAATATTGGGTCGATGCATTCAAAACAGCAGTTTATGTTATCAATCTTCTGCCCACAGCAAAACTACATATGCATTCACCTCATTACAAACTCTACAATCAGACACCAGACTATTACTATCTTCGAGTTTTTGGATCAGCTTGTTATCCATGTCTCAGGCATTACACAAAGCATAAATTTGATCCAAGATCACTCACCTGTATCTTTCTTGGCTACAGTGAGAAGCATAAAGGATACAGGTGCCTCTTACCTACAAATGGAAGAATCTACATCGGCGGACATGTACTATTTGATGAGAATGTCTTTCCCTTTATTCATACACTCGTATTGAATATCGGCAGGATCGATCTATACGGACGGTGGATAAAAGGAGTCCTATCCTCCGGTTCCAACTATACTAAGAAGTCTCCATCACAAGACAATCTGTCAAAGGGATACTTGCAAAGCATACCGTAATCAATCAAATAGCTCCAAAGCAATACAAAATGATGAGCTCACCTCAAATAATTCGAAGGTCGATCCCACATCAGTCATCTTCACCCGGATATTGCATCGAAAATATACCGGTATTGAGATACGAGAATGCTTTGTTAATAATATCTCCGGTAATAGTGAATCACATCGGTCATCTTCGACCATAGAGGAACAAATATCTACAAACCAAGAGCATGTTTCACTACCCACCGCCGACACAGGACAAACTCAAAACAAGTGTTGACACCGAAAATATGACAGTACATCTTCAACTCATCCTATGCAAACTAGACTACGGTCCGGAATTATTAAAGCAAACCCCAAATATGCATGTCTCGGTTGAGTATAAGATTCTGTTGAACCAAAATCAATAAAGTCGCATTAGCACACCAAGGATGGTATCAAGCAATGCAAGAAGAAATGGATGCATTATATCGAATCAAACACGGGAAGTAGTTCCTCGAGATAATCACATGAATGTAATCGGGTGCAAATGGGTGTTCAAGACAAAACTTGCACCTGATGGAAGCTTGGATAGACTTAAAGCTAGGCTTGTAGCCAAAGGCTTTCATCAAGAAGAAGGTCTTGATTTCACAGAAACCTTCAGTCCTGTAGTGAAACATGCAACAATTCGAATAATTCTGTCAGTAGCTATGATGAAACAATGGAAAATCCATCAATTAGATGTCAAAAATGCTTTCTTACATGGACACTTAAGTGAAACAGTGTATATGGAACAGGCCTCCAGGCTTTAAAGACACACAAAGGCCTCACCATGTTTGTCTCCTTCGAAGATCTCTTTATGGACTTCGACAAGCTCCTCGAGCTTGGTTTGATAAATTCAGTAGCTTCCGCTTGAATATGGCTTTTACGTAGCTCCACCGATCCTTCTCTGTTCATCCCGCATACCGAATCGAGACACTATCCTCCTCTTACGTATGTAGATGATATTATTCTCACTGGCAGCTCATCTCACATGATTTCTAGTCTCATTACTTCACTAAGCATTCATTTTCATATGAAGGATCTAGGTGCTCTACACTATTTTCTTGGCATTGAAGCTACACGAAATCCAGATTATCTATTCCTTTGCCAAACCAAATATGCTCTAGATCTTCTCACCCGAGCTCATATGCAAGATTCCAAACCTCTTTCAACCCCTCTCTCACTCAAACCATCCATTTTAATCAATGATTCTCTACCTTTGCATAATCCTACTGAGTACAGAAGCTTAGTTGGCGGTCTGCAATACCTCACCTTAACGGACCGGACATTGCTTATGCCACAAATATACTCTGTCAACGAATGCAGCAACCTACAATTGCAGACTTCAACAGATTAAAAAGAGTCTTACGGTATGTAAAGGGTACCATCAAGCTTGGCTTATTTCTTCACTCTCACAAGTACAATGCATCTCTATGGTTATTCGATTCGGATTGGGCTGGTTGTGTCGAAACCGGAAGATCAACAAGCGGCTTCGTATATATATTGGATCCAATCTTATATCACAGGCAGCAAAGAAACAACCTACCGTGAGCGAGATCATCTACCGAAGCCGAATACCGTGCTCTTGCATCAGCCCACCGCCGATCTTACATGGGTCGATTTTGTATTACGTGATATAGGCTGTTTTCTTAAGCCTCCTATTCATTTGTATTGTGATAACAAGTCAGCAATATCTCTTACTCGAATCCTATCTTACATGCTCGAACCAAACATATTGAAGTAGATTTTCACTTTGTTCGGGAAAAGTCTCCTCTGGGTCACTACTGGTCGGCTACATTCCAAGTTCTTATCAATTAGCTGATATTTTTACAAAACCATTGACAAGCGAGCACATTCTTATATGCGAACCAAATTGGGAATTTCTACACTCTCCATTCCCAATTTGAGGGGGATGTTAGAAGAATTAAACAAGTTATAGAAGATCGAAGTGTATAGAAGTCAAGAACGGCGAGAAAAGCCAAACTGAAGAAGTAACTGGAACGAGAGGAAGCTAAACCAGAGGAAGATCGTGGCGAGAGGAAGCTAAACCAGAGGAAGGTCGTGGGTTGGCGATCCAAGTGAACGAATGAGCCGGCGATCCATGACTACGGGGAGCTGGCGAATCCGTGAAAGCAGTAACCGAAACACGAAGCGAGATCAAGCAAATTAAAGAAGCAAAGAATCGGAAGAAATACACGTGTGTTGTTCACATCATTCGGTTGTAACAATTCTATAACAGAAAATAGTTGAGCTAGTGACTAGTATAAAAGGAAAAGATAGAACAAGAGAAAGAGAGAGAGAGTTTATGGTTAGTTTCTAAGGTTGAAAGCTTCTCTCGATTCATCCGAGCTTCTTCTTCTTCTTCTTCCTCTGTATCCGTGAAATGATGAAAGATTGTGTAAAGAATAAACTTGAAAATCGAAGAAGAAATACAACGAAGCCGAGGTATTCTCATTGCTTGTTCGAGATCTAAACTTCTCTCATATATCAATCTTGTTACGTATTCGATTTCTTCTCATGTTAGAAGAATTAAACAAGTTATAGAAGATCGAAGTGTATAGAAGTCGATAGAATGAGAAAAGCCAAACTGAAGAAGTAACTGGAACGAGAGGAAGCTAAACCGGAGGAAGATCGTGGCGAGAGGAAGCTAAACCGGAGGAAGGTCGTGGGTTGGCGATCCAAGTGAACGAATGAGCTGGCGATCCATGACTACGGGAGCTGGCGAATCCGTGAAAGCAGAACCTGAAACACGAAGCGAGATCAAGCAAATTAAAGAAGCAAAGTCGGAAGAAATACACGTGTGTTGTTCACATCATTCGGTTGTAACAATTCTATAACAGAAAATAGTTGAGCTAGTGACTAGTATAAAAGGAAAAGATAGAACAAGAGAAAAGAGAGAGAGTTTATGGTTAGTTTCTAAGGTTGAAAGCTTCTCTCGATTCATCCGAGCTTCTTCTTCTTCTTCTTCCTCTCGTATCCGTGAAATGATGAAAGATTGTGTAAAGAATAAACTTGAAAATGAAGAAGAAATACAACGAAGGCGAGGTATTCTCATTGCTTGTTCGAGATCTAAACTTCTCTCATATATCAATCTTGTTCGTATTCGATTTCTTCTCATGGTATCGAGCATGATTTCTCGGGTATGATAGATCCTGGTGTGTTCTTACCGCATGATGTTATAAAGATCATGATATCTCACGATAGTTTACTTCAAAAGTCTACTTTGGATTATCTGCGATTTTTAAAAGTCTTTGAACATAGAAGAATGGCTACTAGACTTGAAGTATCCATTCCCTATTCATGTGAATATAGGGAACTTTGTTACCATCAAGTTGAATGAAGAAAACTTTTGTTGTGGCAAGCTCGGTTTAATAGATTTTGAAAAGCCAAGATTTAATCGGTTTTATTGATGGTGAAACTTTACCTCCAAATCGAATGATACAAACCGAGACTCGGAGAAATGATGAACCCCGATCACCTGGATTGGATAAAAACCGATCAGCTTATATCTTCTGGATAAGCGGTGCGGTATCGAAAATATTCTAAGTCTAATAATCGGCTTAGAAACCTCACTTGAAGTATGGCAGACTCTCATAAATAGATTTACACGAAATCTGTTGCAAAGGAGTTTGAGTTGAGAGGAAAACTTCAAGCCCGCAAGAAAAGAAACAGATCACCGAGTGAATATCTCGAGAGAATTCAAAACCATTTGCGATCAATTGAATGCAATTGGAAAGCCTCGTTGACGATATAACAAGAATGTTTGGCATATTGGAAGGGCTAGGTCCTGAATATGAAACTTTCGGGACAACCATGTATTGTCTTAAGCCTCGCCAGAGTATGAAGAAGTAATCTCACAACTTGAGAGGTTTGAAACTCGATTACAAACATACTCCATGAATGAGTATAACTCTAACTGGCCTATTATGGGCAAAGGAAAGCTGGAACAAGTCAGCAAAGAATCAATCCCAGAAATCAAAGAGAAAGTTTTCGAGGAGAAGTTAACTATGGCAGAGGTCAGCCCTTTATTAGAAGAGAATATGGAAATAATTACGGTTTTGGAAGGAATCAATTCAATAGAATGAATAATCAGTATTCAACTCGGAAGGTCGGGTTAATAAGGATAATCAGTGCAGGTATGGACAAGGATTTCGACCTTATTCAAATCCCGCACAAAGGTATCAAAATGTTAGATCTTATCCACCACAAAGCTCAAATGGTGATAGACAAGCACGTAACACAAAGCCTACTAATAATGTCCCTCTACAATGCCAGATACGTAAGAAATCAGGTCACACAAAGCACTCGGATGTTGGTATAGGTTCGACAATTCATACCAGGTAGATGAGATACCAACCTTTGCATTAGCAAAGCAAGTACACATTGAAGAACCCTATGGCTCGAGAATGGTATCCAGATACGGGGGCTACATCACACATTACCTCGTAACCACGGTATGATTCAAACCTATAATACATATAGTGGTAATGACACTTTGTCATGATAGGAGATGGATCTCATTTGTCAATCTCATGCATTGGTAATGGAATACTAAATACGGGAATAGCAAATTACCTCGAATGATGTATTAGTAGTCCCCGCAATCACCAAGAATCTTCTATACGTATCAAAACCGACGAGATGACTATCCCCTGTTCTTTTATTTTTGATAAACATGGGGTATATATGAAGGACAATCACAGTCATACAACGGTGAAGCTAGGAAGGAAAGTCAAGGGGCTCTACCGGTGGAACCTAAAGCTGCAGAAGTTTTCTTCACACAGACTCAACAGAAATAGCGAAGATACCGGCATCAAAGGCTTGCTCACACCAATCTTAAAAAAAGTGAAGATCCCGCAGAAACAAAATCTCATTCAAATTAGTTCCAATACTCAGAATATATGTAGCATTTGTCAAGTTGCTAAAAGCTCAAACCTTATCTTTCCACTCCTCAGACCATATTTCTAATGTTCCATTAGAAAGAATACATTGTGATGTATGGGGACCTTCGCCAATTCAATCTGTTCAGAAATTCTCCTACTATGTCATTTTTGTGGATGATTTTTCTAGGTATAGCTGGATATATCCTATGAGACAGAAATCAGAAGTATATGAAATATTCGTTATGTTTCAAAGACTTGTAGAAAATCAGCTTAATCACAAGATCAAAATCTTGCAGAGTGATGGAGGTGGTGAGTTCACTAGTAATAAATTCCAACTTCATCTACAGAAGTCTGGAATTAAGCAATTTATCTCATGTCCTCACACACCAGAGCAAAATGGTGTCTCGGAGAGAAAACATAGACATGTGATTGAATTAGGACTAGCAATGATGTATCATGCTAAAGTACCACTGAAATATTGGGTCGATGCATTCAAAACAGCAGTTTATGTTATCAATCTTACGCCCACAAAGCAAAACTACATATGCATTCACCTCATTACAAACTCTACAATCGACACCAGACTATTACTATCTTCGAGTTTTGGATCAGCTTGTTATCCATGTCTCGGGCATTACACAAAGCATAAATTTGATCCAAGATCACTCACCCGTATCTTTCTTGGCTACAAAGTGAGAAGCATAAAGGATACGAGTGCCTCTTACCTACAAATGGAAGAATCTACATCAGCAGACATGTACTATTTGATGAGAATGTCTTTCCCTTTATTCATACACTCGGTATTGAATATCGCGGGGATCCGATCTATACGAGCGGTGGATAAAAGGAGTCCTATCCTCCGGTTCCAACTATACTAAGAAGTCTCCATCACAAGACAATGTCAAAGGGATACTTGCAAAGCATACCAGAATCAATCAAATAGCTCCAGCAATACAAAATGATGAGCTCACCTCAAATAATTCGAAGGTCGATCCCACATCAGTCATCTTCACCCGGATATTGCATCCGAAAATATACCGGTATTGAGATACGAGAATCGTTAATAATATCTCCGGTAATAGTGAATCACATCGGTCATCTTCGACCATAGAGGAACAAATATCTACAAACCAAGAGCATGTTTCACTACCCACTTTGCCGACACAGGACAAACTCAAAACAAAGTGTTGACACTGAAAATATGACAGTACATCTTCAACTCATCCTATGCAAACTAGACTACGGTCGGAATTATTAAAGCAAACCCCAAATATGCATGTCTGCGGTTGAGTATAAGATTCTGTTGAACCAAAATCAATAAAGTCTGCATTAGCACACCAAGGATGGTATCAAGCAATGCAAGAAGAAATGGATGCATTATATCGAATCAAACCAGGAAGTAGTTCCTCGAGATAATCACATGAATGTAATCGGGTGCAAATGGGTGTTCAAGACAAAACTTGCACCCGATGGAAGCTTGGATAGACTTAAAGCTAGGCTTGTAGCCAAAGGCTTTCATCAAGAAGAAGGTCTTGATTTCACGAAACCTTCATCTGTAGTGAAACATGCAACAATTCGAATAATTCTGTCGGTAGCTATGATGAAACAATGGAAAATCCATCAATTAGATGTCAAAAATGCTTTCTTACATGGACACTTAAGTGAAACAAGGTGTATATGGAACAGCCTCCAGGCTTTAAAGACACACAAAGGCCTCACCATGTTTGTCTCCTTCGAAGATCTCTTTATGGACTTCGACAAGCTCCTCGAGCTTGGTTTGATAAATTCAGTAGCTTCCGCTTGAATATGGCTTTTACGTAGCTCCACCGATCCTTCTCTGTTCATCCCGCATACCGAATCGGACACTATCCTCCTCTTCTTGTATGTAGATGATATTATTCTCACTTTGGCAGCTCATCTCACATGATTTCTAGTCTCATTACTTCACTAAGCATTCATTTTCATATGAAGGATCTAGGTGCTCTACACTATTTTCTTGGCATTGAAGCTACACGAAATCCAGTTATCTATTCCTTTGCCAAACCAAATATGCTCTAGATCTTCTCACCCGAGCTCATATGCAAGATTCCAAACCTCTTTCAACCCCTCTCTCACTCAAACCATCCATTTTAATCAATGATTCTCTACCTTTGCATAATCCTACCGAGTACGAAGCTTAGTTGGCGGTGCAATACCTCACCTTAACCGGACCGGACATTGCTTATGCCACAAATATACTCTGTCAACGAATGCAGCAACCTACAATTGCAGACTTCAACAGATTAAAAAGAGTCTTACGGTATGTAAAGGGTACCATCAAGCTTGGCTTATTTCTTCACTCTCACAGTACAATGCATCTCTATGGTTATTCGATTCGAGATTGGGCTGGTTGTGTCGAAACCGGAAGATCAACAAGCGGCTTCGTATATATATTGGATCCAATCTTATATCACAGGCAAGCAAAGAAACAACCTACCGTGAGCGAGATCATCTACGAAGCTGAATACCGTGCTCTTGCATCAGCCCACCGCCGATCTTACATGGGTCGATTTTGTATTACGTGATATAGGCTGTTTTCTTAAGCCTCCTATTCATTTGTATTGTGATAACAAGTCAGCAATATCTCTTACTCGAATCCTATCTTACATGCTCGAACCAAACATATTGAAGTAGATTTTCACTTTGTTCGGGAAAAAGTCTCCTCTCGGGTCACTACGGGTCGGCTACATTCCAAGTTCTTATCAATTAGCTGATATTTTTACAAAACCATTGACAAGCGAGCACATTCTTATATGCGAACCAAATTGGGAATTTCTACACTCTCCATTCCCAATTTGAGGGGGATGTTAGAAGAATTAAACAAGTTATAGAAGATCGAAGTGTATAGAAGTCAAGAATGTGAGAAAAGCCAAACTGAAGAAGTAAGCTGGAACAGAGGAAGCTAAACCGAGAGGAAGATCGTGGCGAGAGGAAGCTAAACCGAGAGGAAGGTCGTGGGTTGGCGATCCAAGTGAACGAATGAGCGGCGATCCATGACTACGGGGAGCTGGCGAATCCGTGAAAGCGAACCTGAAACACGAAGCGAGATCAAGCAAATTAAAGAAGCGGCGGTCGAAGAAATACACGTGTGTTGTTCACATCATTCGGTTGTAACAATTCTATAACAGAAAATAGTTGAGCTAGTGACTAGTATAAAAGGAAAAGATAGAACAAGAGAAAGAGAGAGAGTTTATGGTTAGTTTCTAAGGTTGAAAGCTTCTCTCGATTCATCCGAGCTTCTTCTTCTTCTTCTTCCCTCGTATCCGTGAAATGATGAAAGATTGTGTAAAGAATAAACTTGAAGTACTGAAGAAGAAATACAACAGAAGCTGAGGTATTCTCATTGCTTGTTCGAGATCTAAACTTCTCTCATATATCAATCTTGTTCTGTATTCGATTTCTTCTCATGTTAGAAGAATTAAACAAGTTATAGAAGATCAGAAGTGTATAGAAGTCAGTAACAGCAGAAAAGCCAAACCTGAAGAAGTAACTGGAACAGAGGAAGCTAAACCGAGAGGAAGATCGTGGCGAGGAAGCTAAACCGAGAGGAAGGTCGTGGGTTGGCGATCCAAGTGAACGAATGAGTGGCGATCCATGACTACGAGAGCTGGCGAATCCGTGAAAGCAGAACCCTGAAACACGAAGCGAGATCAAGCAAATTAAAGAAGCAAAGCGGTCGGAAGAAATACACGTGTGTTGTTCACATCATTCGGTTGTAACAATTCTATAACAGAAAATAGTTGAGCTAGTGACTAGTATAAAAGGAAAAGATAGAACAAGAGAAAGAGAGAGAGAGTTTATGGTTAGTTTCTAAGGTTGAAAGCTTCTCTCGATTCATCCAGAGCTTCTTCTTCTTCTTCTTCCTCTCGTATCCGTGAAATGATGAAAGATTGTGTAAAGAATAAACTTGAAGTATCGAAGAAGAAATACAACGAAGGCGAGGTATTCTCATTGCTTGTTCGAGATCTAAACTTCTCTCATATATCAATCTTGTTACGTATTCGATTTCTTCTCATGGTATCGAGCATGATTTCCGGGTATGATAGATCCGGTGTGTTCTTACTGCATGATGTTATAAAGATCATGATATCTCACAGATAGTTTACTTCAAAAGTCTACTTGGATTATCTGCGATTTTTAAAAGTCTTTGAACATAGAAGAATGGCTACTAGACTTGAAGTATCCATTCCCTATTCATGTGAATATAGGGAACTTTGTTACCATCAAGTTGAATGAAGAAAACTTTTGTTGTGGCAAGCTCGGTTTAATAGATTTACGAAAAGCCAAGATTTAATCGGTTTTATTGATGGTGAAACTTTACCTCCAAATCGAATGATACAAAGCGAGACTCGGAGAAATGATGAACCCCGATCACCCGGATTGGATAAAAACCGATCAGCTTATATCTTCTGGATAAGCGGTGCGGTATCAGAAAATATTCTAAGTCTAATAATCGGCTTAGAAACCTCACTTGAAGTATGGCGGAGACTCTCATAAATAGATTTACACGAAATCTTTGCAAAGGAGTTTGAGTTGAGAGGAAAACTTCAAGCCGCAAGAAAAGAAACAGATCACCGAGTGAATATCTCGAGAGAATTCAAAACCATTTGCGATCAATTGAATGCAATTGGAAAGCACGTTGACGATATAACAAGAATGTTTGGCATATTGGAAGGGCTAGGTCCCGAATATGAAACTTTCGGGACAACCATGTATTGTCTTAAGCCTCGCCCGGAGTATGAAGAAGTAATCTCACAACTTGAGAGGTTTGAAACTCGATTACAAACATACTCCATGAATGAGTATAACTCTAACTGGCCTATTATGGGCAAAGGAAAGCTGGAACAAGTCGGCAAAGAATCAATCCCAGAAATCAAAGAGAAAGTTTTCGAGGAGAAGTTAACTATGGCGAGAGGTCAGCCCTTTATTAGAAGAGAATATGGAAATAATTCTGCCGGAAGTTTGGAAGGAATCAATTCAATAGAATGAATAATCGTATTCAACTCAAAGCAAGGTCGGGTTAATAAGGATAACAAGTGCAGGTATGGACAAGGATTTCGACCTTATTCAAATCCCGCACAAAGGTATCAAAATGTTAGATCTTATCCACCACAAAGCTCAAATGGTGATAGACAAGCACGAGAACACAAAGCCTACTAATAATGTCCCTCTACAATGCCGGATCGTAAGAAATCGGGTCACACAAAGACTCGAGATGTTGGTATAGGTTCGACAATTCATACCAGGTAGATGAGATACCAACCGCATTAGCAAAGAAGTACACATTGAAGAACCCTATGGCTCGAGAATGGTATCCAGATACGGGGGCTACATCACACATTACCTCGTAACTGGTATGATTCAAACCTATAATACATATAGTGGTAATGACACTTTGTCATGATAGGAGATGGATCTCATTTGTCAATCTCATGCATTGGTAATGGAATACTAAATACGGGAATAGCAAATTACCTCGAATGATGTATTAGTAGTCCCCGCAATCACCAAGAATCTTCTATCCGTATCAAAACGACGAGATGACTATCCCTGTTCTTTTATTTTTGATAAACATGGGGTATATATGAAGGACAATCACAGTCATACAACGGTGAAGCTAGGAAGGAAAGTCAAGGGGCTCTACCGGGTGGAACCTAAAGCTGCGAAGTTTTCTTCACACAGACTCAACAGAAATAGCGAAGATACCGGCATCAAAGGCTTGCTCACACCAATCTTAAAACGGTGAAGATCCCGAGAAACAAAATCTCATTCAAATTAGTTCCAATACTCGGAATATATGTAGCATTTGTCAAGTTGCTAAAAGCTCAACCTTATCTTTCCACTCCTCGAGACCATATTTCTAATGTTCCATTAGAAAGAATACATTGTGATGTATGGGGACCTTCGCCAATTCAACTGTTCAGAAATTCTCCTACTATGTCATTTTTGTGGATGATTTTTCTAGGTATAGCTGGATATATCCTATGAGACAGAAATCGAAGTATATGAAATATTCGTTATGTTTCAAAGACTTGTAGAAAATCAGCTTAATCACAAGATCAAAATCTTGCGAGTGATGGAGGTGGTGAGTTCACTAGTAATAAATTCCAACTTCATCTACGTAAGTCCTGGAATTAAGCAATTTATCTCATGTCCTCACACACCGAGCAAAATGGTGTCTCGGAGAGAAAACATAGACATGTGATTGAATTAGGACTAGCAATGATGTATCATGCTAAAGTACCCTTTGAAATATTGGGTCGATGCATTCAAAACAGCAGTTTATGTTATCAATCTTCGCCCACAGCAAAACTACATATGCATTCACCTCATTACAAACTCTACAATCGGACACCGAGACTATTACTATCTTCGAGTTTTGGATCAGCTTGTTATCCATGTCTCGGGCATTACACAAAGCATAAATTTGATCCAAGATCACTCACCGTATCTTTCTTGGCTACGGTGAGAAGCATAAAGGATACAGTGCCTCTTACCTACAAATGGAAGAATCTACATCGCAGACATGTACTATTTGATGAGAATGTCTTTCCCTTTATTCATACACTCAGTATTGAATATCAGCAGGGATCTGATCTATACAGACAGTGGATAAAAGGAGTCCTATCCTCCAGTTCCAACTATACTAAGAAGTCTCCATCACAAGACAATCTGTCAAAGGGATACTTGCAAAGCATACCGAATCAATCAAATAGCTCCAAAGCAATACAAAATGATGAGCTCACCTCAAATAATTCGAAGGTCGATCCCACATCAGTCATCTTCACCCGATATTGCATCCGAAAATATACACAGTATTGAGATACGAGAATGCTTTGTTAATAATATCTCCGGTAATAGTGAATCACATCAGTCATCTTCGACCATAGAGGAACAAATATCTACAAACCAAGAGCATGTTTCACTACCCACCGCCGACACAGGACAAACTCAAAACAGTGTTGACACCGAAAATATGAGTACATCTTCAACTCATCCTATGCAAACTAGACTACGGTCTGGAATTATTAAAGCAAACCCCAAATATGCATGTCGGTTGAGTATAAGATTCTGTTGAACCAAAATCAATAAAGTCTGCATTAGCACACCAAGGATGGTATCAAGCAATGCAAGAAGAAATGGATGCATTATATCGAATCAAACACGGGAAGTAGTTCCTCGAGATAATCACATGAATGTAATCGGGTGCAAATGGGTGTTCAAGACAAAACTTGCACCCGATGGAAGCTTGGATAGACTTAAAGCTAGGCTTGTAGCCAAAGGCTTTCATCAAGAAGAAGGTCTTGATTTCACGAAACCTTCAGTCTGTAGTGAAACATGCAACAATTCGAATAATTCATCGGTAGCTATGATGAAACAATGGAAAATCCATCAATTAGATGTCAAAAATGCTTTCTTACATGGACACTTAAGTGAAAAGGTGTATATGGAACAGCCTCCGAGGCTTTAAAGACACACAAAGGCCTCACCATGTTTGTCTCCTTCGAAGATCTCTTTATGGACTTCGACAAGCTCCTCGAGCTTGGTTTGATAAATTCAGTAGCTTCCTGCTTGAATATGGCTTTTTCTGTAGCTCCACCGATCCTTCTCTGTTCATCCTGCATACTGAATCAGACACTATCCTCCTCTTACTGTATGTAGATGATATTATTCTCACTGGCAGCTCATCTCACATGATTTCTAGTCTCATTACTTCACTAAGCATTCATTTTCATATGAAGGATCTAGGTGCTCTACACTATTTTCTTGGCATTGAAGCTACACGAAATCCAGTTATCTATTCCTTTGCCAAACCAAATATGCTCTAGATCTTCTCACCCGAGCTCATATGCAAGATTCCAAACCTCTTTCAACCCCTCTCTCACTCAAACCATCCATTTTAATCAATGATTCTCTACCTTTGCATAATCCTACTGAGTACAGAAGCTTAGTTGGCGGTCTGCAATACCTCACCTTAACTGACCGGACATTGCTTATGCCACAAATATACTCGTCAACGAATGCAGCAACCTACAATTGCAGACTTCAACAGATTAAAAAGAGTCTTACGGTATGTAAAGGGTACCATCAAGCTTGGCTTATTTCTTCACTCTCACGGTACAATGCATCTCTATGGTTATTCGATTCGATTGGGCTGGTTGTGTCGAAACCGGAAGATCAACAAGCGGCTTCGTATATATATTGGATCCAATCTTATATCACAGGCAGCAAAGAAACAACCTACCGTGAGCGAGATCATCTATCGAAGCGAATACCGTGCTCTTGCATCAGCCACCGCCGATCTTACATGGGTCGATTTTGTATTACGTGATATAGGCTGTTTTCTTAAGCCTCCTATTCATTTGTATTGTGATAACAAGTCAGCAATATCTCTTACTCTGAATCCTATCTTACATGCTCGAACCAAACATATTGAAGTAGATTTTCACTTTGTTCGGGAAAAAGTCTCCTACGGGTCACTACTGGTCGGCTACATTCCAAGTTCTTATCAATTAGCTGATATTTTTACAAAACCATTGACAAGCGAGCACATTCTTATATGCGAACCAAATTGGGAATTTCTACACTCTCCATTCCCAATTTGAGGGGGATGTTAGAAGAATTAAACAAGTTATAGAAGATCGAAGTGTATAGAAGTCGATGTGCGGAAAAGCCAAACCGAAGAAGTAACTCGGAACAGAGGAAGCTAAACCGAGAGGAAGATCGTGGCGAGAGGAAGCTAAACCGAGAGGAAGGTCGTGGGTTGGCGATCCAAGTGAACGAATGAGTGGCGATCCATGACTACAGAGCGGCGAATCCGTGAAAGCAGAACCTGAAACACGAAGCGAGATCAAGCAAATTAAAAAGAAGCGGTCGGTCGGAAGAAATACACGTGTGTTGTTCACATCATTCGGTTGTAACAATTCTATAACGAGAAAATAGTTGAGCTAGTGACTAGTATAAAAGGAAAAGATAGAACAAGAGAAAGAGAGAGAGAGTTTATGGTTAGTTTCTAAGGTTGAAAGCTTCTCTCGATTCATCCAGAGCTTCTTCTTCTTCTTCTTCCTCTCGTATCTCGTGAAATGATGAAAGATTGTGTAAAGAATAAACTTGAAATGAAGAAGAAATACAACAGAAGCTGAGGTATTCTCATTGCTTGTTCGAGATCTAAACTTCTCTCATATATCAATCTTGTTCTGTATTCGATTTCTTCTCAGCAGTCTCGGCTTTGGCCGTGACCACGACCTGATTTGGGGCCGTCACGGCCATAACCCTAATTTAAAGTCATGGTTGTGAACTAGCCGACCCTTGCAAGCTTCCATCTGTGACCTAATACGGGGCCCTTGCAACCGCAACCGATATCTGGATCATGGTCATGAACCAGTCGACCCTTGCAAGCTGCCATATGCGACCTCATATGGGGCCGACACCACCACAACCTAGATGTTGGGTCACGGTATGTGTGCTTGGTTTATTATTTAAGCATGATCAAAAGCCGTAGGATTAGTTTATATCTTCTATCGTAGTCAAGGGTCTAGATCGAAGTGGATTGGCACCAAGAAGGATTTAATTACTTGATATGTTCGATTTTTTACCTTGTCATTATGTTGTCATACGTCAAGAGGACTATTGCTGGATTTACATACTTGTAATGTTCGATTTGATTCACTTTTTAATTATGTTCTTGGGACATTATTATATTTAATGTAATGAAATTTTTTTGTCGATCTTATTAATAATTGATGTTGTGATATGAATTTCATAACACAATCGTCATATTGAAATATAAAAAAGAAAATAACTATACTCAATTCCAAGTAAAAAAAAAAAATGAATGACGAGGAAGGTGAAGAAAATAAAAAGGTTTTTCTCCATGCATAGCTTGAAAAATAAACCTAACATGATGAAAAATGTACCAAAGCTACATTTGTCGCCTTTTGTGTGAATGTTGACGCAAGGTTACGTATTTTTGCCATGGAACAGATAAACACGCAACATTTTTATTACCTTTGACTGGTTCATGGCAACAAATAATTAGTATTGTCACCTTTGAATACGACACGACTATTTTATCATAAGTAGAGGCGACGGAGCAAACGCAACAAAGTATCCATGTCACAAAAACCTTACTCCTTTTCCCGGAGGCGACAAAAGCGGCAAACTTTGGAGTTGCCTGAGCCCTTTTTCTCTCACAGTGATACCTGGAAACTTCTATTCCCTCCAGCAATATTTTTTGTCTTAAGGCCAAAATGGATGGGCATCTTTATACTTCAATAATGGGTCCACCCCCGGAGGGTGGATTCTTTCTTACGGTGAAAAGGGGTCAACCCCTGAATTAAATTGGAAAAGAAGAAGAAGAAGATCTGAGCATTGACATGAAAGGGTCCACCCTCTGAGGCATAATTCGACCAACCCGACCACAAATCTCTGACAAAAGGATCCAGAAAAGATTTAAATGTAAGAAGTATACTTCGAATTTCACTAAATATAGGGAATCTTCATGATAATTACTTTGATTTTAAAAGCAAGAATTATACTTCGAATTTCACTAAATATCGGGAGTTTTCATGAAAATTACTTTTCCCTTATTTTGGTGGACAATACAGGTACACAAGCGTTAGTAAAACCACTCTTCTAAGAGCAATCTATCTTCGGCTTCAATTTTTGGAAAAAAATGTGAAGCCAATGTGATGCGAGTTTGGTTCAATTGGCATCGCCGGCAGTGGAGGTAAGAGGCCGTAGGTGGTAGTCAATGACGGTTGGTGCGGATTGTGGGTCATTGATGTTGGAGGCGCTCATAGGCAATAGTCAACTATGGTCACGAAAGGCATATTATGAATATTACTATCTGCCACTTGTGTATTTGGAGTTAATTTATAACCGAATTCTTCCACAAGTCAGTATTCCTACAGTGGGGGCAAGTTATTTCTTAGACCGTCAGTGGACTTAATAAAAACCAATTCAACTATATCCAGATAAAAATGTAATAATGTGGTCGGTACGATAAGCATGACATTTGTCATGACGAACGAGTAATATGCAATAAACTATTGCTACAAAGGAAAATGCACCGAAATTCTCTTAAGCAAGTTATAGGAGCTAGAAGCTTGATTCTTGTATTTTTCAGTACAGAGACTGCCTGAAATCCTTATGAATCCTCGTCTTGATGACTTTCTCAGGTTGCATCGACCCGAACTAAGGCCCAAAGAAGATTAATCTTTCATGCCCCATCAAGGCTCGCTCAGCTGAAGTGATTCGCATTTCGGACTTGAAAACTCAATGGGCCCAAAACTCGAGTCGATTAACTGGATCCTAAAACCACCGGCTTCACTTCATGTCATGAACCCCAAGAACTGATTAATGAACAGGAAAACAAATTCCAAGGAATTTCTCTTACCAAGGAAACGATTAGCGAAAAAGGTGGTACTGTATCAGAGCACAAATCAATTATTCAAGTTTTGACACTCCTCTTCTCAAACTCGTTACTCTTAGGCCCTATTTAGTAACCATCTATGGAATAACTGATTCTATTATTTTGTTTTGAGAAATAAAAAAAGAATAGAAACTGGTTTGATAAGTTTTTGTTTCTGGGAACATAAATTTATTTTTTTGTTCCCAAGAAAAGATTCGGAACAGAATCAAGAAGTAAAATATATATATATATATATATATATTTTCGTTCCTAGGAAAAATTCATAGAATCAAGTCTAATTTTTTCTTTTTTTCTTCTTTTTCTTCTCTTTTCTCTTCTTGTCTTTCCTTTTCTTCTTATGCATTTTGGCTGGTCGCCGGCCTAGGCCATGGCTAGCAACCTCGTTGAAACGTTGCCGACCCCCAATGACGTCGAGCCATGGTGAGACTCGTTGGCTCGAGCCTTCTTTGTGGCTAGCGAGCTCGGCCTTGCCAAATCTGGGCGAGTAGGTCGAGGTACTATTAGGTCTGCGTCGCCCAGCGGTGGCTCGACGAGCCCAATCCTCACCGATGAGCTCGCCCAGCCAAGGCGAGGCCGAGCCTTGCTAACTGGCGCGAGGCTCAACCTCGTTAGGCTAGGGCGAGGCCGACCTTGCATAGCCTAAGCGAGGTTGAGCCTTGTCGGTGACTTGGCAAACCTCGCAGTGGCTAGGTGAGCCTCGAGACAAGCTCGCCAAACCTCCCTTAGAAGAAGGAAGAAGAAGAGAAAAAAAAAAAAAAAAAAAAAAAGAGAAAAATATAATAAAAGTATTAAAAGAAATAAAAAAAATTAAGAATCCTACCAACCGCATTTTTTATCTCGAGAATAGAAATTTTGTATAGTTACTAAATATGTTCTTTTGCTTAGAAATTGTTCCCGAGAATAAAAAAAAAAATCATTTCTGATAAAAAATTGTTTCCGGAAACAAAATTGTTATCAAACGTGTCCTTAGTAAGTTCACAACTTGCTCACATCCAAATTGGAGCCGCAACATTACACCATATTTGAACCGAGCCATTCACAGGCAAGACTCATAATCCCCGAAGCTTCACTTTCTTAGGTACACATTTTAAGAGGTAAAGAGTAGCCTTATCGTACATAATTTGCGATTCAGACTCTGCTTAGATACACATAGAACACTTAAAAGTTGACACAAGGACAATAAATAAAATCGATTTAAGAAACAATGGTTAATTTGCCTCTTATTGGAGCAAAGAAACAATCCTTCTCTTAGAGACTTAAAGACCCCAGCAATGTGCTACCATAACTTTGATCACGCGAGTCCTGTTCATTTTTGGCTGTCCTAGCACGTGACTCCTCTCCCATCTTTTTCCCATAGGCAGCTAGAAGCAGATTCTTCCATATTGCTCTCACTTTAGGAAATAAGAGGCGAAAGACAAATCTCGAGAAGTGATGTAATTTCCTTTGGTTGTCTCCCTAAAAAGCTGTTATCTACAATTGGCGATGTAATGGGGTCGACCCACTTTCGGATCACATGTGCACTCTGTTGTCTCTCATGTTGTGTGTGTGTGGGGACGTTCTTGCAGCCTCATCATTGTAGATGCCATCTTTCTCCCTTTTCTTTCCCCTTTATATAAATTTAATTATTTAGCTAATGGCTTAATTTAATGATGCTTTTACGACTTTATACACGAGGTGATATCATGTTTTGTAGAAAGATGAAGAGAGAGAGAGTAGCCTAGGGGAATAAGAACCATTGCTCACGTGACTAAAGCCTATGGTGGTGCGTGAAGATGTTACTTTAGGCCGATTTGACAAGTGTGACTTTGAGATGTATTGAGAGGCCTTTGGCCTTTTATGACTTTCTATTAGATCTGGGTCAAGGATAATCAAAGATTTATAGGCATATATTTAACAAGTGTTTTCAAAAACATCATTAGTACTTGATGAAATAGAATATGATTTCTCAACATGTTCTTATCCTTTGTAAGATCCCCTTTTATTTTTGCTAGCAACATATGTATGATTGCGTCATTATTAACAAGACCTTAGAAAGGTTTATGTCTTTTAAGAAATATGATGGGGAAACCATCTTTGAGGTATCAAATGCACCAGTGAGCTCTTCCTAATTTTGTGAAATTAGTTGAGAGGGGATAATCAAAACGATGGACAAAGAAAGTTGATTAGGCGTCCATCTCATGAGAGAGTAGGAAAGGTTTCCTAATGATGATGACCATCTTCTTACCTCCAATCTTGTCACCCCTAATTAATCACATCAGAACAATCTTTATGGTGAGAATTTTTCCTCTTATTTTATTCTCCAGGTAAACCAAAGTTGCCAACCATTGGATTAGCCCAAAAAATAGAAAAGAAAAAATATGTACTGTTCTGAAGTCATGTTATCTTTATGCACTCACCATGAAGAGACCCAACCATATGACCTGGTAAGGCTGGTATGTGTGTGTCCTGTTATAAATGTTAAGTATTGGTGATAGAGACTATGTCTTTACATGGCAATTAGGTATGTGGGGTTCGATTGCATTAATGCACTTCCGACTGCATCAATAGGGTGTTGTGATCAAAGTACTAAATACTCTATGGGCGTGAATTCCAAGATGTTATGATAGAAACATAAAATTTGCTGCATTGTAAAAACAAAAGAATAAAGGATTTTCCACATTCAAATTCGAGCCGTCAACCACCCACTTAACTCTTGAGTGGCAAGTAACAAAGAAAACAGCAGACCTTAGTTTCACCAGACAACTAGGTCTAGCTCAGGCACCGGCCCAAATATTGAAGGTGTTGGAAGTTGCAGTCCGTGAGTATATTGCAGTCACATGCATTATGAGCTAAGTATATCATTGCACGTCTAATCAGGAAATATTGTAGGCCCTCGGAAAAGAGTTATCGATCAATTCCTAATTGACTTGTGATCCTAATGTCTTAATGATTTGGGGAAAAACAGTTGCCCGTGCTCACCTTAGCGAAAGATATAAGGAATAACTTTTTTTTTCTCTCTTTATGAGGAATTCTATGCGCAATGATGAAGTGTACACGTGAAGCCACCTCATCATTTCCCACCATTTTGGCAGGCTTCTGGACCTTCAACGCAGACACAGCGATCTCTGGTAATTACCAAATTGCCGATTTGCACACTTCCCCAACACACATCGATGTGATATCGATCTTTGTTGTGTCAGAAACGCATGCTTTTATGGGTCCAAGGAAGCATGTGTAATGTTCCAAACAAGGTAGGTCTCACGGCAAAGATGGAACGAGGCACTGTGGGGTAGTAAGAGGGATCATCATTGCCTCTATAGGGATCTGATTTGAATGCATCATATCGAGTGGATCGTAGTTTCGGAAGTAGGTTATAGGCTTGCGCGATCCCTTCTTGATATTGAGTGAGCGTCTTTAATATTTTAAAGCCTCTTTAGATGAAACGATTATGTCATCATTTGAAATCTTAGAATTTTATATATATTCGAAGTAAAACTTTTTTTTTTAAACTTCGACAAACAAGTCAACTGAAATAAGAAAGAGGTTTAAGAATAAAATAATATTAATATATATGGAAATCTTGTGAGCTGAATGTATAAGTGACATGTGATTTGCCTTAACCATTCGAACAAATTCTGCTTCAAAAAAGTGAAACTAATTGAGATCATCTAGAAACTCGGCTTTCAATTATATTTATAACCGTGGTTCTTTTTAAAGAAAAGAAATAAAAAAATTATAAAATAAGATCATAATTTACTAAGATATTATTAAAAATGTTAATGTTAGCATCAGCGAGTATCACATAGCACAATTGTTATCAATTTCCAATAAAAAATAGATAGATAGACTTAATTGACAAAATATATAAAAAAAATTATAATTAAATTGATAAATTAAATATATGAGACTGAATTGGCACAAGTATGATAAATTTATAACTTTTTTGGTAATTATCCCTTGGTGGGTGGTGCACGATTTTGCTAGCCTCTAACACACGTTGTTGAATGCACATCACTTCTCCATATCTACTCGCCCTTCTTAGGGTTTTTCAATCAGGTCAACTAAGGATGATTAGCAATTTCTAAAGCTCAAAATGAACCCGATTGGCCATCTTTTTGGGATAGAGAATGGAACACGAGCTAATAGTAAGAGCGCGAGGAAAGAGAGATGAGTGAGAATCCAAGGGAGCAAGAGAGAAACAATAGCGAAGATGGTGGGGATAGTTGTCTCCGTGGCTAGTGCTGGCTTTGCCAGAGGGTGGTGGTGTTAAGCAATGGTGACCACGCCAGCGCGAGGGGGGAGAGAGACAGAGACAGAGACAGAGACAGAGACAGAGGTTTTTTAATATTATTACTTTAAAAACAGATATGTGGCACACATCAAAGGGATTTAATAAGTGAGGTCGAAGACGAGCGAAAGAAAGAGGAGGAGGCATCTCGAGAGGCCGTCAGAAAAGGAAATTTCGGACTGCACGAAATTCCTAAGCTACGATGAATGCAACAGTACACCATGAAGTCACACAGATCGGCTATGCATTGCCACTTATTTTGTGGAGGAAGCTGTTCAAAAGGACAAGACCTGCGCCCTCTCCACCCTATAAAGCAGATCGAGAATGGACCCTCGTCGGAAAGTTCGGTTAGGTTGGCAGTTGAATAAAGCTTGCGAACTGAAAAAATAAAAAATAAAAGTAAAGCGACAACCCAATGGCCTCCTCATGAAAATAAACGAACAGATAAAGTGACACGCCCCTCATCGACAGGACAGGGACTCTCCTGTTACCGAAGAGCACAGTGCTTTTATCCACTCTGTGCACACCGAGTTTTAATGCTTCTTGGACACAAAAGTGGACGTGGTTGGTGACCCGACTCGCTGCCCCACGCGCACGCCTCGGCTCACGTGGACTCTTCACGACTCGTCCTCGCGCTCTCTCTCTCTCTCACGCCCAACCCATGATCCTCTTTAAAGCCAAGTAATACAGCTTCGCAAGAAGGGAGGGAGAAAGGAAGGAGAAGAGAGGAAGGAAAAGATCACACCGTCCCTGAGTTTGGTTATTCTCGCGTGGAGAGAAGGAATCCCATTTTCCAAGCTAGAATTTGTTGATTATAAATGATTTTTAGCATATCTTTGGTGTTAGATCTAGATGGGAAATATGTTGTATATGGTATTTTATGAATATACATGGTGACTATGGACGTGTATGATAAGGAAGAATTTGAAAAGAAAAATACCGTAGACCCAAGTTAGAAAAGATTTAGTAAGATAAGAGGGTGGATGATCACAATACAATTCATGTGGTCAATCTCAATTGGATTATTATCTGTTATGACTAAACATGTCCGGACATGCATCATTTGATTGCCGACGTATGTGCTTGTGTAAGGAGCAAAAATATGGCAAAAGCGAAGCACCGTCTTGGATTTTTTAACTTGGCAATTCTTAAATTTCACGGTAGAATTGAAAAGGAAAAAAAAATTACTTTGCCAAATTATTTTATCCGTGAGTCTTCCTCGGCCGCTTAAATTACAATACCACATCAACACGCAGCTCATGGTTTGACCCCTTTGATTCTTTCCTTAGAAACGTCAAAGATCATGGACGGATCGAGGGGCTAGCAGGCGGTGGCCACCGACTCGCCGTGCGTCATTGGTTACGCTTGCTGCTCGATGTGATTTTTTCCAACTAAACATCTAATATGACCGACAAAATTTCATACAAAATCTCTCTATCTCGACCGAGGGTATCGCGATTATTTTCTTCAATCTCGTCTCTTTAATTGAAGTTTCTGCATCCACCATTGAGCAGGACCACAGTTTCTTTCCTGCAGCTCACCCTAAAGCCCTTATTCTTCTCCCATACCATACGGTTTCGTACCAAACGGCAGGTGAAGCAAGAGCAGATACAGGCCTGCGGCATGCACGCTTGTATTTTATATCCAAGAGCATATGCTTGACGATTAAAACTCTGCAGATTTGTTGCAGAAAGACAAAAACGCATAGGCCCAGTACGTGAAGACGCAGGAGTTTGTTGCACCAAGAGATTTTTAATGATTTTCTTGTCTTGTCTGGTGTGTATTACCCTAAAATCTTAAATATGATTAGATGATAAAAATAAAGATGGGTGGGGGCGAAAATAAATTATTTGAGAAATGGTTGGTTTTTGTTTTATTGCTTTTGTCCGACTCCATTGGGGATTGCACAGGGAACATTCGTTTACAATAAGTTCACTCAAAAGATCACAAAATTTCACAACGGTCGTTCATATCAAAGGTTCTCCATTGCTTATCTTGGTTATTTTTTATTTTTATTTTTTTACTGTGATTATAAACTTAGAAATCTGTTCTAAGCCGAACAGTCACTATTAAGGTGCATACGTGAGAGAATGTCAGCCAAATGCGTTCCAATTTGAATCAACAAATTAAGTCATTAATACACCGGTGACATATATGTCGCATAAAATATCATAAATTGATGACAGAGATTCAAATTACATAAAAAATAATGTTAGAAAATAAACAGCCAAATAAGGAAGTATTGCAATTTTCAATGCACTGATTTTCTTCATCATGTGCATAATTAATATTTTGAAAATTGAATGAGTCCTCATTAGTTATTATGCCTAACAAGTGTCTCAAAGATATTCTTTAACAAGATCCCAATGTTATTATCCTTGAAGTCCCTTGCAAAATGATATGTCAAGATAATTTCATTATCAATCAAGTCATTAGTGCGTCCTAATTCTTATAGTCATATCAGTCTCTCACACCCGCACATATGTACCAATGGCGCTTCCTTATCTAGTCCGCCATTGAATATGATGTCTGGGCCATTTATACTGAGAGTGCATGTAGATACTTTTTGTACAGTAATAAAGAGCATGTGTTCAATTGGTATATGCTGTCGGTTGGCCCATCATGAAAATGCCAGGCTTTGAATTTCGAGGACGAGACGGGAAAAAAAAAAAACCTTCGAGGACGAATTCGTAATGTCCCTATCTGAAAATTGTGTGGACTTTAAAGGCACTGGGATACAGCCCTCCATGGCCTACCCAAAATAAAATAGAAAGTATAGTCTAAAAAATAAATAAATACAAGATGAATAGCGCATGGAGACCGTGGGTTAGTGATGATTACATCTTGTCCTACGTAATTGGCTAAAATCGTAGGCTGGAGTGGAATTCCATTTGTTAGAATGTCATTCTCATGACACGATATTCTAATGAAAAGTCATCAATTATTAAACCTAATTTTTTTGGTCAAACTAATTGGTGGTTTTTCTTGTGCGCTTATCTTTCCTTCTTCATCATCTTAAAAGATTTCTGTCGGCAGGCAAATATAGGAACTTAAAAATCCTAAAATTAAAAGAACAAAGCGACCATAATTTTATGTAAGATTGACGTTACATCCTCAGTTATCATCCCAACATTTTTTTTTTTTTTGGTCAATATCATCCCAACATTAAATGACAATTCTTTTGCAGTTTTAATTATATTGAAATTATCAATATGTTGGAAAATTCTCATTGAAGATTGTTCGGTTTGCATATTCTGTTGTGGATTGTCCTTTTCATCTCATGAATTTTTGCTATCAGGGGTTGAATATTTTTCTTATCTACCACGAGGGCAATTGAAGTTGTCAAAAAATATTCATCTTATAATTGCATATTTGTAACCCGGTTGCTAGGGAAGGAACATTTATGTACCTGCAATCGCACATCAAGAGTGACAAGATAAAAAATAAAAACAAAAAAATAACCCCAGAAAAAGAGAAGAAATTATGTCAATTGCTCTACCCAAAAAAAGGAAGGAAGTACATGATGAAATATGTACATAAAGGAGTTGTGGGGCATGGTTACGAAAGACCACTTTCCAAAAAGAGAGCACTCTAAGAAACCAATTAAAAGAGAATCCAATAAATGCAATCATCTACTGTTGCTTGCTCTATATGTAGATAATAGCACATAGAAAATGCTTACGAATCGAGACAATTATTTTTTTCTCTTAATTTACTATTATATCACATTCCGAAAATTCAAAATGACTAAATTGATGATATCATGTATTCTCTTGTACATGGGGGCTCACCCTCTAAAAAGCATATAATTTTTATTGCAGCCAAATAATGGAACAAAATATTTCATTTAGGTTGATAGCTAGTCCTTCAGAAGCAATATCGAAATTCACCAAGTTGGTACCTTAACTACCCGAATCAAGCAGCTTACCTAACCCCGGCCTCTCATGATCCCCTCTGTCAACTGTGAAGAAACATCTAATTTATTGAGAAAAAAATCATTATCTTATTACATCAAGCTCTCCTTAAATAATTAAATAAACTCTTCCTTCTTTTCAACATGATCGAATCCCTCTCCTGCACTCTAGTCTAGCTACCAGAACACCCAAAATAAAAATAAAAATAAAAATAAAAGTAAAAGAAAGAAAAACCGAAAGTCCTAATTGGGTAACATAAATTAGTGAGAAATCTTTGAAGTGGGGGCAATCTTTATAAAAACATGACGTGCATACTGCACTCCAAGTGCAATTTCTTGTCTCTTTAAGTGGAGTGAAGTCAGATCCAAAAGAAAATCACAGTGAACTGACAGCATGGTGGCTATATGGACAAGATGTGAAATTTAAAAAATACACGCATGTCAATCTACGTAATTCATCGGTGTACCGTAGGGGCAAAATCGTCTTGTGAACCACGATGAAGATACCGTCCGTGCTGACCAAGATTAGTTGCCCCACTTAAATAATTCATCACTTCTCTCTCCAACCATACTAGCAGTTGTTTTTTCCTCTTTCTTTTCATATATTATTATTTCTAATTTGATTATTTTATTGCATTAAATCCCAGAGAAGCTTCTCCTCCAACCATTTTTCCCATAATTCCTTTTTTTTTCTTTTTGATTTCCCTTGATCTAACAATTATTGAAAGAAAAAAAGGAGTCAATTAAACCGCACAATTAAAAGAGTAAAAAGCAGAATAAGAAAGTGTCATCTTTCCAAAGGAAGCTTGCTGTTAACAGGGAGCTAGCCACATTGCAGCAGAGCACGAGCTCTCTTCACTCTCTCCAGACGCCAGAGCAGAGCACATCAGATCTGCTCCTTGGATTCATCCATTCACATTTCACCCTCTCTCTCTCTCTCTCTCTTTCTCTCTCTCTCTGTGTGCAAATCCAGGGACACTGTGCTCTGCATCTCAATCTGCCCAATGAGCTAGTACTCGGATAACGGTCAATTCTCAAGCGCCGAGAACGAGAAATCGGTGAAGCAGAGCAAAATGGTGGGTCTCCGGTGGCTCTCGTCGGAGCTCCGGTGAACGTCCGGGGCAGCGCCGGAGGGAGTAAGAGTAAGGAAGGATGTTCAAGCCGGCGAGATGGAGGAGCGAGAAGAACAGGGTCAAGGCCGTGTTCAAGCTGCAGTTTCATGCGACCCAGGTACTTGAAAGAGTTCAGTTTTTTTTTTCTCTGTCTTTGTATGAAAGGAGTTTGAAGAACCAGCTTAGCTTTCTTCTTCGGCATTGCGATCGTTGGTCCCGTTTTCTTCGTTATTATAGTATGAGCTGAGTTCGGTCGGTCGTAAATCTGTAATTCCCCATTAAGTGCGATAACAGCGGAAGTTTTTATTATTTTCGAATCTTGAAGGAGTCAATTCTTGGGATTTTGAGAAAGCAGGAACTGTCTGGCCTACTGAAACCGCAGCAATTCAACAATTAGAAGTCTCTCTGATTTTATCATTTTTTTTGGTGTTTTCTTGAATCTGTCGGCAGACGGATTGCAATTTGTGAATAGGAAGGTGATGGATGCTGTTTGAGATCAATATGTTTGAATTTCGAATTTCATTTCAGGCGGCACAACTAAATGCGGATGCATTAATGGTGTCTGTGGTTCCCGGTGATGTGGGGAAACCGACCGTGAAATTGGAGAAAGCCACAATCAGAGAGGGGAGATGCCAATGGGCCAGTCCAGTTTATGAGACGGTTAAATTCGCTCGAGATCCCAAAACTGGGAAAATAAATGAAAAGATCTACCAATTTATCGTGTCCACGGTAATGAGCTGTGAATTTCAGTTGATATATTTCTGTCGATGTCGGGGCTTTTGTTAGGCGAATTGTATGTTAGAATCAATTATATGTGGAGGGTTGTTGCAGGGAGCTGCAAAATCTGGTTTCATCGGTGAAGCTTCGGTAGATTTTGCAGATTACGCTGAGGCGACCAAGGCTTCCTCTGTTTCCCTCCCTTTAAAGAATTCGAGCATTGGGGCTGTATTGCATGTTAGCTTCTCTCTCTCTCTCTCTCTCTCTCTCTCCCTTTTGTTTGTTGGCAGAACTTGGCTTACTGAGAAAACGTCTTCTGATTTTTAATAGGTTTCAATTCAGAGGCTGCAGGAAAATGTTGACAACAGGTGAATACCAGCATCATTGCTGATTTTCATTATGACGGCCTATGTTAGTGGAGCTTGACTTTGATTTTTATGTTCATGACGTTTGCAAGTGCCTTTGCAGAGAGGTGGAAGAAAATGAAGATACAAAAGTTAAATTGCACGACAATAGCTTGAGATCCCATTTAAGCAATGGCGACAAAGACGAGAGCAATGAGAACACCAAGAATAGTTCTGCAGAAGTATGTTCCTTTCTCATCCTACCTATATAAAGCAATTTTCAGAGTCAATTTCTATTTTTCATGAAGTATAGAGAGAGAGAACGACAGTAAGTTTGAGCCTTTTCATGGAGCAAGGCAAATGAATGATGTTAACTTCAACTTTTCTTAATCGTAGGATGTGACAGTTAATAAGACCATCATCACTCAAAATGCTGAATTGAATGGTAGCTTCAGAGCCTCAAGCGGATCGGACTTAACTGTTTCTAGCTCTGAGAGCAGCTCAGGACTGAACACGCCTCGGGAACATAGCGTTAGCAATGCTATCGTTCCACACGAATCTAATGGCTTCCAATCCTCCATGAGCAATGTGCTACTGCCTCATGGACAGAAATGGGGTTGGTCTGCCAGTTTGGGTCACGCGGTGGTTGATGATATGTTAGACGCCAATCTGGAGGGGAAGTTGGAGAAGGCTTCAGATTCTGAGATAGAGAAACTCAGAAACGAGCTAGTAGTGATGGCTAGGCAGGTGGACATGTCGGAGTTAGAGTTGCAGACTCTCAGGAAGCAAATTGTGAAGGAGAGTAAAAGGAGCCAAGATCTCTCTCGAGAAATAGTTTGCTTGAAGGAGGAGAGAGATGCACTAAAATTGGAATGTGAGAAATATAAGTCCTTACACAGGTCAACAGTGAAGAAGAAATTGGAGTGTGAGGATGGGGATCTGCGAGCTCTCCTAGAAGAAGTTAGAGAAGAACTGGATCACGAGAAAAACCTTAATGCAAACCTCCGGTGGCAATTGCAGAAAACCCAGGAATCGAATGAAGAATTGATTCTTGCCATAAAAGATTTGGATGAAATGCTCGAGCAGAAGAATCAGGAAATGGGCAATCGTTCCGGCAAATCAGGATTATATGAAAATAAGGAATTTCCAAGCGAAGGTGCTTCGAGATGTGAAACAGATGAAGATGAAGATCAAAAAGCATTAGAAGAGATTGTTAAAGAGCACAGAGATGCCAAAGAAACGTATCTGCTGGAGCAGAAGATCATAGACCTCAATAGTGAAATAGAGATCTACAGGAGAGATAGAGATGAACTGGAAATGCAGATGGAGCAGATCGCACTTGATTACGAAATATTGAAGCAGAAAGATCACGAAATTTCCTACAAGTTAGAGCAAAGCCGATTGCAGGAACAGCTAAAGATGCAGTGCGAGGGCTTGCCTTTTCAAAATACGCACGAATTAGAAAACAAGATTCAGAGCTTGGAAAATGAACTCAAAAAGCAGTCTGAAGACTTGACTGAATCTGTAACCACCATTGATGAACTTCGCTCACATGAAGAGCTTGGAAGAAGAGCTGGAGAAACAAGCAAGAGAGTTTGAAGCCAATCTGGAGGTCATAACTCATGCCAAGGTGGAACAGGAGCAAAGAGCCATCCAAGCAGAGAGAGCCTTGCAAACGATGAAAATGAAGAATGTTAATACTGCAGAGAGGCTCCAGGGGGAGTTCAGAAGGTTATCTGAGCAAATGGCTTCAACTTTTACCGCGAATGAGAAAGTGGCCATGAGAGCCCTCATGGAAGCTGGGGAGCTGAAGATGCAGAAAATTCAACTTGATGAGATGCTCCGGAAAGTCAATGCGGAGTTACAGTTAGTCAAGAATTCATATGAAATAAAACTTGCTGAACTTTCTGATCAAATAGGGGAGAAAAAAATCAGATCAACTACATGGCTTTGGAGATTGATGAAAAGTCCAAGCAACTCGAAGATTGTAAGAAGCACGAGAAGGAAGTTACAGAGAATCTACTCCACGAGATAATGACACTCAAAGCTGAGATCACAAGGCTCAATGCAGAGAATAATCTCCTCTCTAACCAAGCAGGACAGGAAGACAATTTGAAGGAAGAGCTGAGACAGCTGAAGAAATCAATCACAGAGGCAGAGCTGGTGGTTCAGAGAGGAAATGTGGAAAGAAATGAACTGGTGAGTGCAATAGCTTTGGTGAAGAAAGAGTTGGAGGATTCACTTGTGGAATTGAAACGCTTGAGGCATTTGAAGGATGAAAAGGATATTACGATCTGCAAATTAGAAACAGAGCTCAAAACACTGAGAGTTCAGTGTAAGGATTTAAAAAATTTGCTCATAGAGGACAAGTCAGAGAAGGAGAATCTGAGAAATCAAATATTCCAGCTAAAGGGAGACCTGGAAAATAAGGACAACGCCTTGCTGGTCATTGAGAAAAGACTCAAGGAAAGCAATGGCCGTGCAGCTATTTCTGAGGGAACAAAGAATGCTACAAGAAACAATAAAGTAGTTCCACTTGCTAGCAGCAATAAAGAGGTCTCAAATCTCAGGGAAAAACTAAAGTTGCTAGAGGTAAATTCTGTACCCTTTGCATTTGGTTGATGTTTTTTCGCTGTAGTCACTGTCATTCTCTAGAGCTTCAAACATTTTGACCACCTTTTATAACATCGAGAGTTTGATTGAATGATTGTTACTTCTGATGACAATAATTACTCAGAATGAGGCGATGCAGTGTATCTTTTACTTACAGTAGCTTCTGACAGGGTCAAATAAAGATGAAAGAAGCTGTTTTGGAAGAATCGGCGAATTCTTTTCTGGAGAAGGAAAAAAAGTTTCAAAAGCAAAATTGAAGAGTTGGAAAGTAGGTTGGACGAACTCAACCACTTTTACCCATGTAACAAGGTAGCCATTATATGTATGACTTAACCATCTGTTGTTCATAAATGTTGGCTCAGAATTTGATTTTTTCACTTGTCTAGAAAATGATGAAGGAGACATTTCATTAGGTTTCCACACCTCATGTCATACAAAGATAAGTTTGCTAATGAAAGTATACCACCAAATTCAAAAGGAGAAAAAGATGCCAATGCTCACTACACTAAAATAAATATAGCTTCTTTCTCGTCCCACTTAGAATTTCTTGAACCATGATATGACTGGACTTGATTACAGAACTGCTTTATAGATTGGTTTAGCTCCATGAGATAAGATCATGCTGTACTCTACTCTTATAGTGTTTACATTACAAATCCAGGTGGCCGAAGCTACTGGAGGAATCACTTCAAAAAATGTTTCACCCGAAGAATCATGCTTATCCACGGAAAATGGAAACTTGCATAACAGGTCTGAATTCATGCAGCAAACTCCATATCCCTGCCAACTCTTTTTATGTTATTCAGTAGTTGGAAAAAAGGCGAAAAAGTGGAAAATTATTACAAATAAATTTGTTACATTCTTTACTTTTCTATGCCCCAGAAATGATGAAGCCTTGCTGGACAAAGAAGTGAAGAAAATGCAGCGAATACTACACAGGACGATGTTAGTTATCTGTCAAAAGAACTGGAATCAATGAAGGAGAGGAATCAATTAATGGAAAGTGAACTAAAGGAACTGCAGGAGAAATATTCGAGATGAGTCTCATGTTCGCGGAGGTTGAAGGCGAAAGGCAACAGCTCGTCATGACTCTGCGCAACCTAAAAACTCCAAGAAGAATTGATTTTTTTTTTTTTTTTCTCATTTCACAGAAAGATGGATAGGCACATTGTACAGTATAAGCACGGGGATGAACATTGAGAATCCAGAAATGAGCCATGAGGGTCAATAAGAGTAAACCTATGATACCTATTCTTAGTGCTGGCTTCTCTGATTGGCATTATACATCATTAGATAGGTTTTTCATTTGTTAATTTTTCTTGCAGGGTTAACTCTTTTGTTCATACATAATTTGTTGGGCGTGTCTATCCATGCAAACTTATTATAGGGGTACTGTTTGTATTTTTCATGAGAAGAAATGATCAATCTATGTCTTTTTTTTTTGTTTTTACTCTATCACGTATCATTTCTGCTTCACTCCTGTTGTTCTGATCTCAAAAACTGCACAAGCCCCTATATTAAAACACTTCTAAGCTTTGCCAGGAAGCGAAAAAAGTGGTAATTACTAATCAGAGTTCATATTAACTGGAGTCTTGTATGTGTATTAGTATCAGAGGTTTTTAAACCGCAAATTTGAGACTATCATCTTTTACAATAAATTGTTATGGTTGAAGCTAATGGCACAACACGGAGGACATATCTAAATTCTAAGCTAGTAGATTGCTGCAAAAACTTAAGTAGGAATCTTTTCATGCCCCATCTACTCATAAACTATGTGAGGCTTTTCCTGTTTGTTTCTGCTCTACAGTTCATTTGTTATTTTTCGGTGTGCAGTCATCACCCTAATGAAAACAGTCATGTTAAGCACTATTTTGAAATTTTGTTGTCGTTCAGATCGGAGACAAGTCAAGGAATTAGGGAATGCCTCTGATTTTCGTATTTGCATTTTAAAAGACAGCTTAAAATGTCTGAATGAAGAAAATATCTTGTCTTCACCAGCATCAGCAATATTGTATGAAATTAGATGATATTACCAGTTGGCTTGAGTTAAAAGTATGAGAGACGGTGTATATGCTGAGAGATCACAAGCGTGACTCATTTTCATATTTTCCACTTCTTGTGTTGTTATGAAATGTACAGTATTCTACAAGAACACTCTTGCCTTGCTGGTGTTTTATTAGGGAAAAAGACTGCTCATTAGTCCCCCCCAAAAAAAAAAACAAAAATGGAGCGAATAGCGTGGGGGACTCACTGCTCTCACCATGCCAAGATTAGATCGCATTCTCTGATGAATCTGTAAACAGTGACAAGAGCCACGACTAGGGAAGATCAACTCCAGGCTCCGCAGCCAAAGTTAAAACATCATCTCATAAGTATACTCCAGAAGATGACTGCTTCCTCTTTCCCTGGAAAATCATCAAAGAGAGGCACTGTATTAGTTTAAGAGAATGTGAAGTACCTGGACTATGAAGAGGCTAACCTCTGCAATCAGACCTCCTGTTCTGTCGACTCTTCTGAACTCTGATTTACCAGCCACATTCTGTGTTAAAGAATGTCTGAGCCTTACTGCAGTGCACAGAAACTTGGCATGGCAATCTCCGTTTAAAGATGGAACAACCTTTTTGACGCAAAACCAAAGTTTTCCGTCATTTGCACCCGGTTCGCTGCATTTGTAGCCCTCCCAATGCCCGAAAACACGAAGTTTCTGCATTATCATTAGCCATTAGCCTCAGTCCTGTAGTTCATATAGTAAGTGAAGTTATCTAGTCGACTTGTAAGTGAAAGGAAACATAGCCTATACCCTTTGAATTATAGCGGAGAGAGCTTTCCAGCGTATAACAATGAGAAATAACTTTTCTGCTACATTTCTTTTTGTAGTTATCCATAAGGAAAAATGACACAAATAATCCATAAATTTTGACCCTATATGCAATGTAGTCTCTAAAGTTTTAATTTGTTAGTGTGGTTTTTGAATTTTGGCTTATTGTACAATGCGATACTGAACTTTTAGATTGTTTGATGATATCCCTAAACTTTTGATACATGTTAAATTTAATCTCTAAGTTATATGGAAATTTTCAATATTATTCCTAAACTTGAATTAGTGAAAGAACAATATTATACATTTTATATTTAAGGACTAAATTGAACATGTACAAAAAATTTATAAATCATATCGAATCAATAAAATGTTCAAGGACCACATTACACGTTTGGATAAGTTTAGTAACCACATTAGACGTATTAAAAATTCAGGGACCATAATGCACATTGGCCAAAGTTCAAAGATTAGTTGTGCCATTATTCCAATCTATACGATAAACGATCTTGCCATTCTGATTGAAAACAATGCATCCATTTCCTCGCATGATGAGGGACTTCATCCACGCCGTGAAGGTTGCTCTCTTTGGAGTCATAAATGGAGAACAAGAAGCATCAGCTGTGGCACTTGGCACTAAAGAATGAACCTCGGTCATCTCATCCGCTGAACTTTGTTTTTCTATCAGAACTTATACACCCTTTTGAGTGTTCCGGAAATGATAGGAGGAAGAGGCACTTTTTCGGGTTTAAATACTCTTTGAGAAGACGGTTCTCAAGCAACAAACGCGGTTGAGGCTTCATTTTTATGGTAGGTATGCATAAATTATGGAGCTCAACGCTTTGTTTATACAATATATGAGAGTATTATAATGGTTACTCCATTGTTGACCTTCTGGATCTGGGAAGTCTAATAGTTCAGCAGGAAAATGAGGTTGGACTTGTCATTAAATTAGGCAGAGGCTGTTGATGACATTGGTGACAGAGAACAACTAACTAATATACAAACATTACTATAACACTTTTGTGCTCTTTGCTTTGAGTTTTATATGCATTTGTCTGGTTTCAGATCTGATCCCTTTCGTGCTTGAGTATGCATGCGGGGGCCAAATGTGACGCGAATCCACTTTGCCAATAAGCCTCAGAAGTAAATCATTTTGTTTTCATCTTGAACTTCCATGTGAATGTTTACGATATTCAAGACTACGTGAATATTCAGAAATATTCTTCTCTCTCTTGTAGAACTTAAACAAATGGGAGGCTTGAGTTCGATCTCATCACTTGGGAATCTCAAAGCGCAAAGGCCAAAAGCGTTTGAATCTCGTTGGTTTTTTTTTTTCTATATTTGGTTCACTGTTGTCTAGGTCAGCAATGTTTTTAGTATCATTCCTTGACGCCGATATGTGCTGCTCAAGTTTGGGACTTGATCAACCCAAATTAAAGAACTCGCCTGATAAGATAAGAGTTACGTTAGATGTTAACACTAGATATATCCACCTGATTAAGAAACACCAAAAATTCAAGGTAGAAACCAAATATGCAGTTGATATTACTCGCATGTTTATAGTTGATAATTGATGGAGAATCCTATCTATATGATTATAAATAAGTACGCTTGTGGAGTGCACAAATGACGTGCGAGATGTGAAGTGTAGTAGAGGCGGCAACTGGCTGCAGGAAGAAGGGAAGGGAAGGGGAAAAAAAAAGAAAAAAAAAAAAAAGAAAAGAAAAAGAAAAGAAATAAATAAATAAATTGAAAAATACTATAATATTATTAAAAATTGTCCACGTTAGTGCTAGTGACGTCACATAAGATGACATGTCAGTGTCGACCTCCTAAAATTAGCTGAATGGATTGAATTGGCACAAATGTAAAATGTTTAAGACTTAGTTGACAAAAAAAAAAAAAATTGACGACCAAATTGACATAATTACAATAAGTTTATGATTTTTTTTCGATAATTTTCCCATTTCAAATATGATAATTAGTGCTTAAAGAGGAGTAGTTAATGTACTCATAAGTGTCTTGTCTTACCGGCTAAATAAGTTCTATAGTGAAATTGAGCACTCTAGATGAGGATGTTAATAGATTCGGATTTGGCTCTCTGGTCTTCCGTTGGTGTGATCCGAGAGAGGCAACAAAAGTGAAGGCAGGTATTGCATTTTACAAGTAGCTAGTAGGGACTCTCAAGGTTCTCGATTAAGACAATACTTGATCCCAATAATAAACTTATCAATTAGGAAAACTCTCGATCGAAATCCAAACCAAACTATAAAGATCACAATGAAACCAATGCCATTATCTTCATCTTATTATTGGTTTCAAATCATTGACGTAAATTCCACGCACAAATAAGAAGCGTGATTTTGATACTAAATCATCAAATGGCAATAACATGCAATTCAAGTACCATCAGATCTCTCTTATCATTCCTAATATGATAACATACATGCTTTTCACATCCAAAAAATCACAAATTATGCCAATTTTTTTTTTTTCTTCTCATGCCCCATAAGAATACATAATACCCTCTTCCTCATTATACTAAATGAATTATTCCCAAGAGACATCAAAAGCCAGCTTCTTAGTTTCTCTTATTAAAGCAACATTTATTAATCGTGCACGCTGCGCTATCTTATTGAGCAACAAAATATATAAATCGATCAAGCAACTAAACTAAAACGAATGAATTTTCGGTTTCATTTGTTATATCAAAGCCAGATGACTCGGATAATCTCTTTGCAACATTATTACACTTGTCACAAAGGAATAGCACTCGTGGATCTGCTTCTCTCTATTATATGAGAATACTCAGAAAAAATGGATGAATGAATGAATGGAGATCATGGTTGACGAGCTGATATTTCCCCTGTATATTTCTTATCATTGATGACTCTCGTGTTGCTTAATTATATTCATGATAATATTATGTAATGTGCTTATATTTATATCTGCGGGCGGAATATTTGTATTCATAAAGGTAGACAAGTGGAATTTGTACAGGTTGGGTCACGTTTTGCTGAATTTGTCGGTATAAAAAAAAATAATATAATAATGATTTTTGTTTTTTTTTTTTTTCTGCTCTACGGTGTAACTATTGTTTTTATAGTCTGCAGAGTCGTCGCCTTAATGAGAACAGTCATGTTAAGCACTAGTTTGAAATTTCTTGTCGTTCAAATCAGACAGGTCAATTAAGTAGGGAATGCCTCTCCTGTTTCTATTTGAAATTTCAAAAGACAGCACAAAATGCGCACATTTTGAGTTAAAAGACAATTTTTAAGCAGGGAATGTTGCCGAACGAAGAGAATATCTTGTCTTCAGGAGTTTTCTGCAATGATGTATGAATTAGATGATCTTATTACGAGGTTGATAAAGTTAAAAGTAATAGAGACTGTATCTGCTGAGAGATCAGAAGCGTGACTCATCTTCATATTTTCCACTTCTTGTGTATAACAAAATGTACAGTATTCTACGAGAAAACTCTGGCTTGCTCGTGTATTTTTGGGCAACAAGACTGCTCAAAGGACCAAAAAAAGAAAAAAAAAAAAAGAAGGAAGGCATAGTCCGTTGGACTCACCAATCTTGCTATGTCAAAACTAGATCACAATCTCCGATGCATTGATCCGTAAACGGCGACAAGAGCCATGACAAGGGAATGATCAACTTCAGGCTCCACAGCCAAAGTCAAAACATCATCTCCTAGGTATACTCCAGAAGATGACTGCTTCCTCTTTCCCTGAAAATCACCAAAGAAAGGCACAGTGTAAGTCTAAAAGAATAAGAAGCAGCTGGACTTAGATTAAGATGTTCATACGTTTGAAGAAGCTAACCTCTGCAATCAGACCTCCTGTTCTGTCGACTATTCTGAACTCTGATTTGCCAGCCACACTCTCTATGTTAAAGAATGTCTGAGCCTCACCGCAGTGCACAGAAACCTGGCAGGACAATCTACTTTTAAAGAAGGAACAACCTTTTTTTACACGAAACCAAAGTTTTCCATTGTTCACATCTTGTTCGTCACATTTGTAGCCCTCCCAGCGCCCAAAAACTCGAAGTTTCTGCATTGACATTCGTCATTAGCCCACAGTCCTATAGTTCACATAGTAATTGAAGTTATCTAATCGACTTGTAAGTGAGAAGAAACATAGCCTATACCTTTTGAATTATAGTGAAGAGAACTTTTCCACGTAAATCCATGAGAAAAACTTTTCTGTTACCCTTCTTTTCGTAGTTATCTATACGGTAAACGATCTCGCCATTCTGATTGAAGATGGTGCATCCATTTCCTTGCATGATGAGTGACTTCATCCACACCGTAAAAGCTTCTCTCTCTGGAGTCATATATGGAGAACAAGAAGCATCAGGTGTAGCAATCGGCACTACAGAATGAATCTTGGCCATCTCATCCACTGAACTTTGTTTTTCTGTGAGAACTCTTATGACCCTTTCAAGTGTTCCAGAAATGATAGGAGGAGGACGCACTTTTTCGGGTTTAAATACTCCGAGAAGACAAAGTGATGAACGTGCTTGAGGCCTCACGTTTATGGTATGTATGCATAAATTATGGAGCTCAACGCTTTTGTTTATTCAATCATGAGAGTATTCTAATGGTTACCCAATTGTTGACCTTCTGGATCTGTGGAGTCTAAAAGTTCAGCGGAAAATGAAGCTGGACTTTCACTATGCAGAGGCTGTTGATGACATTGGTGACGGAGAACAATATAACAAACATAACAAAAACATTACTTTAGCACTTTTGTGCTTTTTACTTTGGGTCTTATAGCATTGTCTGCTTTCAGATCTGACCTTTTTCTTGTTTAATTAGTAGGGGGCTTATCCAGATAGAGAATCTGGCCACGCTCAAGTGTGCGAGCAGGGGCCGAATGTGACGCGAATCGACTTTACTGATAAGCCTCCTAAGTCATGACTGCCATGCATTATCTCTTCAGCATTAAGAACACGACTGTCCGGTTATTTTAGAACCATTGATTTGTTAAGCCACCGACAATGAAGCAAGTAGTAAAATTCTTCTATCCTTCGGAAAATGGTCCGTTGTCACTCTCATTATAGTGATTTAGTTCAGCGGATTGAAACTGATCTTCAAGATACAAACTCATTAGATAGTCAGAACTAAGAGTATACTATATTTACATAATCGACCGTTTCCTAAAAATTTAACCTGTTAAAGGAAACCATTTGTCTAATAATTTCATACGTGAGTTTTATTCTAGGCACTTTCGTGTCAGTTTGAGATCTGAGGAGACCTATCTATCAGTGTAACATTGTGGATTAAACATCCAGAGCTTCATGTGCTCTTAGCTCGAAAAGTTAAAAAAAAAACGTCTATAGATCATTTTGGCTTAACACATGACAAAGTAGTTATTATCATTTTTCAACTTGGTATTTCAATTATTTTTTTCCTAATGCACATCCTTATATATATATAAAGGAAAGGAAAGGTTTTGAAAAAATCGATCGCACAAGTTGAATACTTTTACTAAAGTTGAGTTAAAGAGAGGGAAGTAGCTTGGCCTTAATCTCACAGTTCATGTATTTTCCACCGCTCACGCCACCCTCCATAACCATCTTTCTCTCTCTTCTCTCTCCGATTCGAAACATAATGATTAATGAAGTCCCGACCACTACCATAAGGGGAGGCTTGAGTTCGATCTCATCGCTATTGGCATCAAAAGGCCAACAGCGTTTGAACCTAGCGGTCTTTTTCTACATGTGGTTCACTGTTCTATACGTCAGCACTGTTTTAGAATGTACTGTCGGATATGTGCTGCTCAAGTCGTGACTCGATCAAACCTAAAATACAATGAATCACTGGCAGTCGAGATAAGAATCACGTTTCGCATCTTTTCATATTTAAGATGTTTAACACTGAATTTGTCCACCTGACTAAAACACCAAAATTCAAGGTAAGAAACCAAATACATAGTTAATCTGCAGCGACGTCAATTCATGTTTACAGCAGATGATTCATGGACAAGCCTATCCATATGATTATAAGAATGATTGTTAGAATGCAGGAGTGACGTGTGCGAGATGCAAAGCGTAACGGGAGTTAATGTACTCATAGGGGTCTCATTTGTACGGCTTACTAAGTTTTTTCACTGAGATTGAGTGGCTCTAGATCAGTATGCTAACATGCCCGGATCTAGGTTCCTCTTCATGATTTTCCATTGGCGCAACTATACTTTGGCCCGTAAGGCATGTGTTGCATTTTACAAGGAGCTAGTAGGGATTTTCGGGGTTCTCGATTAACACTTACTTTATTCGAGCAGCAAATTTATCGGTTAGGAAAAATCTCAACCCAACTCAATTCCAAGCCAAACTATAAAGATCACAATGAAATCAGTGTTCAATAACTTTGTCTTGTTACTGGTTTCAAATTAATAATGTAAATTCCACGACTAGATAAGAAGCATTACGTTGATATTAATATGTCAATTGCCGAAATGACGTCGTGCAAGCAAACCATCATATCAATCTAATGATTAATAATATGATGACTAACATAGTTGTCACATATATAGAATCAGAAAATAAAAAAATAAAAACGAATGAGGTTTATGCAATTCCTATTTTTGCGTTATATATATACTTTTCAAATAAAAAAACATGCATTGTCTGCAAATAACCCAATGCGCACGCCTTCGTCTTCGGTCCATGCTTATCTTTTCTCCTTATACCCCACAACAACACATCATACGCTTCTTCCTCATTATATTAACTGAATTATTCCCGAGAGACATCACAGGCCAGTATTTTATCGTTCTCTTCAAATAGCCAACATCTATCAATCGGGCACGGTCCAATACCTTATTGAGCAACAAAAATAAGTAAATAGATCAAGCAACTAAATAAAAAATAGAGAACTAAAAAAATAATAAAGAGGGTTCGCAGTTTCATTCGTTGTATCAAAGCCAAATGACTCAGATGATCTCTTTGCCACATTATTGTACTTCTAGCGATTTCGTCAAGGAATAGCACACCTCGTGCATCTATTTCTTTCTCAACCTCATGCTATGAGAATACTCAGAAAAAACTATATACATAGATATATAAATTGAGATCTTGGTTGACGAGAAGATTTTTCTCCTATATATTTCTTATCATTAATGTGGCTCCCGGGGTGCTTTTAATTATATAGGTGATATATCTCGCAATGTGCTTATAATCTATATATGCACGCGGGAGATTTTGAATTCATACAGATAGACATCAAGAATTTTGTACAGGTTGGGGTCACGTTTTGCCGAACTTGTCCCTACAAAAAATGAGAAAAATAACGATCAAACTTATCTAGCACATGATATATTCGCCCAGCCCCGATGATAGGGTAGCATCTGACCTACCACGCGTCACGATAGGGACCAATACTATAATTTTGGGTAATTCTAGACCGCCGCGAGCTTAAGTTTATCAGGTTGAGGTGGCCCTTGTTGTTCAGATTGGAGGGGAGGATTGACATGCTTTCTTGGAATGAGCAGTGCAAAACTTCATATGAAAATCAGTCGGGGTGCGAAGTCTAAACCTTACTTGTGATTTAAATGGCCAGGATTTGTAGGAGGCGTTATCTCCTGCTTCTACTTGATCTTAGTAGAAGACTTGCTCACTTAGCGGAGGAAACAAGAGTGATGTTCAAAATTACTTTTATGTTAAGTAGAAAAGTTACTCAGCGCCAATGAACGTTACCGATCATAGGTATAGAAATACTTGCTTTACTGGAAACTTAGTAGTACACATGAATAAAGTACTGACCATTTAGAATGCCTTTTCTGTCTGTCTTTTGAGTTACCTGCTATGGATAAGTTAAAAAAACTACTTTAACCTCTCGATGCTGATAAATTTTTCCGCTAGCTAATGTAGAAAATACATGTTGATGATTTAACTAGGAAAAGTACCCAAAAAATCAAAAACCTATTCCACTTATATCAATTCAATCATAAACTTTCAATTGTACCAATTTAATTCTAAACATTTTCACATTTTGTCAGGTTGAATCCACTCGATCAATTTAGACTAGAATCGCGATATGGACATGAACCGTTTACAAGATATAACCAGCGTTGATGTTGACATTTTTTTGAGTATTTTTATAATTCTTTTAGTTTTTCTTTTCTTTTCTTTTTAGACTAGGGACTGGCAAGGGTGGCTAACCAACCCTTGCTAGCTCACGGCAACCCTTATCGACTTTGGGTGATGGCTGCAATGCCCTCATTAGATGTGGGTGTCACAACCTTGCTTGGGACCGACGAGGCCACTCACTTGGCCTAGATCTAGCAATGGTGTAGCAACCCTCGCCAAATTTGGTCAAGGGGGCTAGGTGCCCTTGCTTTGGTTGGCAAAAGCATCAAGTCCTCAACTAGTGTTAGTGAGGGTTGTTAGCCCTCAGTTTTTTTTTTTTTTTTTTAAGTAAAGATAAGAGAAGAAAAGAAAAAAACCAAAAAATTATTTAAATTTTTAGAGTTATTAAAATTATTAAAAAAATGTCCACGCCAACTTCGATTGTGTCATGTAGGACCACCAACATTCATATTAGCAATTCCCCACCTAAATTGGCCAAATAGAATCAATTGGCAAAACGTAAAAAGGTTTATCACTTAAATTGGCATAACTAAAGGTTTATAATTGAATTGACACAAGTACAATAAGTTTAGGACTTCTTTTGTACATTTTCCCGACTTAAGTAGTTGCCCGTTCCCTTTTCAATCTTATTCCAAAAGTCCACATCTTCTCATTAAACTTGATGGACCATATTACACGTTTTTTTTGGGGGAGGGGGCTAAAAATGCAAGTGATATTGATTACTTAACAAAGTTCACTGAAAATACATCAAGAGCTTGGGCATATAACAAATCTAAAAGAGCAGCCAAGGGGTTTGCGACCCAATTTCTGGGTATACTATTGACCTTGGGCCTTGGCTAGCCATTCTGTGATAGCGTTTGATTCTCAACTACAATGGCTAAAGAGAGGCTCGAAAATTAGGTCAACAATTCCTTGGCTCGGTCCACCATAAGTTGTACTTCCCAGTTTTGTTGTTCAATGGAGTTGAGATGCTTTGCACAAGTACAAGACAATCTGACTCAAGTTGCAAACGGAAGTTAGATATGGGGAGGAGAAAATGTAGGGTTTCAACCAATGCCCATGCCTCAGCTTGCTTAGCCGAACCGGCAACCACTGATATGGAGAAACCATCTAGAAGCCGGCCACAAGAATCTTGACAATGCACGCTATGGCAGCTAAATTTTCTCCTATGTTCCCTCCTTTGTTTGTCGAGGTTGAAGCCGGTTCTTCGAGAGCGCACGTGAACGCTGCATCTATGTTTACCTTTAAGACTCGTGGGTTTGGTTTCCACCATCTTTGGGTTAGATCTACATCTTCTTTCCCTCATTTTGCTTTCCGATTCCAAATCTTGAAGTTCTCAAATAGAGCCAAGTTGCTCTGTCTTTTGTTTGCTGCTGCTAGAGGGGTATCTTCCTAAAGATGGCATTGCTCCGGTCCTTCTAGATGCACCATAGGGTCGTCGCTACCAATTCAAATTGAGGTGAGAGTCGAGAGTCTTCTTTTAGCTTAATTAACCACTCATCAAACCAAGTTAAACCCGTTATTTTGATGTTAATATGCAGGGAATTCTCTTTCCACAATTGGGATGTCCATGAGTATAGCAATAGTGTGTGTTCAATCGTTTTTGTTCCTGTTTGCAAATTAGGCATACTGGTTTAGGTACGATCATTCTTCTATACAGGTTGTCCAAAGTAGGCAAGGCGTTATGACATGCATTCCATAGGAAGATTTTGATTTTGGGGGTATTCTTGCTTTCCATATATATTTCCACAATTCTAGTTTGGCCTAGTAGGAAGATGATGCTATTGTTGTGAGGGCGCTAGTTGTTGAAACTCTATTGCTGATGTATCTGCTCTTGATCGTGTATGTCCCAAATTTGTTGTTGGTCTAAACTAATTTATCCTTTGAAGTTGGTAGTCCAATAGGAATGGCTAAGATCTCCATCACTGTCGGTTCATTAAACATAGTTTAAATTAATGATACATTCCATTTTGCCGCTTCAATGTCAATCAAATTAGCCACTTCACATGGCTCATTACTGGTCGCCGAGCCACCTATAGGTCCTATTTTTTACCATTTATCCTCTTTGATCGAGATTTTCTTACCGTGCTCCTAACTACCCATAACTTGAGGGGATATAGCATCTCTTCCAATTATGAGGCTTTGCTAACCCCATGACGGAGCAGGGATCCTCTTCCAACTTGCCAAAAGTCATCTTGTGAAAAGTACAACCTCATCATAACTTGACTCCAAAGAGCTTCTAGATGCTAAGAAATTCTCCATGCTTGCCTCCCTAACATTGCTTTGTTAAACGCCAATAGATCTTTAAACCTAGGCTCCCTTCATCCTTCCCGAGCTTTAATACTTCCCTAATTTTTTCTAATGCAAACCGCCTATTTTGTTGCTATTTCTCCACCAAAATTGGCTATTCTTTCTCTATGGCTTTACAAATTGAAACTAGGATTTTAAAGATAGACATGATATATTGAGGAATTGTCGCACTACTACCTTTATCAATATTTCCTTCTTGGCTATTGACAATAGATTCTCCTTCCAACTCTCTAATTTCATATTGACTCTAGTAAGAATCCAAACGAACATTTCTTTCTTCAATGTCCCCCAATCCGAGTGGAATTCCTTAAGTAATTTCCAGTTTTATCAATCTGTAACTCAAACTCTAAAGCCATATTCCTCTTAAACTTATGGGCAACCTTTGCTGAAATAGATCTTGGATTTGTTCCAAGCATTAGCATGACCAAATGCAAAGCAATATTGGTATAGAATAGCCGTGCAATCTAGAAAGAAAATAGAGTCATCCGCAATAAAAGATTTGAAAGAGTTGGGCAGCAATGATTTAGTTTAATTTTTCGAATAGTGCCTAATAAAATTGCTTGTTTCATCAAATGAAATAGTGCAATAGCCACTAGGATAAAGAGATAGGAGATAAATGTGGATCACCCTGGCAATACTGAAGTTATCAAAGCATAGGCTCCCCCATTGAATTTCATGCTAAAAAGACAATGTGGACATACATTGCTTTACCTAGTTTACCCACTTTCTCGCCGTGGTAAAACCCATCTTGGTTAGGCACTCGAAGGAAATCGATTCCATTCGGTCATAGGCCTTTTGCATATTCAGCTTTTAATGGTCACTTGAACTTCTTTTCTCTCTTGTGTTCAGCCTATGAAGGACCTTTTGCACTAACAAATTATTATTGTCTTGAATTTGTCGGCCTCTACAAATGCACTTTGTTCTTTTGCAATTAGATTTGGTAGCAATGACTTTAGCCTGTTCGTTCGTATCTTGGAGATGAACTTGTAGATGAAGTTGCATAGATTTGTAAGGCGAAATTGTTCTAGCTTCTTTGGATTCGGGTTTTAGGGATAAAGGTGATTAAGGTTCTGTTCAACTTGGGGTTTAAGATTCCCGTGTCAAAAAACTATTGCACCTCCTTGAAAATATCTTGATTTAAGTCGTTCCAATGATGTTGGAAAAATAGACCTTTAAACCATCGGGCATAGGAGCCTGGAAGCTCCTAATTCTGTAGACATTACCGTGATTTCCTTTAAGGTGTTGTATCAGTTTTTTATTCATCATTGCATCAATCGAGCAAGGAAACCTGTCGAATATAGGTTGAAAGTTTCGTTCCCCACTAACTTGTAAAGGTCTTTGAAAAAATTTCCGTCATCTCCTAAAAATCCTCTCGTCTCTCATCCAAACTCCTTCCAAGTTTTTAACATGGTGATTTTGTTTCAGTCCTTCTTTGATAGTGGTTATCCGGAAAACTTCGTATTTCTGTCACCCAGCTTTAAGCCAATTGATTCTTAATCTCATACCCCAATATAATTCCTCTTGTCGCCAAAGAAGCTCAATTTCTTGGTTTATATTTTGGACTTTCACGCCGTCGTTTGACCCTCTAGGTTTGTTCTTCAACACTTAGAGCTCATTCTTTAGCCACGAAATTCTCTTATGAGCATTAGAAAATCTGTTTTTACTCCATTCAACCAACTTTTGAGTCACCATATTTAGTTTTTCTGCTATATTTACCCTCAAGGAATCATGAAGTCCAGCTCTCTTCACTATGTGCGCACATTCCTCATCCTCCACCCAAAAGCTTCACATCTAAATTCTCTTCTTTCTCCGTTCGGTCTTTGGGAATAGTGTCACAATAAGTGGACTTTGATCTCGAGCCAAGTGCTACTAAAGCTATGCATTCAGCATTAAGG